>JARFXV010000840.1:2500-1202500 GCA_031761425.1 Cosmopolites sordidus | reverse complement strand
ATAATGTTTCTAAATCATTCCGGGTGTCGATCGATCCGTTGATTCTGTGAAGATTCGCGACATTTCGCCAATTATCTTATTTGCCATTTTCAAGTGTTGTCCGCTTCGGCTGAAGAGTCCAACTGACTCAGTCAGTTGAACTCTTCAATCTCATTTGGAATTATCAAGTATTTGCTCTCTTGGTAGACAGCTTTGAACCGAGGATTGAGAGCTGAGGACTGTCTACTAAGAGAGCAAAGACTTGAAAATACCAAATGAGATTTTGGCCGCAATGTCGTCAAGAATGTGGAAATTTCTTAAAAGAACGGATTGACACACGGAAGAAAAATTGTAACAGTTATTCCATCCGTGAAAACTTGCATTTTAACATAAACTTGCATAATATAAGTTTGGAAGACAGGGGTGAAATTAAACATTAAATTTGCAGAATTTAAATACTTAGAAGTGAGTAAATAATTTTGGATGATTGAAGTTTAGAATAACGTCATATAAATCAGAAACACCCAATAGGGAATACTGTGATATTTATCAATATCTAAAAACAACAAATAACTAATATACAACACCACTTTGAAAGGCGAAATGTGGCAAATAAAGCAAAGTACAGAGAAAATGCCATTGACAACCGAAATTGATATCTGGAGACGATCAGCGTACGTTACGATAGCTCTTATAATTGCTTTATAGGTTCTCCTCTCTGTCATATTCACCATTTCTGCCTTAAAAAAATTCTGTTTACAAAAAATTGGGATAAACAACTTATTTATTAATAAACAATTTATTAATATCCAAAGGAAAGGAGAAATTAATTTTCTCTAATTTAAATTCGCCGAAATTCACCGAAATTACCGAATATAATGTTACAGGAATTAAAAATAATTTTAAACAAGGAAATTGGCCCCGTACAAAGTTTTAGAATCAATTAATATGGGGAGAGTACTTAAGGAAGTTTCCCGGCAAACTTCTTTGTAACATAAAGTACAAGGTGAAATAGAATTCGTATTTGCCAAAGAAACTTACTTTTGATGTGTTTCGTACTGCGCATTTCCGAGAGAAGGACAAAAACTTTCCTTACCAGGGAGGTCTTATATATAGAGTCCTAATCTCTGAGAGCGTTAGAAGAAATTCATTTTAAAAGTAAAAACTATTTAACTGGATGGAAGCTGATAGCTGATGGAACTTTTTAATACTTTTAGCCTTAAGCCGTACTACGACTAAACCGCCGTGGTTTTTAACCGCGTGATTTTGTGAGTCAATAAAACTAATACAAGCGGCCACACTTGCGGTTTTTTTCGCGCAACTGATTTTAAAACCGTCAAATGTTAAAAGACGGCTCGCGGGTAAAAGCCGCGCCACAATTTGTAACCAATAGAACTTAGTTCGGTAGTATTCCATTTAGTCTGGCCAGTATTCGGTAGGCCGTCGGTAATTTCACCTCTAATGGTTTATGCAAAATACGCTATTTATTTCCCATAATTCTAAATGAACATTCAACAGTCCTTCTGGCATAATCCGATTATATTTTTATTTTTGTTAGAATATATTTTTATTTTTGTTACAGGGCAGTGCAATACAAAAGAAATGGAAGAATATGCGCGACAGTTTTGCTAAAGAATTAGCTCTGCAACGTAGTAAATCCGGTCGAGTTGTTATAAAAAAGAATAAGTATGTTCATTTTGATTATCTGTTGTTTTTGGTGCCATCTTTATAAAAAAGGAAGACTATCCTGAGGTCACAAGATTATCTTGATATTGGCATAACTGAAAACCTTCCACCAATGGACAATAATTGAATCCTATCGTGTAAGAAGGTTTCCAAAAGCCAAAGTAACAACGACGATTATGAACAAAAATGGTTAGATTTTTTGAATACAAAGCAAAAGATGTGTGAATATGACAAACACATAAACTTCTCTCAGATGATTTTATCAATGTTACGCAAACTTAATGATGAAACATTTACTAAGATGAAGATTATGAATATGTTGCAAAAAGCCAAATATTTCTATCCGTTCGCTTCACCAATTCATGGGCACACATGTGCCGGTACAGTCACCAGTTTCACCACCAGTGCTCGCTGCCCCTTCAGTAACTAAGAAGCTACAACTACTACTATATATACATATATGCCCACAAGGTAGCGTAACGGAACCGTGGAGGTAAATATTACAGAAATCTTTCACCCTTTCTCCACGTGGTGCCATCGATCACCTTCGCCGAACTGTCAACCATGCGACGTCACGTGTCTCTCGGGACCGGTTTCTAGCCTTTCAGCCGTCATCAGCCGAGCTCTAGACGAACACAAGTAAAGCAGTTCGGAGAAACGATCGGGGCCAGACCAGATCAACTGGCCATTATAACGGCTGAAAGGCTAGAAACCGGTCCGCACCACCGCACAAATCGGTGGCACCACGTGGAGAAAGGGTGAAAGATTTCTATATATATATATATATATATATATATATATATATATATATATATATATATATATATATATACGATTTGTGCGATGGTGCGGACCGGTTTCTAGCCTTCTAACCCCTTTAATTTTTGCCGCATGTTTACCTAACACCCTATATATATATATATATATATATATATATATATATATATATATATATATATATATATATATATATATATATATTACAGAAATCTTTCACCCTTTCTCCACGTGGTGCCACCTATATATATATAGGGTGTTAGGTAAACATGCGGCAAAAATTAAAGGGGTTATTCCTTGACTTATTCTAAGAATATTTTGTTGTATGTTGATTTTTGAAAAACCCCTTTGTTTCGAAGGTACAGGGTGAACAAAATTTACGACATTAACATTTTATTATCAAAAAGTACATGTAAAGTTGCTCAATCTACAATAAATGTTCGAAATGACTTCCTCCAGCCTTGATACAAGCATTCAATCTTCTCGTCATTGACTGCCGAACTCTTTCAAACACACCAGGGTCGTTTCTAATTGAGTTACACCCAGCAATTTTCCGATTTCACAAATCATCCAAATTCTTCAATGGAGTAGCGTAAACTAATGACTTCAGATATCCCCAGAAGAAATAATTCAGGGGGTTTAAGTCCGGGGATCGAGCAGGCCATGCGTGTGGCCGACTTCGACCAATCCAGCGATATCCGTATGTTGCTGTTAAAAAATCACGAGCAACCAAACTGAAATGTGGTGGTGCACCATCGTGCATAAACCACATTTCATGCCTTGTTACCAATGGTACATCTTCCAGAAACTCAGGCAGCGTTGCTTCCAAAAAGTTGCGATACACCTCGCCAGTAAGTCTTTGTGATAGAAATATTGGTCCAATTAGATAGTCACCTACAATTCCAACCCAAACATTCAACGAGAACTGATGTTGAAAACTATCTTCGCATACCTCATGCGGATTTTCATCTGCCCATACATTATTATGAAAATTCCTTATTGCGTTTCTTGCGAAAGTGGCTTCGTTGGTGAAAAGAATTTGTGTCAGGAATAGAGGGATGCGAAGTAAATTTTGCAATATCCATTGACATACTGCAATACGTGGAGGAAAATCAACAGGTAGTAGTGCGTGAACGCGTTGAATGTGGTATGGATACAACTAATTGTTCTGAAGAATTTTCCAAACTATCCAGTGACTCACATTCAAAGTATTTGCAATTTTTCGCGTAGAACTACCGGGCTCTTCCGCTATCATGTCCAGCACATTCTGTTCCAATTGTACCGTTTTTACAGTCAGTGATCTTCCTGACCCTCCAGTTCCTTTCAATGTTTCTGTTTCACGAAGACTTCGATGAATGTTTTCCAAGATTTTTCGGTCAGGGACATTACGGGCTGGAAATCGTTCACTGTAAAATTGCCTAGCTTGTAATGCATTACCATCAGCAAGTCCATGTCAGTCATCTCGACATTTGTACACATTTTGATAGAGGCCTTCACTCACTATTTAAGACACGTCAAACAACCAAACGTCACTCAATCTATATAAACAAATGCGACCGATAAAATCCACTTACTAGATAAAACAGCGGTTCCAAGTGATCGAGATCGAAAAAAAAAAAATTGTACTTGATAAACTCATTGACGTACACCCTACTTTTATTTACATTAATGATTTCAACAAATATCGAATATGGTTGTCGCAAATTTTGTTCGCCCTGTATTTTCGAAACGAAATTGTGTATCCATAAAGGTGATGTATGGACGTATAATTTTATCGAAGCTGGCTACTGCCACCCTATAGTAATTGAAAAATGTCTCAGGATGTTTTCTTAAATGTTGATATTTCTTATGAAAGAAATGTTTTTTAAACCTACGTCTAGTGAGTGGATGGACCCAATAATTGCGAAATTTGCGAGAGCAGTATATATGGTTGCTCTCATACTAAGAAATAGAAAAAGAATACGTCAATCTTTTTCTATTAGCATTGAAATCCATCTTCAAACTGCGAAAATCTCGGGCAGTTTCGTGGTTTTTAATGGCAATGTGTACATTTTGAGCGGTTTTACGATTACAACCATTCGCTGGAAAAACCGTAGAGCGGCCTAAGCCTTAAATAAAAGAACTATGACCTATATTTATACAGGGTGATCCATTTTGTTTTGGTGCCATTTTTTGTGATACTGCGACAGTTTGGGTTTGGCTGGGGTATAGTGCAGAAGTACAAGTCTTATTATGGATTAATACAAGAACTCAACGTGAATTCAGGCCAAAATATCCTAATAATCTAGTGCTTCATCAAACGGAAACTACTAAACGAGATATGAAATTAATTTAATTTTTTTTACCTGTTATTTTATTAGGCCCGGCCCTGTTTACGTTTCTTGTAACTTGGCCGGGTTTAGTTACGGCAGGAGTTGTTAAGAGTTTATTGCAGCCAATCGGTCAACGATATATCTTGAAACGCACTATACCGTTAGAATCAGCATAACGAGCATATTGAAAAACATTATAGTATTTTCGGCGCCAAATCCACTGCAAACCTCAGTTAATTACCATTTACAATTATTTTACAATTTTACAGGAACGTATGTTTGTTTCCTTCAGGATTTCGTTGAGGTTGTTTTCCTATTTGCTTTCCACGGAAACCCGGGAAAAGGCACATTCAGAGATCCAAGGGGATACGATTTTTTTCAACACTAATTCAGAAAGATATATCAAAGTCAAAGGTGAAAAATATAACAATTTTTTTCTCTCCGATAGGAAGCGAAAAGACAAAAGGGCGGCTGTAAAAATCCATCTGTTTTTTACGTCGAATAAAACAGTCAACTGACAAATCAGGGTATGAATATAATATGTGAATAGTGAAAGAACTTTATTCTGTTTGTTTCTTGTCTTTTCCGCAAATGCTTTATGTTAAATTAAATTTGTTATATAATTTGTTTTTTTTTTCGTGAGAAATCTGAGTTTCAAGTTAGATACTGAGAAAATTGTGTTGTTTTTGAAATAAATATTTTCCTTTTGCATCAATACACTTTTATACTTACAGTTAGACTAAAGTTCTTTTTAAATTGAGCGGTTTTTTAATTCTTGAACAAAACACGGAATTTGCGTTGATTACAAGAAACTTTTGATCGATAATTGATGTATAGTGTATAACATTGAAACACGAGAGAGTTTGAAACACGAGAATATCTACCAAATGACCACCTCTCGCAGCTCCACAGATGTCCACTCTTTTATCAAAATTTTGTATGACATTTCGGCATAATCGTGGTCCTATTTTATCAGTGACTCGAATAATTTCATTATTTAGTTCAGGAATCGATTGTGGATTGTTCTTATGGCTGGCTTTTCACGTAACCCCAACGAAAATAGTCCAATGATGTCAAATCACTTGCTATATCTCGCCCAGGGATTATTTGGCTCAATAAATTAATTGTTTCATTAGCAAAGTGAAGTGTTGTTGAAGTCACATATCCTCTCGATCAATATTATTTAATTACACAACACCACAAAAAAAATATTTTGTTGCCCTTGCTGTCTCTGCGAATTATCGTACTTTATAATGCACAATTTAAGAATTAAATCATGAGTGTATCCGATTAACTCTAGTTTTTATGTTATTGAAGTATATCTACAACTCGAAATAATATTCAAAGTTAGAATGCGATAAAAGCCCATCCATTTTGCGCATCTAGACATCACGTGATTGTTCACGTGACCTTAGTTTTACTTACGCCCTCCACCCTGTATTACAGGCTAAAGTATTCAGTTTTTTGACAAGGTTGATTGACGCACAACGTGGATTCTGGTAAGTTACTGACGCATTATGTTTAAAATTTCATTAATAGTTTATTATTATTTATTATTCACGTGTGGGCCCTGGTGGACCACGCGAAGTACAATTAGAGGCGTTTGTTGTTGTTAGCCTTCCTTTGAGCCCATACTAATTTCATTCTTTCGCTATGAGTTTTTTTCCTTTCGTCAGACCAAGTTGTTCCAGTCTTCCTATATTTTTCTCTCTGGCCAACCTTCCAAACGTTAACCTTGTGTCTGAAACAACCTCTATCCTGAATTTCACTTTGTGTAATATTTGGTGATCTTAGGTCCTCTTCAATTGCCGCAATCCATTTAATTATTTCTACTTTAGCTCTACTCCTATTTTCATAAAATTCGACTATTTGTCTAGTTAGCCTACTCGGATTCATCCGTTTGATGTGTCCGTAAAACTTAAGTCTTCTTTTTCTCATATCGCTATGTATATCTATGTATTGTTTGATTTCTTGGTTTTCTCGAAGTCGGTATGTTGTGCTATTTATTTGTTTGGGGTCTAGGATTTTTCTTATGATTTTTCTTTCCTTCTTTTCAATGTCCTCGATGTCCCTCTTTCTATTCAAAATGAGCGTTTCTGCAGCATATAGACATTTTGGCTTAATAACCGTGTTGTAATGTCTCAGTTTTGTGTTTTTAGATAGGCATTTTTTGTTGTAAATATTTTGTGTAAGTCTCAATGCCGTTTCCATTTTTTGACATCTACCCTTATTGGCCGCTTTGTCCAACCCATTTTCCATGATTATTTCACCCAAATATTGGAATTGAGAGACTCGTCTGATGTTACCATATTTTGTTTTTAGAAATGGTGTTCTTAGTCTGTTGCAGGTCATGTATTGTGTCTTTTCAAAGGATATTTGGAGTCCTACCTTTTCTGCTATTGCTTTTAGGATTTCAATCTGTTTTTGAGCCGTTAATACATCTTGAGCTAAAATTGCTAGATCATCAGCAAATGCCAGACAATCAATTTTGATGTTGGTTCTCCCCAGCTTAATGGGCTGGTCAATATTCAGTGCCGACTTTTTTTCACGCCACTCCTGCATTACTTTTTCTAGAACACAGTTAAATAAGAGTGGCGAGAGTCCATCCCCTTGTCTCACTCCAGTTTTAATTTCGAAGGGCTCTGAGATGTGACTCATGAATTTAACTTTTGACCTCGTGTTAGTTAACGTTGCTTTAATAATTGCCAGCGTTTTCAGATCTAGTCCTTGTTCTTTCAAGATTCGGAATAAAGATTCGCGGTCAATAGAATCATATGCTTTTTTGAAATCCACAAATGTACAGACGAGATTTTTATTGTACAGTTTTTGATGTCTTAGAATCAGGATCTGTTCAGGGCAGGATCGGCCCGGTCGAAAACCTGCCTGATATTCACCAATGTTCGGTTCTAACTGTCCCTGTGCTCTGTCTAGTAGACATTGAGATAGAATCTTGTAACAAACTGGGAGATGAGATATTCCTCTATAGTTGTTTACATCCGTTCTATCTCCTTTCTTATGTAGTGGATGGATTAGAGCATCTTTCCAGTTTTCCGGAATCCGTTCGGTTCGCCAAACTTCTTGTAAAATTTTGGTTATTTCCTTGATTGTACCTGGACCAGCGGATTTCAAAAGTTCAGCAGTGATTCCATCTTCACCAGAAGCTTTGTTATTTTTAAGCCGCTTGATTTGCCTAAGTATTTCCTCTTCATTCGGTGGTAATGAATCTGGGTTTGTTTGTTTAGGGTTTAGTGTTGGTAATTTGTTTAAGGGCTCAGGACAGTTTAATATTTGTTCAAAATATTTCGCAAGTTCTTTGCAACGGTCTTTGCAAGGGTCTGCGGTTGATAGCCTGTTAATTTAGTTTTAAATGTTTTGTAAAAGTTTCGGCTGTTATTTTTTTGGAAATCTTTTTCTATTTCATTAAGTTGATTGTTTTCATATTTTCTTTTAGTTTGTCTAATTAGCTTCGATGTTTCTTTTCTTACTTCCAAAAAGATGTTATAGTTTATTGCTGTTTTTTGACTGTTCCAATCTTTGAATGCTTTACTTCGGCTTAATACTGCTTGCTCGCAAACTTCATCCCACCACAGATGTTTTCTACGTTTTTGTAAAGGGACCAACTTTAAGGCTGTTTTAATAATTTTTTGTTTTAATTCTTGCCAGTTCTGTGCAGGTTGTTTATCAAGCTCTTCTGTTAGGGCTGGTTTTATTTTCGTTGGGTCAAACTTTGGTAGTAGCAGCCCCTTTTGAATAAGTTTTCGAGGTTTTAAGCTAAGTTTGATTCTAGTCAAGTAGTGATCCGTGTCTATATTTGCTCCTTTCCTGACTTGAACATTCAAAATCTCTTTATAATTGGGGTATATGGGTACGAAATGGCAACATGGTCAATTTGAAATTCACCCATGTACGTATTTGGGCACCTCCAGGTCTTTTGTTTTGTTATTTTTCTTCTTAAAATGGGTTGACATTATTTTTAGATTAAACTGCGAACATATTTCAACCAATCGTCTACCATTATGGTTAGTCCATTTATGAGCGGGAAAACTGCCGACTGTTTTCCTATACTTTTTTTCTTTCCCTAGTTGGGCGTTGAAATCACCCAATAGGATTTTTACATGGTTAGAGGGAATTTTAGAGATAGTCTTTTCCAGAATTTCCCAGGACTTATTTACTTTTTCAAGATTAGATTTATTTTCTTCGTTAACTGGGAGGTGTGCATTGATTAATGTATAGTTTTTGTTAGCACACTTGAGGGATAGTGTCATAAGTCGATTATTTACTGGCTGGACATTTGTTATAGAACCAAGAATGTTTCTTGAGACAGCGAAAGCAACACCGAGATGTGGTGTATTTTTGAGTATTCTTTTGTCCGTTTTACTTTAAAAAAGTCTGTAGTTGCCGAATTCCAAGGTGTTATCATCTATCAATCTGGTTTCTTGCAAAGCTAAAATTTGGATTTTTTGCTGATTTAATGTTCGCCCCAATTCGTGTAGTTTTCCTGGACGCAGGAGAGAATTGATATTTACCGTTCCAAAGAAAGTTTTTATTTTCGGTTTTAGACGTTGGCCAGAGGTCTCCGACTCCCTCTGTAAGATTTTGCGTTTAAGCCCGGACGCCCCAGAATCCGAAAGTCCGGTTGTACCAGCAAAGCTGGCAGAGGATTGTCTACCTCCTGGGGTAATTTTGTAATTACTAGAACGCTTCATCTTGTACTTTGAATTAAAGGTTTGAACCATGACGGTTCAGAGGTTAAGACTGGAGGGGTTAGTTCCAGAATTTAAATATCAGCCGCACCACTGGTGAACAGACGCTGACCACTCAGCCGCTTGATACAAGTCAGACGCTAAGTGGATTTAGCTTTCTTTTTCATATTATTTTCATTCATATTTTATTTATTGATTTTTATAATACACATTGTCCATAGAATGATTAGTTCCTCGCGAAGAAAATGCCGATATCAACCTGATGTATTTTGTTATATCTGCGTTGTATATGCAACAGTAAAACAGAGAAAAAATATCACCGACTTCGTGAACAATATCGTAAGGTTTATACCGCTTATTTCGGACTTCAAATTGAAAAACAGGATAAACTATGGGTTCCTCATCATGTTTGTAAATCTTGTGTTGAATCTTCGCGCTTGTGAAAGAAAGGAGAACGCTTAGGACTAAATTTCGGTATTCCCATGATTTGGAGGGAGCCCAAACATCATTTCGGTGATTGCTACTTTTCTGTAGTAGACGTCAAAGGCTTCAATCGGCTTAAAAATGGCAATATACAGATTTAGAATCTGTTATATGCCCTGTTTTTCACTACGAAGAACTTTCTCCGCCTATTTACGCTGACAGCTAGTGTAAGAAGATTTTACCGTACTTTAGTGAGGAAGAAGGGCTTGTCAATAGTAACAACATTGCAAAGTTACTTCTAGATATAGGTTTATCTGAATATAAACCTACTGATTATGGCTCTTTATAGATAATTTGATGTAAACATAACCCCATAGCCTCAGTAGTCGATTTGTGTTGATATCATAAAGTTATTCGCGATTAAAAATGTCATTTTATGAGCTAAATTCTCGTCATTTGCAGAAGGTGTTAATTTATTTATTTAATATGAAGAAATCTGCGGCTGAGGTTCACCGAACGCTCTCAGACACTTATGGAATGTCGTGAGTGGTTTCAAAGCTTCAAGAGCGGTGATTTTCATGTCGAAGACGGGCATAGCGATGGAAGAGCGAACGTTTTTGAAGATGAAGAATTAGAGGCATTGTTTAATAAAGACCCGTATCAAAAGCAAGAATAGTAACAGGATTATTGGTAGTGACTCAACAAGCAATTTCAAAATACCTCAATGACTTGGAAATAACCCAGAAGCAAGGATATTGGGTGGCATACGAGTTGAAACCGATACATGTTGAACACCGTTTGTTTGCTTGTGAATAGTTGCTTGAAAGGCAAAAGCAGAAGGGATTTCTATATCGCATTATGACTGGGGACGAAAAATAGGTTTATTACGTTAACTCCAAGCGTGGAAAATCATGAGGATTTCCGACCACGCTTCCACGCCGACGGCCAAACCGACTCCAAGGCCACGCACTGTATTTGGTGAGACCAGCTCGATGTAAAAAATGGACCTATTTGTAGATCGCTTCAAAACATGACCAATTTTTTCAACACGGGATTCGAATGCTGGCTGAAGGATGGGAGAAAATAGTGGCCTTGATGGATAATACTTTGAATCATAAATGTAAAACCATTTTTTAATAATAAAGTATTGAATTTTGAAAAGATAAACGGCGGGAGCAATGTAGTATCCCTCTTTTTCCCTTTACTTGGGTCTGTTCTTATGTAAATTAAAATATCTGTTCTTATGTAAATAAAGAATCAGTAGATTTCAGACATTATGTAGTATTTTTTTAATATTTTGTGAATCTGTTACATAGCGATTATAGAGCCCCTTTACTGTATAAAGTTAAAGTACAAAACCACTATCTGCGATATTCAATCTCTATTTTAAACAACAATTTTAAATATTTAAATAACCGTTCGCGGTGTGGCAAGATACAGTCCAGTGTAAACGCGGAACTGAATATATGAATGCTTACACGGCGTTCCAGGAAAAGAATAGAGACTATTTTCTTGAACCCAATTTATTGCCTGATAGATCAGGCGAATGGGAAGCTATATCTTGACAACAAATTGCAATTTCGATATGTTTCAAAGGATATTCAAGTGAAAAAAGAGCGTGATAATACTCCCGAAATGATTATGAATCAATTTTATTGAGATCTACGTTTAAAAATGTCTTTTTCTAAAGAGTTTTCCAGTGTTAGAACTTTGAAACGTAATAGCGGCAATATATATATATATATATATATATATATATATATATATATATATATATATATATATATATATATATATATATATATACATATATATATATATATATATATATATATATATATATATATATATATATATATATATATATATATATATCATCATCATCATCAGCCCGTATCGATCCACTGCAGGATGAAGGCCTCTTCAGCATGCTTCCAACCTTCACGGTTCTGGGCTTTCCTCTGCCATTCGGGTCCAATATACTTAACGATGTCATCAATCCATCGTGCTTTCGGTCTTCTTCGCGGACGTTTGCGATCAAGCGGTACCCACTCCAGGATTGCCTTGGTCCATCTGTCATCCCATCGTCTCGCTATATGGCCTGCCCATCTCCATTTCAACTGTTTTACTCTTCCAATGATGTCACATACTTTTGTTTGTTCCCTGATCCATGCGCAGGACTTTCTGTCTCGTCTTGTAACGCCAAGCATACGTCTGCAAGCATACGGGGAATGGAAATTCCCCTCTGTGCCACCCGAAGTTTTTGAATTGATTGCGATGTGAGTGTCCAGGTTTCACTTCCGTATGTCATAACGGGTAGAACGCACTGATCGAAGACTTTTCTTTTCAGGCAAAGTGGGAGTCTGCTCTTAAACACTATGTTGAGCCTACCAAATGCCTGCCAGCCACATTTAACACGCCGTTCCACCTCCCGGGCGGTATTCCCCTCCATGCAAATCCTCTGCCCAAGATATATAAAGCTGTCCACAATCTCTAAATCCCTTCCTAAAACTGAAATTCTTCTGTCCTGAGCGAAGTTATTGAACATAACCTGACTCTTTTTCAGGTTTATTTTCAAGCCAAATGGTTCGCCATCCCTTTGCAGTTCTTGTATGCGTCTTTGCAGCTCCTCTGGGTCTTGTGAAATGAGAATAATATCATCTGCAAATCTAAGATGGTTTAAGTTTGCACCATTGATCTTTACACCATCCTGTTCCCAATCCAGTTTACGGAATACTTCTTCAAGGCCAGCCGAGAAAAGAATAGGCGATATTGCGTCACCCTGCCGTACACCTCGTTCTATATTAATTCCCACTTCAAGATCATCAAGGTGAATTGTGGCTGTAACTCCATCGTATATCGATTCTAATAGGTTTACATAGGTTCTCTCTACACCTTGGCTAAGCAGTGCATCCATTATCGCATGCTTTGAGATGGAATGAAATGCTTTTTCGTAGTCGATAAAAGCCAAGCACAGTGGCATGGTGTATTCGTTGTGCCTTTCTATGACCTGCTGTACAACCTGGATGTGATCCATTGTACTGAATCCACTTCTGAATCCTGCTTGTTCTCTTTGTTGTGCGTCATTCAGTTTTTTTAATATTCTTTTAGAAATCTTAGTGAAAACTTTGTACATCACTGATAGGAGGCTTATTGGACGGTAATTATTTAAATCTTCCTGTGCTCCTTTTTTATGTAAAAGGATCACTTCTGCATTTTTCCATAAGTCAGGTACTTTTTGTTCTTTGAGGCAATTTGAGTATAATTTTGCCAGTGTTTTATGTAACGTCCGACCACCAGCTTTCAGCATTTCGACAGTTACACTATCCTTTCCTGGAGCCTTGCCGCTCTTCAGCAACTCTATAGCACTTGTCACTTCCTCCACTAGGATATCTGGCATTATATATTGTTCTTTCTTGGGGATTGCTGTCCCTGAATGGCTCTGATCTTCATATAACTGGGAATAAAACCTTCTGACAATCTCTAACTTTTGGGTACGCGTCCTGCACACTGTGCCATCCTCACGCTTTAAAGCATATATTTGCGTTCTTTTGTTTCTCAGCTTCTGTTTAGCTTTGTTAATTCCTTTGTTTTCTTCCAGGGTTTTTTGCACTAGCTGCATATTAAATCGGCGCGTGTCCTCTCTGATACGTTTTCTTATAGTTTTGCAGAGCTCAGTGTACTCGACCCTGCCAAAAGGACTACCTGCATTTCTCATTGCTCGCCGTTTCTTCATTAAATCAATGGTCTCACTGGAGATTTTTGTTTGTTTAAGACATTTTTCCTCTGGTGCTATCGAAGCAGCCGTTTGAAGTACATTGTTGGCGATTTCTTCATATTGAACTGATATATCCACCTCCTCTGGATCTTGTAACGCAGCAAACCGGTTTGACAAAGCAATCTCAAAATCGCTTCCTCTCTCCAGCAGTTTTCCAGAATCCACCTTGCCCTTTTTTGATCTTACCATTCTTTCGCGCTGTTTTCGACAGTCAATCCGAACCCTTGCTCGTACCATTCGGTGGTCACTTCCAACATTAAAATTGTTAAGGACAGTACAATTGGTAAATATTGTTTTATCGTTGGTCATGATGTAGTCAATTTCGCTTGTGAGCCCAGATGGACTTTTCCATGTCCATTTTCTGCTGATATTTTTCTTATAGAACGAATTCATAATATATAGTTCTTGTCCTTCAGCAAAATCAACTAATCTGTCACCTCTATTGTCTCGCTCACCAGTTCCATACGGGCCAGTTGCATTTTCGTCTGTTCTTGTTGTTCCAATTCTGGCATTAAAATCACCTATCAGGATTTTGTACCTACATTCCTTCTTGTATAAAAGCTGGGCCATATCATCATAAAATTCCTCAATTTCCTCATCTTTATGGCTTATAGTTGGTGCATAAGCTTGGACGATTTGAAGCCTAAACTTTTTATTCAGTTGAATGACGCATTGGGCTAATCGGTCGGATGTACTTTAAAATTTTACCACACTGTCCTTCAGCTTTCGATTGATGAGGAATCCAATTCCGCCACATCGGCCATTTTCCGTACCTCGAGTGTAGAGTACGTGTCCAGTTGGTTCCAGTTTGATTAACTCTTCACCCTTCCTTCGTGTTTCACAGAGCCCAATAATATCCCAATGTATGTTGTCAAGTTCGATTAACAGTTCTTGCAATCGGGCCTCTGTTTTCATAGTCCGTATATTTAACGTTGCAATGTCAAAAGTCCAATGGCAGCCTGATCTAACCCGGTGATTCTTAGCACCCTCTGTCTTGGGGCAGGTCTTCCCGCTGCCGTAGGTAGTTGTCCCATGGCCTCCGGGGAATGAGGGCCCTGTTTGAGGTTGTACTGTCATATTTCAACATATTGAAATACCATGTTGAAGGTATGGACCGTAATCTGCCACGCTGGTCCAATGCGGGTTGGCAGATTTTGGATCATGTTAGTCTGAGGCCTCCGCTCTGACCTGTCCGCCAGGGGTGACCCTCCCAGGTGCATAGACTCCAGACGGCATACCTCTATAAATAAAGTGTGTACGTTATAAGCGAGTCTGTTATTGGAAAGTTTTATTGTGGTTAATAAATATAAAAAAATAAGCGTGAAGTTCATTTCTTGGACTTATTTTTCGATCTAACTAAATTTTCCAAATGGGAAAGGCAAAAATATGCATACCTGCATATTAATTTTAATCATTTTCCGGAGAACTTCCTCATGTAAATTGCTGAAAACTTTAAATTGGTTTGTTTGTACTTGCTGAAATTGCGAAAACTTAGTTGGGAGACAATTTTCAACTAACATACGGGAGAGGAAAATAAGTGCAATATCCAGTTTATGTATGTCCAAGTCAAGGTGATTTTTGTTTCAAAAAGTCGCACGCTTTACTTATAGATAAAATCTTTGTTTTTTTCAGTTGGTAAGACTGTCGTTAACAACTCGTCGACAGATACCTCTGGTAATCATCGCTATAACAATTCCTTCTTATCACGTTCTTTTTAGGTCTTCTTATCTTTTTGAAGTATGGGGGTTCCAGTTTCATCCATCATTCTGTCGACATGGCCGTATTCTATTAGTTATCGTTGTCAGAGAGCTATCAAACTCGCAGCTGTTATTCGATGTCATTTCGAATTTCATCTCCTCTGGATATTCCTAATAATCTTCCAAAACTTATTCATCCTGATCAATTCTTCTACGCTAAACTCGAATAGATTTACCACTAAACACCAAATCACTTTTTGAAACTTCTCCACGCACGTTTCGTTAACCATGTAAGCATCATCAGGAGATTATTTAATCTGGATTAACGTTTCGAAACGTTAATCTAGATTCAATCAGTTCCTGATATTGCTCACATGATTATCGAAACGTGCGTCGAGAACTTAAAAAAAGTGATTTTTTTTTCATCCTGGTTGCATGAAATTTTTTCCTGTTATTCTTCACATTTTTTAACATTAATATTACAAATTATACTAAAGTATGGTCTACTGAATGAATGTCCAATTGGAGGTAAACGACGATTACCACCACGATTATATTTTTTGAGAATTTCTTTGCACCAATTGACTCGAGTCTTTATTTGTGCGATAGTCAAATTATTCGAAATCCAACGTACACAAATCTTTTTCACCGCTAAATATTCATATAAAATCTTGTGTATGCTTATCATACTAATGCTCAGGGATGCCTTAATCTCACGGTATGTCACATGACGATCCTGGACATAAAGTAAATTCCTAAAATTTTCTTGTTCAAGTTCAAATCAGGCCGAAAAGCTGCCGAAACAGCTCGCAATATCAACGATGCGTTTGGTTCAGAAACCACTAATGAACGTAGTTTATGAAACCACTATGGTGGTTTAAAAATTTTAGTAGAGGTGGTGAGAGCCTTGAAGATGCTTGAAGAGCCTAGTGGCCGGCCGTCGGATATTGACAACGACTAATTGAGGGCCTTAGTCGAAGCTAATCTACGTACAACTATTTGGGAGCTTGCCTCTGAATTAGGTGTAAAGCTTGGGATGATTTCTAAACATGTGCAAGAGATTGGAAAGTCAAGAAAGCTCGATAAATGTCGTCTGCCCTTTTTTTGCGTCACGTGCAATGAAAAGTGGATTCTCTACGACAATCGGCGATGATCGGCTCACTGGTTGGACCGCGACGAAGCTCCATAACACTTTCCAAAATCGAAAATGCACCAAAATAAGGTCATGGTGACTGTTTGGTTGTCTGCAGTCGATCTTATTTACCACAGCTTGCTGTACCCGAACAAAACGATTACAACGGAGAAGTACTGCCGGAAAATCGATGAAATCCATAACAAATTATGGCACATCCCGGCATTGGTCAACATGAAGGGACCTATTCTCCTCCATTACAACGCTCGGCTACACATCTCAATGATCACGCGACAAAAGCTGCATGAATTAGGCTACGAAGTTCTCGACCATCCGCCATATCCGCCTGACCTTTCGTTTATAGACAACTTCCTGCGCTAGAAATGCTTTTAAAAACCAAGACGATGCAAAAACTGCCTTCAACGAGTTCGTCGGTTCCAGAACCGGCATAAATAAAATTGTTTCTCGTTGGTAAAAGCTTGTTCATTGTAAAGGTTTATATTTCGATTAATAAAGTTTTATTTGAGCTGAGATACGTGCATTTCAATTTAACGGTTAAAAACCGCAATAACTTTCTTAACAACGTAATATAAAATTGACTTGATTGCGTATATAACTTAATAATTTGATTTAAGGTTTCTGTCGAGTCATCAGAAATACGAAACATCTTAAAAGCCCTCTTCAAATCTGTACCTAACCGATGGAATCGATGAATTCATGATTTGCCAATCGAGAAAGAGGTTCCGCTTCTCCAATATCGCCGTTATGTGGTCGGTTCGGTCCGAAATTTCCCCTCTCTGATCGATTATGTACACTACAATAGGTATAAACCCAATTGGAATCAGTTTGGCAATATATTTTAACGGTTCCGATAATCTTAGGCAATATTTTCTCCTTTTGGGCGTTGTTTTTATTCTTAAAGTAAATATATTTTGTTTTTATGGTCCCAAAGTGTCAGTTATAATAGCTGTGTCATTATAAATAATATACAGGGTGTTAGGTAAACATGCGGCAAAAATGTAAGGGGTTATTCCTTGTCCTATTCTAAGAATATTTTGTCTATGATGAATTTTGAAAAACCCGTTTGTTTCAAAGATACAGGGCGAACAAAATTTGCGACAACCATATTCGATATTTGTTGAAATCATTAATGTAAATAAAAGTAGGGTGTACGTCAATGAGTTCATCAAGTACAAACATTTTTTTTTTCGATCTCGATCACTTGGAACGGCTGTTTTATCTAGTAAGTGGATTTCATCGGTCGCATTTGTTTACATAGATTGAGTGACGTTTGGCTGTTTGACGTGTCTTAAATAGTGAGGGAAGTCCTCTATCATAATGTATACAAATGCCGAGATGACTGACATGCACTTCATGTATGGACTTGCTGATGGCAATGCATTACAAGCTAGGCGATTGTACAGTGAACGATTTCCAGCCCGTAATGTCCTTGACCGAAAAATCTTCGAAAACACTCATCGACGTCTTCGTGAAATAGGCACATTGAAACGAACTGAAGGGTCAGGAAGATCACTGACTGTAAGAACGGTACAATTGGAACAGAATGTGCTGGACATGATAGCGGAAGAGCCTGGTAGTTCTACGCGAAAAATTGTAAATACTTTGAATGTGAGTCACTGGACAGTTTGGAAAATTCTTAAGGACAATTTGTTGTATCCATACCACATTCAACGCGTTCAGGCACTACTACCTGTTGATTTTCCTCCACGTATTGCATTATGTCAATGGATATTGCAAACTTTACTTCGCATCCCTCTATTCCTGACACAAATTCTTTTCACCGATGAAGCCACTTTCGCAAGAAACGCAATAAGGAATTTTCATAATAACCATGTGTGGGCAGATGAAAATCTGCATGAGGTATGTGAAGATAGTTTTCAACATCAGTTCTCGTTGAGTGTTTGGGTTGGAATTGTAGGTGACTATCTAATTGGGCCGGTATTTCTTTCACAAAGACTTACTGGCGAGGTGTATCGCAACTTTTTGGAAGCAACGCTGCCTGAGTTTCTGGAAGATGTACCATGGGCAACAAGGCATGAAATGTGGTTTATACACGATGGTGCACCACCACATTTCAGTTTGGTTGCTCGTGATTTTTTAACAGCAACATACGGATATCGCTGGATTGGTCGAAGTAGGACACACGCATGGCCTGCTCGATCCCCGGACTTAAACCCCTTGGATTATTTCTTCTGGGGATATGTGAAGTCATTAGTTTATGCTACTCCATTGAAGAATTTGGATTATTTGCGAAATCGGATAATTGCTGGGTGTAATTCAATTTGAAACGACCCTGGTGTGTTTGAAAGAGTTCGGTAGTCAATGACGAGAAGATTGAATGCTTGTATCAAGGTTGGAGGAAGTCATTTCGAACATTTATTGTAGATTGAGCAACTTTACATGTACTTTTTGATAGTAAAATGTTGTTAATGTCGTAAATTTTGTTCACTCTGTATCTTCGAAACAAAGGGGTTCTTCAAAAATCATCATACAACAAAATATTCTTAGAATAAGTCAAGGATAACCCCTTTAATTTTTGCCGCATGTTGACCTAACACCCTGTATATAGAGCATTACAATACACCTACAGGTTAATAAAAGCTATATATGACCTTAATAACAATCAGATTAAAATGGGAGTTCTGGAGTACAGTACTCAGAACTATTTTCATGTAGAATAATAAAACATAAGATTTAGTAATACATGGTGTCTCAAAAGAGAATTTGTTTTTTTGTATAGCGATGTAAAAAGAGAGAGACGTTCATACTTTAGGAAATTACTTTTTAAAAATAATGTCATCCAAATGTAAACCTTCACACTCACGGTACTTACCTAAACGAACAGCAAATTCTTTAGGACGGATCGGTACATAATCTCATAAACGACATTTCGTGTCGATTATTTTCTTTTAACTACACCAAAGAACTCGGTTTATTGGCGTAAAATTTCGATTTTACATAACCCCACAAGAAAAAGTCCACAGAGCTCAAATCAATAAATCCCAATAAAAATATTTCTAGTTTCTTAAAAGGCGCCAGAGCCGGATTGGTTTAACTTCTGAATAATTTTGGGAAAAATAAAATATTGTTAAATTATGAGTAAATTATTATTATTATTATGAATGATTAAAAGTTTGTGTATTTTGAATTTATTACTACAATAAACATAAATTAATAAATAAATAAATGTATCTATTAGTGCAATAAAAATTATAACTTAAATTTAATTATACATTTAATTCGGTTTCACTCTTACTGTTACTTTTAATCTACATCAATAATAGGTGGTTCTATATTATTAGTAAATGATACATAAGAATCTTCTATTTTAATAACATGGTTAATCGAATGTATCCAACTTTCTTTGAGAATACTATGTACAACCTTCCTAATTAATGTTACAGCACTTGCACTTAGAGTTTTCTGCTCTAACATTGGATTTTACCTGATGCCACATACGCTCAATTGGATTGAAAATACATTAATACGGGGAAAGGCGTAAAACCGTATGTCCTATATGGACAGTAATGGTTTTACATTCATATTCCTTTTTAATTATAAATATCTTTAATATGTCTAGATCACATTTTTTTAATGTATTATCGAAGTATATATCGTTTTTTAACATATAGTTCTAAATTTCCACTTTAGTGTTATAGTATATTTGGGTTGTTTGCATTAGAAACTTAATTTTTTTGCGGTTATTGACAACTAGCATTGTCCATTACACAAAAAAATCTTTCAAAAGTTCTGCCTGTGGTGTCGTCATAGTAGTCCAAAGATGAATGCTTAATATTTTTAGAGGACAACCGTAAACAATCTGGAACCCATACATCCTCCGAACCAGCCTGTAAAATTGGAATTCTTTTCCCTTGTTCGCTGGGGCTTTGGTTTGGCATTTTCTTGATGCATCTACCCATCCTTTTGCTGGCATCATCTCATGTTTATCGAACTATGTTTCATCAAGGTAGATAATGGGACGATTTTGTAATCTGTATTTTTTATAGAGTTTAAGTAGTCAAAAGGCCATAGTCGCAATCGTTGTGATTCCATTAATATTTGTCTTTTATTATTGGTCCGGTTATTTCTCCGGAGGCTAGTTCTGCTGCAAAGAATGTTGGTTTCATCTTTTT
The DNA here is from genome assembly GCA_031761425.1 of Cosmopolites sordidus. NCBI lineage: Eukaryota > Metazoa > Arthropoda > Insecta > Coleoptera > Curculionidae > Cosmopolites > Cosmopolites sordidus. Next base: position 1,181,859 of record JARFXV010000840.1, on the reverse strand, counting down.
TTAGTCGGTGTTGCATTAAAAGCATCGTAGGCACAGTTTGCTCTTCATACATAGCATAAATATCGCTTCGAATTAAGTCACCAGAATTATATTACCAGAATTTCTACTGACTTTTTTGGCTTTAATTGGCCCATACAATGACTTTAGGCAATCATCCCGTGTGAAAGCTCTTTTTTTCGCTTTTCTGGAATTTTTTTTTCGGTGAACTAAATAAACATTCAACTGCGAACTTTTCACGGCATGTTTATTCATTTTTTGAGCAAATTTTACAATTTTTTCAGCCCGAAATCGTGGCTCATTGCTGAAGTACACGGCAACCTAGCCAACTTAGCATCTAAGCCCCTCATAAGTTCTGCTTATCTGAAACATAAAATTCAAACGGCATTTTAATCTGTGAACTAGGATTTTTGAACTAGGATTATTAAAAAATATTGAAAGGTAAATTTTTGGCATCCTGTTGAAGAATTTTTTTTCGTAAATTTCGGAGTTTCTTTAGGACTTCTGCAAAAAAAAACGGCTTGATGAATCAGAATTATCCTAGTTTGCAAAGTGTCTACATGAGTATTGAACAAGTCAATCAAATTTCAAAGGAATTCGTTCGACAGATTTCGAGGTATCGTGGTCATTGGTTTGAAAAATACAGTTAAGAAAAACGCGTTTAAAGGTCCTTCAGTTTCCTCAAAAAAATCTTGTAAAGCTGATTGTTGCTCTCTGGCATCAGTTCTCGCTCTTTTAGCGAAATCGCTCAAGCGTCAGATACGCGTTTTATTACGGAAATACGAATCACGTAGGCTTTACTAACGTGTCCAATTTCACATCTCATTGTAACTAATACTTTCAAAATTCCATCAAATCCTTCTTTGAAGATAATGAAGGTAAGAAAAATTGTTACTTCAGCGATCTTCGTGCCAGAATGTAGGTGTTTAGGAGCGAAAGTCCAGAACAATGAATTTAATGATTCATTGTTATTTAGTATTTGTGCTCCTAAACATCTGGTCAACAGTTTATCTCGTGATACATTTTCATAGACTGATTTGATGACTTTTTGAACTTCTGCAATCAAAGGTAGTTTATCGTGGTGCAAATTATGGAATTCGCCCATTTGCACCAGCTGTCTTCGCCTACTGAACATTTGTGGTAGAAAGTTGTCCAAATTTCTTCCTCCATTTCTTCCAACACGTATACAGTTTACATACTGTATAATATAGGCTTTTTGACTTCCTCGGATATAGATCTAGCTTGTCACTTTAAAATACATCGTCCGCGAATAAAATAAAACTTATCAGCTGGATTTTTGCAAAATCGACGACTAAAACTTGCTATTTTATATAAAATCGAGTTAAACACTGGACGGTATGTGGTAATTCCTACATTTTCCAGTCCAAAGTCAGGTGCAAATAATTTCAAGAACCCCATGATATAAAGTAGAAGCAGGTATTTGAACATGAGACGTGCTAAGCCATTTCTGGGATAAGGTGTTTTAATAACTACCTAAATGAAACGCAAAACGAACATTTTCATCAACGTTACAAACGTCATGCCGACCTGTGTAATTATAAGTCCTCCAGACACGAGTCAGATTTCTATATATTTTATGGATAATGATCAGACGATGTTGTATTCTGATTCGCCTTCTGAAATATTTAAATTCAAGAACGCATATCGAATAAAACACGAAAAAAGTTTCAAGCCCTCATTGATGAGGACATCGGAAAAATAAAAGCGGGAATATTTTTCGGAACCAGTAATTTTTTTATCATTAACCTTCGCATCACCTAACAAACCCACATTAAAAATCAATATTTGATTCGTTTACATAATGAATACGAAAATATAATCCTCGGGAGTTTTGAATTTTATATCTCCACCGAAGATAATGCGATTTTTATGTCTCTACCTTTTTTTCCCTACCTTTCCTCATTTTCCGCGCAAATTTTAACGTCCCAGACTTCAATTTTCCAAAGTTAATTGGCGCACAACAATTTAGAACGGGGAAACCAAATTTATGAATTTCTTATTAAGCGCGACTTTATGAATTGATAAGTGCTTTTATTTTACGAGGTGTCAAATTAGATGTTTTATCGGTTGCATATATATAACACGACATTTTTTAAATATCTTGATTTATTATATTTTATTGGTACCTTCAAAATATTATATTCATTCAATTCATCAACTATTGCATTGTCAGAAGCTTAGGTACTTATATATTCGTGTAGCATGCAAGTAAACGAAATTGATTTATCCTAACATGGCAACTAGTTTTGCAGAAGTGCATTTCCAGTAGCTGGTTCGATTGCCGGGCTCTGATGGGTGTTTTTCAATAATTCTTCTGTCCGTCTTACTTTCAACCCTGCACACACATACTTATGTACACTTACATATACACACACGCCCTCACATATCCACCCCTAAAAGTCTGTGATTGTTTCTAGGCCAGAGTGTAATATAAGACAACGAATTAACCCTCAGTCACGCCAGTTAAAGGCTGCGTAAGGCCGGATGCCTTCTGAAAAGTGTTTCTACATTGGTCACTCGCCAGTCGGTAAGCTTCCTGATAGACTTATGGCTAGACATATAACCAAGGGTTTATAACCTGAGGGGGGTGTTGGCCTGGGATTGTCGGTAGCTGATGACCGTGGTTCGGAACCCACGTTAAGCTGTAGGTCCAGTCGCTAAATAGCCTGAAGTTGCTGATGCTTTAACCGTAAATCCTTTCCTTTCCAGCAGCCATCACATATGCCAGTTAAAATCGAAAGGATCAATTTTGCATCGACTACAATGAAGTTTATATGCCTGTAAGGTTTTTTTCGGAAATAAAAAAAATAAATATAAATTTTGAGACGAACCCTTTTGAATATTATAATATATTTTCACAATCCAAAAGTCGCTGAGCACACTTGAGAATGACTAATTTATTTAACAAACTGACCGGCAACCAAGAGCACTGTTTCCATTTACAGCTTTTTAAATGAACAATAGTAAAAGTATTTTAAAAACTTAATATTAAAATTATAAAAAACTTATTATTTTAAAAATAAAAAGTATTTTAACACGTAGATTATTTTCAGTTCTCTTCATCATCACTACATTAGATTTTGTAATGTTAAATTAACATAACTACAAATGATTTTACATAGTGGGATACAGTGGTTACATAGTGGGATACAAAAAAGTCTTTGTATTCTACACTAAAGAGTTCATATGACCTCACAAATAAAAGTCTAACGGATTAATATCTGGTATATGAGGTGACCAAGGAAACTCACCACCGAGCCCAATCTATCAATTATTTAAAACACAAAAGGTTTTATAAATCATTTTCTAAAAACTGTATATATTGATCTCCATTACAGAACCTCGAATGACCCGATTAAAAAATTGTCGATAATGCCGCACTAAATGTTAATTGCAAATTCGTACTGGAAATGTCGCTTTCTTGGTAGTCAGTAAACAATATAATTTTCAGGGACATGGGGTCTTCGTTTTTTATGTAGTAGATCGTAGATAGAATTCTGATCTAGCTGTCAAATCTTTTGGTAATAAATTTTGAACAGTCGAAAAATGGTAGGGAAATAATTTTTCTTTATGGAGAACTCTGGAAACGGTATATTTGCTAATTCCTGTAGATGCTTCCAAACGCCTAGTGCTTAGTTCAGGATTTTTCGTGATACTAACCAAAATGTTCTCTTCTTATTCTATCGTTATACGTTTCGGTCATCCAACAGGATTGTCATAATAAAACGAACCTATTTCGCCTAACTGTTGCCATCGAGACGTAATAATTTGAACAATATTCAAGGCACACTTTGTGAAATGCATATTTTTCAACCATGGACAAGATGTGTAATGGAAGATTCGAACACGAATATCTCGCAAACGGCGTGAGATATCGATATTGACCAAGGGTACCTTTTTACGTGGAAGTCATAACATTCCCAGCTTTATAGGTTAAAAAATATGGGCGAGTTAATTCCTCACAAACTAGGTAGCAAGCTCTCTTTAGGAACTAGCCCAATTTTGAACCTGATATCTTCAACCGTTTTTTAATTATCTCAATTTTTCGAAAATTTAGTTTTACTTTTAATACCCTGTATCTTTTTAATGACTAATATTTGCCAACACTTGCTTGATGGCGGATAAGTTATCGGACACCCTGTATATGTGGCGATTTTCTATAAAAAAAAAGGTGTTTGAACAGTTGGCGAAAGGTCAGCTAGAGACCTCAAAACGTAAAAAGCGCCCATCTTAGGGTTTGAACGTCATTAGAAACTAGTAAGAGCCTCCGGGCTAACTAAAAAACCTGGCTGAGTAAGTCGAAGTCGAACAGTTGGTTTTGTTAATTTAATCCACTTTAAACATAATAAATAACTTTAATAGACAAAATCAAACAAATTTATTCCAACTTAACCAGATATAAAGTCGGTTCTGAATGTTAATGTTTTAATAATAATGGCTTGAACAAGTCGAGACCTTTCAAGACACGTTCGCAAATTATGAATGTGCATGAAATTGTGGCAGATTGCCAAAAATATAAAGCCTAATACAAAGGGTTAGTCCAATAAATATCGGGACTGATTTATTGCTGTCAAGGGAAGGGGTGGACGGTGGTTTTAATAAGTGATATCGGAGGTGGCTGATGTCAGGTATCCTAGGAAACCTGGCTTACTTGTTTCCGAAACTTTGGAGTGCGTAGATCGTGCAAGAAGTGAACGTGTGTTTGAGTTAAACGAGAAAAGAAGCGAGAAAACATCGAATAGCGATGTGCCATCAAATTTTGTGTTAAATTGAACAAATCCGCTACGGAGACTTTTCACGTAATCCGTGGGAACGAAGCCATGTCCTGAACACGAGTTTTTAAGTGGCATAAAAGATTTAAAGGATGCCTGGAAAATGTTGAAGACGAACAACGCGTTGAACCGATAAAAATGTGTCCAAAGTTTGATGGTACAGGTATTGTGTTTGATGGCATGAGTTAAATTTAAAGAAATCAACTGTGCATTAAATTGTTACCGATGATCTGCAATAGCGAAATGTGTGCGCGATGTTGGCGCGGAAGGTTTTGTCAGATGAGTAGAAGGAAAACCGTGTGACGATTTGCCGTGAACTGTTAAAACGTTTGGAGATCTATACAATTATCTTCTTAATACAACGTTTTTTAATTTTGTTACATTGTATGGACCTTTAACTGCATTTTCTTTGCGTCCAAATTTTAGGTGAATAGCTCTAAACATCCAAAATCGGGGTGAGAGATGCATCCCTCAACATTGATCTTCGCAGGGTGTTTGACGGTACGCTGGATGAAACGTGTATCGCTGGTGGACCAGCTTCAGGAGAACGCACGCCGCAAAAAGTTGCTTTTTAGTGATTGTTCGCGTGGAGCACCGGTCGTCGTAGTTATCGTCGTTTTTAAACAACTCCATCCCCTTCGCAGAGAAATTTTTTGACTTTAGAATTGCTTTGGCAGCCCCGATGAAAACAATAATTTAGGCTCTATTGGGTATTTGCAAAATAAAACTGCCTCGAAACGTTTCGAATACTTGGAACTCATTTTGGAATAGGCGCTTCCACTTGGACCGTTCATGAAAAAACAGAACAGCTACAAATACCAAACGAGAATGCAATGATCAAATATTGGTCAAATATTTGGTCAGTTCCAAAAACCCACAATGAACAGGCTTATTGAATACATGAAGAAGAGGAAGCGAGACAAAACATAAAGGAAATGCCAGAAGTTATAATAACGAGAAGCGATGTAAAAAAGGCAGTCCAAAAAACGCTTAACTGGAAAGCGCCAGGTATCGATGGCATCCAAAATGTGTGGTGGAAGTATCTTGTTAGTAGTCATGGGACGCTGGCAAAGTTTTTTCAAGAGTTAATAAAAGAGCAACATAACATACCTGAATATATGACTATGGGAATGACATATATGTTATCAAAGGGACAGGACAGTTTGAATCCAAAAAATTATAGACCAATAACTTGTCTACCAACTCTCTATAAGATCCTTATCTCTATTATTTCATCCAAAATAAATGAACATCTATTAGAAAATAGTCTTTTACCGCGTGAGCAAAACGGGTGCCGTAAAAGTAGCCAAGGTTGTAAGGAATTACTTGTAAGTGATGAGGTAAGAACAGAGCAAGTACGAAAAAAATCCCACAATGTATCAATGGCGTGGATTGATTTTAAAAAAGCGTTCGACTCTGTGCCACACTCGTGGCTCCGGTATGTCCTTTCATGGTATGGGATTCATCCAACTCTAGTAAAATTTCTTTCCATTTGTATGAATAAATGGAAAACCCGCCTATATGTAAATAATAATAATACCTCCTACACCACTGGAGAGATGCGAATACGCAGGGGAATGTTTCAAGGGGATAGTTTAAGTCCTTTATGGTTCTGTATGGCTTTAACACCGTTAAGTAGAATGTTGAGAGAGTCCAGCATGGGCTATATGATGAAGAGAAATCCAAACATTCAGGTATCACATCAATTCTATATGGACGATCTAAAATTATATGCATCAAACTCTAATAATCTTCAAAGTGAAATAGAGCTTGTCAAAAGTTTTAGCGATACCATCTGCATGGAGTTTGGCCTTGATAAGTGTGCAATTGTCCATGTCCGCAAGGGGCAGGTATTGGAACATACAGAAAACATGCAATTAAATGGAGATATTGTGATTCGTAGTCTCAATAGTGGAGAAAATTATAAGTATCTTGGTATGATGCAGTTGTTAGGAATATCTCATATAACAGCTAGGGAAATGATTATGAATAGAGTCATAACTAGAGTTGAAAGAATATGTAAATCCTTGATCAGCGCCAGAAATAAAATATTGGCAATCAACACCTGGGCTTTGCCTGTGGCTGCTTATACGTTTGGTGTAATAAAGTGGTCTGACACCTCTCTGAAAGCATTTGATCAGAAAATAAGAACCAAATTATCAAAACATCGTATGCATCACCCAAGAAGTTCCATCGAGCGGCTGTATTTGTCTCGACATATGGGAGGAAGAGGCTTACAGAACGTAGAAGTAATGTGCCGTCAACAGGAGGATCGGCTAAGATCCTATTTTCTCAGCCAAAATAGTAATCTTCATAGAGCTGCCTGTACACTGGGTAATAATTGTAGTCCCCTCCGTCTAGCACAAGCAACTAATGAGGCAAGCCATATAACTTCCCAGGGACGTATTGCAGTTTGGAAAGGAAAGGAGCTCCATGGTCGCTTTGCAGCTCTCCTCGATTCTGAACACATTCATAAAAAATACTCTACAGAATGGCTCCGAACATCGGGACTTTATGGAGAGATAGAAGGTTTCCTATGAGCTATCCAAGATCAGGTCATAAGTACCAGGGCACATAAAAAATATATATTAGGACAAAATATCGATCCAAAATGTCGCTTATGTAAACAAGATTTAGAATCAATACAGCATATAAGCGGTGGGTGTCCTGCGTTGGCTCAAACAGACTATATGCAGCGGCATAACAACATTGCTAAGGTGATACATCAAGCATTATTGAAAAAATATGGTCTGTTAGACGTAGAGATACCTTATTATAAGTGGAAACCAGAACAGGTGTATATAAGTGAAACTGTAAAGATTTTGTGGGATACGGCAATGATTACTGATCGGACGGTGGAGGCTAATCGGCCCGATATTATTATAATCGACATAAAGGCTCGTAAAGGACTTATTATCGATGTGGCGGTACCGTTGGACCACAATTTGACCAAGACCAAAAAACGAAAATATCAACCGTTAGCTGTAGAACTAACAGACATGTACAAACTAAGAGATGTCGACATTATACCAGTAGTAATATCTACAAATGGGCTGATAACAAACGACTGGAAAATCGCCAAAGACAAGCTTGAATTACATGATAGACATATGGCAGTCATGCAAAAGGCTGCTTTACTGGGTACAGCAAATATAGTCAGAAGATTCTTAAGCTTGCATTGAGCCTCGGCTGAACCCTCTTGTTGAGTGCAAACATTGTAGTCTTGGGTTACAAGCTCCGGCTACCGTGGATATGAATAAAATATAAGATGAACATAATAATAATTATAATAATAATAATTTATTGAATCCTCAAGACAATACAAATATGCATGGATCAAGTCAAAACAAGAGCATGCACATTGCCACACTTCTGTGCATACAAAGAATATATAACATTTAAACCTACATATAAATATTTTATTCTTGATAAGGTATATAATTTAATAATTTAATAAAGTATTTATTCAATCCCCACAACTATAAAAATATCCATGATTAAGTCGGATTGACAGAATTGACAGAATGTTCAGTGATACGACCTCAGAAATAATACATGAAATGATAATCTTGCACAAATAAACATTGTATACATAAATAAGCATTGAATCTAATTATTGATACGACATATATTCTTCTAAACTATAAAAACTTTGACTTATAAGAAATTCACAAACTAATTTTTTAAATTCGTTGTCATTCTGAACATGTTTAAATCGTTGTGGCAACTTATTATACAACTTCACACCCCTATAGTAAACATTATTCAACTATCTTACATCAATGTATTGATAAAACAAGTTCATCAGAGCCTGGTGTGTCATAGTGATGAAAATCACTATTTTTTACGAATGCTACAAAATTTCGCCTAACAAAGATGATAATCTCCAAAATATATAGTGATGGTAGAGTCAAAATACTGCATTGTTTAAAAATTGGTCGACATGTTGCCAGTAGTGTCACCCCATCCATCATTCGAATTATCTTTTTTTGTATTTTGAAAACACGCATCAGATGATGCGATCCACCCCAAAATATCAAACCGTACCTAGAGCGACTGTACAACTCTGCATAGTAATATGAATGCACAATATCCGTGGTACCAACCCGTTTCAACCTATAAACAGCATATGAGAGAGCAGTTAATTTCTTGCATAGTTCAGCTATGTGTTCATCCCAGTAAAGTCTGTTATCGAGATGAACACCTAGAAATCTAGTACAGGATGTTTGCTGTATAGATTTACGGTTAATTTTTAGTAAATATGATGAGGAGTAAAAGCAATAAAACTGGTTTTGTCCACGTTAATGGATAACTTATTATTTGTAAACCAACTATAAAATTTATTGAGCATTTCTTGTACCGTTTCAATGGCTCCCTGCATGTTTCTATTTCCTGTTAAATAGCTACTATCATCAGCAAACATTACCATATTTCCGCTACTGTAAACATCTGGCAGATCATTAACAAAAATTAAAAATAATAGTGGACCCAAAACAGATCCTTGGGGCACTCCAGAAATAATCCTTAATCTTTCAGATGTTGCTTCATCAATCTGTACAACTTGGTGTCGGCCAAACAAGTAAGATTGCAACCACTCTCTCACCCGACCCCTCAAGCTATAGTGATGAAGTTTGTCCAGCAGTATTGCGTGATCCATCAGATCGAAAGTCTTACTTAGATCCATAAACAGACCAACACATTTGCAATTATCGTTTATGTTTTCATATATCTTGTTTAAAAATTCAAAGATTGCTGAATGTGTAGATCGATCACTTCGAAACCCGTGCTGTGATGATTTCAATATATTAAAGCGCACAAGAAAGGATATGATCTGGTCACACCCAGTCTGATGACACCCAACATTGCTGTTTCATTGGACGCAGTCCAAAGAATTCCAACACTGTATATATGCGCCATCCGACGGGAAGTCGGCGAAAAATATGGGTTGTTGACTGTGGATCGGTTCTTCCTGTTCTTGACGAGAGAGCACATGTCGGTACCCTGAAGAGTCATGTGTCAAGAGACGCATCAAGAGACGAAACATGTGTCCTCCAATGGACGGGATGGGTGGGGCCCGTCCTCAGTTAAACAATCAACAAAAAACTCATTTAGGCGGAGACGCAGGTTGTTGTGTGTTCCACATGAGATTGTGAAACCCAGCAGTTGGGTGTTTGATGACTGGTGTCTCATTGGGCAGTCCAAAGAATTCAAACACTGCTTATATGTGCTATAGACGGAAGGCGATAAGCAAAAGACTGAATATGGATTGGCTCATGGCAGCCCGCATCTACTCCCGCCTCCCCCGCGAACCCCATTGCCCGGCCGGATTACAGCGATCACCAAACAAGCAGGAGTCCGGATTAACGTGGCCCTATATATATATATATATATATATATATATATATATATATATATATATATATATATATATATATATACAAACTAAAACAAATACTAAAAATTACGTACGGCACTTAATATTCATACGTTCAATGGAAAAAATTGTATTATTAATAACTCTCTACGGAAATAATCTTTATTTATCTGATACTGGGCGGAAGAAATGCAAATAAATCTTTGTTTGGCTTGAAATAAAATCATAAAATTTATAAAGTTTTTTTTTATTTCGTTTTTCGTATTAAACATATTTATTTGTTTTTTTTTGGGATATATTTAAATCTGGAACTCTGTTAGATATAAATATATGTTTTATTGTGACTTTTGTGTTATTGCAGATTGTTTTTGTTTTAGAGATAATAAGGGAGAAAAAAAAAATGAAAATGACAGTGACATGTGCCAAACTGTTTCACAAAATCTTTAATTTTCAAGTTTATTTTTCTCCTTCGTCTCAACTTTCACTATCACATTTTTTCGCCTACAACAATGTTTTTTACGGTTTATTAAAAACCAAAATACATTACCGAAAGGTAAGTTGAATATTTTGAGAATTAAGGGCGAAAAGCCGACCCTGCCAATACTTTTTTCCCCCGCTGTATAATCGACAAATTTAATATAAAAACCTTTCAACTTGTTTTCGTTTTGTATGAAACGCTTTAATAACATCGAAATCGTTGAAAAAATCTGAAAAGACGAATCTTTTTCTTCGATATAATTAAATGAAAAGTTGAGATGAAAATATATATGTAAATAAGTCAGACAATATTAAAAAACATGTCTAAATTATCAGCAGAAAAGGTATATAATTACAATAAAATTTATTCGCAAAACTGTCAAAAGGACATAAAAGAAAAACATTAATAAAGAGACGTAAAAACAAATTTATTATAGCTTAGCATGCTTCTAAAATTCACCGAACAACAAAAAAGCAACATTATGAAAAATCTATTGAAAAGTTCGTAGGATGATTAATAAAACAACAATTTTAAGGCAAAATTTTACTTTATTCATGTACAGTCTCCTTCAAGAGTGATGGCATCTTTGGCATCAAAGATGTTTATAGAATAAACGGGGATTCGAGTACTCGAATATATATTCGTTGAAATAACAACTGTTTTACGAAAACAAACACAACATAAACAATAAAGAAAAAGAAAATAAATAAAACAAGAAAATATTCAAAATTAATTTATTATTACACATTTACATAACATTACACGTACTATACAAAATCGAATAAAAAACAAAAAATAAAAATCTAAATTTATAAAAAAAAAATTGTGACAAGAAAAAGATTTATTTTAAGCTAGATTTAATAGTGCGAACTTTCCAAAATTATTTATTAATAATAAATAAAAGTTCTTTATATAGTTTTTTCTCATCACAATATTATTCGATGCTTTAATATTTTTATTTACTTTATAAATCTATTTTATATAAATTTACTTACAATATATTTTAGAAACTTTATTAGAATTTTTTTTAACTATTTTAACTTTACACTGTTCTTGTTTTAAAATTATGGCGCTATGTTAATAAAGTAGCTAAAATATTATTAATGACAAAAGTAACAAGATATAGTAACTATATTCAATGGGTAAAGAAGTAAATAAATAATCAAAAAATGACAATAAAATTTGAAATATTTTTGCTTGTAAAGAGCCTTATCTTCTCATCCATATAGTTTAAATAATCATTATAGTTAAGTACTATTCACGGGCGTAGCCAAGGAGGGGGGTTAGGGGTTAACCCCCCCCCGTAATAAGCCAAATATTACCTAATATTATACCGAAAAAATACGAGGAGTGAAGAGAGTTAAATTATTACATTTGAATTGAATATATATCCGAACTAGTGGACGTTGCGCACAGTAACGCCATCTCTTGTCGTAAAAAAACTTAAATTTCATGTAAGTATATTTTTGTTGTTTTATTTACTTCAAACTAACCCCCCCCCCAAACTAAATCCTGGCTACGCCCGTGGTACTATTCACTTCCATAGTCAAAATGGCTAAAAACAAGGTGTAGAAAAAGAATAATTATCGTTAGCGGGGCCAAAAACAATTTGGGAACTTTGGGAAAATGATTTACTTGTAGAAAAATTAAAATTGACTGCGTCTATGTCAAAGGGGTACTATGGGAAATGAAAGACGTAGACGAAAGATATAGTGAGATAGTGAATCTACCGAGAACGAAGACATATCGTCAGTAAAGTAAAAAGATCACCCTTAACAAGTGCAGAATCTGCTAGCTACAATGTAATAGATAAAAAATCAAAGAAAGGCCAATTAGTAAGGAAGATTTATTCATTCATTTATAAGAGAAAGAAACAGCAAAGCTGTAAAGTACGGGGGATGGAGTGATTATTTGATGATATATGGCAGGAACTAGAGTGGAAAATTTAGAAATAGTTATGGTTTTTAGCTGACCAGAGAGGCTTTATAAATACATTTCATATTTATCAGGGAAAAGACGACATGAGTTCAAAATTTTTAAACTTCAACTTAGGGAAAAGAGTCGTTTTAGAATTGACCGAGAAAGAATGGGGAAGAGCAAAATTATCTATTTTGATTTTTTTTTTCATTGCTGGGTAGATTGAAAACTGAAAATACCTATGCTGGAGGGACAATCAGCACTAATAGAAACGGAAATATGCTTGTTGATTCTAAAATGAAAAGCGGAGAGAACGATTATCGATTTTCAAATTTAGATATTGGATATTATCAAAAGAAGATACAATCGAAACAACATTGTAAATGTTATCATTGTAATTTATTTTTATGTTCAAATAACAAAAAAACTTTTTTGTTAAATACCACGAAGCAAACGTTTGATCTCATATTTATTTTAATACATGTATTTTTTACAAAAACATAAATTTTCTGACGATACAAATTAATCCAGATCTTAGAAATAATACTTCTAGGCACAGTAAAAAATCTATGTGTTTTTTTACCTACCTGAGTAATATAATAGAATACAATTGTAAAAAATCATAAAAATGGATAGTCCGTTAGGAAAGGGTTAAGTACTTTTTACCCACTGTATATGAAGACACAAACTAGCAAAGAGATAGCCAAGGCTCTAAAATAATGGTAACTTAAGAAAGGAGGATTAAGCATTATTTCTACTTGTATTTATCCAACCAAAATGATAATTATCGGGCCTTTTCGTGAGCCAGTTCACCAGTTAGGAATCTACATGATACACTAAAAAACTATTTCTTAAAAAAGCTTTCAATATTGAAACTCTCCGCACTGTAAGCACCGCTTTTTTTCAGCCACGTTTCTTTAATCATGTCACTGCCCTTTTCCCCAATCATGATAGTGGGGGCGTTGGTGTTACCTCGAACTATCTTAGGCATAATTGAAGCATCGATAACTCTCAAATTCTTGATTCCATGTACTTTCAATTCAGGACTAACCACGGCAGTGTGGTCTTCTTTGGGCCCCATTTTACACGTACCCACTGGATGAAAAATGGTGGTGGTGTAGGATTGAGCTATGCACGCCCAGTATTCATCAGAACCAAATTTGATGTGTCTACAGGCTGGTAAAGGGGTGGTCACCAAGGACGCACCCAAGTGTTTCATGGTGTGAGTGCGGAGAAGGTTAAGAGACTGCTTCACCCCTTCCACCATTCTCAATAAATCAATTTCCTCAAAGAACGTGTTGGCGTGTATCAACGGAGTCCCATAAATTGGATCTGTGTCATTCAGCTCAATATAGCCTCGCGACTTAGGATTGAGGAGAATAGGTCTCACCATTACACCATCATAGTAGGACAAAGGAAGGACTGATGTTTGTGCTGTTAAAACAGGATCAGTAAAGAAGTTTTGTACACTGGCGGCATCAGTTGAATACTGAATGTCAGGACGTCCGTATTCGTATTCGTACTTGGTCTGAACAAAGGCGTTGGCTTGCAGTGGACCTGTAGAAGCAAGAGGCCCTCTTCTATGCTCTTTGTAGTAATAAACGTCATGTTCAATTTGCTCGAATGAAGCAGTTGTAGCAGTGTGATTAGTTAAAGCAAAAACAACACCATCAATGGTAGTATGATCCTGCAAATTCTTCCCAACCGACAAGTCTTTCACCAACTGAATTCCACGGTGTTTCAAGTGCTCAGCAGGACCAATCCCACTCAACATCAATATCATGGGAGAGTTAATAGATCCAGCTGATAGAATAACCTCTTTCTTTACAACAGCTCTTTTCAATTTTCCATTTTGTAAATATTCCACTCCCCATGCTGTTTTCGTCTTGGGATCGATCAAAATTCTGTAAACATGAGCTCTGGTTTGAACGTTTAGGTTGTTTCTCTTTTTCCTGATAGGTCTGATGAAAGCGGCATTCGTACTGACTCTTTCACCATCATGGATGGTCAATTGTAGCAACATTGTACCCAAAAGTTCGTCACTGTTTTGATCTACATAAGGTAAACCTAACTCCTGGTATGCTTTTATAAAAGCTATGGTGTTTTTGTCTTGGTAAGGAGCGTGTTCTACAATTTGATACCCGTGGAAACCGTGATAATGTTTATCAACTTCGTCCGGGTTCAAGTTCTTCTCTGATTTGATGAAATAAGGCAGGACGTCGTCGTAACTCCATCCGTGGTTGCCCATTTTTTCCCATTCGTCGTAATCTCGAGGATGACCTCTGTTGTAGATCAGGTAGTTAATGGTTGACGACCCACCCATAACCTTTCCTCTAAACCAAGGGCACTGTCCGTTGTCTCTGGCCAAACAGCTGTGCGGAGAAGGTTGTGTCATATAGCTCCAGTCGATACTGGAACGTTGCAATACCGGAGCAAAAGCGGGAACCTCGGCAACTTCAGGTTCTTCCTCACCAGCCTCCAAGAGTAACACCTGAAATAAAAAATATATGCTATTTAGCTGAACTAATCGATACTTGATGAAAATTAATTTAAAATAAACATATTAAGATTAACATCGAAAATTTCTACTAAGAGGTTTTTCAAACGGGGCGGTTTTTTAAATTCTTGAATAAAACAGAGAGGGCGTTGTGAATTTGTCTAGCTCTAGTCTCATTTCAGAAGTGTAACGTATGGTATTTATAAAAATGGAGTCTTACACAATACAACAACAGTTCAGTGAAAAATCACTTGAATTGTTTGAAAAATTCAAGAAACTGGTTCGGTGGGAGATAAAAGAAGATCAATATTCAGTCGTAGTGCTCGTTCAGAAGAACATATTGATTTGGTACGTGAAAGTGTTGCTAAAGACCCAGAAATTTCGATTAGTCGACGTTCACAACAATTTGGACTCAGCGAATTCACAACATGGCGTGTTTTAAGAAATTATTTAGCTCTGAAGGCAAGCTGGCTGGCGATTATCTTCCTCTTGAAGCTGCACACCTCTGTATATCGACATATACTTCTTTAAAGACGATTTTATTACGTCTTTATATCTCCTTTCTGAACATCCCAGATTTCGTTTCCGGTTCTTTAACTCGCCGTTAGTTGCCTTAATTGCTTCGTCTTTATTGCTTCGACATCCCAGTGTCCTGCAACCCCTGGCAATGAACTAACCATCTCAGCTACGCTTTCATGATTTGGGATTTAGATCTCAAACTGGCTGGCTCGTACAGTACTCCGCATTGGTCCAGGTATTTCCACATTGGTCCAATAGTTATGCCCTGTTATTCTTAAGATTTTTCGGAGGCATCCTTGATGAAATCTCTCAAATCTGTTTTATTTGGTACCGATACAGGACCAATGATTTAGTTCCATACAGAACAGTCCCGATTACAAGGTGGCCGGCAAAGATTTCAAAATTCCCTGATAATTCCCGGTTTCCCAGTAAATTGGATCAAAGTTTTTCTTATATTTTAATTGTCAATAATTAAATCTGATATAAAACACACAAAAATAAAAAAAAATGTTCATTTATACTTTTTTGAATAATTTATTTTTTATTTTATTCATTTACTACGCATTCTTAAACGGTTTTAAAATAAGAATGAAGTTATTTGAAAAAAAAAAATGAAATAAAATAAATTGAAAAATAAATACATCTAAATTTTTGTTTAAATAATATTTTTTTCTGTATTTATGAAGAAGAAAATTGAAAATTCAAAAATAAAAAGTATACTCTCTATCCCTATTTAGAGCCGTTTGTTACGGTATTCTCGTGGCATTCTGAAGACATATATGGTTCAAAAACATAAGGACTAACGCCACTGAATCAATCAAAACGTCGTACATTTGTCAAAAGTCAAGTCGTCGGTTTGATCAAAGAACAAACCGATGATTTTTCTTAATCTTAATCTTCTACTTTGCAAATTGCCTTTGCGATGAGGAAAATCCACGATAAGAATCAATAGATTCATTATATTGCGCATCTATGGGCAATGCCGGTTGTTTTTCCTTACTGTTGATTTAATATAGTTCGTATTTGAAAAGTGCACTGTTTGTGTGTTTTAAATACAATACAATTTATTTCATACATTGTACATTTGTGGATTTCAAAAAACATATGATTCTATTGACCGCGAATCTTTATACCGAAACTTGAAAGAACAAGGACTAGATCTGAAGACGCTGGCAATTATTAAAGCATCATTAACTAACACAAGGTTAAAAGTTAAATTTAGTTAAAGTTAGATTCATCCCTTCGAAATTGAAACTGCAGTGAGACAAGGGGATGGACTCTCGCCACTCATATTTAACTGTGTTCTAGAAAAACTAATACAAGAGTGGCGTGAAAAAAATTCGGCCCTGAATATTGACCAGCCCATTAAACTGGGGAGAACCAACATCAAAATTGATTGTCTGGCGTTTGCTGATGATCTAGCAATTTTGGTTCAAGATATATCAACGGTACAGAAACAGATTGAAATCCTAAAAGAAACAGCAGAAAAGGTAGGACTCCAAATTTCCTTTGAAAAGACACAGTACATGACCTGCAACAGACTAAAAACACCATTTCTAAAAACAAAATATGGTAACATCAGCCGAGTCTCTCAGTTCAAATATTTGGGTGATATAATCATGGAAAATGAGTTGAAAAAAGCAGCCAATAAGAGTAGATGTCAAACGGCATGGAAACGGCATTGAGTCTTACACAAAAAATGCATATCTAAATCTATCTGTTAAGCCAGAATGTCTATATGGGGCAGAAACGCGCATTTTGAATAGAAAGAGAGACATCGAGGACATTAAAAAGAAGGAAAGGGAAATCATAAGAAAAATCCTAGGCCCCAAACAAATAAATAGCACAACATACCGACTTCGACGAAACCAAGAAATCAAACAATACACTGAGATACATAGCCATATGAGAAAAAGAAGACTTAAGTTTTACGGCCACATAAAACGGATGAATCCGAGTAGGATTCTAACTAGACAAATAGTGGAATTTTATAAAATAGGAGTAAATCTAAAGTAGAAATTATTAAATGGATTGCTGCAATTAAAGAGAACCTAAGATCAGCAAATATTTCACAACGTGCAATTCAGGATAGAGGCTGTTGCAGACACAAGGTTAACGTTTGGAAGGTTCGTCAGAGAGAAAAATGTAGGAAGACTGGAACAACTTGGTCTGACGAAAGGAAAAAACTCATAGCGAAAGAATAAAATTAGTATGGGCGCAAAGGAAGGCTAACAACAACAAACGCCTCTAATTGTACCGCCAGGGCCTATGCGTGAATAATAAATAATAATTATTATCAATGATTCAAAATATATTGAGTGACCCTTGTAGTCTAAGAGTTTCAATTCACTTGAAATCTATTGGATTTGCATTAATACAACACGATGTTGTACGTGGTGCATACATTTTAAAGAAAAAAATGTTAATGTCCCTTTGTTATGCAACTATATCAGAATGGCCAAACGCCATATCCTTTCACATTGGCTTACTTCCACACCGACACATGCAGCTTTAAAACTATTTCAATTTCTTAATTCGATTAGACGTTTTTATTATCGATTGGCGGTAAAATCTATTCGATAGTCGATTTTAATTACAAATTTCAAACATTATGTCGACTAATAAAATTATTTCATAATAAAAACGAGTTTTGAGTAAAATACTAGATTTTTTATTTTGTTAAACTTTCTCCTTCGGAAAATGTGTTTTCAACAATTACCAATATACCTATTTTCTTCTACAAAATGTTGCGATACGATTTATATCTCGTGTGGCATTTTTGGAGAAAGTAATTCAATTTCACTTCCGGTTTCAGAACCCCTACTCTTCATCAGGAATGCTTGAGTGTATTTTCTACACGTTGTTGGAGAAATTGTATTAATGTTTTCGATGGTTCTAGTCCATCATTTGAGAGAGTGATGAATGTTTTTGCGGAAAAGGTTTTCTTAGAGGGTCTTTTTCTAGAAAAACTTTTCTAGTTGTGAATCCTGGGGAGTAAGCAGATTGAGGCTTCGGGACAAATCAACTAAATTCTCTTGATAATGGCTTCAAAGTGGAAGCCAAAACGTCGAGATTTTACAAATAAAAAACGCCGCTCTATTCGAGACCCTAATATATAATATATATATATATATATATATATATATATATATATATATATATATATATATATATATATATATATATATATATATATATATATATATGAATTGAAGTATATTTAATACACTGAACTATATTTTATACATGTAACTCTGGTATTCTTAACTCAATTTATTTTTTTATGAATAACATTCTTGGGGTTTTCAAAAATGCCCGTTCATTCGACTTGTATTCTAATTTGATGATCCAAAGTTTTGTATTTGAAGTCTTATAAAAGGACATGACCCTCCATTACTTTGGAACTAAAGGGTAAATTTCTAGAGTGTCTGAACATCCGATAGGAATTAGGCTGTCAAACGAGCTGTGGGTTTGCGCACGTCTACTGTCAACATTATTCGGTATAGTCTGCCAATTGTCATGGAAAGCTTAACATCAGAGAAACGCTTGTAAATTTTCGGAAATGTAAAAACAAGGCGAAAATGTTGCAAAACCCTTAAACGGACAACTTTAAAATTGTACTGGAAAATAGGTAATGTAATACAGAAATATATGCAATGTTAGAATTCTTTGGACTGCGTCCAATGAAACAACAGTGCTGGAACATTGGACGCAGTCCAAAGAATTCTAACGCTGCATATATACGCCATTCGACGGGAAGTCGGCGAAAAGTATGGGTTGTTGACTGTGGATAGAGTCTTCCTATTCTTGACGAGAGAGCACATGTTGGTACTCTGAAGAGTCTAAACATCAAGAGACGAAACATGTGCCCTCCAATGGAAGAGATGGGTGGGGCCCGTCCCCAGTCAAACAATCAACAAAAATGCTCATTTAGGCGGATACGGAGGTTGTTGTGTGTTCCACATGAGATTGTGGAACTGTTGTTCCTATTGTATCCGCTGTATCCTATTGGACACATTGCCTGTTCAGTGACTCGTTTCATAAATAGTAAAACAATTTCTTGGATTAATTCCTGTTACAATTCACAGCCTCAGATTACATTTGCCGCAGAAAACCATTGTTTGTCCGTTGGTACATAGTTTACATCTTCCTTTTTCCACAGAATTGGTAAAGAGACCTCTCAGGTCAAAACGTACATCAGAAGGGGGTCGTGATCGACTGGAACTCTTTTTTTTAAGGCTGATGATTTAGTAAACTAGTTCTTACCATTTTTATTTGGTAACCTTTTATTAGAGCTATCGCTACAGTATCGCTAAAGTACAGAACACCTTTAGATTGATATGTTTCGGATAACCAGAAGAATCCATATCTCGTCTATAAACAAGCCAAGAATTATTGATTGTTATCAGCTGCGAATATCCCTAAGTACCATCTTCGTGATTTGAAAGGCAAGCTGTAAAAAGCCACAGGCATGTCTGCTTAATGAACTCCCATATAATTCTTGTATTGCCTAATGGTTTAAAAACATTCTACATCCACTTTTTTTTTTCGTTTTTTACGAATCTTTTTACAAGAAATGTAGGACTATGGAAGATGCAGAAACTGGCTAGAATAACAAACTTTGAATCTGCCCACTTTACAACAGCAATGCCATTGATATTATCGATTCGATAGTCATAGAAAATTAACTTTCTACTTTCTAATAATGTAACGAAAAAGAATAAATGAAGTAATGCTAAAATAACTTTTTGAAATTTTTCAGTAAAAAAAGAATAGCGCTGGTTGAAGTTTAATAAACTGTGATGTATACCTATTTTTTATTTTTCGTTATTCCCCTTTTTTAATTATTCCATTGATTGTATTGGATTTATCAGTTTCTGTTGAACGGTGGTTAAAAATATTTTATGGCAAAATCAAATCGATCTCATATTTTATTGTGGATTTGGGTTTTTTTTTCGTTTGCAAACGGTTACTGTACAAATATGCCATTATGAATACACACAAATCCTATAAAGCTTTAAAGTATTATTGGTTCGAAGCTTAACGGTGGGAAATTCCACATTTAAAAACTGGCGAATACAGTGTTAAACAAAAAATAAGAGCAATACACGATTTATAGATGTTAGGTGTGTATATACATATAGCAATTATAAGCCATCCGACGAGAAGTCGACGAAAGTGTAGGTTGTTTGATTGTGGAGAGGGCCTCCCTATTTATTCATAGCGAGAGAGCATATGTTGGTACCCTGATGAGTCTAACCACCAACAGATGAAACATGTGTCCTCCAATATGAGGGATGGGTGACATTAAAAAAGTTAGTAAATAAAACCTGGAAGTTGTCGTCGTCAAAACGATCGTGTTTAAATGATCCGAACACTTACGAATGAATACGAACATATTCAGATGGAGGTGAAATTTGCAGAAGATTAAGAGCTGTAACTGCACCGAATAAAGAAGATAAAGAATTCTTCAATTTTTGTGTATAGCAAGTATTCAGATACAAGGTGCGTCTTACGGAAAGCAGGACTTTTTCACGATCAATTAGGTTGGCGAATGAATTTTTGAGTTCGGCCAAAGATATGTCCTTCAGGATGGCGGTCCATGCCTTTTGAATGGCTTCAATGTCGGCATAACGTTGTTCTTTCATTAGCAATTTAAATTTTTCGTAGAGATAAAAGTCTCAGGGAGCTAAATCAGGTGAGTATGGTGAATAATTGATGGTTAAAATGCAATGTTGTGTCAAAAAATCAGATCAGCGATGAACTTCGAGTGATATTCGTGTACCAAGCCGCAGTGGTCTTTTTGACGCCACTGTAGCCAGGCACGACACGTACACGACAACGAACGCTTTATAATACTGATGTGGAATGTGGAGTGAACTCATTGTACACAATTCCCTATGAATCTTAGAAATAAATCAATATTGTTTTGATTTTTGACTTCTCAAGACGGCTTTTCTTCACTTTAACGATCATATCGGAAACATTTACCAAGGTTAAAACAAAACTTAACATTCACTCTTTGTTCGATGTTCATTTTTCGGCCGATGGTATACAACACACTGATACTTTAAGCGCGATAATTTGGCTTCCAATGATCGGAATGTCATGAAATTTTGTCAGAATAAAATTTTATGACTGATACATCTTTCCAACGCTTATCCCTATCAAAAGATGGCGCCGCTAGAAATGGCAAATTTTTAAAAAATTCCTATATTCCGTGGGACACACCTTACATGTATAAATCGTGCATTGCTCTTATTTTTTTGTTCAACACTGTATTCACCAGTTTTTAAACGTGGAATTTCCCACCGTTAAGCTTCGAACCAATAATACTTTAAAGCTTTATAGGATTTGTGTGTATTCAAAATGGCATATTTATACAGCAACCCTTTGCAAACGAAAAAAAAACCCAAATCCACAATAAAATATGAGATCGATTTGATTTTGCCATAAAATCTTTTTAACCACCGTTCAACAGAAACTGATAAATCCAATACAATCAATGGAATAATTAAAAAAGGGGAATAACGAAAAATAAAAAATAGATATACATCACAGTTTATTAAACTTCATCCTTTTTTTACTGAAAAATTTCAAAAAGTTATTTTAGCATTACTTCATTTATTCTTTTTCGTTACATTATTAGAAAGCAGAAAGTTAATTTTCTATGACTATCGAATCGATAATATCCATGGCATTGCTGTTGTAAAGTGGGCAGATTCAAAGTTTGTTATTCTAGCCAGTTTCTGCATCTCCCATAGTCCTACATTTCTTGTAAAAAGATTCGTAAAAAAGGAAAAAAAGTGGATTTAGAATGTTTTTAAACCATTAGCCAATACAAGAATTATATGGGAGTTCATTAAGCAGACATGCCTGTTGCTTTTTACAGCTTGCCTTTCAAATCACGAAGATGGTACTTGAGGATATTCGCAGCTGATAGCAATCAATAATTCTTGGCTTGTTTATAGACGAGATATGGATTCTTCTGGTTATTCGAAACATATCAATCTAAAGGTGTTCTGTACTTTAGCGATACTGCAGCGATAGCTCTAATAAAAGGTTACCAAATAAAAATGGTAAGAACTAGTTTACTAGATCATCAGCCTCAAAAAAAAGAGTTCCAGTCGTTCACGACCCCTTTCTGATGTACGTTTTGACCTGAGAGATCTCTTTTCCAATTTTGTGGAAAAAGGAAGATGTAAACTCTGTACCAACGGACAAACAATGGTTTTCTGCGGCAAATGTAATCTGAGGCTGTGAATTGTAACAGGAATTAATCCAAGAAATTGTTTTACTATTTATGAAACGAGTCACTGAACAGGCAATGTGTCCAATAGGATACAGTAGATACAATAGGAACAACAGTGCTGGGTGTCATCAGACACCCAACTGCGGGGTTCCACAATATCATGTGGAACAAACAACAACCTCCGTATCCGCCTAAATGAGCATTTTTGTTGATTGTTTGACTGGGGACGGGCCACACCCATCCCTTCTATTGGAGGGCACATGTTTCGTCTCTTGATGTTTAGAATTTCAGGGCACCGACATGTGCTCTCTTGTCAAGAATGGGAAGATCCCATCTACAGTCAACAACCCATACTTTTCGCCGACTTCCCGTCGGATGGTGTATATATGCAGTGTTAGAATTCTTTGGACTGCGTCCAATGATCCAGCACTGTTGTTTCATTGGACGCAGTCCAAAGAATTTTAACACTGCATTTATTTCTGTATTACATTAACTATTTTCCAATGCAATTTTAAAGTTGTTCGTTTAAGGTTTAACAGATTTTATTTTTCAACATGTTGCAACATTTTCGCCTTTTTTTATTTTTCCGACAATTTACAAGCGTTTCTCTGATGTTAAGCTTTCCATGATAATTTGGCAGACTATACCGAATAATGTTGACAGTAGACGTGCGCAAACCCACAGCTCGTTTGACAGCCTAATTCATATCGGATGTTCAGACACTCTAGAAATTTACCCTTTAGTTCCAAAGTAATGGAGGGTCATGTCCTTTCATAAGACTTCAAATACAAAACTTTGGCCCATCAAATTAAAATACAAGTCGAATGAACGGGAATTTTTGAAAATCCCAAGAATGTTATTCATAAAAAAATAAATTGAGTTAAGAATACCAGAGTTACATGTATAAAATATGGTTCAGTGTATTAAATATACTTTAATTCTGGCCTATTGTATAAATTAGAAAGCGGTTAGAATAAGGTAAGCGGTAAGAATTTTTTAAAGTTATTACGACTATTTTATCGTCTCCGCTTTTTCGTTTTTATTACTTCTTTGTTAGCTTATGTAAAAAAATTATTGTTATAGTTAAAGTAAAGTTATATAATGAGAAGCAAAAAAAAATGTTACAGTGCCATGAAAATTAAAAATAACTGACTGTTGACCGACATTATGACTAGTTTTTTTTTACACTTTAACGAGAACACAGAAGCAACAATAAAAAATATATCCAATGACACAACTCGATGAAAAATGCATGAAATTAGCGAAATTTACATTTTCGCTTTTTCTCCGCGCTTTATTCGAAATAACAGAAAAAAAAACCCAGAGCCTGTTTTACAATGTCAACCCGTCGTACTTTAGCACCCCCCTCCCCCTCACCACACCCCGCCGTAAAAACGATTTTCGATTAATTGTTTTTACAGGATTTTGACGAAATTCGAAATGTCGCGATTGGGAGGGCGTTGTATTTTTGTTCGACGAAACAGTTTCGCTTTATACGACGGGGTTGTTGAAGGGGTGTGGAGACGCGCGGTTTTGGAACGACGCCTCAGCTCTGATCGTAAAATTGTATACAGTAGATTTTTTTTGTTCGACTTTGTGTAGGGTTTATTCAATCACACTCAATTAAGCAGTTTTGTCTTTGGTTCATTACAATGTTGGGGAAAAAATAAGCAGTGGTGGCCGTGAATAAAATAAGAATCGCGAAGCTTTAATATATTTTATTAAAACTTTTGCGTTGTTTCTGTGGTGGTATTAAAATCTTCTACCTTCATCTGCCATGTTGATTATTTTTTTCAGAATTTATTTTTTGTTTCGAACTAATTAATTGAAGGTCTATGGCTGCCATTCAATCGTCTACAATTTTTAGCTATTTTATAATTTTACGAAACACTTGCCTGGGAAATCCCAATTATATTCCTGTCGAGTCATAAACAATCTGCCTGAGACTTAGTCTGAGCCGGCCTCACATACTTCAATTCCTATTGTTGGAAAGGCCGATAATTTTGAATTTTCCCCAGAATCGTGACCGGTTATTAAGGACGAAGAGAAAAAAGAGGTTTTGGAAGTTTTTTTGCACAGCACTCTCGTGTTTCGTTCTTAATATTGATCGCATATTTAATCAGTAATAATAAAACCAATGCCAGCATTTAAGTAAACTGTATTATTTTCTGTGTATTCTTGTTTGATCCCCCCCCAAACTAACGCCAAATTTCTAGAACAATATTAAATTTCCAGAATTTCTAGCTACAACACTTTCTTGTTTGCTATTTTTACACTAGCAAGAGATCGTTTTAACTATGTTCAAAGATTTTTGATCGGATTTAGATCCGGTGATTGTAAAAACCACTTTAAACACATTAAAATGTTTCCTCTCGAACCACTGCAACTGGTGATGGTAGAGATCAAAATAAAAAGATTTAGACTTTGGAGGATATGGTAGCCGGTATTGAAACTGGTATTAAACACTTACCGGAGTCTTCCAAGGCTTTCGTCAGAGAGTCATGTAAAAGTAAAATTGCAAAAAATATTTCAAATAAAAATCAAAAAATGCCAAATATTTCTAAGATTGTCAAGCGTCTGCGAGAGAAGGGATTGTTTTTATTTAAAAGCTGATAAGGGAAATAAGGTTGTAGTAATGGATAAACCTAATTACTTTGATCGCGTTGAAAAATTAATTCAAGACGATCCTTATAAACGATTACCTAGGAATCCATTGTCAAAAATGATTAACGAAGTTAGAGATACATTGAAATCTTGTAACAGCCTTATTTCTCCTTCTCTGAAAAGCAAATTACATGTTTCTAATCCAAAGGTGCCAAGATTGTATACTCTACCAAAAATTCATAAACCCGGAAAATCAATGAGACCAATTGTATCAGCCATTGATTCTCCAACATACAACTTGGCAAAGTGGTTAACAAAGGAATTTGAAAATCTACCAAACCAACTACCTGCCTGTTCTGTGATAAATTCAACCAAATTCATAGAAAAAGTAAAAAATACACATATACAGGAAGGTGAGGTTTTGGTTTCCTTTGACGTGTCATCGTTGTTTCCGAGAGTCCCGCTTCCACATACCTTGAAATACCTAAGGGAGTTACTCGAGTTAAACGGTTTTAATAACAAAATTGTTTCTGAGAACATCTCCTTAACAAGATTATGTATGAACCAAATTTTTTTCAGCTTAATAACAGGTTTTATGAACAACAAGAAGGAACGGCAATGGGCAATCCTCTGTCACCGTTCTTAGCCAACTTATTTATAAGTAAATTTGAAACCGAGGCAAAAGATGAATTCAGTTCAGTTACTTTCCGAAGGTATGGTTAAGATATGAGGATGACATTTTCGCCATTTTCGATTCGAAAAATGAAAATTTAGATGATTTTATTAAGAACTTAAATAGTAAATCCGAAAATATAATATTCACGCGTGAACTCGAAAACAACGATAGTTTACCATTTCTGAATGTGTTAGTCAGTAGAAATAATAAAAATAGGTTAGATTTTGATATTTTCAGAAAAACCACCACCACTTCAAGATACATTCCTAACCATTCAAATCATAGCTTTCAAAATAAGATGGCTAGTTTAAATTTTATGGTAAATAGATTAATTAAGTTTCCTTTAAATAAAGATAATTATAACAAATAATTAAAATTAATTAGGGAGGTATCTGAAGTGAATTGTTATAATAAGAACATTATAGATAAACTAATTAGAAAACATAAGTTCAGAAAATTATTGAAACAATCTTCGACTTTTCAAAAGGATCAGAACACAAAGAAATTCATGGTAATACCATTTGATGCCCAGTTGACAAGACGACTAGGCAAAATTTTGAAAAAAGTGGACATTAAGGTTGTGTACAAACCATATAATAAATTAAGAGAAGTTCTGGGTAATCCAAAGGATAAAGTAGAGCAGCATGAAAAGTCGGGGATTTACGAAATTAGTTGTCAAGACTGTGATCGAAGGTATATTGGGCAAACAAAAAGATCCATATTGACAATATATAAAGAACATATTGCCCATATTAGATATGGGAGAAATGAAAAATCTTGTGTTGCCCAATATGCAATCGAACATGACCACAGTATAGATATTAGTAATTTAAGACTAATTAAAAGTGTTAATAATAATAGGGCTTTGGATGCATATGAAAACATTCAAATAGAAAAATGTAAGAAAATCATGAACCGAGATAAAGGACCGATTCCTTTCAGTCAACTTTTTCAATTATTAATGTAAGGCTTAGTACACTTAACGGTTCATGATTTTTACACGCTTCATTAGATATGGCTTTCATATAAATAGAACATAGTTTAGTTTTAGAATTAGATTAAATCATCTCCTGATGGTGCTAACATGGTTAGCGAAACATGCGTCGAGCAGTTCAAAAAAATGTTTTGGTGTTTAGTGGTAAATCTCTTCAAGTTTAGTGCATCACACCAAAGGTTCCAATAGAAGAATTAATAGATATCAGGTTTAAAATGAGGGTAGTTGGATTTGGTTTAGGTTTTTTTGGTTTCCATTCTGTAAAGCCGGAAATATTTTGATTTCAAAATAGAGACCAGTCATAATTTCCACGTAAAAAAGGTACCCTCGGTCAATATCGATATCTCACATTGTTTGCGAGATATTCGTGTTCGAATATTCCATTACACAGCTTGTCGATGGCTGACAAATTTGCAATTTACAAAGTGTGCTTTGAATACGAGAATAAAAAACATTAAGATGTCAAAGATACAATTTATTTAAAATAACAATTGACCATAAAACATATTGTATAGTATCATATATAGTTGATAAAACAACATTGGCCACTTGATTTTGAGTTGATTTTTTTGTAAAAGTTCGTCTCGTGTATTGATTTCATCATGATAAACTAAAGACTTCATATGACCCCACGCATAAAAGTAAAACGCATTAATGCCTGGGCTACTAGGTGTCCAAGGAAACTCACCATCGCGCACAATCCATCGGTGTGGAAAACATCGATTCGAATGATTTCGCACTGCAATAGTAAACTGCGATGGCGCCCCATCTTGCATGAATCATATGTCTTAAGTTTAGAGATATACCCTCCAAAAGGTCCAATAAATTATTTTCTAAAAACTGTACATATTGATTTTCATTCCCTCTTTGCGGAAACTCAAATGAGTGGGTTAAAAAATTGTCGTTAATGCCGCATCAAATGTTAATTGAAAATTCGTGCTGGAAATGTCCCTCTTTTGGTAGGTGTGGATTTTCCAGGGCGTATTAATGATTATTTCGCTTCTGGTGAAAGTTGTCTCGTCAGTAAATAATATCTTTTTCAGAAACATGGGGTCTTCATTTTTTTATCTACCCATCAAATCTTGTGGCAATTAATTTTGAACAGACGAAAAATGGTTGCGAAACAATATTCTTTATGGAGAAATCTTGAAACGGTAAATTTGTTAATTCCTGTGGATGCCTCCAAACGCCTAGTGCTTAGTTGACGATTTTCCGCGATACTAACCATAATCCCCTCTTCTTGTTCTGGCGTTATACGTTTCGGTCGTCCACCAGGATTGTTGCAATAAAACGTGTCGATCTGGGATGATTCTGGTTGGATAGAGCTCTTCTTATCTTCCAGCTGCAGCACCTATTGTAATTTACTTGTGCATAAACGCAGAGTATATCCCTTAAATCACAATTATGAAACTGATTAAGTTTTGGCATTTTTTACAAATTATTTAATACCAACTCAAAATTGAAGAAACTTGTTTCCTACTACATTGAATAAGATAGATAGAAAACAAAGACATTTGTCATAGAGACATAATAATTTATTTAACTGAGGTAGCCGATTCTTGATGGAAATTCATTTTAAATAACAAACCAAGATTAATATCTAAATTTCCACTATATTTATAACTTGTACGTATGACAATTGTTTCGACACACAGTATCTTTTTCAAATATACACTAAATTAAACTAATAGTAAGAAAAGCAGTTAATAAATGATGATAGTGGGAGTCCCGCGTCTCAATGTCTAGAGTAATATAAGTTTAAAAAGGGTGAACCATTCAAGTCTACCTGATCATTAAGTAAAATACCCAAATTTTTTCTTTTATTAATTTCTAGGCTCTCTAAAAGCTTTAGTTTTTTTAGATTTATTTTCGTTATGCAACATTTTGAAATTATCGTTGAAAGTGTGATTTTCTAACATTAAGTGATTGGCATAATGAGAATTATTCTGTTTTTTAATATAACTTCTTTTATGTTCATTAAGCCTGGTGGAAAAGGATCTTCCTGTTTGTCCAACATAGACTTTTGGACAAGAACCGCACTCAATTAAATAAACTCCTGATTTATGAAGTTTATTTGTTTGACTTTTATTATTTTTTATTAAGCGTCGAAGACTATGGTTTGTTCAATATTTATATCGCTTGTTTTTGACAAATGTTTAGAAATTATTTTGGTGACTTTTCCTGTATATGTAATTGTTTGTTCCACCAGGCTTAAGGAACATAAAAGAAGTTATATTAAAGAACAGAATAATTCTCATTATGCCAATCACTTAATGTTAGAAAATCACACTTTCAACGATAATTTCAAAATGTTGCATAACGAAAATAAATCTAAAAAGTAAATCTTTTAGAGAGCCTAGAAATTAATAAAAGAAAAAATTTGGGTATTTTACTTAATGATCAGGTAGACTTGAATGGTTCATCCTTGTTAAACTTATATTACTCTAGACATTGAGACACGGGACTCCCACTATCATCATTTATGGTTTTATTAGATTAGTTTAGGTAGTAACTGCTTTTCTTACTGTTAGTTTAATTTAGTGTGTATTTGAAAAAGACACTGTGTGTCGAAACAACTGTCATACGTACAAGTTTTAAATATAGTGGAAATACAGATATTAATCTTGGTTTTGACATAATAATTTGTACACAACATTCAAGCCACACTTTGTAAATTGCAATAGCCATCGATAAGATGTGCAATGGAATATTCGAACACGAATAGATATTGATATTTACCAAGGGTACTTTTTTATATGGGAATTATGACTTTTCTCTATTTTAAAGTAAAAATATTCCCAGTTTTATAGGGTAAAAAAAAATATGACCGAGTTAATTCCTTACAAAGTAGGTAGCAAACGCCCTCTAGGAAATAGGCTCAAACTATTCGGATTTCCCACCTTTGAAAACCCAACTACACCGATCTTAAAGCTGATATCAACTATTTTTAAATTATCTCAATTTTACAACACCCTGTATCTTGTTAATGACCAACATTTACCAAAATATTTATTGACTAAATTCTTTTATTTTGATGTGTACTATCAACAATTACTCTATGCGGATAAGTTATGGGACACCCTGTGTGAAAAGCAGGAATATTACATTTTTATATTTTTTAATTCAGAATATTAGAAAAATCATATAATAATCACATAATAAAATTATCAATGTTGTTGGCATTGAGCATAAATCCCGTCAGATACTGATAAACACAATATTTGTGAAATTTTTACGTATATGATTGCATGGTGTACATTTATAATTTATAGAGTAGACTAGTTTATATTGTAGAAAAATTCAGTCTTGAGTCTATGTAATTCTGGAAAAATTCTAACCTATTTTTCCGAAAATGTTCGAAAAGTTCTGGTATATTTCCAATCTGGTTGATAGCAGCTTCTTCGTAAATAACAAAAATATCGTGATATGCGCGTACAGAACACAATTTTGATTTTAAACACACACACCGAAATAATTTTTATCGTCAACATCCTGTGGGTCATAAGACTTAGTCCAACATCGTGGACAACACAACATCCAACATCGTGTGGATTATCTCGAATACCAAAGCGATCTTGCCACTTTAATTTTTTGGCTGATGTATTGGCTGATTCTCAATACCTTATAGCGGCAAGGGGAAAAGGCAAGTTATTTTACATCTAATAAACGAGGATTTTATCGCAACTGGCGTGCTCTTCCAGACTTGACCCCTTCGGATTTTCATTTATTCCGATACCTGTGATATCACTTGGTTGTTTGTCGCTTCAAATTTTCTTGAGGAAGTTGAAAAAATCCTCAATGGCTTTGTCACATCCAGTCCCCCAATTTTTTTCCATCTGGAATCCGCCTGTTGCTTAAAAGGTGACGAGAGTGTACAGAATGTGAAGAAGATTATTTCGACATTTAATCTTGATTTTTTTTTCAAAAATTAATGTCAAACATTGTACAATCGACAACTTGAGGTCGCTCTGTCACGGTGAAAAATGATCCTCGTCGATGGTTGTTTTTTCTCGTTTCTTCAAAGACTTCTGGCAAACAAGTGGTTGTGCCATTTAGAATTGACAGTTCTACGATTCTCTGGTGGCACTGTAGCAACATGCACATTTATCCCAAAAAAACAGGCGACTATTTGGTTCGAAGAGCTTCTTTCTCGAACAACTTTTTTTGGGTTAAGCTCATTTTGAAAGGCCCATACAGTTCACTGCTGTTTATTTTCGGGTTATACGCATAGATCCAAGATTCGTCACCTGTGTAGATGTTATACATGGCCTTTGACGCACATCGATTGTATTTTTGGGGAATTTCTTTGCACCAGTCGACACAAGCCTTTCTTAGAGCGATTGTCAAATTATGTAGAACCCAACGCGCACAAATAATTTTTACGGCTAAATGTTCATTTGAATAATTGTCATAATAATGCCCAGGAATATCTCAATCTCACGGTATGTCATATAATGATCTTGGTTGATCAGTTCGCACACAGTATCGATGTTTGTTGGCCTAAAAACCGATTTTGGATGACCTTATTTAAATTCGTCCGTGAGCGAACGACGGCCACGATTGAATTCACTAAACCAATGATATACAGTGGTTTTAGATGGAGTTTCATCGCCAAAAGTCAAAGTGAGTTGATCGATGTACTGTTGTTGAGATAATCCACGTCGACAAAAAAGGGTAGGTAGTAGGATACAAGGTAATCAAAAAAGGGCCGAGAATTAAGTAGAGTACGTGATAAAAACCTATCGGAATAATATAACATTTTGAGTTTATTAACTTTTGAATAAAATAAACTTCATCTCTTATGAATAATTTTGTAATATAGGTAAGAACACTCCAAAACACGACTGTATCATTTGCCTACAATTTCTCGGTCAATTTTTAAAGCGATCGTCCCATAAATCCCGACATTTTCAGGCGTCCGTTTTCCGATGGTCGTAACGCTTTCGGATTTTTCTTTACAGCGTATCGATGTTCCGTTTTCAAGGGTAGAACGTGATTGCATCACCAGAACCGTTTAAAAACTGATCCCGATGCAATGAAAAGCTGCGGTTTCGGCAAATAGTGCTTGAAATTTTTTTCTCTCGACTGGCTATTACGTTGACCCGAGCGAGTTCGGTTTTTTTCTTCGCATATCCGAGCTTAAACCTCCGAATTTCCGATGTATTGAAATGTCGAAACAAGCTTACTGTTTTAGCTTTTTTTTTCTTTTTTAGCCAAAAAAAATTCTTCGATAAACCGCACTAAATAGCGATATATACTTTCTGACTCTCTTTGTAATTATCAATAGGTGTTTCGGTTAATAATGTTTTTTTTTTGCAAAATTTGAGCATAATTAATAATCAAAGTATGGGCCGTGGTTAGTTAGTACTTTTTCTCATCTTTCTGTCAAATTCAGCGCAAAAAAACTTTTGATTTTTTGCGGCCAATCGGCGCAACTTGCGGTAAGTGTTGTGAAAGTCAAATATGAACGTTAATTATTATTTTATCTATATTGATAATTGTTTTATCAGCATTACACTATTAATGTAAGAATTGCATACTGTGCTCACGGCGTTAAGATATATATGCGTTAAGATATGAGTAGGTTATATCTTGTCTACAGTTGTGTGCATGGAATCTGAAGAACTAGACTTACCCAAGAAAGCAAAAATTAAATGAGACACCCTCACATCTTGATGAAATGCTTCAGCAGTCCACGATGTGATAGGAAGTAGAACATTAATCAGGGGTGGTTTTTGAGTGGGTATGCCCTAGGGAGAGTCCCACTCTTAGGCTATTAAAACTTTTTCAACCTTCCAAGAAAAAAAAAGTTTGGTTTGGTTATTCAAAGTATACGCCATCGCTATTTGGACATTGTTCCTATCTTTCTGGCAATTTGCGAATGCTCTCCCAGAAAACCCGTACATCTTTTGAGGTGGTCCAGTCATCAAGCTAATAAGTGGTAGACGGAAGGGACCGAGTCTGGTGAGTATGGCGGGTGGGGCAAGAGTTCCCAGCCAAGTCCAGAAATGATTCTGATCGCTTTCGCTGTGTGTGATGGGGCCTTGTCATGCTGTAAAGCCACTTTTCCGTGTCTTCTAGCCCATTCTGGTCGCTTTTTGATCAATGCATAGTTCAAATTAATTATTTGTCCTGGGTAAACCCATATTTTCTGCGTTTTGAGTTCTCGAAATGTATCAATTTTTTGTCTCCAATTACGACCCGATGCAAAAAAGTTTTTCTTTCAGGTCGAGAAAGTAAAACTTCGCACACCGTTTTTCGTTTTTCCATCTGTCTATCGTTCAGCTGATGTGGTACCCATTTTCTTGTCTCCTGGATCTTTTCCATGGCATCCAGACGATCACAAATGGTTTGGTGACCAATATTTGACCTCTCTATTATTTGTTGTTGAGTTTGCATATCGTCTTCTTCCGAAAATGCTTGCAATTCGGCATTTTCAAATGTTTTCGATTGACCTCGGCGTTCTTTTTCTTTCGAGTCGAAATCACAAATTTTTGAATCGTCTAAACCAACGCCCTCAACATTGTCACCGTAAGTCACAAATATACAACGGATTTGACTCTCGTTTTTCTTTTGATTGAACAAAAAAAACAGTACGTACCGCAAAAGCTCGTTATGTAGCTGGAAACTCGACATATTCACCGCACGAAAATAAATATGATGCTAACTTGAAGCACTAACTAAAGAATTCTTGTTCCCAGCGTCATCTCTTGGTAAAATATATGAAATTATATTTTTAAACTTATACGTTATACAGTTTCTTTTTTGAATACGATTGCGGTCCAACAAATTGACGACGAAAATTTAAATGAAATTTCCAGTAATTAGTTTATTAAATTTTAATTTTATTCGGCTTTATGGGGGCCTTTTGTCGTGCACCATTCCATTCGAAATTAATTAAACATTATGAATGGGTGCAGTGCCTTGTTGCTAGCTTTTTACTGTTGTGGTTATTATATTGTTTGCGGTCCAGAGCAAAACAATACAGCAAATTAATTCGCCAGAGATAACAAATTTATATTATACCAGATATAAACCCGTAAGGTGACATTGAAACGGTAATATTCGAAAAAAGTTAAAATATATTTTAAAATATCCATTTCGATATTTATCGAAATGGATCTCTTCAATAAATTTAATTTTTTTAATATTCCATCTGATTATGGATCTGGTTCTTATTTAAAAATCCACGACTCGTCGACAGTTCTACAAAATGGGGGTAATTTTCGGCAATCCTTTGTCACCGTTCTTAGTCAACTTATTTATGAGTACATTTGAAACCGAGAAAAAAGATGAATTCAGTTACTTTCCGAAGGTGTGGTTAAAATAGTTTAGCTAGTTTAAATTTTATGGTAAATAGATTAATTTTCCTTTAAATAAAGATAATTATAACAAAGAATTAAAATTAATTAGGGAGGTATCTGAAGTGAATGGTTATAATAAGAACATTGTAGATAAACTAATTAGAAAATATAACTTCAGAAAATTATTGAAATAATCTTCGACTTTTCAAAAGGATCAGAACATAAAGAAATTCATGGTAATACCATTTGTTGCCCAATTAACAAGAGAGCTAGACAGAATTTTGAAAAAAGTGGACATTAAGGTTGTGTACAAACCATATAATAAATTAAGAGAAGTTCTGGGTATCCAAAGGATAAAGTAGAGCAACATTAGAAGTCGGCGATTTACGAAATTACTTGTCAATACTGTGATCGAAGGTATATTGGGCAAACAAAAAGATCCATATTGACAAGATATAAAGAACATATTGCCCATATTAGATATGGGAGAAATGACAAATCTTGTGTTGCCCAACATACAATCGAACACCTCCACAGTATAGAATTAATAATTTAAAACTAATTAAAAGTGTTAATAATAATATGGCTTTGGATGCATATGAATGCATTCAAATAGAAAAATGTAAGAAAATTATGAACCGAGATAAAGGACCTATCCCGTTCAGTCAACTTTTTCAATTATTAATGTAAGGCTTAGTAAACTTCACGGTTCATGATTTTTACACGATTCGTTAGGTATCTCCTGATGATGCTAACATGGTTAGCGAAACGTGCGTCGAGCAGTTCAAAAAAAAGTTATTTGGTGTTTAGTGGTAAATCTCTTCAAGTTTAGTGTTTCACACCAAAGGCTCTAATAGAAGAATTGATCTAGATTAAGTAAGATTAGACGAGGAAGTTTATTATTATAGATTAGACGGAAAAGAATTTAATACAAATATTTGAATGTTTTAATAGAAAAAATCTATTGGACTTTAAAAAATTCTGTGGAAGGTTAGAGGTTATTTCCTAATTGAAACGGGGATTATGTAAATCAGTCTTTATCTTATTTGACCATTCTGAAAAAAAAACACAGAATCTAAAAAAAAAACGGAAATAAGTATATTAAAGAGAAAAAAGAGGATTAAAAAACCTTTTAATTAATTAAATGATATAAAAAATTTACGAAGGGTGAGAAAAAACGAATTTGTTTAACTTATTAATAGTTTTTGTTAACAGACACGTACGTATGTATCACGATGAAAAATAAAACGATTTTTTTTTGGTTGTTAAAAAACAACAAACAACGTTTTAACAAATGTATTTTTTCGGTCGACCAAAAAAATTTGGATTATTTTTGTTGTTTTTTATCTCGAACGTAAACAATTACAAAAAAACTGTTGACAAAAAATATATTCTAATTAATTGTTTTTTAAAGCTTTAGTTTTACACTTAAGTATTTGTGGAAATTTTATTTATAAAGGGTGATTTTTTCTACTGTGTTCGAATTTCTGATAGAGGTGGAAATTTAATATCAAAGTCAGTACTACTACTGCTTATCCTGTGTGTCAAGTTGACCCTGAGGCCCTTACTTTTGTTCTCTTATTATCGATTACGACTGTTTCGCGTCAGTCGCAATCTGGGTTTTATGCGCAGTCCTTTTGGCGCGGTTAATACCATACGGTACTGGTCGAGATTAATCGACCGAAGTGATAGTGATTACAGCTCCGGAAACGACCCGCGAGGGTCGAGTCCAGTGGAAGTTTGTTCGTAGATCGATTGGTTGGTTCGCTGGTCGTTGACGCTGGATTTTTTGAATGAACTGGTGTACTGTTCGGTTCTTCTTCGTGACTGTGGTGTTTTGGCCTATTCTTTTTTGTTTTCTTGATGTTATTCTGTTCTATTTTGTTTTATTATTCTTTTTTGTTTTCTTGATGTTCTCTTTTTTGTTTTCTTGATGCTATACCGGTGTTAGTGGTTTTGTTTTGATGTTGTTGGTAGCACAGAATGGACGGACTGGATGTTGTTGTCGGTCCCAGTGCGTTACATCTTCACCGTCTTCGGGGCTAAGGCTTATTCTCTTGGTTAGGTTTGAGGTCGCCGCGCGTCCTGCGTGACGAACCTCGGGGGTGCCCGCTCCCTAATCCAGTTCGGACTCCCGCTGCTGGAACGGTCAACAGCCATGGACGTCTGCCCCCACGATGGCCAGCGCGCTCGCAACGCGTCCGACCATCACAGAGTCCATCCTCTGCTTACAGTATTACACTGTTTATTCCTTGTTATCGAGTCCGGGCAAGAAGGATTTGGTGTTGCTGCCGGTCCCGGTGCTTCGTTCTTCACCAACTTCGGGGCTAAGACTTATTCTCTGGGTTAGGTTTGAAGTGCCGACTGGCGGAGACGACTCTTCGGGGTTGTCCGCTCCCTTGGCCAGATCTGTACGTCGGCGACCGAGACTACCAACCGACACTGCTATCTGTCCCCATGGTGACCAGACAAGACACGTCCGATCACCTCAGAGTCTCGTTCCGAACTGATGATCAAAGTCAGTGTTTTGTGCGTCATACTTATAGAGCACGAGTGTAGCCAAGGGGTGGGGGTGGGGGCTTTGAACCCCCACCCCCCCCGAAATAAGCCAAATATTACCTAATATTATATCGAAAAAATACGAGGAGTGAAGAGAGTTAAATTATTACATTTGACTTATTGAATTTATTTGAATTATTACAATTGAATTATTATTTTTGACAAGTATCTCGCCTACCCCGAAATCTAGTTTGGAATGCCTAGATATGTGCGATAAAAACCTTTATCCTAATATTTACACATTACTACAAATCTTGGCTACCATTCTTGTATCCACTGCTACCCCAGAAAGGTCTTTCTCCAGCCTAAGGAGACTGAAAAACTATTTACGAAACACTACAAGTGAAAACAGACTTAATGGTTTGGCTCTCATGAACATTCACTATGGAACAGAAATTCATGCAGATGAAGTAGTGAATATATTTAAAAGAAAAAGCCGAAGATTTCTTCTTTAATGGTTTTAAATTTAGCGCAGAGGAACGAAATTAATTGAACCATTTCATTTAAAGTTAAGAACTTTATAAATATGTCGTAATTTTTCCGATGAATATATAGATATTAAATTTCATGTAAATATATTTTTGTTGTTTTATTTACTTCAAACTAAACCCCCCCAAAACTAAATCCTGGCTACGCCCGTGTTATAGAGTCTTTGATGGTGCACATAACCGAGCGATGTATTCGCCGATATCAGTAAAGTTCGAACGCATTTTACGCTGCCCAGTACTAAAACAAAAAGAAGACGAAAAACTGTGCGCTTGGAAGAAAATATCGCGGCTGTGTTGTGTAATGTTCATGAAGACTCAAATGTATCAATTCGTTAATGGGGATCTTTATAGAGCGATGATCAATGATTACACAGGTCTACAAAATAGAAATAAATGGTGCCCTCGAGTCTTAAACGTAATTTTAAAGTATAGTATCTAACAACATTCTCAGTAACATTAAATAAGCAGAACTACGAACAGTTTTTAATCTACTCACATTGATAATATTTTCGACTTAGTAGCCATTATACCAGATATAAGCCATATTGATACCAGATTATTAATTAGATTTCAGCTGTAAACAACATTCAATCATTGATCAAGTTCACCGCGTCACTGAGAAAATAGAACGTGCACTGGAAGAAAAACAGATTTGCTCTACAGTCTTCCTAGACGTGGCTCAGGCCTTTGATAATGTGTGGCACGAAGGCCTAATATACCAGTTAAACAAAATGCTGCCTAAAGATTATGTAGAGATATTGACATCATATATATCGGACAGATTTTTCAGAATAAAGCAAGAAGACGAAAGACATAAGAGCGGGAGTTTCTCAAGGAAGCGTTCTTGTGTCCGTCCTTTATCTATTGCCGGTCGCGGTGGTCTGGTAGGTTAGTCGCCTGCCAGGCAATCCAAAGGTACCTGGTTCGATTCCAGCGCTCGGTTGGGTATGTTTCTTTAGTTCTTCTGTCCATCTTACTTCCTACCCTACACACACACTTATATGCATTCACATATACACACACACGCCCACACATATCCACACCTAAATATTTGTGATTGTTTCTAGGCAAGAGTGTAAAATCCGACAACGAACTACCCCTCAGTTACGCCAGTTAAAGGCTGGGTAAGGCCGGATACTTTCTGAGAAGTGATCTACGTTGGTCATTTGCCAGTCGGTAGGCTTCCTGATAGACTTATGGGTAGGCACATAACCAAGAGTTGATAGCCTGAGGGGGGTGATGGCCTGGATTTGTCGGTAGCTGATGATCGTAGCTCGGAAACCACGTTAAGCTATAGGTCCAGTTGCTAAATAGCTCAGTTGCTGATGCGCCTCTAACCTTAATACCTTTAAAGCTTTAAACCTTTAAACCTTTATTTGTTATACAGGGTGTTAGATAAACATGAGGCAAAAATGCAAGGGGTTATTCCTTGCCCTATTCTAAGAATATTTTGTCCTATGATGATTTTTGAAAAACCCCTTTGTTTCGAAGATACAGGGCGAACAAAATTTGCGACAACCATATTCGATATTTGTTGAAATCGTTAATGTAAATAAAAGTAGGGTGTACATCAATGAGTTTATCAAGTACAAAACGTATTTTTTTTTCGATCTCGATCACTTGGAACGGCTGTTTTATCTAGTAAGTGGATTTCATCGGTCGCATTTGTTTACATAGATTGAGTGACGTTTGGCTGTTTGACGTGTCCTTAATAGTGAGTGAAGTCCTCTATGAGAATGTATATAAATGCCGAGATGACTGACATGCACTTCATGTATGGACTTGCTGATGGCAATGCATTACAAGCTAGTCGATTGTACAGTGCACGATTTACAGCCCGTAATGTCCCCGACCGAAAAATCTTCGAAAACATTCATCGACGTCTTCGTGAAACAGGCACATTGAAACGAACTGAAGGGTCAGGAAGATCTCTGACTGTAAGAACGGTACAATTGGAACAGAATGTGCTGGACATGATAGCGGAAGAGCCTGGTAGTTCTACGCGAAAAATTGAAAATACTTTGAATGTGAGTCACTGAACAGTTTGGAAAATTCTCAATGACAATTTGTTGTATCCATAACACATTCAACGCGTTCAGGCACTACTACCTGTTGATTTTCCTCCACGTATTGCATTATGTCAATGGATATTGCAAACTTTACTTCGCATCCCTCTATTCCTGACACAAATTCTTTTCACTGATGAAGCCACTTTCGCAACAAACGCAATAAGGAATTTTCATAATAACCATGTGTGGGCAGATGAAAATCCGCATGAGGTATGCGAAGATAGTTTTCAACATCAGTTCTCGTTGAATGTTTGGGTTGGAATTGTAGGTGACTATCTAATTGGACCGGTATTTCTATCACAAAGACTTACTGGTGAGGTGTATCGTAACGCTGCCTGAGTTTCTGGAAGATGTACCATTGGCAACAAGGCATGAAATGTGGTTTATGCACGATGGTGCACCATCACATTTCAGTTTGGTTGCTTGTGATTTTTTAACAGCAACATACGGATATCGCTGGATTGGTCGAAGTGGGCCATACGAATGGCTTGCTCGATCCCCGGACTTAAACCCTCTGGATTATTTCTTCTGGGGATATCTGAAGTCATTAGTTTACGCTGCTCCATTGAAGAATTTGGATGATTTGCGAAATCGGATAATTGCTGTGTGTAACTCAATTAGAAACGACCCTGGTGTGTTTGAAAAAGTTCGGCAGTCAATGACGAGAAGATTGAATGCTTGTATCAAGGCCGGAGGAAGTCATTTCGAACATTTATTGTTGACAAATTTTGTTCACCATGTATCTTCGAAACAAAGGGGTTTTTCAAAAATCATCATACAACAAAATATTCTTAGAATATGTCAAGGAATAACCCCTTTAATTTTTGCCAGCATGTTTACTTATCACCCTGTATATTAGCGATCTACCATCTCTGACAAACACTGCAACAGCTACACATCCTGATGATACTGTTCTACTAACAGTGGACCAAAACATATAAACCTCAACTTGAAAACTACAATCAGCAAGCGATGAAATTGTAAATTGGTCCAAAAAATGGAAAATCAAGCTTAATGAACTCAAATTTACACATGTCCACTATAAATGGTACAACCGTTCCCAATGTGCTGAAAGCCAAATACTTCGTCATTATTCTTGATGCCAAACTAAGGTGGAAAGAGCATGTAAAAAAGAAAAAAAACTGAGCTTGATCTAAAATATAGAAAAAACTATTGGCTTATAGGAATAAATTCTAAGATGACCATAAATAATAAGATACTGATTGATAATCAAATCCTAAAACCAGTGTGGCTGTATGATATTCAGTTGTGGGGATGCGCCAGCGATAGTAATATTAAAACGATACATATATTCCAAAACAAGGTGTGGCGAAATATAATCAATACACCGTGGTATATTCGTAACTTTAATCTTTATCGAGATCTTAGAATTTCAATGGTCACGAGGTTTGTAGGCATGCACGATGCCAGTCTACGTCTTCATGTTAATACAAAAACTCTTGAACTGCTGCACAACCAAAATCATGTCCAAAGACTGAAGAGAGCTAAACCTCGTGACCTCGTGTAGTGTGCTGTGTGCAGGGCGGCAGTGCTCGAGTGGAGTAATATAATCATTAGAACAATCTAAAAGACATCAATGGATTAACTTTAGTTGGTAAATATTTCGGTTAAGATTTGTTAAAGAAAAATTAATGCTTAGTCTTTTTGATTAGTTTTAATAGACTTAGAAACTTTCAATAAATAAAAAAAAATGCTTAGTAGTATTATGCGAAAAAAAAAATCCGTTCCTGTTTCAACTTTTTGTGGCCTGTCTGATTTTTCAGATACATAATGTAGTACCTCCGAAGATAGGCACGCTTGTACTAGCAAAGAAAGTGATAATTTTGTAGCTACGTCAAACTGCTCCTTTTTAGTCAAGGCGCTTTAAATGACCTTATCGGAGACCTCGATTTTACAAAAGAAAAATCAGAATTGTTGGCATCCAGACTCAAAGAGAGGAATTTACTTTCTCCAGGTACTAAATTTGTTATCGTATTCGAGAAAAAGAACTGGTCTTGTTTTTCTGCTCAGAAAATGAATGTTTTTTGTAATGATGTCGGTGGTCTTTTATCAAGAATGGGTTCTTTGAACTACCAACCAAATGAATGGAGACTTTTTATAGACAGTTCCAAGCGGAGTTTGAAATGTGTTTTGTAATATAACGACAATAAGCATGGAGCGGTTTCCTTTACTCATTCCACTAAAATAAAGGAGGAGTATGAAACCATATTTCTTGAATTGGCAAAACTCAAGTACCATGATCAGAGGTGATTATATGCGTTGATTTAAAAATGGTAAACTTTTAATTGTATCAACAAAGCGGCTATACGAAATATCCATGTTTTCTCTGTTTGTGGTATAGCAGAGCTAAAAGCGAGGATTGGATGTAAACAAACTGGCCTGAAAGAAAAAACTTGACAGTTGGGAAACAAAATATCATAAATACAGCGTTAGTTACTAGTGAGAAAATTATTTTGCCTCCGCTGTACATAAAATTGAGTGTGAAAAAAATTTCGACAAGATGGGTGTCACGTCTGCTCTCAGTGGAGAATAAGCGCAATCGTGTTTATTCTCCAACTCTGAGGCTGTTTTGGCGGTTTTTCGTCGCAACCCTTATGAGTTTTTGCGTTGATACATAACAGCGGATGAAACATCGATACACTACTATACTCCAGTGACAAAGAAATAATTAAAACAGTGACTTTTTGAAGGCAAACGGGCTCCGAAGACGGTTTAATCGGTCGGCAAAATTTTAGTCACAGTTTTTTGGGATGCAGGCGAAGTCATCTACACCGATTACTTGGAAAAACGAAAAACAATAACTGGCGTCGTAATAGCGCCGGTTGAGCGAAGAAATCAAGAAAAATCGTCTTCATTTGAAAAAGAAAAAGATCCTCTTCCATCAAGATAATGCTCGGGTGCACACCTGTACATTTTCAATGGGCAAAATCATGGAAAAAGTTGAAATTATTACAAAATCCATCGTATTCACCGGATTTGGCCCCCAGTGACTTTTTATCGGACACATCGAACGAGGACGTCATCGCTCAAACAGATGCCTATTACCAGGAGCCACGGATGCACATCTGTACATTGTCGATGGACAAAATCATGGAATTAAAGTTCGAATTATTACAAAATCAATCGTATTCACCGGATTTGGCTCCCAGTGACTTTTTTCCGCAATTAAAAAAAAATTAGCTCAGCGGACAACGGTTCACATCGAACGAGGACGTCATCGCCCAAACAGATGCCTATTACCAGGAGCCACATTAGCTGTGGTGTCTAAGGCGCCCGCCTTACGATTACGGTACGATTACAGCCTTACGGTAGTTAATGTGGAGCGGGTTCGATTCCTGTATTAGGCAAAACAGTTTTTCTAAAATTCATGTGAATGTTTCTAGGTAAGAGTGTAAAATCTGACAAGGAATCACCCCTCAGTCACGCCATTTCGAGGCTGGGTAAGGCCGGATGCCTTCTGAGAGGTTTTCTACGTTGGTCACTCGCCAGTCGGTAGGTTTCTCGAGAATGTTTGATTAAGCACAAAACCAAGGGCTGATAGCCCGAGGGGGTGCTGATCGGCGGTTTCGGCAGCTGGTGACCTTGGTTCGGAATCCACGTTAAGCTGTAGGTCCAGTCGCTAAATATCCTTGTCAGTTACTGATGCGCCTCTTATCACAAAACTTTACTTTTTTAATTTGAAATCTTACTTTTTAAAATGCTTAAAAAAGTTGGAGAATCGCCCGGAAAAGGGTATAGGAAAAGTATATAGAGAACAAAATCTACTTAAACTAATTTGTTTTTTTTATCTGGGGACTTATTGA
This sequence comes from Cosmopolites sordidus, assembly GCA_031761425.1. Classification (NCBI taxonomy): domain Eukaryota; kingdom Metazoa; phylum Arthropoda; class Insecta; order Coleoptera; family Curculionidae; genus Cosmopolites; species Cosmopolites sordidus. The sequence goes on along the minus strand of JARFXV010000840.1, from coordinate 1,138,514 downwards.
TCGACTTTCGTACCTAGATGTAAAAGAAATAACATTATTTAAATATGGCATAACTATCGGGATCAAATAAGCGTTCCTCCGCTATGGGCCTTGTGTTTTCGATCGCTGAATACTGCGCTCTAGTGTGGATAAATAGTCCAAATGAACAATAAATTGATGTTCAGCTGTACAACGCCGTTTCAACACCACAACAGCAGTCAACTATGTGGGTGTTTCAAAATGAGCCAAATCCAACAAACTTGTTCGCGCAAGAAGCACTTTGAAGCAAATGGTTGCCTGTTTTTTAGGGATAAATGAGCATGTTGCTACAGTGCCACTAGAGAATTGTAGAATGGTCATTTCTGAATGGTACAAAATCATTTGTTTGCCAGAAGTCTTTGAAAAAATTAGACCAAACAACCAGCGACGTAAAATCATTATTCACCATGACAACGCGAGCTCTCAAAACCTCGAATTGATGGGTCATCCTCCGTACAGTCCTGATTTGGCACCCAATGATTTCTTTTTGTTCCGGTCCGTGAAAAATAAACTACGTGGTCAATGATTTTTGACGCCAGAAGAAACGATTGATGCATTAAAAATGTATGTTTTGGAGATGGAATGGAAAAGACGCTATAAAAATTGGTTTAAATGTATGCAAAAGTATATCGATCATCGCGGAGAATATTAAAAACAATAAAACTAACAATTGTGAAATTTATGAGAGTTTTTGTGATCGCCCGGTAGAGGAGGCGAATCGAATCAACTGCGGACGAGATTGAATTATGTCGGGCAATTAGAGGAAACCGCAAAAAAGACCGTTCGATTCAGATTAATTATTATAGCAGAATTATCGGGAAATTTATCGAACGTCACCAGCAAAAATACCAATCAACAAAGTTTTTCCGGGCGAAATTGAGCGAAAATCCGAACTTTATTTTCCCTCGCGAACGAAAAGGAAAAACACAGTAATCGAGTTTACATAATTTTAATATCTTATTTATATTTATCTCTTTTTTTTCGGTCTCTTTTGCCTCTGGGATTTCGTATTGTTTAAACGAGAACAATTTTATAAAAAGGCAGAACAAGGAATTCCGCTCACGTTCGCTTTTATTAGACGATAAATCCTGCAATATTAGCTTTGGAGTTCTTAAAAAGTAATGATCTGGATTTTTTGTGTTGCATTGTGATTTTTTTTTTCGATTTGCGAACCTACCAGTCTTCCGTCAGAAGAAAAAGAGAATTTCGGATCTCACTGGTAAACAGAGACGAGTTTTTTTTTTGATTAAGTACCAGGGTGTGTTTCTATTAAAGAGAAAAAGCGCATCTCTCACCATAATTGTTCTAGTAGTTATTCTACCTTTGAAGTATACTGAAAATTAAGCCTTTTTTTATGCAGAATATGCTCTCGTATCGAAAATTTTTCCAGCAGTGACAATTTAACTTGGATAATACTATTGAATTAAGTACCAGGAAATGTTTCTATAGAAGAGAAAAAGCGCATCTCTCACCATAATGTTTCTAGTAGTTATTCTACCTATGAAGTATACTACAAATTAAGCATTTTTTTGCAGAATACGCTCCTGCATCGTAAATTTTTCCAGAGCGAACAGTTTAGCCTGGAGTTTATTGGACATATACATCTTCTATCTACACTTTCCCCTAAATCCAAAAAGTATCTCATCAACGGTCATGTACTCACCACATATATAATTTGACTGGGAATTGATAATCATGAGATTGAACAATTCTGATACAGCAGCAAGTTTATCACCAATTTTTTATTCTTTCTTTTCTTGTCCTGCTGTCATCAAATCTGCTGAACACAAAAAACAAAAACGTTTGAAAGTCATAGTACCACGATCAGGCCCCTTGAAATTCGTAGCTCACAGCGAACTTACATCTATGTTATTGGATTTCAATACTCCAGAGAAAAAAAGAAGACCTATAAAAAAAATTCAGATCAGTTTTTTCAATGTGAAATTCAGAATAAGCTCGCTCATGTATTGTACATTTTTCCTGTGGAAACATTTTAGCTTGGAGAATTTTTTTTGTATCAAGTAAGTGTTTCTATCGAAGAGAAAAAGCGAATCTCTCACCATAATTTTTCTAGTAGCTATTCAATTTTAGAAGAATACTAAGAATGAAGCTTTTTTTATGCTGAATGCACTATCGGAAATTTTTCATCTTAAGCAGATTACCCAGGAGAATTGTTCGTTAAATTAAGTACCAGGATGTGTTTCTATTAAAGAGAGACAGCGTATCTCTCACTATAATTTTTCTAGTAGTATCAAATACCAGGGTGTTTTTGTACCGAAAAGAAAAAGCGCATCTCTCACAATAATTTTTCTAGTAGCTATTCGATCTTAGAAGTTTAGCCACCCTGTATGGTTAATAATATCAATATGATGATTCAGTAAGATGCCGGGAATGTTGTTTTTTGGAGAAGTCAGGTGACGATATGGGTCAGCTGACGAAGTGAGGCGACGGGGGGATACATTCACTATTCTAAATTATTTATGTTTGATTTATTGTTAATTATCGGTGTATTTTCGGGAGTGTTTATAGTTCAAGTGTGGGGTGTATCTTGAAGGCTCTGGACCTGGTGAATCCAAAAGGCCCAATGGTGCTCTAAGTGTTGATAAAAAAAAACATGACTTTTACGAAACTGTGTTCAGGTTTAGTGTTTTAGTTAAAGTAAGTTTGGCTAAACATTTTATGTAATTTTCTACGTGGTGTTAAGTAAATTGGAATTTTTTTTGGCTATATTTTTTTGTAATTTGAATACTTTTACGTAAGTTTTTAGAATCCAGTTAATAACTACTGTAGTTATTTATTTCTATATACTTTTACGAATAATATTTATTGAAATTTGTCAAAATGGGTAAAACCAAGAAGCCACGGGATAGATCTAGTAGTAGCCGTAACAGCTCCAGCTCAGTCAGATGCTCAAGGTTTCGAAAAACTTCATCGGAGAGGAACTGTAATAAAAGATCTGCTGAAAAATTACTCCTATATGAAAGGAAATGTAAAAGAAAGGTAGCGGATAATTCTTCTTTGAAATAAGGGCGAATCAATCTACTACTTTCAAGGAATATTAAAGAATTTGAGTCTTCTCCGAACAGAAATGAGCACACATTGGTTCATGTTCCCAATAATGTAACGCAGTCAGATACGACGGAAAGTCTAATAAGAAACATGTCTAACCAAAAGTATAATACTCTCAAGTTTACAATTCAAGCAGAATGTATTCCTCAGTTTTATCCAAAAAATGACTGTTAACCATTGTCTTTAAAGGATCGAGCAACTTAAAAAATTACATGGTTGGGATGACATTATTACAAAATATCATATCCAGTCACGTTTGGCTGGCATGGCGCGAATTTGGTACCACAGTCTGACGTCATTGAATCATATGTAGAAAGAAGGGAAGTCCTCATTACCAGGACATTCCCAGATCATGTCGGATTATGCCAGAACTTTAAGAAAAATGTTAAATAGGCAGAAGTCATGCGATTACATTATGCGATTACTATCATGCGTAGCTATTTAGAATACGGTCGAGGCAGGCCACTACGAGACACCAGAAGCTCTTTGCGAACAATACTTGTTAATGGTACGCCAAAGCCCCCTACCCAACAGAACCCACAAAGTTTGTGATCCTTAAAGCGGTCCCAAATACAAAAACGACTCCTGTGATACATTTTCTAGAAAGTATAATAGAAATGTTTGGAGTGCCTGGAAGACTTGTGACAGAGGTACTGATTTTACGAGGACTCAGTTTACGACTTACTGTACAAATCTGAACATCAAGCGGGTTCTTTGAACTACTTCTTTAACAGACGTTGACAGAAGAGATATCATAAAAAATTGATACAGATCTTGACGCAGATCAACTTTCAAATTTATTAAGAGTATTTAAAGAGTACAAGGATTGTTTTCATACTTCTTTAAGAGAACTTGGCAAAACAAATATCATTTTAGGTCAAAAGGTATCAAAGACTTACCATAACGGTGACAAAAAGCTATACTTCTAAGTGCTTTTCTATATCTCTTGCAAAAACTCTTACGAATCTCCTGGCCAATCCCGTAAAAACAATGTGCAGCGCGTTAACAATGAACCATTTTTAGTCCTCCCTTTACATATTTTCTTTACTTTTTTCCTTAATAATCGAAAAAAAACTTTAATTCATCAACATTTTGAATGTCAAATTTGTATTAGGCTTAAAAATCTCTTTCGTTCGAACAGTGTTCTGACACGACAATACGAAACCGCTAACGATGAACCTCGCCCTTATTTAAAGCGCCCCTAGCTGTATCATTAGGTCCCTCAGGTAACGTACGCGTGGCCAACTCGATAAAACCAGCCGGGAAATCTTATCCATTTTGCGATCGCGAAACAAACGAAACGTGTTCACACACATTTACGACATTGGCTGCGGAAACAAAAGAAGGCCCCGACTCGTCGATAATTAGAAATCGGGGATTGGTAACAACAATGCTCGTGTGCAAATTGGGACTTTTTTTTCTGTTTTTCTTCACACGATGCAGAAGTTTCCGTTGCTATTAGATGCAAATGTCTTTGTGAGAACAATATTTTCAGAATAAAATCTCTAGTTTGAGAAGGTCAAAGTAGTTCGAATAATGTGCGTAAAATTGTTTGTATTTTTCTTTTATATTTGGGTTGGGATCGAAACAAAATTGAGTAATTTGAAATTATCAACGTTTCGCAAAATGTATATATGCTTCCTCAGGTCAATTCGGCTTAGATTTTGTTTTGTTACTTTCACTTTATGGAATATACAAAATTATTACTTCCATTTCTAATGAACCAAGACAGTGGCGGTTACTAAGTTTGATGATTTGTGAGTGTTGAAGGAAGTTCTGCATAGCAGCTGACGATAAACATTTAACAAACCAAAATTGAAAATAAGAGATATCTCTACTATTAAATATCACGAAATATATCTTCAAACTATGAACTATGAACTATTTACACTTTACTTTTTACACATATGGATTTATTTGTTAGAACTTAAGTTGATTCTTCTGTCCTTTTTGGAAGCAAATTTGTCTCTAACTTGTTTATATGTAAGGATTATGATAAATAACACGGGGGAACAGCAATTTTGTTGACTTGGATCTGTGACTTGTTTTGACTAATTTTTCATCTCGGAATTCAAAAATATTCACAGTTTTTCTCTATCACGTCAAGTTCTTAAGCTTCAGCATACCCCTCATTTTACCTTAAAAGTGTACATACGAAAGGAAATAAGGTGAGATCTGACCAAATAGATTAGAATATATTATTCATACAGAGGTTAACATATTAATAAAAGTTAAATTGTGTTTATACAAAAAATAAATATAAATATATTATGGTAAAAATTTCTTCTTATAGCTTTTCCTGGAGTGTTCAGTTTGTGGACATTCTCGCTTGATGCTCCAACAGTAGTCAGCCATCATACTGACATCCCATCTACCTTGATACCGCGCTTCCATAACCTTTAGATCTTGGTGGAATCGCTCGCCCTGTTCATCACTAACAGCACCAAGATTTTCTGGGAAGTTAGCAAGATGACTATGTAAGAAATGCAGTTTGATGCTCATGTTGCAACCAACCTTTTTAAAGCCCTCCAAGAGTTGTTGAACAATTTCGATGTAACTCGGGGCTCGTGTATTTCCAAGAAAGTCTTTAACAATATTTTTAAAAGTCAACCAATCATTTCTTTCAAGTTCGGTCATTGTTTCAGTGAAATGTTCATCTTTAACGAGTTGTCGAATCTGTGGACCATCAAACACACCAGCCTTTATCTTTTCATATGACAGGCTAGGGAATGCCGAAATGATATACTTAAAGCAGTCTCCTTCAATTGACAAAGCCTTAACAAATTGCTTCATGAGACCTAGTTTTATATGCAAAGGTGGAAATACAATGTTGTTTTTGTCGACAAGTGGCTGATTTAAAATGTTTAGATCACCAGGTCTTACACCCAGTCACCAGGTTCGATTGCACTCAATGCTTCTCACGAGCTCTGCTGTCCCACATGCACAAAAACAGGGATACTTGGTATACCCGCGTTGCTGGCCAAGAAGGAAACATACCATTTTAAGGTCAACACAGATGATCCATTGGTGCATGTTATATTGCAACAAGTCAATGACTTTCTTTATGTCGCCATATTCTTCACGCAAAGAAACTGAATGACCCATTGGGACTGAACCGCATAAATTTTCATTATGTAGGAGAATACACTTCATGCTACGCTTTGTGCTATCTATAAACAATCGTCATTCAGTTGCGTTATAGTTAGAAATGGTCAATTCTTTCATTAAACCTTCTACGTTCTGGCAATATACAAATCCGTCATTATTTCTGAAGTACTGCCTAAATTCACTTTTCTCCGGATCGATAGTAAGTTGCTTTAGCTCCTTTGTCAAGCAAATTTTTTTCGTGCAATCTTGATGCTAATAATTCCGATGCTTTTTTGGATAATCGCAAATCTCGTGCTAAATCGTTTAATTCATGTTGATTGAATCCTTTACGAACAGAATCATTAGAAACTTTGAATTCTTCGTCGGTGGAGTCACTTCGATCTTCTTGATTCACATTCTTGTTTTTCTAAAGATGGTAATTCTTGAAAAACTGGCACTGGAATTTCAGCTGAATAAGGCACAGGGCGTATAGCTGACGGTGAACTAGGGTACTCAATTTTATGTTTGTTTTTCTTGTTGAATTCTGATGTTTTCACTATGCAAAAGTAGCAATCTCTTAAGTGATCTTTGGGCTCTCGCCAAACCATTGGTATACCAAACGAAAGTTTATTATGTGTTCTCTTAGACCACATTCGTAAACTCTCTACACACTGCTTGCACACTTTATGAGGGGGCCATGATTTATCTTGGTCACCTATTTTCACTTTAAAATAAGCAAAATAAGCTTGTCTGACAAATGTACAAATATTAGTCCGTTGAATGGGGATGGTAAAACTGCCACATATATAACAAAATGAATCAGGGCTGTTTAAGCACTTACGACGAGAACTACCAGAGGCAGACATAACGAATATCTGTAGTTGTGTCTGTATACTTTGACTTCACTATATCAGAGCGACACAGACCCGCGTACTTTAGCATCTCATGCGTAACTGACGCAACGTCACTCACGCCCCCACTCCTAGGTCGAAGAAGGTTCGCCGGTAGGAGAGCAGTAGTGACTTCTGTGATTCGCCAAGCTTAGTCGGATGCGCAACAACTGTAGAGAAAAAACTTGACGTAATAGAAAAAAACTAAATAAAGTTTTGGAATTAACATGCCTATTTACGTATAAAACAGCTTAAATATCGAACTCAACAGAAATTATTTTTCAAATTGTTCCCCAGTGTAATTAATTATATTAATCATTCAATTATTTTAGGTTTAAAGCTTATTTTTTATTTTTTTTTGGGGGTCTGCAGCTCTGCAGCTCTTATATACGAGTAAGATAGCACTGCACCCAGACAATTTTCGAAATAATGAAAATTTCAAAAGGGCTATTAATATTTCACGAGAAGATATTTCACAACAAACAATAAAACCTTACTTAAAAGAGTTTTTATCCTTTACTTCCTTACTTAAAAGAGTTTTTATTAAAATGTTGTTTATTTGCGTTTTCTTTGGTTATTTTTTTCCCTCCCTTTAAAACTTAAGGTGTCCTTAATATTTTAATGCACCTAAAATCCATAATCAAAAATAATAATAACAGAATAAAACAATTTTTAAAATTTGTTTTTGACAACTCTTTTTTTGCTAAAAGAAACTAGTTTAAAATAACAATAAAAATAAGTCTTATAAACTAATCAATGACTTTGATTAATGCTCAAACTGGTGCCCTCTTTGTAATCTATAGTAATGAATTCTTTTAAAAATATTATTACTAATACTTTCTAACATATTGGGCGTAATGTTATTAATTTCTCGCCGAATTGATTGTTTCAGTTTATCAACAGAATTAAGAGTGGCCGCGTATACTTTGGTTTTTTTAGAAAGCCCACAGGAAAAAGTTTAACGGTGTGAGGTCAGGTGACCTAGCAGGCCACACAACTGAACCCCTTTTTTCCTATCCATCTTTCCCGTCCATCCAGTGGAAAGTAGAACAGCCCTCTTTCGACTAACACTAGTTCATTAAAAACAACTCAAGTTCGTTTATCAATAACTCTAAATAACTTTCGCCATTTAAATTTTATTCTTTGAAGATAGGTCCGGTCACTTTTTTATTGCAGATTTCAGACCATACGTTAACTCTTGAATCATTTTGTCTTCTTCTTTCCTCAGACCAACAAGGATTACTGTCAGACCAATATCTGTAATTTTGTCTATTGACCATGCTATTTAAATAGAACGTTCCTTCGTCGGTATAAAAAAAATGTGCTTCTCCAAATTGGGTTGCTGATGCTTCTTGTCCAAAAACTAGGCGCAAAATTCCACATCTTCTATCACAATTATCATCATACAATTCTTGTAGGCTTCTCATTTTGTATGGATGATAATTGTACCCCTGTAAAGTGGCCAACACCTTTGATTGAGTACAACCTACAACTTAGGCAATTTTTTGTGTTGACTTGTGACGATTTTCCATATTACAAAGAACATTTTCTTCAGTAATAACACCACACACAACTACAATTTGTGACGAGGTGACAAAGGGTACTGTCACTTTAAGATCCATATTCCTTCAGATTATATATTGTTTCAATTGATGGCGCTAGTAATTTTCTTTAAATTTAAAAAGTTTCTTTATTTTTCCGAGATAATCTGTATATAAAATTTTACACTTCCATTGAAAGTATTGTTACAAATAGATAGATAAAATATGTGTTTATTACATTTTTCATACAAAGCTTTTATTTTGAAAAGTCAAACATTCTGACATTGAGTGTAGTTTTGTTCAACACATACATTTTAATCGAGTTTAACTTTATGTTAATGTCAACAATAAATTGAATGAATGTGTTTTGTTTTCTCTCTTATCTCAAGAACTATCTAAATGTGTATCGTGAAATAACTTGAAGAAAACAGGAAATCTTAAATTGGTATATTGAAAGTGAAATGTATCATTAATAAACCGCGCCAACTGTGACTTAACAGTACCGCAAGATCAGTTTCTTCTCTCCGCCAATCCTTTTTTTTTATTTCTCGAGTAAAAGAAATACCTTTCGTCCCTCCAACACAACACATCGTCGTTTTGTTGGGCCATTTATTCCATCCACTCTGGCCGTTTCCGAAGCTCCCCCACCTAATCAAAGTACGTTTACTCGTGTAGAAAAACAACTACATGTCACGGCAGCCTTGATTATTTCACTCTAGTTTGGTTTATTGATTTATCAGTCCATTAAGTGTGCAATTAGTTTGCAAAGCGATTTTTTTCTTAGCGAATATTTATTAGGAAATTCTCGCCTACATATCTCAATTTTTTTTCGTTTTTGTTGCTTTTTTATGTCTGAGCCGTTGGTTTAGCTCACGAATAGAAAATATTTATGTAAAACAAACCAGTTTGGCTCCTATTTGGTTATTTTTGCAGAAAACAAGAATACACTTTTTTCAATGTGGATACATAAGTCACTGTACCAGAGTAGAGCGAAAAATCCGATATTTTTTTTTACAAAACATATCCCTTCCACGTTAGTACCCTGCTGGACACGTTCAACCAATGTAAGCATAGATTTTTTATGTCGTTTGTCGGAATCGTCTTAATGATCCTCTTTGCGCCGTCTTGGACTTGTGTAACACAGTTATAAAACGTTCCTTTCGTAGGCGGTTTGAGTTTCGAGAACAAGAAATAGTCACACGGAGATAAATCAGGCGAATACGGAGGATATTGAAGCACACTTGCATGTTTATAGAAAATTTACGAACAGCGACGGTTCTGGGCACAAATCGAAACACAAACTTTGCGTTTGTTTAAATTCTACTTTTCTTTTCACTTTTTCGACCAATTTATCACGATTTTTATTTTTTGGCCGGCCTGGCTTTGGGTCATTCTCCAAAACATCACAACTGTCCTGGCATCGCTTATACCACTCGAACACACGAGTACGGATTAAGCAATCAACACCATAAACTTTTTTCTTTAATTTGAGCTAGAAACATAGTCAATATTTACGCTCCATCTCCATCAATTAATGCTGGGACCCGCATTAAACATTTTGTTTATTTTGCCTACAAACGATGATAATAAATGTTGTATAATTCATTTTGTAGTGTCAATTTTTTGTGTTTTGTGTTTGGTAGTGTCAGTCATTATGTAGGAAAAACAATAGATATTGTTCAAGGCAGCAAATATTGATAATAATACGAAAAATAGGAATGTAATCGATGTATCGATAAATCCGATATAATCGTTTGAAGTATATATATCGTTTGTAGTAAGCTTCTAGAATTTTATCAATTTCAGTACTTCCCAGACATAATCAGTACCATGGTTTGTAGATTAATTTTTTCTGTAACTACATAATACTACAGACAATTTCCATTAAGAAACGATTGAGTTGATACGTCACCTATAATAAACTCCGTGATACAAGTACTGTCGTTTCAGTGGCACATGTTCTGTAAAATTTGAAAATGGACAGAAGGATCTACATTCGATATAATCATTTGTAGTTTATAAATTGTTAGTAATCATTCAATCGAACTCTTGTTAAAAAGGGTGTTGCTACATTTTTAAGGATTATGTTACTTTCCTAAAGAATCAACTGAATTTCGCGGTGGAATTCGTTTCGAAGGAATGATGTTTCTTTCATCCGCTTTTCAGGTGTATATATATATATATATATATATATATATATATATATATATATATATATATATATATATATATGTATATATATATATATATATATATATATATATATATATATATATATATATATATATATATATATATATATATATATATATATATATATATATCATCATCATCATCAACCCGTATCAATCCTGCAGGATGAAGGCCTCCTCAGCATGCTTCCAACTCTCGCGGTCCTGAGCTTTCCTTTGCCATTCGGGTCCAATATACTTAATAATATCATCAGTCCATCGTGTTTTCGGTCTTCTCCGTGGACGTTTGCGATTAAGCGGTCCCATCGTCTCGCTACATGGCCTGCCCACTTCCATTTCAATTGCTTTATTCTTTCAATGATGTCATTCACTTTCGTTTGTTCTCTGATCCATGTGCAGGTCTTTCTTTCCCGTCTAGTAATGCCAAGCATACATATTTCCATTCCCCTCTGTGCTACTCGAAGTTTTTGAACTGACTGTGATGTAAGTGTCACACTGATCAAAGACTTTTCTTTTTAGACAAATTTCTCCCATAAATTTCACTTTAGAGGTTGTGTCAGTCAGTGTCTGTTTGATCAATCGTAGAGTTTTGGGGTCGAGTCCTTGTTCTTCTAGGATGTTGAACAGAAATTTTCGGTCGATGCAGTCGTATACTGCATATGCTTTCTTGAAGTCCACGAACGTGCAGATGATTGGGACGTTCCAGATAGCATTGTGGGTTCCAATATATATATATATATATATATATATATATATATATATATATATATATATATATATATATGTAACTGTGGAGATGTTAAAAGCTGGTGGTCGCACTTTACATAGAACACTTGCAAAATTATACCGAAAATGTCTCAAAGAACAAGAAGTACCCACCTTATGGAAAAATGCACAAGTGATTCTTTTGCATATAAAGAGGCACGGGAAGATTTAAAGAACTATCATCCAATAAGCCTCCTATCAGTGGTGTACAAAGTTTTCAACAAGATAATATCCAAAAGAATACTAAGAAAACTTAATGACGCACAATTAAGGGAGCAAGCAGGATTCAAAAGTGGATTCAGTACAATGGATCACATCCAGGACCTACAGCAGATCAGCGAAAGACACAATAAATACACTATAACATTGTGCTTGGCTTTTATCGATTATGAAAAAGCATTTGATTACATTTTAAAAAAAGCGGGCCATAATGGATGCTTAATCAAGCCGATGTAAATCTACTAGGATCGATATATGATGAAGCTACAGCGACAGTCCACCTTGACGATCTTGAGGTTGGAATAAATGTAGAGCGGGGCGTACGGCAGGGTGACGCAATATCGCTTCTTCTTTTCTCAGCCTGCCTGGAAGAACTGTTCCGTAATCTAGACTGGGAACAGGATGGAATAAGGATTAATGGTATATACTTAAATCATCTTAGATTCGCAGATGATATCGTTCTTCTTTCACAAGACCCAAAGGAGCTGCAAAGATACGTATAAGAGGTGCAAAGGGCTGGGGAACCATTTGGTTTGAAAATAAACCAGAAGAAGAGTCAGGTCATGTTCAATAAATTTGCATTGTTCAATAATTTGCTTGGGCAGAGGGTTTCAATGGAAGGGGATACCGTCCAGGAGGTGAAACGACGCGTTAAATGTAGCTGGCAGGTATTTGGCACGCTCAACATAGTGTTTAAGAGCAAACTACCACTTTGACTGAAAAGAAAAGTCTTTGATCAGCGTGTCCTGCCCGTTATGACATATGGAAGTAAGACCTGACGAGTAGCACACAAGGGAATGGAAAGATTTATGCTTGGCATTACTAGACGGGATAGAAAGACCTGCACATGGATCAGAGAACAAACGAAAGTGAGTGACATCGTTGGAAGAATAAAGCAATGGAAATGGAAGTGGGCAGGCCATGTAGCGAGGCGATGGGACGAAAGATGGACCAGGGCAAAATTCTTGTGACTACAATAAATTACAAACAATTTAGCATTAATTTTATTCCTATTTTTCATATTATTACCAATATTTACTGTCTTGAACAATATCTATTGTTGTTCCTGCATAATTTCTGACACTACAAAAAAAAATTATTATTCTACATTTAAGTAATGTCTGAATGATTGTGGAGTGTTAATATATATTTTTTTTTAGAAATTTGTTTCCGTTTGGTTTTATTGTTTTTTTACCCGGTGATTCTTTATTTACATAAGAACAGATAGTTTTGATATTTTTTGAGTTTTAGATCGTGCCGAAAAACCCAAAAATTAAATTATTAATTAAATATTTATTAGCATATATATATATATATATATATATATATATATATATATATATATATATATATATATATATATATATATATATACAGCTTATATGTATATATATATATACAGCTTTCAGATTCTTTTTTAAGTTTAAAAAGTTCCGTTATTTTTCCGACATACCGGGTAATTTTCAGTCCTTTTACTTAAAATTAATTTCCATCAAGTCTCAAGTATTTTTATAATGTTGGTGTTTTTGTTCTATATTTAACGACTGAAATATTGTGTCATATTTGCAAAACTTAACATCGAGCGAAACATTAAAAAAAAATGAATTGAAAATTATCTTGCGCTAAATATTTGAAAACGTATCGTGTAAATTAAATTGTAGCTCGTGTGTTTCCTAAGAAAACTAGTTTCTTGGCGGTTTTTTTCTCAAGTTTTGTTGTAGGAAAATAACGTCATATCATACAGTTGGACCCGAAGTAGATAGATTAAACAAGGACATTAATTGAAAAGCGAATGTTTTGTACGTTCACCCAGATAACTACCTGACCTACTGGATAATATTATTCATTATTTATTTGCAATGTTCGCCATAAAACTTTAATCTTACGCAGGTCATTGCAGTAGTTTCTCAAATCAAGCGATTCTGATCCTGCAGACGATTCGTCGATGGCATCATCGCAAAATTGTTTTACGGTACAGTTAACTACAGTAAAATAATCTTGAACTCATCTAAAGTTGAACTGGAGATGATTTAGAATTCGACTAAATCATATCCTGATGATGCTAACATGTTTCAATAAAAAAAATGATTTTAGATACGTCAAAATATACACATAATCTAAAATCCATTAATTTTTTTTTTTTCTTGTGTAACATTTTGAAAAGTTCTGTATTATATATGCCCTACGTTTACACATACATATGGCTTATAGGACTTCCTAATGCAAGGAACGAAATATACGTATTTTATGGGGCAACTGTTTCCATCCAAAATCGTGGATAGTATAGAAAAATAACGCGAAATTCAGTTGATTCTTTAGGAAGTAACATAATCTTCAAAAGTGTCACAACACCCCTTTGAACACCCCATTGAATGATTATTAACAATCTATAAACTACAAACGATTATATCGAATCCAGTCCATTTTCAAATTTTATAGAACATTTAAAACGATAGTGAAACCATAATAGTGAGCTGCTAAAACGATAGTATGTGTATCACCGTGTTTATTATAGGTGACACGTCGACACCATTGTTTCTTAATGGAAATTGTCTGTAGTTTTATGTAGTTATTTGAAAAAAATTACCTACAAACTATTGTACTAATTATGTCTGGGAAGTACACAAGTTGATAAAGTTTCAGAAGCTCAGTACAGATGATTTAAAATCAGACTAAATCATATCCTGATGATGTTGACATGGCTAGCGAAACGTGCCTTGAAAAGTTTAAAAAAGTGATTTGGTGTTTAGTGGTAAATCTCTTTGAGTTTAGTGTTTCACACCGAAAATTTCAATAGAAGAATTGATTTAAGAAAATTCAAAATGTACACATCATCAGTTTTATAGGAAAGAGGAAAGTTAATAGTACATTTTAATATTTTTCGGCCTTTTCGTCTCTTTATTTTAACTCTCATTTTTTTTGTGAAATTTTGAATTGAACAGCACTTTTCGAATCTTTCTTATTTATATATAGTCTTGATTCATTACAAACTCATCCTGAAGGCATTCTATGTGCATTTTCAATGATATAAAAGTTAGACAACTTTGCTCCCGCCGTTTTTCTTTCGACGTTCAAGGCTTCAGAGGGAGCAACGTCTGGAGAATAGGGCGACTGGGGTAGGACTTCCAATTTTAACGTTTCCAAGTATGTTTTGATCATTTTTGCAACATGGGGCCGAGCAGTGTCGTATATATGTATACATATATATGTATATATATATATATATATATATATATATATATATATATATATATATATATATATATCACACAATTTATCTGATCTCCTCAATTACCCCGAACGCGACACAAGATTCCCCAAGTAAAATTGTATCTATACCCACTCAGAATCACCACCCCCAACACAGGAAGAGATTCACAGGCACAAACAAAAACTGAAGAATAAGAGGACATTCGGTGAAGATGGTATCACCACGGAACTATTAAAAAACCTCGGACCAAACTCACTGCGAGAACTCACGAAAATTATCACGAACATCTGGCAAACAGAAAAATTATCAGATGATATGGAAATGTGCTCTTATACACCCGCTGCACAAGAAATGAGACAGAAGAGATGTGAACAACTACAGAGGAATCTCCTTACTACAAGTCACTTACAAAATCTTCTCAGCATGCCTTCTCCAGAGAACACAGGAACAACTAGAACACAAACTTGACGAGTACCAGGCAAGCTTTCGCCCTGGTCGCTCATGCACTGAACAATTCTTTAACTTAAACACAATACTGAAATACAAAGCTATCAGGAACGTCCCAATCATCTGCACGTTCGTTGACTTCAAGAAAATCTCTGTTCAACATCCTAGAAGAACAAGGACTCGACCCTAAAACACTACGATTGATCAAGCAGATCACCGACACAATCTCTTAAGTGAAATTTATGGGAGAAATTTCCAAACCCTTCCTGATTAAAACCGTAGTACGCCAAGGAGATGGGTTATCCCCACTCCTCTTCAACCTGGTCTTGGACAAAGTCATAAGAGAATGGGAAAAGAAACTAAAAAATCAAGGACACTGGAAACCAATACGACTCGGACGAACCAAAAACAACATAGAAATATCATGCCTAGCCTTCGCAGATGACCTAGCCATAGGCCTAGCCTTTCAAAAAACCGAATTCTTCTGCTCAAAATTAAATGTCCACAATTTGAACACCAAATACGGGAAAATAAATAGGGTCACTCACTTCAAATACCTGAGCGAGATTCTCGAACCCACAGGAGCGAAGATAGCACAGAAGACTCGATTGCAGAAGATGAAGAGGGCATACGGCAAGACGCACTATATCTACAATAAGAAATGCCTATCCACACACGCAAAAATAAGACACTACAACACAGTAATCAAACCAGAGGTACTATACGCAAGCGAGACACTTACACCCCATACAAAAAGCGGCATAAAAAACATACTAGAAAAAGAACGCAAAATTATCAGGAAAATTCTCGGCCCAAAACTGACAGGAAGGATACAGACTACATTCTAGAAAGACCACAGCGAGAGTGTCCAACGTAGCGGCGGACATAAGAAAAACAAGGTTGAAATTCTACGGACATATCAGTAGACTCCCACCGACAAGACTCACCAACAGAATTCTTACGTACACACAAGGAGTCAAGTCAACAGTACCATAGATCGCACAATTCAGAGCTGATCTGGGAAAAGCACAAATGGGTCCGACAGAGATTGAGGATAGAAGAACGTACAGACACAAAATACATATGTGGAACGTTGCATCAGAGAGCGAAGTTTCGAGGAGATCAGGAACAAAGTGGACGGAGAAGAGAAAGAGAATCCACGGAGAAAGGATGAGAGAGAAGTGGAGGATCAGAAAGAACACTCGAAAATGAGTCAGGATGCTTTGCGTGATCCAACCGGGTCTATACGCACCTAATAATATATATATATATATATATATATATATATATATATATATATATATATATATATATATATATATATATATATATATATATATACTCGGGGTAAAAAAAAATATATATAAATTCAGTTCGGGGTAATTGAGGAGATCAGAGAAATTGTGTGATATATATATATATATATATATATATATATATATATATATATATATATATATATATATATATATATATATATGATAGGTCCTGCGAGGTTCCAAGCTAGGTCCTAACCCGTGCATGAAACGTCAACGAAAACAAGTGATAGTCGGAAGGAGCCAAGTCTGGTGAGTACGACGGGTGGGGCAAAAAGTCCCAGCCAATTGTAGAAATGGTGTCTTTAACCGCGTTTGCTGTATGTGATGGGGCGCTGTCGGGCTGTACAATTGCTTTTTTGCATCTTGTAGTTCATCTGGTCATCTGGAATGGTATTAACTGTTTTACATAGCTTCAGAAGGTCATGGTACGCGACACCCTTCTGATCCCGCCAAATGCACAACATTGTCTTTTTTCTAAAGCAATTCGGTCTTGCGGTCGATGTTGATCATGGCCCTGGTTCAACCCATGATTTTGTGCGTTTTGGGTTCTAGAAATATATCAATTTTCGGTCTCCAGTCCATGTTCCTGCATTCTAGATCTTGCCCGTATCATGCAGACAATTATATATGGTTCTTCGACCAACATTTAACATTTTTGCCATTTGTGGTTGAGTTTGCATATCGCTTTCTTCCAACTGTGCTTGCAATTGGGCATCTTCAAAAGTTTTCAGTTGACCAGGATGAGAATTATTAAACGCCAGACCTAGTAATATTCAGTTACCTTAATTTGATCGTATTCGATTCATTCTGTATTCACTTTTGACATACAATACATCTATACAACGGCGTCATTCACAAAAATGTTCACAGAATATTTAATTAAAAACTGCAACAATCTAATAATTAAACATCATTCAAAAGTCTTCGCGAATAAAGTTGATTTCGACGCAAAATTGCAATACAACATCGTTTTTTTTTCGTTCGCTCGACAAATACGTCACGATTACAACATTCGCTCAGGCGGTTTGCATTTCCTACCGTTTTTTTCGAACTTCCGCCAGTTGGTTAAGCGTTATTTCTTCGATAGCTCTTGCATATCGACGATTTTCAATGGTGACTTTTTACAAAAGCTCGATTATATTTATAATACAAACAAAAAACATTGAGGTGTTTATTGAAGGTAATTTCCACGGATCTTTATCGTCATTGAAAAAGTTTATTTGAATACAAAGTTATATCGTAATTACTTGTTTAGAATTATGTGGTTTGTAATGTTTTTTTTTATGACATACCACTGTAGTGAAGGTAAATTGTATAAATATAGTTATTAAAATATGTTATGTATTTGAAGAAAGAAATAAGATCACAGTTGATACCAGGGTTATTCGATATATTTTGAGATATTGTTATTTATAAGTGTTGAAGTTTCACTTGTAAATCCAGATGAACTTTTCCATGTCTATTTTCTACTGATCTTTTTCTTATAAAATGAATTCATAGTATAATGCTCTTATCCTTCAGTAAAGTCAACCAGCGTGTGCTCTCTATATCCCGCTTACCATTTCCATATGGGCCAGTTGCATTTTCACCAGTTCTTGCTTTTCCGATTCTGGCACTAAAGTCACCGATCAGAATGTTGCACCTCCACTTTTCCTTGTCAAGAAGTGGAACCACATCAGCTCAATTTCCTAATCCCTACAGCTTATACTTGGTACATAAGCTTGGACGATTTTAAACTTAAACTTTTTTATATACTTATTTATAAACTTTTTTATATACTCAATTTAACCACACTGTTTTTCAGCTTTCGATTGATGAAGAATCCAATACCCCCACATCGCCCAGTCTCCGTAATTCGGTTGTAGAGTACGAGTCCAGTTGGTTCCAGTTTAATTAACTCTTCGCCCTTTGTTCGTGTTTCACAGAGCCCAATAATATTCCAATATATGTTGTCAAATTCGATTAATAGTTTTTCTAATCTGGCCTTCATTTTCATAGTTCGTATATTAATAGCAGCAATGTAAAATGTTCAATGACTTTTACTGTTTTCTAGATATCTGAGTTTAAATTGTTCAGTGCACTCTTTTCAATTGTGCTTTTGAAATGTAACACTTTTCTTAAATTATGTTGGCTGTGATTTAAACATATACATCAAGACGACTTTTGCACTGATTGGAAATATTTAATATTTTTAGTATTTAAATAGTTAACATTGTTTTAAATAATAACAACAATAATAATAATAATTAATAATTCATGGGAGATGTCCTAAATCACTTGAGGATGACTCCATTGACAAATATTTGTCTCTAAAGTGGCTTACCGATGGACTATTATATCCAGAAACAGAAGGCTTCGCGACAGCTATTCAAGATAAGGCTGTAAGAACAAAAAATTATGAAAGACATATACTACACATGGATGTTGTCGACTAGTGCAGGAAATGCTGTGGTGTGGGGGAAACAATTAAACATCTTATTGGAGGGTGTCCGGTCCTTGCCTCTAATGCTTACCTAGGCAGGCATAATCAGCTGGCGAAAATTATACACCAGCAATTTGCTTTAAATCCCTCTCTATTTGATAAGATACCTCCACCATATTACAAGTACACGCCTTCCCCCGTACTTGAGTCAGCCGATACCATTCTTTACTGGGATAGACCAATTACAACAGATCGGACGGTTGACTATAATAGGCCGGATATTGTTATAATTAGCAAAAAGCAAAAGAGAGCTTTCATAATTAACATTGCTATATCACTATCTCACAACATGAGAAAAACTGAAATGGAAAATGTCACGAAATATGAAAATCTTACATTTGATCTGAAAAGTTAATGGAAACTCCAGAATGTAGAGGTATTATCTTGTGTTATATCCGCCGAAGGTCTAGTAAGCAAAACCTTTTCCAAACATCTGGAAATACCGGTGTTTCAAAATTGATTATCACAGTAGAACAACTAGCAGTTCTCTTACACACTTGCCACATTGTTCGTAAGGTACTAAGCTGAATGGGAGTTGTAAACCCGACCACTCTAGACTGAGATGATCGATCAATCATGTTTGTGATAATAATAATAATTTTAATATACTATAGTAAAATAGTTTTTGAAAGATTTTCACTTAAGTTAAGAACAAAATGCCCGGACATAAATTGTTTTCTAAGAGATGCGAAATATGATAGGCATATACGCGCAGAACAATTTTAAATGGCGCTGGTCTCATCGAAGATATTTGGAAATGTATCCATGACGAAGACAGCCAGATTTTCAGATTTTCGAAAATCTCTACGACAGACTGAGTGAAACAGGTTCTTTCCGTTCGAAGCGAGATTCGAAGTCGTTCGAAGACTCTAACCACCGACCAGGAACGGATACAGTCCCTCCTTTTTATGAGGAGGGACTGTATCCGTTTCACTTTATGCCTGTATGGAATCTACTGGAAACTGGTTTGCCAGCTAGACTGGAATTTGCTCGATTCTGTCATACCCAGAAAAATGGCAACGCCACGTTTAAAAAAAATTGTTTACAGACGCAGCAACGTTTACACGTAGAGGGGAATAAACTTTTTGAAATAAACATGCGAGAGATTTGGGAAATTCACACTTATTAGTATCTGAACGTCATTTCCAATACGAATTTTAAAGTAATGTTTAATGTGGTCTTATTGGTGATTATGTAATGATTATGGTGATTATGTAGTAACCCAATGATCCATTCAAATTACCACCTAATTTAAACGGCAAACTACATCTTAATTTTCTTCAAACTCATTTACCCAAATATTTAGACAACATTCCCCAAAAACTAAGATCAAAAAAGGGAAAGCAAACACAAATGTTATGTTTCAAAAGCGCACTTTAAAATGGTGCAATCAACAATTTAAATGCATATATCTAGAAAATGGTAACTCGTAGTCACATTTGCAAGATATACCTTTTTACGTCAAAAAGGTGGAGAAAATAATATTTACATTAAAAATGCATATACACTAAGGCGTAGAAAGGTGTCTCAGATAGCACTCTGTACAATCTACATAAACATTTTCGAGATATTTTAAATTCTTATCTTAAAAAACCCCTCACTACTTTCATTCATTCAAAAAAGATATTTTTTAAAAAAGTTATTGACGAAAATTGAAAATAAAATTATAACTTTAACACCCTTTATATATATATATATATATATATATATATATATATATATATATATATATATATATATATATATATATATATATATATATATATATATTTATTTATTTATTTATTTATTTATTATTATTATTAATCACGTACGGGCCCTGGTAGACCACGCGAAGTACAATTAGAGGCGTTTGTTGTTGTTAGCCTTCCTTTGCGCCCATACTAATTTCATTCTCTCGCTATGAGCTTTTTTCCTTTCGTCAGACCAAGTTGTTCCAGTTTTCCTACATTTTTCTCTCTGGCCAACCTTCCAAACGTTAACCTTGTGTCTGAAACAGCCTCTATCCTGAATTTCACTTTGTGTAATATTTGCTGATCTTAAGTCCTCTTTAATTGCAGCAATCTATTTAATTATTTCTACTTTAGCTCTACTCCTACTTTCATAAAATTCGACTATTTGTCTTCTTAACCTACTCGGATTCATTCGTTTTAAGTGTCCGTAAAACTTAAGTCTCCTTTTTCTCATATCGCTATGTATATCTGTGTATTGTTTGATTTCTTGGTTTTCTCGAAGTCGGTATGTTGTGCTATTTATTTGTTTGGGGCCTAGGATTTTTCTTATGATTTTTCTTTCCTTCTTTTCAATGTCCTCGATGTCACTCTTTCTTTTCAAAATGAGCGTTTCTGAAGCATATAGACATTCTGGCTTAATAACTGTGTTGTAATGTCTCAGTTTTGTGTTTTTAGATAGGCATTTTTTGATGTAAATATTTTGTGTAAGTCTCAATGCCGTTTCCATTTTTTGATATCTACCCTTATTGGTCGCTTTTTCCAACCCATTTTTCATGATTATTTCACCCAAATATTTGAATTGAGAAACTCGTATGATGTTACCATATTTTGTTTTTAGAAATGGTGTTCTTAGTCTGTTGCAGGTCATGTATTGTGTCTTTTCAAAGGAAATTTGGAATCCTACATTTTCTGCTGTTTCTTTTAGGATTTCAATCTGTTTCTGTGCCGTTAATACATCTTGAGCTAAAATTGCTAGATCATCAGCAAATTCCAGACAATCAATTTTGATGTTGGTTCTCCCCAGTTTAATGAGCTGGTCAATATTCAGGGCCGATTTTTTTTCACGCCTCTCCTATATTACTTTTTCTAGAACATAGTTAAATAAGAGTGGCGAGAGTCCATCCCCTTGTCTCTCTGCAGTTTTAATTTCGAAGGGCTCTGAGATGTCACCCATGAATTTAACTTTTGTCCTTGTGTTAGTTAATGTTGCTTTAATAAATGCCAGCGTTTTCAGATCTAGTCCTTGTTCTTTCAAGATTCGGAATAAAGATTCGCGGTCAATAGAATCATATGCTTTTTTGAAATCCACAAATGGTGTCCCTGTGCTCTGTCTAGTAGACATTGATATAGAATCTTGTAACCAAACTGGGAGAAGAGATATCCCTCTATAGTTGTTTACATTCGTTCTATCTCCTTTCTTATGTAGTGGATGGATTAGAGCATCTTTCCAATCTTCCGTAATCCGTTCGGTTCACCAAACTTCTTGTAGAATTTTGGTTATTTCCTTGATTGTACCTGGACCAGCGGATTTCAAAAGTTCAGCAGTGGTTCCATATTCATCAGAAGCTTTGTAACTTTTAAGCCGCTTGATTTGCCTGATTATTTCATCTTCATTCGGTGGTAATGAATCTGGGTTTGTTTGTTTAGGGTTTAGTGTTGCTAATTTGTTTAAGGGCTCAGGACAGTTTTGTATTTGTTCAAAATATTTCGCAAGTTTTTTGCAATTGTCTTGGTTATTTAGAGCTAATTGTCCGTTTTCCTTGTGGAAGCAAAGACTTTGCGGTTGATAGCCTGTTAATTTAGTTTTAAATGTTTTGTAAAAGTTTCGGGTGTTATTTTTTTGGAAATCTTTTTCTATTTCATTAAGTTGATTGTTTTCATATTTTCTTTTAGTTTGTCTAATTAGCTTCGATGTTTCTTTTCTTACTTCCAAAAAGATGTTATAGTTTATTGCTGTTTTTTGGCTGTTCCAATCTTTGAATGCTTTACTTCGGCTTAATACTGCTTGCTTGCAAACTTCATCCCACCACGGATGTTTTCTACGTTTTTGTAAAGGGACCAACTTTAAGGCTGTTTTAATAATTTTTTGTTTCAATTCTTGCTAGTTCTGTGCTGGTTGTTTATCAAGCTCTTCTGTTATGGCTGGTTTTATTTTCGTTGGGTCAAACTTTGGTATTAGCACCCTCTTTTGAATAAGTTTTCGAGGTTTTAAGCTAAGTTTGATTCTAGTAAAGTAGTGATCCGTGTCTAGTCTTTTGTTTCGTTATTTTCTTCTTAAATTATATATATATATATATATATATATATATATATATATATATATATATATATATATATATATATATATATATATATATATATATATATATATATATATATATATATATATATATATATATATATATATATATATATATATATATATATATATATATATATATAAACAATATAAACAAACTAAACAGCGTTAGATATATCAAACATCCACCATTCTCACCAGACCTATTATCCTCTATATTTAATATGAATAAAATTAAACTAAAACAGAAGTATAATTGTAGGAATGTAACGAACTCGATATACATAACTAAATATCTAACTAGAAATAGAACGATTTAAATCACCTTCTATATGGACAGTGCCACTTTTTATATTGCTTTTACTTTAAACAGTTTCCATTTATTATACGCGTAACTTTAAAAACGTTTTTTTTTGTGTAATGGATAAGTACGATTTATAATTCAAACAGTTCCGCCCTGTTTTATCAATTCGTGGTTATCGTAGCATGTAATCGAAAATTATAATTCACTTGATACAAAACTTCTACGAGTGTATTCTTTTAAGATTATACCAAGAATACCAGGTGTGGAGGTTAGTAATTCTTATTTTTTGTGGTAAACATGTCGAGTTTTCGGCCACAAGCCTCTTGTGGCCGTTGATTAAGATAATTTAGACGTGGTGATTTTGACTGGAGAAGCAAAGAACGATAAAAACTCGTTAATTCAAATCGCTGTGTGGTAAGGTGCACTACCTTATGCGCCTGATCTTTATTTGAAGTCTTTCAAAAACCTATCGGTAAAAATACTGATTTATCGTTTGACTCTGGGACACAAATCCCTCATAAAGAAATAAATCAACTTGCTTGTGATCTTTGATTAGCTCATTCTGTGTTTTTTTGGAGTGGTGAAGTTGGAAACTGTCGCTCCTGGCTCTGGCGTTTAGTTTCCGGGGCGTATTCAAAAACCCAATATTTGTCAAGACATTTTCGTCCTTGTTTTTTTTTTGGTTTCCGCGCGATTTGATTTTTCGGAACCATTTTCATGCAAATTTTCTTTATCGTCAAATCATTTGTCACTCATCAATTGAACGATTCGAATCGACGATTAAAATCCGGGATCCTGTAGATATTTTTATCAGTTTTTGCCAACCACTGCGAGGTTCAGCCTTTTGAGATTGCCTTAAATCATTTAAAAACTTAACAAAAGCTAGGTCAGAAGTGTCAAGAAGTATGCAACAATACAGCTCAAAATTTTCATTCATTTTCAAAACTTAACTCGAAAAATTTGGTTTTTGGGCTAGGTCCGGTGAATACGGCTGGTGGGGTAGGACATCACATTTGACCTTTCCAAATAGTTTTTGAGAGAGCATTGTCGAGTGGAAAATTGACTTTATCGTGTCTTTGGACTTATTCTGGTCATTTTTGCTTCAATGCTTAGTTTAATTTTATCAATTGTTGTTGGTATCGATCGTCAGTATTTGTTTTACAAGGTTTGCTACAGCTCGTAATACACAGCTCTCCTACTATCCCATTAAAAACACAGCAAAGCCTTTTAGGCAAGCTAAATCTTACAAGTAGTTTTTCGCCTTCCAATGTCTCTTTTCTTCAATTTTTATGAAACCCATTTTCCTTTTTCCTGCATCTTTTCCAATAATTGTAGCCATGCGAGAGTAGTGGATTGTACAACATTCAATGCTCCAGCCAATTGTTTCAACGTATGAGTTGATTCTTCATCCAATAATGCTTGCAAATCTGCATCTTCAAAGTATTTCTTGACGCCCCTTGTCTTTATATCAAAATCACAACGTTTAAAGCTTTTAAACCATCGCTTACAAATTTGGGTTAGAGCAATTTGAGTTTGAGCATGTTTATCATAAGCTTCAATAAACAATCGATAACTTTCATCAGCCTGAGAGATGTTTTCAAGATGAGTATGTAGTGAATCAAGGTAATTTACAAACATGGTAGATTTGTTGTAAATATGGAAGTGCTATTCACGTTTCACGGAAAGAAATTTCTCATCAAACAATAAAACAGTTGTATGATTCATAACCAATAACAAAAGGTGGAAAGACCAGACAATATTAAAATGTTTTTTGTGTATGTTTTCTTATTGTTAGTTTTCCTGTTACAGCCTAGGATGTATTTTTTGGACGCATGTAAAATCAACATCAAAAATGCTGACTAACTTTTTGATCCAGAGTGTATATAAAATAATTACCATTATCATCAGAGACCAAATTCTATTTAAAGTGTCTGAAAGGGGCAATGCTGAGGATGAATATTCTTTTCTTTCCTTTATTTTTCGTTTATAACAAGAAGCGATTTAAGAAAAAAATCATAATAATTCCTGTTATATCTGGATCGGGGGGTGGATCATTGTACAGTACATAAAAGGAGACATTTTGGTTCGTTGATGATTTTCCAGATTTCGCCTCGCGCTTAAGAAATAACGAAATTTTCGTGCCGAGAATAAAAAGCCACGGTTATAAAACCACTGGACCGTCATTACAGGGGGATGAAACGAAATAAAAAAAAACAATTCAATAAAAAATATGAAAGTTTTGCTGACCTGATCTCACAAACGTTGTTAATATATAAATATTGGTCTATATTAGGGACAAATAAATCAATAAATAATATTAAAGGCGGTGCATAAAAATGCATGCTTTTCCAGTAAGTGTTACTTCATTGATTTTAAATATAAAAAATTGATACTTACATCAAAACAATGTTTAAGAAAGTTTTCATCGGGGTAGGTAAATTACATTATTTAATTCCACATATATTCTGTCAAAAAAGTACCGGGAATTGATCATTTGAACAGCCTGCTTAAAGGGATTGTCAAAATTGCAAAAAATATTTCAAATAAAAATTAAAAAATGCCAAATATTTTTAAGGTTGTCAAGTGTCTGCGAGACAAGGATTGTTTTTATTTAAAAGCTGATAAGGAAAATACGGTTGTAGTAACGGATAAACCTAATTACTTTGAACGCGTTGAAAAGTTAATTCAAGACGGCCCTTATAAACCTAGGAATCAATGGAACCAATGGAATCCATTACCTAGGAATCCATTGTCAAAAATGATTAACGAAGTTAGAGATACATTGAAATCTCGTAACAGCCTTATATCTCCTTTTCTGAAAAGCAAATTACATGTTTCTAATCCAAAAGTGCCAAGATTGTATGCTCTACTAAAAATGCATAAACCAGGAAAATCAATGAGACCAATTGTATCAGCCATTGATTCTCCAACATACAACTTGGCAAAGTGGTTAACAAAGGAATTTGAAAATCTATCAAACTAACTACCTTCCTGTTCTGTGATAAACTCAATCAAATTCATAGAAAAAGTCACAAACACACATCTACAGGAAGGTGAGGTTTCGGTTTCCTTTGAGGTTTCATCGTTGTTTCCGAGTGTCTCGATTTCACATACCTTGAAATGCCTGAGGGAGTTACTTGAGTTAAACGGTTTTAATAACAAGATTGTTTCTGAGTACATCTCCTTAACAAGATTATGTATGAAGCAAAATTGTTTTCAGCTTAACAACAGGTTTTATGAACAACAAGAAGGAACGGCAATGGGCAATCCTCTGTCACCGTTCTTAGCCAACTTATTACCATTATAATGTTATAGTAAATAGATTAATTAATTTTCCTTTAAATAAAGATAATTATAACAAAGAATTAAAATTAATTAGGGAGGTATCTGTAGTGAATGGTTATAATAAGGTCATTGTAGATAAACTAATTAGAAAACATAAGTTCAGAAAATTATTGAAAGAATCTTCGACTTTTCAAAAGGATTAGAATACAAAAAAATTCATGGTAATACCATTTGATGCCCAGTTGACAAGAGGACTAGACAAAATTTTGAAAAAAGTGGACATTAAGGTTGTGTACAAACCATATAATAAATTAAGAGAAGTTCTGGGTATCCAAAGGATAAAGTAGAGCAACATGAAAAGTCGGGGATTTACGAAATTAGTTGTCAAGACTGTGATCGAAGGTATATTGGCCAAATAAAAAGATCCATATTGACAAGATATAAAGAACATATTGCCCACATTAGATATGGGAGAAATGAAAAATCTTGTGTTGCCCAACATGCAATCGAACATGACCACAGTATAGATATTAGTAATTTAAGACTAATTAAAAGTGTTAATAATAATAGGGCTTTGGATGCACATGAAAGCATTCAAATAGAAAAATGTAAGAAAATCATGAACCGAGATAAAGGACCGATTCCTTTCAGTCAACTTTTTCAATTATTAATGTAAGGCTTCGTACACTTCACGGTTCATGATTTTTACACGCTTCGTTAGGTATGGTTTTCATATATATAGAACATAGTTTAGTTTTAGAATTAGATTAAATCATCTCCTGATGATGCTAACATGGTTAGCGAAACGTGCGCCGAGCAGTTCAAAAAAGTGTTTTGGTGTTTAAGGGTAAATTTCTTGAATTTTATTGTTTTACACCAAATGTTTCAATAAAAGAATTGGTCTTCAACAGTAGTTAACATCGCAAGAGTGAAGCAAATGGTGATGAAAATCGTCATTTAAGTTTACGAGAGATATCCGCTGATCTTTTTGTGTCTCGAACCAATTTATATTAAGCGATTGTTAGGGCATGAAACGCATTGCTGCTCGACTAGTGCCGTAGTAATTTTCTTCAGAAACTGAAAGGCGTAAGGATCGCTATATACATCCTGGAACGAGTCAATTCCGACCCCATATTCATAAAACGCATTTTAACTGGTGATGAGGCATGGGGATACCATGGACTCAGCACTATACCATGGGTATAGAGTTTGACATGCAAACCAGTCAACAAGCTTCGGAATTGCGCCTTCCAACTGAGCCGAAACCGAGAAAATCACGTCAAAGTTTACCAAAAGTTACGGTGATGTTGACCGCTTTGTTTGATTATCGCAGTGTTGTGCACTCGAAACTCTAAAAGAATCTTATCTGAGCGTTATGCGGCGTTTGAGAGAGCAAATTCGTCGAAAAAAGCCAGATTTGTGGAAAGAAAACTCTTGGATTCTGCATCACGATAACGCACCGTCTCACAAGACTATCATAGTGAACGAATTTCTTGCCAAAAACTCAACAAACACCGTCGACCAACCACCGTATTCACCTGATATGGTTCCGGCCGACTTCAAATAAGATTTTGGCCATTTATATTTGATGATCATCATCATCAGCCCATGTCGGTCCACTGCAGGATGAAAGCCTCTTCAGCATGTTTCCAACTTTCACGGTCCTGGACTTTCCTCTCCTACTTGGGTCCAATATACTTGATCGTGCTCTCGGTCTTCTACGCGGACGTTTGCGATCAAGCGGTATCCACTCCAGGATTGCCTTGGTCCATCTGTCGTCCCATCGCCTCGCTATATGGCGTGCTCATCTCCATTTCAATTGCTTTACTCTTCCAATGATGTCACACACTTTCATTTGTCCCCAACTGAGAAGACATTTTCCGGAAAAATCTCATGAAATTTGTACATGAAATTTGTATGTTTTTTGAAGTGCGTGGATGGTTTTGTTGTCTTTATTTTTTAATATTGTATTATTGTTTTGAAAACACGTTAATGTTCGTGTCGCAAAGTTGAGATATCGGAAGAAATTACATGAGAAAATTTTACTGGCTTTTTCTTTTCTATACCAGGTGTCCAATTAAGGATGGATCGCGGCCGTATCTTGAAAACTATTTATCCCACAGTTTTGGGGAAAAAAAATTGTACTAAAAATGATCATGGTAAATTCGCCAAAAATATTTTTAAGCTTCTAAAACGACCGCAAGAGGGCGTGACGAGCTAAGCATTTTTAAAAATCATTTTTTGTGTATTTTCAAGTGTTAACCGAGTAAGAAAAATTCTCAGTTATAATTAGCAAACTGTCTCCTACAACTTTGTTTTATGACATTTTGTCGTAATTTCACGAATAGAGGGGTGAAAAAGTCGTCCGTAATGTCCGTTTGCCTAAACCGATGTTCCTCAATTTGGATTCATTTAAAAGGCAATTGCTGGGACAATCAGATAATCTGGGAGATAAATTATTTAGTTTATAAAGGAAACCGCGAGGTAGCGTTACATTCAACAATAGTTTTTTGAAGTTTTGTTCAGTTTTTTCAAATGGAATGGTACAGCTTTTACTACATGGCAAGAAAAATAATTTAAAAAGGAATCGTCCAGTGAAAACCCGAAATCGATATCTCTGACATGTCGAGATATTTCGATTTTTCTGAAAAAAATCAGTTAGTTTTAATTTTTACCATAATATTAAGTTAAAAATTGGTCTTAATATTTAGGTAGCAATCGCAACCGCAACATCTATTCATTATCAATCATCATAAATGTTCTAATCCTGACCTTGATAATATTTTCTAATTTAATTACATAAGAGGAAAAAATGCCTTTCCCCAATTGTTGCATTTTCTCTTTTGTGATGCTTAAATACTACTTGACAGAATATTGAAATCAGTCATTAATAAATATACCTACTCTTTCTTTTAAACTAAATGAATGGATGAATGAAATTATGCGTTTTCGGGTTTCCAAATAAACGCATGCAATCCTTAGGTACATTACACAAAGAGTGTAAGAAGGGAACCATGGACACAAACAAAAACAGTCAAATTAACTTGTCAGTTTTGAAATGCATTACATTTTCAACATTGCATTTATTGATTATTAATAATTATTATAATAATATCTAACAATGCCTTTTACGAATAACGGGGCCTATGACATGTTGGTGGTGTATTTCCAATGTTTTGAAAATGCATGTATTGCAGAGCGGCAATATGCAAGTCAATATCCCGAAAGAAGGCATTATTCTAAGAAGGTGTTTATACGTCTAGCAAGACGCTTACGAGAAACAGGAATTGTGCATCCAGATCCAGTCCGCACCAGGTTACGTTCGATTCGTAATGGAGATAATGTCGTAAATGTTCTGGCTTATGTTGAAACCAACCCCCATTTAAGTATCAGACAAATATCTAAAGAATTAGGTGTTAGCAAGAAATCCGTTCATCGAATCTTAAGAGATAACAAGCTGCACCCCTATCATGTTGTCTTACACCAAGCCTTTTTGGATAACGATTTCGACAGACGGTTAGACTATTGTCACTGGTTAAAAAATATGTGTAGTGGAAATAAACTATTCTTAAAGCGCATACTATGGACTGATGAAGCTACTTTTAGCAGTGATGGAGGCGTTAACTTACATAATATGCACTACTGGGTAGTTGCTAATCCACACTGGATATTAGAAAGCAACCACCAAAATAGATGGAGTGTGAACGTATGGTGTGGTGTTTTGGGAGACAAAATTATTGGTCCCTTTATTTTTAATGGACATTTGAATAGTGAAACATATTTAAATTTTTTACAAAATGGACTGCCAGAACTAATGGAAGATGTTTCGTTGGAAACAAGAAGACAAATGTGGTGCCAGCATGATGGATGCCCTGCTCACTTCTCGCAGATGGTTTGAAACTTCTTGGATGCTTCGTTTCCAAATCGTTGGATAGGACGGGGTAGTTTATTTTCGTGGCCGGTGCGCTCACCGGATTTGACAATCCTCGATTTTTTACATGTGGGGAAGACTAAAAGACCTTGTTTTTCAAACTCGTCCTACCACACGAGAAAACATGATTGAACGAATTCAAAATGCAATAACCAGCATTTCAAGAGCGGAAATTGAAGCTGCCGTTTTTAGTACTCGTCGAAAA
The DNA here is from genome assembly GCA_031761425.1 of Cosmopolites sordidus. Lineage (NCBI taxonomy): Eukaryota > Metazoa > Arthropoda > Insecta > Coleoptera > Curculionidae > Cosmopolites > Cosmopolites sordidus. Next base: position 1,107,517 of record JARFXV010000840.1, on the reverse strand, counting down.
ATAAATCTTTGCATTTCAAAGGATGGAAGGCATTTTGAACATTTAGAAAGGCGTTAAAGTTCAGATTCTGTTAATTATTAGACTGTTGTGTTAATTTTATTTGATTGTTGTTATTATTATTATCTTCGTTGTTGGTCCGTTGGCCTTTAAACACGCTCCAAATTAATATGGCACGAAGAATTTGGACCAGTCCGAAGCCTGGGTAAAGCAGTAACCTGGATAACCCCCACCTCCCACCCCTCTATTCGTGAAATTACGACAAAATGTCATAAAACAAAGTTGTAGCAGACAGTTTGCTAATTATAACTGAGAATTTTTCTTACTCGGTTAATACTTGAAAATACACAAAAAAAAAGATTTTTAAAAATGTTTAGCTCGTCACGCCCTCTTGCGGTCGTTTTAGAAGCTTAAAAATATTTTTGGTGAATTTCTCATGATCATTTTTAGTGCAATTTTTTTTTCCCCAAAGCTGTGGGATAAATAGTTTTCAAGATACGGCCGCGATCCATCCTTAATGGGACACCTGGTATATAAATATTCTTTTTCAATTTATCTTATATAAAAACACACAGTAGATCCCAAAAATATTTGGACAAGTATATTGTTATGTGTGCTAAGGTAAATAAAAAAAATGCAATAAAAAAAATATATTAGGGAAATTATTGATTGATTTGTCCGTTACTTTGTGATAGTTACAGTAAAACGATTTTACATTCTCAAACACTACTTTCACACTTTAGTTTTAAAGTGGTGTTTGGTGTTTTTTTTTACGAAACTATAGTCACACAAATTTTGTTTAAAAATTAAAGTGATAGGTAACAAAGTAAAAAATTGTTTTATTCCTTTTTAATTAGGGAAATTAATAGGCAATTCTATTACAACTGTAATGAAAGTATTAAATAATTATAAATCTCTATTAATAGTAAATTCTTTAATAAAAAAAAACAATTTATACATTTAGAGTCACAAAAATGTATGTACAAACATATATATATATATATATATATATATATATATATATATATATATATATATATATATATATATATATATATATATATATAGACCTGCATATGGATCAGAGTCTAAACGAGGGTTTGTGATATCATTGGAAGGGTGAAAGAATTGAAAGTGGGCAGGCCATATAGCGAGACGATGCGACGACAGATGGAATAGATACCGTTTAATTATAAACGCCCACGAAGAAGACCGAAAACACGATGGACGGATGACATCGTCAAGTACATTGGACCCGAGTGGCAGAGAAAAGCTCAGGACCGCGCGAGTTGGAAGCATGCTGGGGAGGCCTTCATCCTTCAGTGGATCGACAATGGCTGAATGATGATGATGATGATGATATAAATAAATTCTGTTGGTTATGTTGAAGAATTTTTGTATCTGTTAATCTTAGTTTTTATCTAAAAAAGTTCATTTTCTAATAAGCAAACAGAAATGGAGAAATGTGAGGTATGTGAAAGTGACGTGACGAGCGGAGATCGGAAGCGTTCATTATTTGGTGCAGATGGACATGGAAAAGAAGAAAGAAGAAAAACTAGATAAAAGAAGAAAGAGGGTAAAGGACAAAATAAGAAGCTATCTGGTCAAGGAAACGAATTATTAAAGGAAATGCTAAGAAATAGTAAGCAGGAAATTTGAAGAGCAAGAAGAAGAAAGAGGAGTGGAAGAAAACTGGGAGTTTTTCAAGGATGTAATACTGGAAATTGCAAAAGAAAACAGGGAGACGACAAAAATTGTAAATAAAAACATAAAAGAGAAAGAAACCGAATGGTGGACAAAGATATTACAGAGGAAGATTAAAGACAAACAAGAAAAATAAAAAAGATATCTGGACACAAAAAAGGTAAAGATCATAAAATATATTAAGAAAAACGAAAACAAGTAAAGATAGAAGTGAAGAAAGCGAAGGAACAATTATGTATAAGATTTTTCGAAAAGATGACTGAAACTACAAAGAAAACCAAAAGTTATTCTAAGAAATTCTAAAGCAGCTAAGGCAGAATAATTAGTACAATATGATGAATACAAAAAGACAAGAACGGAAATGTAATTACGGAGGAAGATGAAATAAAGGAAAAATTGAGAGAACATTTAGAACTGACTGTCTCAGGAACAAGTATACCAGAAAAACAAGAAAATCATATAGACGATGTTCAAAAAGTAAATTTGATACAAGAAAAAGAATTATATGAAGCAAAAGAGAAATTAAATGTGGGAAAGCACCAGGTAGAGAGAGTATAGCGCAGAGAACAAAAGAAAAAGAGACAGAATCACAACCAAGCTTCAATTAATTTCTGTTTGAGTTAGTTAATTTTCAATTTTTATCGAAACTTTTCACCGAACAGTTGCTCAAGATAAAATTCTTCCCTCTGTTTTGCACAGAAAGTTTGTTAAAGTTTTTCCAGTGAAACCAGAACCTAAACTTTGAATTCAGTATTTTACACCTGTTCTCCTCTTATTTTTGTTAATAAAATTGACCGGTATAGAAATATAAATTCTCAATATATTTCGGAATTTTATAATAATTTTCTTGAAACTTTTATCATTTTTCTTCTTGTTGAAAATTTATATCAAGTGATAAATGAAGGACTTACCTTATTAATACATTAACAGAAAAGATATATTTTTCAATTATAAAAAAAAAGGAAATGAAAATAAATAACACTCAAAATACTCAAACAGATTTACCGCAAATTAATAATTTTTCTTTATAATAATCCTTGAATAATAAATATTAAATTTATTAAAATAAAAATTAATAAATCTCTAAAACGTGCGTAGATATAAAAACAATATGAAAGATACAAAAATATTAACCTTACAAGAAGTATAGTCAAGGTATTTATCCAAAGCCTTGTCCTGCTGTTTAATTACTAAGTTCAAAAACATTAATTTCTAGGATATTGATAGATAGAAGATTATTTCGTTTGAGGCTGGACTAAATTTGAAAAAATTCGGCCAGGTTACCGGCGTGATAATAACGGCCCGAAAATAATAAACCTATTCAGCACGAAGTCACCAATCACAACTTTGAAACATCCATTAATTCGCAGAAAAGTCCGGTTGAACCATCTCGAGAATTCCCATTTAATAATTTTAAATATATTACGTGAAAAATGTTTCCTGAAGGCTTGGTGGTGTATCCTGGTTCCATCGTCCGACCCAGATTAATTTAGCCTCGAACCCAGCCACGAACTGGCGTGACTGAGGGGTGATTCCTTGTCAGATTTTACCCTCTTACCTATACCCTCTTACCTATACCCGCAAATAATATCATCGACATACCTGGCCCAAAAATGTATGTGTCTTGTATAATTAGTGTCGCTAAATAAATTGTTTTCAAAATTAGCCATATAAATTTCTGCCAGGAGGGGGCTCAGGAGGCTTCCCATTGGTAATCCATTCGTTTGTTGGTAAAATTTTGAATTGAACAGAAAATAATTTTGTTCGCTACATACATTGATAGCTTCTATGAGAGCATTTTTGTGTACGATTTCAAGATTGCATTCATGAATTCTTTCAGTGAGGATATTTTTAAGATCTTGTACCGGAATGGAGGAAAAAAGGCTTTTTATATCGAACGAAACTAACTTTGCATTGGGAGGTATCTGTATGTTTTTTAATTTTGTTGTTAGTTCTATTGTATTTTTGATTGCTTTGGGCGAGTTGAAATCGATAAATAATGGTAGATCACTGTTGAGTTGTTTGCAAAGTTTATATGCAGGAGCATTTATGCCGCATTTTTATGCCGCAACACCCGAAAAAGATTCTAAAAATTGGCATGCTATAAACTATATTCACAAATTAAGTTCAAGAATCACAAATCAGTTAAAGAACGAAAATATTAATATTATCTCTGTTAATAAGAATAATCTTACATCGATGTTAAACAATAACAAAGAAAGAGCAAAATTTTGTGACAAATCTGGAGTATACGAAATTAAATGTAATATGTGTGACGCTATTTATATAGGCCAAACGGGCCGATCGCTCAATGATAGGCTAAAAGAACATAAATATTCAATTTTACACAATCAGAGAAAGACGGGCTTTGCCGAACATTGTATAGACCAGAACCATTTTTTTAACATTAATAATACCAAATTAATACATAGCTGCAATAAAAGCAGGCTGTTAAATTACCTGGAAATTTTCGAAATTAAAAAAGCCATATACGACGGCAAAAACCTAACAAACACCCAGCTAGACTTCGGAAATACTCCAATTATTGATAGTGTAATAAATTTAACGAGATGAAAAAACCGACTTCCATTAGACAGCACTTTGAAACTTTAGTTTAGTTTATACATAACTCTCTTTGAGAATGGTCGCGAGGCCGAAACATGTTAGAGAATATCTTGAATATATTGTGAAACAAATACCAAGTGTTTTAATTATTATCATTAATAATAAGTGGTTCTATATTAAAAGTAAATGATACATAAGTATCTTCTATTTTCATAACATGGTTAATCGAATTTATCCCACTTTCTTTGGGAATACTATCTACAATCTTCCTAATTAATGTTGCAGCACTTGCACTTAGAGTCGGATAAATATTTTCTGCTCTAACATAGGATTTCACCTGATGCCACATATGCTCAATTGGATTAAATATACAGTAAAACCGTATGTCCCATATCGACAGCAGTGGTCTTTGATTATCCGATAATTGTATATCCGATATGCACAACCCATTTGAGATAATATTCTGCGGAGGCTAGTTCTGCTGCAAATAATAATGGTTTAATCTTTCCTTAGTGGATGTTGCAATGTAGGCACAATTTGCTCTTCATAAATATAATAAATGTTGCTAAATTAGGTCTTTGTCACTTTCGTCAACACATACCAGAACTACTACGGACATTTTTTGGTTTTAATTGGCTTCGTCACAATATCTTTAACTGTAGACAACAGAGTTTAATTAATGAAGCTGTATTTACATTAAGCCCCCTATCCAATAAAGAAACATACACATTTTTATTAAAAATTTGCGTAACATCGGGTGAAGAATGTTTCCTTTTAAAATTAGCACTACCAGCACTACTCTAGCCACATTTTTAGCACGTTTGAAATAACAAAAAATTCCATCGAAATTATGGAACTGCACTGTGTAAGAAAATAATGCAAACTAAATTAAAATATTTCGAAACTACTAAACGAGGTGTAAAATTAATTGTAAATTTTTACCTGTTATTTTAGAAAGCCCGGCCCTGTTTAGTTTTCTTGCAACTTTGCCGGGTTTCGTTACCGCAGGAGTCGTTAATAGTTTATTGCAGCCAATCGGTCAACGATGTATCAAAGATATATATCACCACTTTTGAATTGTCTATAAGAACGCCCATAAACATCTTGCGTTTGGACATTATCGCCATAAGTTTCCACAAGTATGCAACGGCTTTCGCTTACGTTTTTATGCTTGACTGCATAAGAAAAGCAGTGCCGCAAATACTCAATACAAAAATTTTTAACCGCCACTCCTGGTATATGTGTCCGTTGGGTCACATCTTACCGAATTAATATTTATACGGTTAGCTAATACTATATAATCTACAAAAGGTTTATCAATTTGATATAAATATGCCTATAATGACTAAAACCTTATTTTATAAATATTATTTCGGTCTACTCCTCGTATATTCGCCACCTTCGTCTGATAAAATAGTTTTCCTACGTTTACTCGAACCGTACAGCGTTTCTCTATAGGAAATATGGCACCATGAGCAAATAAAAACACGCATTCGAACGGACGACAAGGTCGTACCGAACCACCACGCCTCATCGACGAAAAAAATGCGTATCCAACAAAATTTCAGTTTGACTTTCACCGAAGCATAGCAAACATTTGCAGCACTTCTTATTCACAATAATACCCGGTTTGTTGATATAATTATGAAACAAAATATAAATAATCACTTCTTTTATTGGGTTTAAATATTTTTTCATTTAAAATAAAAGGTTATCAAATCAGTACCAGACTAATTGAAAGGTTCGCGGAGCGAAAATAATAAAATGTTTATACGTTAATAAACGACAACAAAAAACAAACGTTAATAAAAAGTTAATAAAAGTCCTTCCGTATATTCTGCCTTAAGCTCTATACATTTTTACAGCTCTCCAATTCATATATTCATATATTCTTCAAAATTTTGTTGCAATAATTTCATTTGACGAAAAACACTTACTACGTAGGAATTTTTTGAGATTTGGGAACAGATGAAAGTCAGATGGGGCCAGATCTGGTGAATATGGTGGATGCTCCAACATTGAGTAATGGAACTTTCAATTTGGCTATTTTTTGTGCTAAACCAGGTCTTTTCTCGGGAATTTTTTCACCCAATTTGTCCAAAAGCTTTGAGTAATACTATCATATTATTGTTTTACCGATTTGAAATAAAAAAATGTCTTTTGCATTCCAAAAAATTGATGCCAAACTCTTTTTGGTCTATTTTGAACATTTTGGCTGCTACGGAGGTGGACAACCGGGCTCAGCCCAGTCTGTGGTTTGTTGTAGCAGTTCAGGATCATAGCCGTAAATCCAAGTTTTATCCATAATTACAAAACGGAGTTTAAGATCTATTTTATTCAGAATTTAACAAATGCGACTTGAACAAAGATTGCTCAAGCCGAATTCCTTTTTCAAAATATGAAACACCCGTTCAGTTGCGATGTCCATGGCCTTAACAATTTCACTCAAAGTCAATTTTTCTGTCATCCATAATCATATCATGTAAAGAATGAATTATTTTAACTGCAGTTATTGAACGTCCAGAACGTCCATCACCATCCAGGCTTGTATGACCACGTTGAAACTCACCTGCCCACTTACAAACCATTGTTTTTGAAGGAGCAAACCCCCCTAATAGATTTACCATTTTGCTATAAATTTGCAATGATTATAATCGTTTCTTTTTTACAAAGGATTTAACCACTGCAAGATATTCAATATTTCCCATTTAAAAAAATAACACTGATACGTTTACTTTAAACTGCGGTGTGTCACATGTGCTCATATGAACAATGAAACTTCAAAATGTAGATTATATAGTACTTTTACTGCTCTATAGGTGTCGCTCCACCAACTTTTCAATTGGCCGAACTATATATTTTTTATTTTAATTTTTGTTCTTATTCCCTCCAAAATTGACATTTGTGTTAAGTATTGTTTGGCAAATCATCATGGTATGATATACAGTTGCACAATGTATACAAATTGTTTAAATTTATTACAAAAATAATGAATCTATTATTATTCGTGATTTAATTCAAAAATTCGAATCGAATGGTAGTGTTTGTGATGTTAAGAATCCAACCCGTTAACAAACTTAAACGTATTGCTGTCGAAGTTGTGAACCAAAGTGTGAATGAAAATCCGGAACAATCAATTACACGTTGTTCTCAAGAACTCGGGCTTTTCTTATGGCACTACAAAGATTTGCGTTTGAAGGCATATAAAATTCAGCTAACCCAAGAACCGGACAAACGACCACTTGTTTCGTAGAAATTTTCCAAATTGGGCTTCAGAGCTACTTGAATCAGATTAATTATTTTATGAAAAAATTATCTTTAACGATAAAGTTAATTTCTGGTTAAATGCAATATATATATATATATATATATATATATATATATATATATTTTTTTTTTTTTTTTTTTTTTTTTTTTTTTTTTTTTTTTTTTTTTTTTTTTTTTTTAATTATTATTATTATTATTATTATTCACGTATAGGCCCTGGTGGACCACGCGAAGTACAATTATGGGCGTTTGTTGTTGTTAGCCTTCCTTTGCGCCCATACTAATTTCATTCTTTCGCTATGAGCTTTTTTCCTTTCGTCAGACCAAGTTGTTCCAGTCTTCCTAGATTTTTCTCTCTGCCCATCTTTCCAAACGTCAACCTAGTGTTTGAAACAGCCTCTATCCTGAATTTCACTTTGTGTAATATTTGCTGATCTTATGTCCTCTTTAATTGCAGCAATACATTTAATTATTTCTACTTTAGCTCTACTCCTATTTTCATAAAATTCGACTATTTGTCTAGTTAGCCTACTCGGATTCATCCGTTTTATGTGTCCGTAAAACTTAAGTCTTCTTTTTCTCATATCGCTATGTATATCTGTGTATTGTTTGATTTCTTGGTTTCCTCGAAGTCGAAGTCGGTATGTTGTGCTATTTATTTCTTTGGGGCCTAAGATTTTTCTTATGATTTTTCTTTCCTTCTTTTCAATGTCCCCGATGTCTCTCTTTCTATTCAAAATGAGCGTTTCTGCCCCATATAGATATTCTGGCTTAATAACTGTGTTCTAATGTCTCAGTTTTGTGTTTTTAGATAGGCATTTTTTGTTGTAAATATTTTGTATAAGTTTCAATGCCGTTTACATTTTTTGACTTGATGATCTACTCTTATTAGCCGCTTTTTCCAACTCATTTTCCATGATTATTTCACCCAAATATTTGAATTGTGAGACTCGTCTGATGTTACCATATTTTGTTTTTAGAAATGGTGTTCTTAGTCTGTTGCAGGTCATGTATTGTGTCTTTTCAAAGGAAATTTGGAGTCCTACCTTTTCTGCTGTTTCTTTTAGGATTTTAATCTGTTTCTGTGCCGTTAATATATCTTGAGCCAAAATTGCTAGATCATCAGCAAACGCCAGACAATCAATTTTGATGTTGGTTCTTCCCAATTTAATGGGCTGGTGAATATCCAGGGCCGACTTTTTTTCACGCCACTCCTGTATTATTTTTTCTAGAATACAGTTAAATAAGAGTGGCGGGAGTCCATCCCCTTGTTTCACTCGAGTTTTAATTTCGAAGGGCTCTGAGATGTCACCCATGAATATAACTTTTGACCTTGTGTTAGTTAATGTTACTTTAATAATTGCCATAATTGCCAGCGTTTTCAGATCTAGTCCTTGTTCTTTCAAGATTCGGAATAAAGACTGGCGGTCAATAGAATCATATGCTTTTTTGAAATCCACAAATGTACAGACGATATTTTTATTGCACAGTTTTTGATGTCTCAGGATCAACTTTAGATTCGGGATCTGTTCAGGACAGGATCTTCCCGGTCGAAAACCTGCTTGATATTCACCAATTTTAGGTTCTAACTGTCCCTGTGCTCTGTCTAGTAGACATTGAGATAGAATCTTGTAACAAACTGGCTATATATATATATATATATATATATATATATATATATATATATATATATATATATATATATATATATATATATATATATATATATATCATCATCATCATCATCATCATCAGCCCGTATCGATCCACTGCAGGATGAAGGTCTCTTCAGCATGCTTCCAACCTTCACGGTCCTGGGCTTTTCTCTGCCACTCGGGTCCAATATACTTAACGATGTCATCAATCCATCGTGCTTTCGGTCTTCTTCGCGGACGTTTGCGATCAAGCGGTATCCACTCCAGGATTGCCTTGGTCCATCTGTCGTCCCATCGCCTCGCTATATGGCCTGCCCATCTCCATTTCAACTGTTTTACTCTTCCAATGATGTCACAGACTTTTGTTTGTTCCCTGATCCATGCGCAGGACTTTCTGTCTCGTCTTGTAATGCCAAGCATACATCTTTCCATTCCCCTCTGTGCCACCCGAAGTTTTTGAATTGATTGCGATGTGAGTGTCCAGGTTTCACTTCCGTATGTCATAACGGGTAGAACGCACTGATCGAATACTTTTCTTTTCAGGCAAAGTGGGAGTCTGCTCTTAAACACTATGTTGAGCCTACCAAATGCCTGCCAGCCACATTTAACACGCCGTTCCACCTCCCGGGCGGTATTCCCCTCCATGGAAATCCTCTGCCCAAGATATACAAAGCTGTCCACAATCTCTAAATCCCTTCCTAAAACTGAAATTCTTCTGTCCTGAGCGAAGTTATTGAACATAACCTGACTCTTTTTCAGGTTTATTTTCAAGCCAAATGGTTCGCCAGCCCTTTGCAGTTCTTGTATGCGTCTTTGCAGCTCCTCTGGGTCTTGTGAAATGAGAATAATATCATCTGCAAATCTAAGATGGTTTAAGTTTGCAACATTGATCTTTACCCCATCCTGTTCCCAATCCAGTTTACGGAATACTTCTTCAAAGCCAGCCGAGAAAAGAATAGGCGATATTGCGTCACCCTGCCGTACACCTCGTTCTATATTAATTCCCACTTCAAGATCATCAAGGTGAATTGTGGCTGTAGCTCCATCATATATCGATTCTAATAGGTTTACATAGGCTCTCTCTACACCTTGGCTAAGCAGTGCATCCATTATCGCATGCTTTGAGATGGAATCAAATGCTTTTTCGTAGTCGATAAAAGCCAAGCACAGTGGCATGGTGTATTCGTTGTGCCTTCCTATGACCTGCTGTACAACCTGGATGTGATCCATTGTACTGAATCCACTTCTGAATCCTGCTTGTTCTCTTGGTTGTGCGTCATTCAGTTTTTTTAATATTCTTTTAGAAATTATCTTAGTGATAACTTTGTACATCACTGATTTTGTCTCCCAAAACACCACACCATACCTTCACACTCCATCTATTTTGGTGGTTGATTTCTAACATCTAGTGTGGAAGGCATTTTGAACATTTAGAAAGGCGTTAAAGTTCAGATTCTGTTAATTATTAGAATAATAATTGGCCTTTAAACACGCTTCAAATTAATATGGCACGAAGAATTTGGACCAGTCTTAAGCCTGGGTAAAGTGTGAAGGAAGGCAAACATTAGGTTAATATTTTTTTAACTTAATGCAGGTAGTAGTAAAATAATAACTGATTTTTTCAGAAAAATCGAAATATCTCTTGACATGTCAGAGATATCGATTTCGGGTTTTCACTGGATGATTCCCCTTTAAATTACCTTTCTAGCCATGTAATAAAAGCTGTACCATTCCATTTGAAAAAACTGAACAAAACTTCAAAAAATCTATTGTTGAATGTAACGCCACCTCGCAGTTTCATTTATAAACTAAATAATTTATCTCCCAGATTATCTGATTGTCCCAGTAATTGCCTTTTAAATTAATTCAAATTGAGGAAAATCGGTTAAGGCAAACGGACATTAGACGACTTTTTATCTCAATAGGTAAAACAGCCCCCCCCCCCTCTATTCGTGAAATTACGACAAAATGTCATAAAACAAAGTTGTAGGAGATAGTTTGCTAATTATAACTGAGAATTTTTCTTACTCGGTTAACACTTAAAAATACACACAAAAAATGATTTTTAAAAATGTTTAGTTCGTCACGCCCTCTTGCGGTCGTTTTAGAAGTTTAAAAATATTTTTGTTGAATTTCTCTTGATCATTTTTAGTACAATCTTTTTTCCCCAAAGCTGTGGGATAAATAGTTTTCAAGATACGGCCGCGATCCATCCTTAATGGGACACCTGGTATATATGTATATATATATATATATATATATATATATATATATATATATATATATATATATATATATATATATGTAATGTTCTGGTTAAAAGCTAATTCATCAAAAACTTAAAGCTTTACGTTGACAACGTTGCCAACTGCTAAGACAATTTCGCACGTGTTCTAAAAGGTATACAGCTTTGTTTTGGTTTTTGAGTCAAATAGATCTTGCAAGGAATTGTTCAAAACACTTTAATCTAGATTGGTTGTATATTATTCTGAACAAGCCGGAATCACACATGTAGGAGCCTCTCGTCTTTAGATGACACCTGACAAAAAGAAGCGTCAGATAATTTGACAGAAGAAAAAAGGCGCGTCATTAAAAAAAAATTCTATATAAAAATTCCACATTTTTTTTCTAGTTATTGTTTATGCATTTCAGATACGTAAGATATTGCTGATCTAACAATGCATAATCATTGCATGACCTTGTTAATTGTGTATTAATTATATTCAGTCGAAGTGCAATTTCAAATTAAGATAACAAAAAAATTGTGTGTACGTGACTAATATAAATGAGTAAGGCTTTAAACAGTGTCATATTACAAATATTAACATTAAACGGGGATATAATTCACGTAAACATGCAACAATTCCAATGATTTATGTCAGATTATAATGCGAACTGATTAGGATGCAGTAGAAATTATTTGAATAGATCAATTGCTTTAAATGACAAATTGCAATCAGTCGAAATGTGGCACCAACCTCATTTTAAAATTCGCACAGTAAAATGTAAAATACAGGTGCGGCGATAATACAAAATTAACAAAAACGACTATTTAGCTGTAGTGTCTGAATGATTGTGGCGTGTTCATATATTTTTTTCTTTTTTTTTATGTTATTCTGGATACTACAGAATTAAAACTATAATTGATGAGGGAAATTACATTAAAATACCTACAGATCCAACATTAAAAATAGAGAAACAAATTTACAATACATTATATAAACACAAACGTGAATTTACGGATCTAGAAAGATCACAACTTACAAACCACCTCATTTCTATGGTCTACCAAAAATACACAAAACTAATATACCACTTCATCCAATAGTTAGTAGTATAAACTCCACATGTTATAAGCTAGCAAAATTTTTATCACACATCTTAAATCCACTTTCAGGTAGAACAAATTCATGTAGAACAAAAAATACTCTTAGATCTCTATTAACAAAGACTAAACCAAACAATATACAACAAAATAACAAAAATGTGGTTTATAAAATTCCCTGCGAATGTGGCAAATTCTATATAGGTGAGACATCTAGACCGTTAGAAAAAACCTTCTTAGAAAGGGCGATTTTAATTAATCTAGAATTTGTCAACACACATGGGAATCGGGTCATAAAATCAATTGGAATAATTCCAAAACGTTATTAAAAGAATCGCTAACAAAATACAGAAGATTAAAAGAAACCGCTATAATTAATTTAAATAAAAATAACTGTATTACTATGCCTTCGGTAGATTTAAATTCAATATGGTTCCCGATTCTAACCAATACAATTAAACACATTTGAATATTTGAATACACAATCAGAACAATAAACAATCACACAGTAAACATTACCTATATATATTTTTTTTGGTAGTATGTCACTGTCATGAAAATTTATTGTTGTCAATGTAAGTATCGTTGATATATACAAAAAAATATATTTACTTTGACTCGTTACTTTAAATATTACAAATTAATATAATTTAATTTTTAGTTTAGTTTTGAAAACAGGGGGAGAGTACCCTCCGAAACGTTAACGTTAAAAGTTTGTAATTTTTTTTATAACATTTTTATATTTTTAAAATTTTGTTCGTTAGGTAAATTTATTACAAAAAAGAATCACTGAGAAATTTGTCTCCGTTTGGTTTTTTGTTTTTACCCAGTGATTCTTTCTTTAAATAAGAACAGGTATTTTTGATATTTTTTGAGTTTTAGATAGTGGCAAGAAACCCAAATAAAGGAAAAAAAAATATATAGAACAAATTCATATATTAAAAATACTTTTATTTTTAATATATGATTTTTTAATAAAATTTCGAACATTAAAATTACAAACCGAAATTTAATGGTTAGTTTTGATGAGGTGAGTTTATTTACTAATGTACCAGTTGATAAATCACTTAATAATTAGAAAGAACAGGGCACAACGTTAAAAGACTGCACTAAACTAAACTAAACATAAATTCAATTTTGGAATTATTAACTCTGTGCTTAAAAACCACATATTTTCTTTGCTTTTCAGTGCTTCGCTTTCTCCTTTGATGAATAATATCTAATTTTTATGTTTTTGTAATATAATAATAAAGTAATATAAATGCTTCGAAAATGATTTACTTTTCATATCGCTGTGACATATCTCATAACAACAATGGTTTTGTGCTGCTTTTTTTTATTGATAACATTATATATTTTTATTAAAATACTTGTATTAATATATTACTTCAAGTATATAACAACTAAAACTGTATTACTGATAGTGAATTAATAATTAAAGTTGATCTTTTTTGTTAATTACATTGAAAACATAATATTCACAACTTATATTGCACAAAGTGCTCGAAAAACATACAAAAAACAAAAATTTCAACTATGAAAAAGACTGTCAGCTTATCATTTTCGGATTTAGGACTACAAAATACTTCTTATATACCTATTTTAATCAATGTTAGCTCAAAAAAGTTTAAATTTGTTGACTTGTGTAACTATACTAAACGTATGTTAAAATTTTAATATATTATAATTTGGTAGACACAGAGCAAGACTTGCCTTAATTTTCTCCGGTATTTCAAATCCATTCGGCGAAATGAAAAACCCTCGGGGGTTTTAATTCACAACACAATAAAGATAAATACTTTTTAATAAAACCAAGGGTAGACAATAACTCTTCACGACGTGCACATTTAAATTTTTATTACTTTTCCATTTTCATTTACTTCGCATAACCACAATTAATATTCAAATAATCCCCACCCTGTTTGGCCTGACACTGTTGAGGAATTGATAAACATACCCCTGTAAGCCAGCTCGACAAGGGTAACTTCATCCAAACAAAAAGTTTGTGGATAAACAAACAAGAGAAAGCTGACAGTTGACTTATATTGCTCGTATTCCTGCAGGCTGCTTTGCTGTGGTGTCACCTTCTGGGTACAAATACCTCGTAAACAACATTGATAAATTTATTAACTTATGGATAATAAGCTGGAACAGGAAATAGTCGTGTGTAGGGTTTTAGTTGTTTTATAGGGTTGTTCTATTGTCCAATAAAACTGTCGGTCGGAACTTTAAAATTAGTCATAACGATATCTAAAGTGATAATCAAATAACAATCTATGCGGCTTTTTTATTTAAAAAAACTTTGTATTGATAACAAAGACCAACAAAACAAAAATATTTATAAAAACATTTTAATTCTTCTATTGGAACCTTTGGTGTGAAACACTAAACTTGGAGAGATTTACCACTAAACACTTTTTTGAACTGCTCGACGCACGTTTCGCTAACCATGTTAGCATCATCAGGAGATGATTTAATCTAATTCTAAAACTAAACTATGTTCTATTTATATGAAAACCATACCTAACGAGCGTTGAAAAAATCATGAACCGTGAAGTGTACTAAGCCTTTCATTAATAATTGAAAAAGTTGACTGAAAGGAATCGGTCCTTTATCTCGGTTCATGATTTTCTTACATTTTTCTATTTGAATGCTTTCATATGCATCCAAAGCCCTATTATTATTAACACTTTTAAATTAGTCGTAAATTACTAATATCTATACTGTGGTCATGTTCGATTGCATGTTGGGCAACACAGGATTTTTTATTTCTCCCATATCTAATGTGGGCAATATGTTCTTTATATCTTGTTAATACGGATCTTTTGCCCAATATACCTTCGATCACAGTCTTAACAACTAATTTCGTAAATCCCCGACTTTTCATGCTGCTCTACTTTATCCTTTGGATTACCCAGAACTTCTCTTAATTTATTATATGGTTTGTACACAACCTTAATGTCCACTTTTTTCAAAATTTTGTCTAGTCCTCTTGTCAACTGGGCATCAAATGGTATTACCATAAATTTCTTTGTGTTCTGATCCTTTTGAAAAGTCGAATATTCTTTCAATAATTTTCTGAACTTATGTTTTCTAATTAGTTTATCTACAATTTTCATAGTAGTCTAAAGATAAATATTTAATATTTTTGGAGGACAAGCGTAAACAATTTGGAACCCATCCATCCTCGGAATCAGCATGTAAAATTGTAATTCTTTTTCCCTTGTTTGCTGGAGCTTTGGTTTGGCATTTTCTTGATGTATCTATCCATCCTTTTGCTGGCGTCTTATGTGTATCGAACCATGTTTCATCAAGATAAGGACGATTTTCTAATCTGTATTTTTTTATAAAGTTTAAATAGTCAAACCGCCATCGTCGCAGCTATTGTGATTTCATTAATATTTTTCTTTTATTAATGATCCGATATGCAAAACCCATTTGAGATAATATTTTCCGGACTTCCGGCTACTTCTGCTGCATAGAATGTAGTTTTTATCTTTCCTGAATCGCTGTTGAAATGCACGCAATGTAGACACAGTTTGCTCTTTATACAGTGTGTCGCATTTAAGATGAAGACACCCCCACATTTTCGCTATTTGAAGGAATACAAATTTGAATTTTTGCACAGTCAGACTGATTGATGGATGACGTTTTTTAGGGTCTACAGGGTCGACAGATAGATATATCGATACAGTTAGATATATCGAAAAAAGTTGTTAGAAAAAGTTGTTCATAATGTTATTCTAACCCCGTATACTAAGTTTCATGACAAAATTTGCATTTTTAATTTTGTCATTATTTTGGTCGATACACAAAATTATTACAACAGAATCGTAAAAGAATCGAAAAATGTATTCGACTAGACGGAGGACTAGTTGTGAGAGGTCACATTTGATAGTTAATTATTTGTATTATTAAAATTATTGTTATATACTTTTTCCTAAATTTGATCAATTACCAAAAATTGTTTTCCAATAATAATAAAATAATTATTCCTTTGTAAGTGCTATTTATTTTACTGAAATATTTGAATACATAATACTATTGACAATGTGTCAGTTTTTACTCATCATGGCACACTAATTATCAAATTAAACAAATAAAGTTGTAATAATTTTGTGTATTGACCAAAATAATGAAAAAATAAAAAATGCGACTTTTATCATAAAACTAGGTATATGGGGTTAAAATAATATTCCGAACAACTTTTTCTAATAACCTTTTTCGATATCTCTAACGCGAACCAAAATATTCAGGAACTTGTTTGTGAATTCGTAGTAGGCTGAGTTTAAAGTTCAGGTTTCCGTTGAGTATCTTAAAAAATGAGACTCATCCACCTGTACGACTGTGCAAAAATTCAAATCTGTATTCCTTCAAATTGCGGAGATATGGGGATGTCTTCAATTTAAATGCGACACACTGTATATAGCATAAATTCCTTGTCGCTATCATCAACATATTTGCTTTTATCAGAATCACTACGGACTTTGTTGACTTTAATTGGCTTCGTAACAATATCTTTAACTGTAGACAATCGTAGTTTTTATTAATGAAGACGTTTGTACTATATTTAAAATTAGCACTACCGGAGGCACAATGATCATTATCTTGCCAAGAACCCCACATTCTTAGCACGTTTGGAATAACAAAAAATACGATCGAAATTATAGATATAACATCTAATAACCGAGTATAATAACATAAACATTATAACTGTACTGTTTAAGAAAAGAAATGCGAACTAAACTAAAATATTTCGAAACTACCAAACCAGGTATAAAATTAACCTTTTTACTTGTTATTTTATTAGGCCCGCTCTTGTTTAGGTTTCTTGCAACTTTGCAGGATTTCGTTAGGGCAGGGGTTGTTAAGAGTTTATTGCAGTCAATCGGTCAACGATATATCTTGAAACGCACTATTATCAGTTTTTTTGCATCACCCACAGTTCTCTTACAATATGACATTGATTATATTACAAAATAGTGAAAATTTGATAAATAAAAAATAAACATTTAGATCGTACTTATATTTGATTAGGCTACAGATTCCAATAAATGTTTTTCTTTCACTCTAGATCCAAGCAATTCTGCTTTTTCCATAGTCTAACCCTAATCTCTCACTAAATTACTTAACTTAGCTTGTGGAAACAACTGGGAAATTTCTGGAGAACATTGAAACTCACAATCACCCGGTCGACTTTTATTAAATTCGGGGCCGAACTGTCACGGGGCTGAAACGTCATCACTACACTGAGATGGCTCAGGGGCAGGAAGTCCCGGTTCATGTCCTACCGGCCGATTAGCTGAAGTAAGGTTAGGATAGACAATTTCTTTCTTATTTTTGGAGTTATATTCAGAAACATCAACACTGCAAAAATAACAATCATTTGAATGATTTTTTGCTCTCTCCATACCACGAGTACTGCAAATCTAACATAATCAAACATAACATAATTTGTGAGGGGCCCAACATTTTTTTTTAAGTTTTTTAACTACAAACTCACCACATATATAATAAAAAATTTAAGAGAGTTTTTACAGACACGATTAGAAATACTTAGACTGTGCTTATGCTGATGCTTATCACTTATGTAGAAATAAAAACTTATTTTGTATAAATTAATTTTAAGGTTAGATTCCACGCATGCGCACGATTGCGCATGGCATGCACGTAGTCAAATTGATTTAGGTATATAATTATAATGCTATTCAAGATAGTGATTTTTTTAGAACTTCATTTTATAACGTATGTTCTAAAATGTTTAGATTTCTGAGATACTGAACTTATAAAATATAACTAAAAATAGAGGGTTTTTACCTTTTTTTCAGTCCTTTTTTCTCAGAAATTATTCCTGATAATACTTTCATTTTGATTTGGATTTCATGTTATTAAACTAGTTTATCTTTTTTTCAAGGTTTTTATGTTTCTATCATTTTTTTATGTTTCTATCATGTTTCATTTTGCTGAGGATTGTTTTGATCGAACATTTAAGGTAAAAGTGCTGTGCTTAAGGTAAAAATGCTGTTCCCACAATTGAAGTGGACCGTTTAAAATATGTAATTTTTTTATTTTATCATTTCGATAAACATCTTTTAAACTATTTAAAACTATTTAAAATAATAACTATTTAAATAAAAACTTTTAAACTATTTAAACTACAAGAATTAATAATATTTGTAAAAACGCTGTAGTAAATGAAAAAAAAAGTAGTACATATATATATATATATATATATATATATATATATATATATATATATATATATATATATATATATATATATATATATATATATATTATTATATTATTATTATTATTATTCACGTATGGGCCCTGGTGGACCACGCGAAGTACAATTAGAGGCGTTTGGTGTTGTTAGCCTTCCTTTGCGCCCATACTGATTTCATTCTTTCGCTAAGAGCTTTTTTCCTTTCGTCAGACCAAGTTGTTCCAGTCTTCCTACATTTTTCTCTCTGGCCAACCTTCCAAACGTTAACCTTGTGTCTGAAACAGCCTCTATTTATCCATTTAATTATTTCTACTTTAGCTCTACTCCTATTTTTATAAAATTCGACTATTTGTCTAGTTAGCCTACTCGGATTCATCAGTTTTATGTGTCCGTAAAACTTAAGTCATCTTGTTCTCATATCGCTATGTATATCTGTGTTATTTTTGATTTCTTGGTTTTCTCGAAGTCGGTATGTTGTGCCATTTATTTGTTTGGGGCCTAAGATTTTTCTTATGATTTTTCTTTCCTTCTTTTCAATGTCCTCGATATCTCTCTTTCTATTCAAAATGAGCGTTTCTGCCCCATATAGACATTCTGGCTTAATAACTGTGTTGTAATGTCTCAGTTTGGTGTTTTTAGATATGCATTTTTTGTTGTAAATATTTTGCCGTCTCAATGCCGTTTCCATTTTTTGACATCTACCCTTGTTGGCCGCTTTTCCTAACCCATTTTCCATGACTATTTCACCCAAATATTTGAATTCAGAGAGTCGCCTGATGTTACCATATTTGTTTTTAGAAATGGTGTTCTTAGTCTGTTGCAGGTCATGTATTGTGTCTATTCTACTGTTTCTTTTAGGATTTCATTATGTTTTTGTGCCGTTAATATATCTTGAGCCAAAATTGCTAAATCATCAGCAAACCCCTTTTTCCTTGGGCGATTCTAGCACTATGAGGTGTGATAATGTCTGTCATGCTACAGAATCACACCTTTTCAATTAATCAGTCTTAAATGTTTTCAAATCAAAGCCATGTGTGTAAGATGAAGAAAATAATTCTAAGCACTTAAGGACTCAGAACCTCATTTTGAATAATTCCTGTAAAATTTCATTATACTGATAGCAACAAGCAACATTTTTTTAGGATGAATTGGAAACAAAGTATATTGGAAAAATGATTAATATGAACGAACCAGAAGCAATACGAGAATACACCATCGCAAGGCCACCATTCACTAAATCAGTGATATATATTGGCTTTAGATGGTGTTTCATCATCAAAAGTCGAAGTGAGTTGATCCATGCATTGTTGATGAGATAATCCAAGTCGAAAATCGTAGTCAATCATCGCACAAAAATTTTCGCGAGTTAATTCTAATTCCATTTTTTGACTGAGATTAAATTTTTAAGTCACTAAAGAGTGACTTAAGTCAATAGCGTCCGTATGACAAAACGTTCTGAGTATGTATGCAGTCAACAATGTCAAACTTTACGATGTATATGTCAGATGGTGCCTACACACAATATTGTTGCCAATACTGGTTAAATAAATAGCAACCGTAGTACGATATATAAAGGATAAAAGAAAACGCGAAAATTATAGAAAAATATAATTTATCGGGAAGATATTGGCGATAATATTAGAAAAAAGAATATAGAATCAAACAGAAAAGAACGATAAAGAAAACCCAGTGTGGATTTGAAACGAGAAAAATCACACAGGAAAAATAGAGAAATTTATGTATGTTCTATAGACGTAGATAAGGCGTTTGACTGGATTAGAAGGGAAGATTATAAAGAACTGAATAAACGAAGAATAGATAGGACGATAGAAATAAAAACGAATATGTTTAAAGATAACGAAAATGAGATAACTTTTTTAAAACGCGGGAGTTTGATGCACATAACCTCAAAAGAGAAAGTATCAATTTCTATCCACTTCGCGTCTCGTTTGAAGAAAAGCGGTGAAAAGATTCGTGCTGAAAATAGAGAATACGCTACAAGTCATGCTGCTTCAGTATCAACGATTTCGTGTTTGGAGATTAACCGTGAGCTGAATGCTCTCTAAAGGTAAACCCCCGGAAAGACGAAGAAGGTCAGCGATACAAACGTTGAACATTTCGATTGTGAATAAATTATTATTTGGTTTTGAATACAGCTTGAATTTTTCCAAAAAGATCTCAGATTTATATAATATATAGTATAAGACACTTGACTCTTATAAGAATTCTGTATTGCATTTTTTTGGCTTCCGGTGTATATGATTATTAATATAAATATTTAAAACAAAATCTGCGCACCTGTCAGACTATAATATATTAATATTAGAAAATATTAGATAATATTAGAAAAAAGAATATAGAATCAAACAGAAAAGAACGATAAAGAAAACCCAGTGTGGATTTGAAACGAGAAAAATCACACAGGAAAAATAGAGAAATTTATGTATGTTTTATAGACGTAGATAAGGCGTTTGACTGGATTAGAAAGGAAGATTATAAAGAACTGAATAAACGAAGAATAGATAGGACGATAGAAATAAAAACGAATATGTTTAAAGATAACGAAAATGAGATAACTTTTTTGAAACGAGGGAGTTTGATGCACATAACCTCAAAAGAGAAAGTATCAATTTCTATCCACTTCGCGTCTCGTTTGAAGAAAAGCGGTGAAAAGATTCGTGCTGAAAATGGAGAGTACGCTACAAGTCATGCTGCTTCAGTATCAACGATTTCGTGTTTGAAGATTAACCGTGAGCTGAATGCTCTCTAAAGGTAAACTCCCAGAAAGACGAAGAAGGTCAGCGATACAAACGTTGAACATTTCGATTGTGAATAAATTATTATTTGGTTTTGAATACAGCTTGAATTTTTCCAAAAAGATCTCAGATTTATATAATATATAGTATAAGACACTTGACTCTTATAAGAATTCTGTATTGCATTTTTTTGGCTTCCGGTGTATATGATTATTAATATAAATATTTAAAACAAAATCTGCGCACCTGTCAGACTATAAAATTCGTTCTGTGAATAATTTGAAGCAAAAAAGTTACCGCAACACTGTTGCCAAAGTTTTGTAAAATGTTTTTTTTTTGTTATAAGTAATAATTTTGAATAAATGGTTAACTGACCGTATAATAATTGCCTATTATGTATATTTTTTTTTAATGGACCAACAAAATTTTTAATTATGAAATTAAAAGTCTGATGTAATCGAAATAAAAGTGTGTTTTTTATATACTTAAAAATAAAGAGTACTCCAATATCTAGTTCGGGATTTAGATGTAACGCCGTTTTTCAACAACCTAACTTATACATTTTATATCTCTATAGAGCTGGCAATTTAATTGTGGATCGTTTTACGACTGAAAAACCTATAAGAATTGAGCAAATTGATGAAGTTAGAAACCTCACAGGCTATGTGAATAAACAGAAGTAAAATAAACAAAACCAAAAACATTCTACAAACAGCATAAGTTTTGACGTAGTTTCTATAAAATATGACATTTTTGAGGCCTAATTTCTTTATTTTTATATTTATATTTATTAAGGGTTATGGTGTACATAACAAGTCAAAAAATGAGTAGAAAATTTATAAGCATTGACAGATTAATGAGAATTTTCGTTAAAAACTTTACGACTTGGAGACAACACCTCAGTAAACTTTTTATTTTAGTTTCAATTAAGGGAGAAACTTTTTTTTCCGGAAACTTTTGCCATCGAAAAATTTCTCTAAATAATTTTAAAGTTGTCGGTTTTAGGGCGCGTCTTCTAACGATGACAAACGATTTTATTACATTTTTTAGAAGGCTTGCTAGAGATAATTTAGGAACCTGTTGGGTTTCAAACATTGCCAATTGCGACAAAGTTTAAAAATGTTAAAATAATTACTTATATCCTGTTAGGAAATTATGCAAATAAAAGTAAAAGTCAATAAGAAAAGAAAATTTTTAATTGGTCTTGATAATGTTATATGTTTGAATTTGGGTTTATAATAGGAAATGGACTATATTTTGTAGTTGTTGAATCATTAGGTGACTGATGGTTGACTTACTGAAGGGTCAAAACAATGATGCGTTCAAATATAACACACGCAAACTTTCTCTTGCAAATATTCAAATATAGTTTATAATCCTCTCTTTTATATAGTGGGGAACAAAGGGCAACAAAATAAATATTAAAGTACACTAATTTTTGGTTTTTATATGACATTCGCACTTTAAATAATATGGAAGAAGTTGACGTTTTAAAAATATTGTTTAAGAATTTAAAAAAAACAGTTCAATTTTTCAAGACATATATATATATATATATATATATATATATATATATATATATATATATATATATATATATATATATATATATATATATATATATATATATATATATATATATATATATATATATATATATATATATATATATATATATCTATATATATATAGATATATATATATATATATATATATATATATATATATATATATATATATATATATATATATATATATATATATATATATATATAAATATATATATATATATATATATATATATATATATATATATATATATATATATATATATATATATATATATATATATATATATAGATATATATATATCTATATAACCTCTGACTACTGTTGTCTCATTGGACGCAGTTTAAAGAAGTAACAAAACTCGATAAATATATAAATAAATCTTTGTAGACTTTGTAAAGTAGTTGAACATACGAACAGGAACAGACGTGTGGCAACTATTTTAGTTCTATTGAGTCTGTTGCTTCACCTTTGTTAAACTGTTTTTGATTACTGAGAGATTTGGCAAAGGATATGATTGAACCGCACTTGAGGAGAAAACTTTCGATTAAAAATATACCAAGAGAGCTAAGCGAACTTATTGTAAAATTACTTTCAAATCCATATAGCAGTTGAAGAATTTGTAGCTCCCACATATCGACAACATTCCATCATCCCAGCATTAGTTCCAAGAACGGAAACTATGTAGCAAGTGTCCACAGACCAAAGGAAAACACAATGTAAATATATCAGCTGTTCTAACACTATTAGTTTAGAGCATAGAAGAAATGTTTGTATAGACTGTGCGCTGATAATAATGATAATAATATAGAAAATTTTCCATTTCATTTATTTTATTTTAGATTTACTATTTTTTGGTCAAGTATATTTTAAATTAACTGTATCAATAATTAATATTTTATTATCAATTAAAATGATTTTAACAATAAAAATAACGAATTAATGAAAAAAGGGCACCGACATTGATCAGGTCTTTTACTTTACATAACATGAGACCGTATTTGTATTAAAGTGTTAAGGGTTTCATAGATAAAGGTCAAGGGTAGTGAAAATAGGCAAATAATTAAATTTAGGATCTAATATATTCCTTCCGACAACGTAATTTAATTAAAAAAATATATAAACAATTTCTAACACGAACCTTTTCACGACGACTCTCTTCAGTTTAACGATTTCTAGTTAAATTTCAACGCATTAGTTCGAGCCCGAGGCTCGTGAATCAAGTCCCGAAGGAGCTTTCGAAAGCAAACCGCCAACGATCAATTCCTGACCTGCCTCGATTTTTTAAACGTTACCAAACCGAACCGGTAAGCTCATTTGCTTTACAAAGACGTTAAATTGCAATTAACTCTGCCGTAACTGATCATTTTAAATCCGTTAAATCGTTACTGCTGCCTTTTTTTTTTGTCAGAATCGGTATTTAACGTATATCATATACACCCTGGACCAAAAAGTTAAAACTAAAACATATAGTTTGAATAAAAAACCAAGATTAATATCTAATTTTCCACTATATTTAAAAATTGTAAGTATGACAATTGTTTCGACACACAGTGTCTTTTTCTCTAGATATTACTCTACACATTGAGACGCGGGACTCCTACTATTATCATTTATGGTTTTATTAGATTAGTTTAGGTAGTAACTGCTTTTATTACTGTTAGTTTAATTTAGTGTGTGTGTGTCGAAACAATTGTCATACGTACAAGTTTTAAATATAGTGGAAATTTAGATGTTAATCTTGGTTTTTTATTTAAAATTAATTTCCATCAAGTATCGGCTACCTCAGTTAAATATATTTTCGAAGCTTCAACAACGATTTTAGCCTTATATTATTTTAAACTACATTTAAAAAGTAAGATCTGCACCCAAAATATTTGGTTTTTAAACAACAAGTGTTATCAATCAGATGTTTTCCCCAAATACATGTGTCTGAAAACTAACAACAGAACAGAGCCAGCAAGGAAAGGACAGCAAGGTTTGAAGAAATGGCTACATGAAGATAGAAGAATTCAATATAATAAAAGGGATATATATATATATATATATATATATATATATATATATATATATATATATATATATATATATATATATATATATATATATAATGTTAATCTTAAAGTGATACATAGTGAATTAACTTATAGACTAAACAACATTGAGTTTGATATTTTGGACTATTAAGTAAGGCAACAAATTTCCCGAATCATTAATAAAAAGTTTACAATTCGAAAGAAGAAATTGGAAAACCTTGTATCCAAGAAAGAAATTAATAAAAGTGAATACATTGCAAATTATTCCGAACACCAGTTTTTCAATAGATTCGTCAACCTTACAAATTGTAGTTTTACCACTTAAGAATCTAAGTTACTTCAAATGGGCTTTCAATATAACATAAAACCCAAAGACAACGAACATAACAGAGAACACCTTGGAGTGGAGTGTGAACTCGTTCTTTCCAATTCAAACACATCACAAAAACACTTAGCGGCACACAGAATCGGAAGTCTGCCATTTGAAAAATTAAGAAAACATCAGATCAGTGAATTCCATACAGAAAATCAAAGAAAACAATATTATCATGCCTAGAGCGGACAAGCGTAAGTCCATTGTTGCGATGTCTAGAAATAATTACATATTAAAAACTAATGATTTTTTAAAATCAGGGAAATTTTACAAAATGGATTCTGATACAACGAATACCTTTCAAAAAATAATTAAACAAATATTAAAAGATTCGTCAATTTTTAACGATTATGAGAAACAACAATTAGTAATTATGAATCCTCAAGCCCCAAAGTTATACTCGTTAATAAAATTACACAAAGATAATTATACAATCAGACCGGTAGTTTCTTTTGTTACAGCTCCTTCAATTAAATTATCAAATAAGCTTATCAAAATCATTTTGCAATACACTAATTTTAAACCAAAATATGCCATTCTAAATACTTATGATTTCATCAATAAAATTAAAGATATTAATTTACCCAAAAAATCTAAACTAATTTCTTTCGATTTCGAACAAAATTTATTCCCTACTATACCACCATACGAAGTAGTGAGATCAGTCGACAAATTACTAATTAAAAATAACGTTAATTCAATAATAAAACAAGAAATTTTAGACCTACTATCAATTACTTTGGATCAGAATTATTTTGAGTTTGATAACAGATTTTATTTTTCGAAAGAAGGTTTGATAATTGGGAACCCTTTAAGTCCTTTACTGGGGGGAAATTTTTATGGATAATTTAGAAGATAAGATATGTCAACATCATCTATTCAAATCATCACTTTACTGGTATAGATATGTTGATGACATTATAATTTGTTTTACGGGTACTGACACACAATTAAATCAATTCCTAACGTATATAAACTTTTTACATAAGAACATTCATTTTACAGTTGAAGAAGAACAAAACAGTATTAACTTTTTAGATTTAACAGTTACAAGAAAAGAGAATAAACATGATTTTGCAATTTATCATAAGCCATTTCACACAGATTTAGTTATACATAACAAGTCTTGTCATCCTTATTCTCAAAAAATGGCAGCATTTAATTCATTCATATACAGATGAATAAATACCCCAATGTCACTAGATAACTATAACAAAGAATTGAATGTCATCAAACAGATCGCAGTGAATAATGGTTATGACCCAAACATTATAAATAAAATAATTAATAAAAAATGTCATAATAATACCATTCATTTAATATATCCTGTCAATAAAGTCAAGAACACCGCATACAAATCAATTACATATACAGGAAAAGTCACCAAATTAATTTCTAAACATTTGTCAAAAACAAGCGATATAAATATTGCATTCAGAACTAACCATAGTCTTGGACGCTTAATAAAAAACAATAAAAGTCAAACAAATAAACTTCATAAATCAGGAGTTTATTTGAGTGCGGTTCTTGTCCAAAAGTCTATGTTGGACAAACAGGAAGATCCTTTTCCACCAGGCTTAATGAACATAAAAGAAGTTATATTAAAGAACAGAATAATTCTCATTATGCCAATCACTTAATGTTAGAAAATCACACTTTCAACGATAATTTCAAAATGTTGCATAACGAAAATAAATCTAAAAAACTAAATCTTTTAGAGAGCCTAGAAATTAATAAAAGAAAAAGTTTGGGTATTTTACTTAATGATCAGGTAGACTTGAATGATTCACCCTTGTTAAACTTATATTACTCTAGACATTGAGACGCGGGACTCCCACTATCATCATTTATGGTTTTATTAGATTAGTTTAGGTAGTAACTGCTTTTCTTACTGTTAGTTTAATTTAGTGTGTATTTGAAAAAGACACTGTGTGTCGAAACAATTGTCATACGTACTAGTTTTAAATATAGTGGAAATTTAGATATTAATCTTTGTTTTTTATTTAAAATGAATTTCCATCAAGTATCGGCTACCTCAGTTAAACATATAGTTTAATCATAACAGAAAATCTTTTTTTTCAAAATGACAGGATATGGAGAAGGCGGAGTTTGTAAACAGTTTGTTCATTTGTTTTCCAATTAAAAAACAACATTTTAACGAAAAAAAAATCT
The DNA here is from genome assembly GCA_031761425.1 of Cosmopolites sordidus. NCBI lineage: Eukaryota > Metazoa > Arthropoda > Insecta > Coleoptera > Curculionidae > Cosmopolites > Cosmopolites sordidus. The sequence goes on along the minus strand of JARFXV010000840.1, from coordinate 1,079,869 downwards.
AAAGTTTTTTGGTAACCATTTAAACACCATTATTCAGTCGCTATGTATATGACTCCCCTTGACATCAGACAGAGGTTTAGTTAGACATTATAACCTCTTTTATAAATGTTAACATTTTTGAATTTTAAACTTTTTTAACTCCCTTTTAAAATACTTTATAAAATATGAAATTATTTAAATCCCTCTCTGCGTTGCCAACATAATTTTTTTTATATCTCTCATATGAGCGATGCTCTCTGTTTTACCCTTCATGATTTGCGGCGTTTCTATCCCCCCAGGAAAATATAAATCTCGTCCAAAAAATCATCTACAAATATGGACCGACATTTTCTATCCCCTTACCAAGAGCGATCAGAAATGAAAATGAAAACATAAAAGAAAATAAACTATGAAGACACGGGCGAATTCAAAAGGGCTAAAATCAAATTTCAAGGTAATTTTTTTCTAGTCAAAATAAAAGAAAGTTACGCCTTACGCCTATTTTTCAAGAATATTTTATTCGTCTTTTATTAATCTTTTATCCTTTTACTTTTCAATTCAAGAAGTCAAGAATAAAGTGGGGATTTTAAAACCAAATTGTCTTAAATTCACTTAACACTCGTTTCGCCAACCAAGGTGGCATCATCGGGGGATTATTTACTAAAAATGATATTCAATCAATAGAGTATAGGATGTGTTATTTTGTTCTATGACTTTTTTCCATCTCTCCAGTAGCTGCTTAATCCAGCGCTCATACTAGACTAATTAAACAGTTCGCGAAGCGGAAATGATAAAAGAAATTTAGTTTCATTTTCCGTATATTCTCCCTTAAGCTCAATACATTTTTTCTGGCGGTTTTCCTATGCATTTATTCCATCTCTGAAGTGATTTTCCGGAAGTTTTTCAAAATATTCATCCACGGGTGCTATAACTTCTTCATTTTATGAAAAACGCTTGCCATATATGAATTTTTTGAGGTTTGGGAACAGATGAAAGTCAGAGAGAGCCTGAACTGGTGAATACGGTGGATACTCCAACCATTTGTACCAAATAAAGGAAAAAAAACATTTGTAGTGGAACTCCTTCAATTTGGCCATTGTAAGAACATCTAGCGAACGAAAACGAAAACGAAAAATTGATGATATAACCTTTTTCGGTCGATTTTGATCATTCAGGATCACTCAAGTAAACTCAAGTCTCATCCATAGCTACAAAACGACGTTTAAAATCGATTTTATTCTTTCGAAAAAGATCGAAATGCAGTGGCGGTTCGTAGGGAAAAAAACAGATGGGGCACGTGTAACCAAATTTTGGAATGGGTATAGGGAAAATGTGTCGTAACCAAAAATTTTACTTGTCTTAGTATCATAAATATCACTTTGCTGTATAGAAATACGAGTGTAACTGTCAGACATCAAATTTTCACTTTATTTTTTAATTTTTTAGGTGGGGCACGTGTCCAGAGGCTTTTATGGACCAACCGCCACTGTCCAAATGTTAGAGAGTTTTACTCGAAATCGTTTTTGATTAGAATCTAATAAATGCAGCCCATCTTGCACATAACTTTCTCAAGCCCAATTTCTTTTTCAAAATATGAAACACCCATTCAGTTGTGATGTGAACGGCCTTAGCAATTTCATTCAAAGTCAATTGTCTGTCATCCATAACTATATCATGTATAGAATTAATTATGCATTCAGTTGCACTTATTGGACGTTCAGAACGAGGATCATCATCCAGGATTGTACGACCACTATGAATTTCTATTGTCTTTAAACATTTTTTTTTACAAATAATTTAATCACTGGACGATTCTCAATATTTACGAATTGACGAATCGGATGAATTGACAGATTAACTTGAAACTTCACATATATTCATATGAAGTATAAAACTTTAAAATGTGATAGATTATATAGTTCTTTTACTTCTCTATAGGTGTCGCTCCACGAACTTTTCAATTAGCCGAGTAAAAGCTCTGAGGTTTTTGACTAAAAATCTGATCCAGTCGTTGTTCAAGTCTTCCAAGGAAGTAAAACTGATATATCTTTTTGCTGTGCATGATGCGCCAAGGATACCTTGTCATAAGAAGACATAGATTATGTGATTCGGTCCATGTTTCACAAAGTTACAAAGAGGTGAACTCACTGTTTTTTATATTAAATATTAATATAATTTCACGATTTTTTTAACAAAAATTTCAAAATTAATCCAATAAGAGTTATTTTTAATAGCATTTTTTTTTCTTCTCCAGTGCATTAGATTGCAAATCTAGGGAATATTAATGAAATAAGCTTTAATACTATTAGTTATGTAAAAGAATTTCGAAAAAAAATCTGAGACAATTAAAACTCACTGTAGCGTTCTGGTTTTTTCTCTTTGTTATTAAATAAATCCAATGAATATAAAGTTCACTGGCTGCACGATATAAAACACCCTATTTGTTAGTTGAAGCAAAAAAAAATTAAACCACAACATCGTTGTCATAATATTGTAAAATATTTTGCAATTAATCTTTCAATAAAACGTCTGTCCACCATAAAACAATCATACAATATTCTTTTACTTATATATATATATATATATATATATATATATATATATATATATATATATATATATATATATATATATATATATATATATATATATATATATATATATATATATATAATATGTCTATATTCCAAAAAAAAACAATTCAAACAATGTATACCTGGAATATATATTAGTCCGGTCAAGTGTTATATCTTAGGAACGGTGGCTCCTAGGAAAAAAATTATCGATACCTTTTTTATAGATAATTTTATGATCTACAATTTTTATCTGAGGTAATTTTACAATAAAACTTACCGTTTTGATGAAAATCGCGAAATTCCCATTTTTTTTCCTTTGACCTTGAGTCAATTTTTTTCCACGTACCGCAACGATGGGAACTTTTGAAATGTTATTTTAAATTATGTTTTGAACAATTTTACTCACGCCCAGCTTGATGTGAATTTATCTACCTTTGAATGTCTAGATTGACCGAACTATATAGTACACAGAATGTGTCTTCGTAAAACACAAAAACAAGCCAAGTGAAGAGTGTATAAAGTCTTCTTCTTCTTGCTTGAGGTCTCCTGAAGCAGACCTTTTGGCTTTGCTGCGGGGCAATTGCCAGCTCAGTTTGTTGGCAGCCTAGAGGTTGTCTGGCTCTTAGGCCATATCCAGGCCACCGACTATATCCTTATTGTCGAGTTAATAAAATAATGTGTGTTTTTCCATTTTTATATTGTAGCGGCTTAGTATTTATTATACCTTGGGATATATTAGTTATACTGCAACAAAGGAATATGGTAAAGACGTCACAAACATACACGTTTAGACACCAGAAGAGAGGTTAGGTATAGCAAAGCTGAGCATTAAAGATTCATTTTGTTAGCATTCAAGAAATCAGCGTAAAATGTCCTACAATATTTTTATACAAAGATTCCTTTTTTTTAATTTTATTTCTGAGCCCTATCAAGAAACTGCAACATAAAAGATTAATTTACCAAATAGTTAGGTTTGAAGCCCCAGAATTAAAAATATTACGTTGTGATTAATACCATGATCCTCTAACTCTATTTAGATTACACAGAGAATGGTCCGTAATAGGAATTACAATCTATTTAATACCTTCGAGATTAACACTCAAATTTCAATTGTCCTGATAGAGTAACAACAGTAAACAGTCCACTTACACAAATACAAACAAAAAATAAGTCAAATTCAAAATAAACGAAAATAAATTAATAACAGTGTGGTAATAAACTAATAATATTAAATAAAATGGACACATTTGTGACAAACACTACGTCTGGTGAAACAGACAAGAAACAGTTTGTTGAAGTTCAAAAAGCGCTAACGAGTCATTTTTAGGATTTCATGAAGTTAAGGACCAAACTGTCTTAGCAATGTCCAACCAAATTATTAAATCCATAAATATACCTTTAAATAAGCGTCGAGGACAAGGATATGATGGTGCTAACATAATGAAAGGTACTTATGGTGGAGTTCAAAAACTCATAAAAGATATCGAGCCAAATGCGTTATATGTTCACTGAGCTGCTCATAACTTAAATCTGGTACTTAATGATGCAGTAAGAGAGATTATCGATATGCAACATTTTTTGAAATAGTTGAACAAATTTTTATTTTTTTGGGCATAGTATCAAAAAGAAAGGAAGTCTTCAACTTCGATAACATTAAAAACATTGAACACTACTAGATGGGCAGGACGTTATGATCGTTTTTTTGCTTTAAAAGTTCGGTTTGTTGAAGTTCAAAAAGCGCTAACGAAAACAATTCTGTTAAATTGCAAATCAGATGAAAGAATTTTTTTTTTATTATTTCGTATATTAGCAATCAGAATTACAATATTCTCTAAGCTAATGTGATGGCTTGAGGGCTAGACTTCCCTATATTGGCGTGATGAGCTGACTCCCCCAACGACGAGTCCCCATTATCCTTCTATCAGGTCTGTTGGCCAGTTTCTTTTTAGTCTTCTATTATTTGTTGGATTCAAAACAGGCTGTAGTAGGGTGTTAGGATGGCTTTCCAGTTTGTGGTGATATTTTATGCTGCTGCTCTTGATCACGTCCTTAACATAGGGTATCTGGAGATCTTCGTAAAGAGTGTGGTTTGATATGTACCAAGGTGCGTCGGCAATCATTCGTAATATTTTGGACTGACATCTCTGGATAATGGCTAAATTTGATTTACTGGTACATCCCCAAAGTTCTATCCCATAAGTCCAAATTGGCTTAATGATAGCCTTGTATAATAGAATTTTGTTATCTAAAGATAAGTTAGACTTTCTTCCGATAAGCCAGCTCAATTCTTTTACTTTTAGGTCAATTTGTTTTCTTTTTTTGACTATATGGGTTTTCCACGTAAGTTTACTGTCCAAGTGTATACCTAAATATTTTGTATTGGTGAATGTTGGGATTTCTACGTTATTAAAATGTAAGCTAGGGCACTGCCCTTTCCTGAGGGTAAAGTTGACTTGCGCTGATTTAATTAATTTTCCACCTTCGAGTCCAGGTCTGAATTAGGTTCAGGTGGGTTTGTAGTTTGTTTGAGGCTTCGACTGGGTTTATATTTGATGAAAGTATGACTGTGTCATCAGCAAATGTACCAATTGTGGTGTATTTTGTTATTGGGAGATCAGCCGTATAGAGTACGTAGAGCAAGGGACCGATAACGCTGCCTTGTGGAACTCCCGATCTAATGGTATATTTTTCCGATGTGCTATCGTTTATTTTAACTTTCAATTTCCTTTCGATTAGATAGGATTTTAAGAGATGGTAATATGTTATAAGAAGAGATTTTTTGATTTTGAATAGTAGGGCATCATGCCAAACCTTGTCGAAAGCCTTACTGTCTACCTTACTTTCTACTGCTCTATTTATTTCATGGGTTATGCGGTGAGCCTGTTGCGTAGTTGAATGGTTTTGTCTAAAGCCAAACTGATGTGCCGGAATCCAGTTTTCTGTATCGGGGTCAGTATTTATTCTGTTGAGTATAAGTCTTTCAAAAAGTTTTGACATAACGGTCAGTAGACTTATAGGTCGGTATGATGAAGCTTCTGTCAGATCTTTTCCGGCTATTGGGATTATTAGAGCAATTTTCAGTTGTTTAGGCCAGTAATTGCATTTCAACATAGCATTGAGTATGTAAGTGATTAATACTATCCCTTTTCTTGGAAGTTCCTTTAACATTTTAGGGGTAATTTTATCGATACCTGGAGCTTATTTTGTATTCAGTAAACTAATTTCTCTTTTGACTTCTTTTGGAGTAGCAACCTGAATGGATGGTATGTCCGTCATGATGGCAGCCAATTCTCTTTCTATTTCCTCATCTAGTTCCTCGTCGTTTGGAGTAAATACTTCAGTAAAATATTTAGCAAGCACGGTCGCTTTTTCTTCGTCACTTCTGGCTCAGTTACAATTTGGCATTTCTTCGTTGCGAATGGGTGTAGCTTGTATTTTAGGTTTTCTCTTATGTTTGATTGGTTTCCAAATTGTATTGTCAAATCTGTTGAGCTTTGTAACATATTCTTGAAATGATCTTTCTCGAGCTTCTTTTAGTTTTAATTTCAAATTATTAATCGCTCTATTTAAGATAGTTTTATCTGACCGAGCCTGGGTTCGATGCCACTTGACTCTCGCTTTCCGTTTTATAGCTATAAGTTTTTTTTATCTGTAACGGTATATTATATCCTTGATTTGGCATGTCAGATTGAGGTGTTGCATGTTGTGCTTCCTTTATTAGGATGCTGGTTAGCCTTGTTACTGCCGAATCGATTTCGTTCGGATTTTTAAGGGATACTTTTAGGTCTATTTTCTCATCGATTTTATTTTGGTATTTAGACCAATTTGTGTTTTTGTTGTGTAATCCAGGAATTGTATATTTATTAATAACAAAATTACTAATTGTTGCGATTATTGGTGAGTGATCTGATGATAAGTCATAACTTGATACGACGTCCATGTATTCTGAGGAAATTCCATTGGTGATAAAGATCATCTTATGATCAGATGGCCAATATGTAGGAGTGCCTGTTGACAGGAACGAGTAATTCTGTTCATGTATCAGATTTGATAGTTCTCTGCCTTTAGTAGTCGTCAGCCGTGATCCCCACAGAGTATGTTTGCTATTGTAGTCTCCACCTGCAATGAATTTCGGCCCTAATGTTTCAAAGAAATTCCCAAAATTATCTTTTTTTATTTGGTGCCGCGGTGGGCAATAGACTGCAGCAATAGTTAATTCATATGGCATCAGTTTAACTTTGACTGCTGTGGCTTGCAGAAAATTCTCTTTATATTTAGGCATTTCATGGTGTTTAATAGTGTTTTTGATAATTACTGCTGTTCCAGCATGTGCAGTGTTATCTGGGTGATTAGTAATATAAGTTATATAGCGTGAAATATGAAAATATGTTTTATCTGTGAAATGCGTTTCACTTACCAGCAGTACATCTATTGAATTTTGATGGAGAAATAATTCAACTTTATTTTTTCGTTGTAGAAGGTCATTAGCATTCCAGTGGGCAATTCTTAAGAATTTAGTGAATTTTGCTTATCAACGTTGTGAGCATGTTAAGTACCATGCTATTTTGTTGGACGAGTTGCTGAAACATCGCCTTGAATTCCTCTAAGAATTTGCTGATTATATTTGAGTTGTCTTCGTTGTTAGTTTGATTGAAGTTTCTATTGCCTGTTACATTTGCATAGCTGATATTTTGTCGAACGTGAGCTGTTGATTGGGTTGTATTATGTTGGATGTTGAGTCTGTTATTTGCATTATTTGGTTTTTCTGTAATTCTATGGTAGAATTCACATCCTCTGTAGCTTGCTGTATGTGGGCCTCCACAATGAGCATACTTTGCGGGTACGTTTTTACTTTTCTTGCAGCTGGATGTACTGTGTGGTTCACCACATTTTACACATACATACGGTCGATTGCAGTAAGTTTTTGTGTGTCCGTAATTTTGGCATCGCATACATTGAGCTATACCTCTGGTTTTTCTTGGTGGTTCTACTTGTATTATTTTATTCTGAAAAGTATTTATTTTATAAATATCCTTGTTATTGTCTGCTGGCTCCAAGTCAACAAAGAATAGTTTTCTTCCGTTTAACATGTTCCTTACTTTATGTCCCTTCTGAGATAGTTCTTCTTTGATTTCGTTCAAATCAGTTGTATGATGTAGGTGTTTAATTACTACTCTGTATGCTCGCTCATCCTTGAGTTGTTATGTATGATGTATGATTTTGTTTTCCCTCAGAAAATGTATTAGTTTTCTATAGGTGTCTGAAACGTTGCTACTAATTTTTATTGTATTATCTGCTAGCGTTTTTGTACGGTATTGTTCATCTTCAACTATTTCCCTCAACTTGTTTCTCATTTTTTGATAGTTAGTTACCCCGTAAATAAATATTGGTGGTGGTTTTGGAATTATATTTTCTGGCTGCTTCTCATTGTTACTTACTTCGTAAGCTATTGAATCTGTTGTTTAGTGGGACACTTTGTTGATTGTTTGGGTTTATTTTCCTCCTTTTGGTATGTTTCACGTTTTGCCACGGATGCTCAATATTTTCTTGATCATCTAGTTCATCATCGCTAGTTGATGACATTCTGTAATAGTACTTATTATTATATGTTGACTGGCTCTGTGATCTAGTTGCAGGAGTTGTATATTGTGTTGGTACTACCTGTATGTTATTGTTGGTTGGTACACCCTATCTAACATTGTTGGTTGGTAGGTTCTGTGTAGTTTCAGTAACTGGTTGACCGTCCTTTTAATACCCTAATAGGTTCCCCGAAGGGAACATATTTATATTTTATTTCTCACTTATCTCTCAATATTTTATCAGTTTATTATCAATACAAAATTATTGTTATTTCTCGATAAATAGGCAGATCACTCGGTGAAGAATTCGCCCGGAATTCCTGGTATGCGTCGATCATGGCACCGGCAAAACACGTCCGAGTACCGCGGGGCCTCGATGAACACTAGATGAAAGAAATGAAGCTATTTCAGTCAAGAGGAAGATCCAGAACTACAATTTTATTATGTTATTCGTTTTTCCATTGCAAAATACTACAAACTATCGATGCAGCCTCTAAAGTACTTCAGGTTAAAGCTGCCCATCTGTCAAATGCCTTAAAACGTTTGAAAATTCTGAAAATAAAACGTCTGAATTATTTGCCAGGGAAATTTTCAGTTTTCGGTCCACTTTCAGAGACGAAATTGAAAAGTCTTCGTGTATTAGAGAACTTTGAGAGTTGATTTATTAATAATAAAGAATCATTTTACGTCGTGCAGCTTTCTTGAAGTATGTAGTGTACTAATGTTGTTTGTTACAGTGCTGAAAGATCTTTCTTTTGAAACTAAAATTACTAAAAACCTATTTAAGAAACTCTATGAGACAAGACAGGCTATGATGATGTTATTGATACTTTTGCGGAACAGAATAATTTTATTAATAAATATCTTGTTAATATTAAATTGTTATTTCATTAAAATTATGTAATATCTATGCTTTTGAAAATAAAATTTATTAGATATTTAACTAAAATGCGCACAGTATTAGTAATACTGTTGGGTAACTAAGTGATTTACTAAAATTAAATTATAACGTGATGAGTTTTACTGGGAGGCCCCATTCAATGAATTTACCACGAGCCTCAGATGGTATAGTTACGCCACTGATTGGAGGCCTTGAACCATTTAACAATACCTAAAGTCATCCAGAAATATCAGATTAAGATTATATAAATGATGTGAAACATGGGTTCTAAACAAGAAAAAAAAAAGAAAAACAGTCTAGATGGGAGCGTAGAACAATCAGAAGGATAACAAGAGGAAAAAAAAGTTTAGGATAAAATTTAGGATATTTTCAAAAAGCGAAGTATAAACACAATAGCGAAAAGCTACAGTGGCTGGACTACGTAGAGGGAATGAGAGAAAATCGAGTGGTGAAAAGAATTGCATGGATAAGACCGCAAAGTAAAAGAAAGCAAGGAAGATCAAAGAAGCGCTAGAGAAACGGTGTAACATAAAATCTGAGAGAAAAGAGGATACATGATTGAAAGACAATGACTAGAAACAGGAAAACATGGAGAAGAATCATAAAGATGTATGCCTAACGACCTGTAATATTTGAAAGAAGAGTACACATACAAATTTTAGGTGCTATACATGACAATGGTCATCAGGTATAACTTCGAACTTAAGCAATTAAACAAATATTTGATCTGAATTGTACAACGATTAGGCGACTCAGATGTGTAGGACAGATGAATTCCAAGGAGATTCGTAAAGGGGCGCAGAGTGGGTTAGAGAAAGAGAGGTGAACCAAATACGTACTGGCAATGTAACTGGCAACGCAAGAACAGACGACGAATTATTGTTTATGAAAAACTGAAAAGAGGCCGATGTAGATCGATCCAAATAGAAGTAAGGGTGGAGGGAGATTAATAATACTGCAGAATAATATACAGAATTAAAACCCTCATTACTGATTAAAATTTCTGTACATTTTTTGTTGACATGCTTCTCAATACATTCCAATAAGAAAAATTGTTCTAATGAGTATGTCGATTTTGCTAAGAGATGGCGTTGCTAATACATTTGTAGCTACAGTTCATAATTGTCATTGTACAAGAAACATAGTTTTATATAGGAAGTTTAACAACCTTCTTTCATTTGAAGAAAACGACTGCTGAAAGTTATCGATTGTTTATTGAGGCTTATGGTGGACATGCTCTAATCCAAAAAACTTGTGAGCGATGGTATAAACGCTTTAAAAGTGGCGATATTGATATAAATGACAAGAAGCGTCCAGGGCAGCCAAAAAAGTTGAAAGATGCAGATTTACGAGCATTATTGGATGAAGAGTCAAGTCATATGCTGAAACAATTGGCAAAAGCATCGAATGTTACCCAATCCACCATTTCCGATCGTCTATACCCATTGGGAAGATCCAGAAGAAAGGAAAATAGGTTCGATATGAAGTGAAGGTAAGAAACATTGAAGGGCAAAAAACCATTTTGCTTGAGAGAGAGGAATGGAAAGTGTTTTTGAATTAAGTTGTTTTTGCATCAAATCTAAGTGCAAGAAATCATGGGTAGATCCAGGCCAGCCTTCAACATCACAACCAGTGCGCAATTTACATGGAAAGAAGGTTTTGATGTGCATTTAGTGGGATTGTAGGGGAGCTGAGTACTACGAACTGTTGAAACCTGATTAAACGATCACTGTTGGTGGATACCGACATCAATTGATCAAATTAAACAGAGCATTGAAGGAAAAGACACGATAAACTCATTTTTCGCTAATGTATTTTAGTTTAGAATAAACATTACAAAAATATTGAATAGTGTGATTTGTCCGAAATTCCGATAGGGGTGGCAGTCAAATTATCACGGCAAATGTCATCATGGTGATCATTACGATACATCAAATTCCTATCAAATTATTATGGAACGTATAACATCAGAGCAACATTTGAAATTTGTCGAAATTTATCATCAAAATTAGTGCTCTGTGCGCCAAACTTATAGAGTCTTATATGGTGCACATAATCGTCCAACCGAGTGATATATTTGCCGAATTATCAACGTTAAATGGGACGACCTACTCCACCCGCCGTATTCACCGGACTTGACCCCTTCGGACAGCCACTTATTTCGATCGAAGCAACACTTACATTCTTACGAAAAAGTGTAAACTTGACTTTGACTAACTGTAGCCAGACAACTGTCTGGTCTTCAGTGTCTGACAGACACCTACGATAATTTTAATTATTGTGTTGGCAACACTGTTTGGCCAACCTGTTCTAGCGTCTCAGTACTTTTCCATTACTTATTGAGACGTATCATCGTGCTCTTGTTTGGTCATTTTACCTTTGTTCTGATTGGTTTTTATTCAAATATTTTAAACTCACAGTGTCTCACAGACACGAACGCTCCATACGAGGTATATGTTTAGGTATCCACCAGACACGGAAGCATAGAGTTCACCACATCAACTTTTTTTTTTGGTTCGTATAATCTTTTTAGTAGGTTTTTATTATTGGTAATGCTTATTTTATAAATAAATTTTAATTTTTATAGGAGCCATGGATGAACCTGGGCCCAGTAAATGAGTTCGTTTCGATGACCCAGAACTTGAAAATATAATTTTTGACGATGAGCTTTCTGATCGGGACTTTTCAATTGATGATTCAGATGAAGATCTTGATTTTCAACCCCTTGACACAGAGGAGGTAATGAACGAAATATATTCCGAGGAAAGTGGCTCTGACGTTGCATATGATGATTCTGTCAGATCTGATGTTGTGAGAGTTGTTGTACAACCACCCTCTGCACAATCTCCTCTCCCTCATCGACAACAACAACCAGTAAAGTCAACTTTACCATGGGAAAATAAATTGTTATAAGTGGAGCAAGACTCCTTCTCCTCTGAACAGGAGAACTTTGAGTCATAATGTAGTTAGAAAACTCCCTGGTGTACTGAACCCAGTTCATTTATTAAGGGACAATCCTAAACTTGAAGATATTTTCTTGTTGCTCATAAATAAAAACATGTTGGATGAAATCATTTTACGAACAAACCAAAAAATGTCGAGTGTCAAAAAGACATTGCCACAAAAAAACCGTTATCGTTTTAGAGATAACGATACTATTGAAATTAAAACATTTATTGGTTTGTGTTTATTGACATCAATATTCAAATCAAATAGTGAAGCTGTGTCGTCCCTCTTCAAAAGTGACGAGACAGGGCGGCCAATCTCCGCGTAACTATGGCTAAAAGAAGGTTTGAAGTACTTCAAACTCTTCGGTTTGATGGTAACACTACGAGAACAGAAATAAATAAAACTGATGCCCTTGCAGTCAGCCATCTCTTTCATTTTTAACAAGTTTGTAAAGAGCTGTATTGTTTAAGGGAATTCATTTGCGTTGATGAAATGCTTATCCCCTTTCCAGGTCGATGTAAATTTAGGATGTATTATGCATTAAAAACTCAAATAGAAATATCACTGCCGACAACTACTTTTTATCTGTTGTGCTTGTAAGAGAATTGAAGAAGAGAAAAATAACCTACGTCGGGACAATGAAAAAAAAAATAAAAGAGAAATTCCAGAAGAATTTTTGCCCCCGCCCCCTCCAACAAAAAGAAAAAATAAAGAAAAAGTAGTAAGATGAGAAGTACGGTTCACCTTATATGGATTTGACTACAATAATAATTTTACTCTCATAATCCCATCACAACGTGTGATTTTGATTTCTTCAATGCACCATGAAGTTTCTGAAATTACAAACAAACGAGGTAAAAGTTTACCAGAAATTATAGACTTTTACAACAATACGAAAGGTGGGGTCGATTCAATGGACCAAAAATGTGTCACTTATAGCTGTAACAGAAAATGTTATAGATGGCCTCTTGCTATATTTTTCCAAATAGTCAATATTGCTATAGCCAACAGCTATATTTTATACAATTGTTGCAAAAATGGGGACATATAAAGAGATTTGAATTTATAAAGCAAACTGCTTTGACACTGATAAGACCGGAGCTGACAGGTCCAGAATCTTCCCTCTATCTAAATAATAATCTGAAACAAGTTATAAAAACTTGCATTGTTCCAAAAGGGCCGACTACTGTAAGAATTAGTCCACAAATGAGTGACAAATTAGACAGGCAAAGAAAATGCTCTTTGTGCCCGTACACAGTGAATCGCGTCACAGCTTATATGTGTATAAAATGCCAAAAACCAATTTGTCTACAACAATGCTCAAAAAAAAATTCTAATACTTGTATTTTTGCTTTGCCAACTCCCTAATGTTCGTGACATGTTATATTATATTTTTTTCACAAATTAGGGACTACTTTTTTACTTTACATGTGTTTTTAGCCCGGTAGGCCTTCGTTTTTCTTGTAATAAAACAAAATAAATATTTTTATTCAACTAGAGTATTTTTTCACCACGCCGCGCCGTCGTGGTATATTTATTACATTTCCGTGTATTTTTAGGGCATTTCATTAACGATCAAACGTAACAAAAAACCCAAAGTTTAAAAGTAGGTGTCTGAGAGACACTGAGGTCGCGTAATGACAAAAAAGGCACCAGACCAGGTAAGGGTTAAGATAATTTATTTTGCTATGTAAATAAACGCCCAAATTTTGCGAAAAAATCGACATTATTAACAGAAACATTATATTTTTATTATAAAAATGAACTTACTTTCCAGTGGGGTATTTCTGACAAACGGTTTGCGACAACACATCCCGCACTACCCGCTCCCACCACGACAAAGTCATATTCCTGGACCTCGGCACCGAAATCAGGCTGAACCTTGTAATCCGCCAAAAAGTCCGTGTAGTAGGGCCCCAAGTTCCCCGCTCCTCCCTGCTTACCCTTCTCGTCCCGTGACCACCCGAACAATTGCGCCACCAGCTGAATAAAAAGGAACGAAGCGGATCCACAAGTGGTGAGCGTGGTGTGGACGGCACAAGCCTGAGCTAGATCCGGAGGTATCCAAGCCATGATCGACGATCAACTGACTTGTCAAAGAGACCTGAAGCACCGAAACCAACTGTTAACCCTTCCACCACAGGGGGGCCCGAACGTGTGCCCCGTAAAGTAAAAGTAGGTAAACGGCCGGGTGTTTGTCAAACGTAACGCTAAATTTAACGCTGGCTTTTTGGGACAGTGCGTTCGCTCTTATTTCGCCAGGTGGTTTTTCGGGTGGACCACCGTGAATAATTGATTACCGAATACCAAATAGTCTGATTTGGGTGTTATATATGCTTTGGTGGTACGTAATACGCAAAAAGTCTAATAATTGTGAGGAAAAAAGCATTAAATAATTGACATGGTTACATGAACAATCGAACTGAATCTTTGTAATAGCAATTGTAGCTCGCTATTTCCTTAATCAGAAAATAAACCATATCTATACACTGATTAAAATAAAATCTATAGCCTTTTTAATGAAATAAATTTATCCCCTATTATATACAATTGTTTTCAATGTAAAAAGTATTGAATTCTCCGAAAAATGCTTTCGAGTTTTGCTAATCAATATCTCCAGTGGGATTTTTGCGTATATACAGGGTACGGCACCAAAATCTCGACAAATTATAAATTTTTTCAATTTAATTTTTATTTTAAAAACGGAAAAGTTTACAATTTTTTTACTAAATTGCTTGTAAACCTCCTCCTGCCTCCATTCTGTGTCTGCAGCGCTCGCAGGTTTGTTTTAATGTGTCAGGGCCCATATCGGCAAATACCGTTTTAATAGAGGTTATCAGTGATGCGACGTTTAGATGTCTGGACTTATTCAACCACGCACCATGCATAGAAGTCCAAAGGATTTAAATTTGGGCTGTTGTGAGTTGTTCATGTCGACGTTGTTCGACAACCAATTTTAAACCAAATAACTTGTGTGGACGGGCACTGCTGGCAAACCTATTATTTTCCAGGCGATACACTTTCCATCTACGGCTTCACCACATTTATCAGAACACGCAAATAAACTTTGTTAAAGAAATACGGTGGCATTACATCACCCTTACTGGAGACAACACTTAGCACGTGAACATTCGCCGAAAATTTTGTTCTGGATAGAAAAGAACAAAGTTTGTTCGGAACAAAAAAAACTGACGGAAGCACAATCGGTTCGTGCCTCAATTTTAAACGGAAAACCTTTCTACGTTTTTTATAAAATTTCTTTTTACCAACGATGGAACGGAAATATTTTGTAAAATAGTTGTTTCTTATCGCTTATATGATTCTATAATTTCAAATCTACTTTCACTGTATGTGACTGAGGCTTTTTTACATGTATCTACTTACTTTTAATGTAGTACTTACTTTGACTTACTACTACTGAACACGGGCGTAGACAGAGGGGGAGTTTTAGGGGTTCAAACTAAGGGAAATAAGCCGAATATTACCTAATATTATACCGAAAAAATACGAGGAGTGAAGAGAGTTAAATTATTACATTTGAATTGAATATATATATATATCCGAACTAGTGGTCGTTGCGCACAATAACGCCATCTCTTGTCGAATAGTCGAACTATTTTGTATCGTATGGAAACTTTGCGTTGTTTCTCGGTTATTCGCCACGCCCCTTGGTCGGAATGAGCGGAGCTTTGTGGAAGTTTGTGGTAGTTTCTGGACGGCTACTACTGGGCTGCTATATAAGCGGCGCGTGACTGCGCTTACGGCAGTATTGTTCCATGCGAACTCGAAGCGAATATAAGTGAAAAGTGGTGAACAAATAGTGAAGAGAATTAAGTGTACCGTGTAAGTGAGTAATTTTAGTGCAGTGTTATTCGGTGACCTTGTTAAGGATAGATACGTGAATCATTATTACTGTCGAAAAATGGAGGGGGAAAAAGGAAGCGTGATAAACTTAAAGGTATGGACTACTGGAAAAAGTGGTGTAGTCAAAGGGTTTCTAATAAAGAAACAAATTTGGATTTAGCTATCAAAGCTTCAGCTACCTGGCATGCTGATAAGAAGACTGTGATGACAAGCGGGCCCTCGACCTCGACCTCAACCACAATACCGAATGTCGAAATCGATGCCATGTCGATGGTGCCCTGTTCGATACCTTCAACTGCCGAATCTATATCTAGTCTGCAACAGGCCAGCTTGCCTGTTACCTCATCTTTTACAACTGTAACTAAGTTGGATGTTGGTTTTTACGCGAATCAAGAAAAAACCTTGGATGAAAATTTTAAAAACGCCATGGAATAATTGACATTTGTGGTGAATTAATTCAACATAAAATAATTGAAGAAGTAAAGAAAGCCAAACTATTTGCGATTCTGGCTGACGAAACCACCGACATCGGACGTGTAGAACAAGTCTCGTTATGTCTTCGATATATTGATTTTACAGATAATAAAAACCATATACTTAAAGAGATGTTCCTTGAGTACATTCCAACGGTCGATGTTTCAGGATCCGGTCTCGCAAATCTTATTATTACAGCTCTGAAAAAGCATGGACTTGAATGTTTTCATGGGGTTGGTTAAGGTTACGATGGGGCTGCAGCTATGAGTGGGTATTTGCACGGTGCCCAAGCTTGTGTTCGCCAAGAATGTCCTCTTGCTCTTTATGTACACTGTAGTGCACACTGTCTCAATCTTGCTATTGCTGATTAATGTTCATTAGCAAATGTCCGAAATTGCATTGGGATTGTGCAGTCTGTTGGTTCCTACTTTCGACATTCTGCTCAACGCACTGCTTTGTTAAAAGAAAAAATTCAAGAGCTACCGAGCTTCTACCCGTCGGTAACCAAAAAAGCTTGCTCTCAATGTGTGAAATACGGTGGCTCCACAAACATGAAGCTATTATAAGATTCAGGGAAATTTATTCAGCGATTGTGAATACTCTCGAAGAACTCAAATTTAATCACAATAAGCAAACATCGCAACAAGCCGCCCAATTGCTAAGTACGCTTCGCTCTTCGGATTTTGTGATGTGTTTAGTGATTATTCAAAAAGTTATGAGCTATACATTGTCGCTATCAAAACAATTACAGACAGTTGGCATCGATCTTATCACGGCATTCAAACATGTAGATGATGTTATTAATGTCTTACAACTCCTGAGAAATAATACTGACGTCGAATATCTTCATCTCTATGAAGACGCAAAGGTTTTACTGGAAGAAAATGGGGATATACTGCGAATGCCACGCGTCGTCGAAAGACAATTAAATAGACCGAACATTCCTGCATTGGATGTATGCACGTATTACAAAATTAATTTGTTCATTCCATTTCTTGATCATACAATTTAACAATTGGTTGAAAGGTTTACCAAACATCGTAAAGTAGTATCAGCATTATCTGGTGTGCTACCTTCAAATTTTACTGCCAGTTCTGAAATTGAAGAAGCAATTTCCATGTACTCGTCACTGCTTCCCGAAAGCAACATATCAGTGGTTAAAGCAGAACTTGAAGCATGGAAAACAGTGATGACAAGTATCTCGCCTACCCCGAAATCTAGTTTGGAATGCCTAGATATGTGCGATAAAAACCTTTATCCTAATATTTACACATTACTACAAATCTTGGCTACTATTCCTGTATCCACTGCTACCCCAGAAAGGTCTTTCTCGAGCCTAAGGAGACTGAAAAACTATTTACGAAACACTACAAGTGAAAACAGACTTAATGGTTTGGCTCTCATGAACATTCACTATGGAACAGAAATTCATGCAGATGAAGTAGTGGATATACTTAAAAGAAAAAACCGCAGATTTCTTCTTTAATGGTTTTAGATTTAGCGCAGAAAAACAAAATTAATTTAACCATTTCATTTAAAGTTAAGAACTTTATAAATATGTCGTAATTTTTCCGATGAATATATAGATATTAAATTTCATGTAAGTATATTTTTATCATCGTGATTAAATATATTTTATCATCCTGATTAAATAATCTCCTGATGATGCTAACATGGTTAGCGAAACGTGCGTCGAGCAGTTCAAAAAAGTATTTTGGTTAGTGGTAAATCTCTTCAAGTTTAATGCATCACACCAAAGGTTCCAATAGAAGAATTGAAGTATATTTTTGTTGTTTTATTTACTTCAAACCAAGCCCGTGCTACTGAACGTGTCTGAATCTTCTTTGTTTACTGGTATATACTTACTATAGTATATTTAATCTTCAATGCTACTTACTCATACCAAAGTTAATACGATTTTCTAAATTTACTAAGCTCTAGTAGATATGACAAGGAAATAAATGAAACAAATTTGCATTATAAATTATATTTATTACTCGTCTTTATATAGTTAACTTGTGAACTATTGGTCTATGGTAGCTCTATGGAGGCATGTCTTGATCGACTTCCAAGTCTGGTATGATTAAATCATTTTCCCATAGGGTGTCTACTAATCTGTTGACTATTTGATAGTCAACAACCACAGGATGACACGTAGATATTGATTCCACGTTCTTGTATATCGCTACTCCAGAAGCTGTTCTTTGTAATCATGTAGACGGCGTGTCTTCTTGTTTTTTTGTCGGTGAGATACAACAAGCGATACGTTCAAAACCGGTGACAGGCACTGACACGGTACAGACGCTCTAAACTTTTCACGCAACTTTCGGAGTCCTTTTGGCTGAGTTTTCGTGGCCCGATTGCGATGAATTTGGACACAATCGATTCTTCTTTCCTCGTTTAGTACTCACAATTGTTATTCGAAGTGAGGATGACGCCACCTCACTTGTACCGGGTTGCGATTCTAAATTTTCGTCGCAGAAAGCAACTTCGGAGCTCCTGGTTGGCTGGGTTCTCTTAGGCCGATTACAATGATTTTTGACTTAATCGATGCCTTTTCATCGGTTCTCTGTTTACACTACACTTACACACTTCAAAAGTACTGAGTGAACTAGCTCACCGAGTGTCTCCCCCACTCCTAATACATTGCACTGTTATAGCCTACACTAACAGCTCGCTTGTGATTAGCTGAGAAAACTAATTCTAAATTCCGGTTTATATTTGATACACCCTCGTGTTGTCTACTCAGTTTACTTCTCCATGTGTCTCTTTCTTGCCCAACTTCTACTTTAAAACGTTTCTCATCCATCGTCTTTTTCATCCCCTCATTCCAGGATTTCCTCGGTCTTCCCCATTTTTCCCCATTTTCCGTTTCAATAGCACGAAAAGTAAAAAGGAGAAAGGGGAAAGGAAAAATAATCTTCAGCAGCACTATTTTCTTCTACGCCATCCCGCTTTAAAACCCCACGAGCCGCCACCGAGAAAAAACATATAAAAGGGTAAGTAAAAAATCAATAATTTCAAAATATTTTCTTAGCATATTCAAGAATATGGGATTGTTATGATTTTTGCGTTTTTTTCTTGTTTTCTTTGGTTTTTGGGCCTTCTTTTAAAATTGCCTTATTTACATTCCTTCGCATGCATTCCCGTTAAAACGCTGTTTGTCAAATATGGCTTCGTATGCAATCAAAGTTGTTTTCTGTTCTTTATAAAAATGGATCCTTCCTTGTTCTATGGTACTTCCCTAGCATATCAATCCTATTCCTGGAGATGGTTTGTCGTGTAACGATTATCAGGCTTCACACTCCGACCCTGAATAAAAACCTTACTCTCTCCATGCTCGTCAAAGAAAATTTATTATAAAAGTAGAATCCGAAACTGGTAGCTCTGATGATGATGATATGACACACAAAGCCCTGCAGGTTCCATCTACATCCAAAGCAAGGGAAAGGAGATCCAAAAAAGACCAAGTCGTTTGGAAAAAACCAAATAATGGAAGCTTTCAGTGCTCGAACATGCCTGCTAAGAAAGAAATTGAAAAAAAGGACGAGAAAATAGGGTAAAGAATATAAGAATATAATTATAAGACTGTGCAACATCGACAATACAATACATAGACAATACAATATCGCCAATGGTACAAAAGGATTTTTTTCACATAATAGACATGAGTTTAGTAAATCCTTGACTGCTATGCGGCCGAATTATATTTCCGAGCACATGCGTAAGGTAGGAAAGGTTTTAGCTATGACCAAAAAATGTGGTCATCAAATCTTCCATTAAAATTTTATTTATAAAGTTATACTACTTTGGATAATATATTTTTTTGTTTCTCCCTGTATTTACACCAAAGAAAAAAGTTCTTTAAACGAATTCAAGTTATTATAAATCATGGTATGCATAGAAACCCCAGAATAAACCGTATTTTCCTCGCAGATAATGTCGTGTATGACACGAACGTGACTTAGAACTTTAGCCACTTTCGCAGTTCCATTTCTCGCAGGATTTCCAGGGATTTTCTTTTTTGTTACGGTTCAATTTTCTGGAATTTGGTAACACAATCCCGTGCACTTCGTTAACTCTCCGTTTCATAATCGCTGAACTAGAAAAGCGATCTGGTTTTAGTCAAATAAAAAAATAAAAATTACTCTATTTCGTTAGTTTTTTTGATTATCTAGAAGACACTCTGACCGGCACTCAAAAATATTTTTAGTATGCTCAAACTTTCGAAGGCATCGCTGTCAAATTTATTTTTAAAATTAATATTCTAGGCGCCAAACTTAAATAGTACTTCGTAAACTTTTTAGTGCACATATCGAGCGATGTATTCGCCGAATTATCGATACATTCCAAACGCATTTTACATTGCTCGATAATACTAAAACAAGACAAAAAAACGAGTGTGTACTTATGTACGCACTTTTACGTCTTTGGCGTAATTAATAAAAAATAACTCTTGACAAATGGCGAAGGTGCCATAATTTTTAAAAGAAAATAATAAAGTGTGTGTTACATGGGAGCGCGCAACTTTGTCCTCCGCTAAAAATACACTCTGATCTGTTTTCCCAAACGCGCCATAAGAAGCATAACTTCAAAAACTGTGCGTTGCAAAGAAAATATCGTCGCTGTGGGGATCGTGAGAGCGCTGACCAATGATTATTTAATTCTGAGTTTGAATGGTATTGATCTGGAGGATGTCCATGTCATATAGTCATATGTACAGTCATGTATATCAACAATTGATTTATGGAGCGAAGAATTCGATGATAAAATTATTTCGAGAAACAGATCTGTTAGTTGGTCATCAAGATTGTAAGATTTAACGACTCTAGTTTTTTTTTTTGAGGTTATGTTAAACATTTTGTCTTCTAAGTTGGTTATTTTCTATATTCGGTCTTTCAAGCCATCTAATTTGGTTGATGTTTCATTTAAATTTAAAGTTCAAAAGCATTAAAAAAAAATCACCCTATATCAATAGAGACCAGATTTGATAGAACAAATAACAGAATAATTCGATTTATGCTATGGCGTGGATTTATGCGCCAGCACAATAATTTATGAATATTTCTATTTTTTGTCAACTTTCATTTTTAATCCAGTTCTCTTTGCTCTATCGTGAAATTCGAAAAATCACAACTGTCCTGTCTTTTTTGGACGCTCTTAAATTTATTATTTGTAAACATTTCATATGTAAAACTCCTCATCAAAGTTAATTCATTAGGTAGTTTTTTGAATGCATAAATAATATAGAGCAAAAATTTCCAAAATCTCAACTGAAAGTGTGTTCTATATTTTGAAAAAGGAAATTGGCTTGGGAAAACTATGTGCAAGATGGTCCACATTTGCTAAATTCTGATCAAATACAACGTCGAGTAAAACTTTCTAACTAACATTTGTATCTTTTTCGAAAGAATAAAATAGATTTTATAATTATGGATGAGACTTGGGTTTACCACTATGATCCTGAACTGTAACAACAAACCGCAGAGTAGACAACAACATTTTTTGAGATACAAATGCCGTGTTATTAATTAATTACCTTCAACCCGGTAAAACAATAACAGGTCAGTATTACTCAAACCTTTTGGATCGCTTGAATGGAAAAATTCGCAAGGAAACTCCTGGTTTTGCGAAGAGAAAAATGTTTTTATCCAGACAAGCACCGGCTCACAGAGGTTTTTTTGCAATGGCCAAATTCAAGGAGTTACACTACGAATTATTGGAGCATCCACTATATTCACCAGATCTGCTCCCCTCTGACTTTCATCTGTTCCCAAACCTCATAAAAGTCCTACATGGGAAGCGTTTTTCATCAAATAAAGAAGTTGCAGTAGCCGTAGATGAGCATTTTGAAAGACTTCCCGAAAATCACTTTGGATAAGGAATAAATGTATTGGGCAACCACTGGAAAAAATGTATTGAGCTTAAGCGAGGATATACGAAAGAATAAAGTAATTTTTTCAACTATATACTGGTTTTATCATTTCTGCTTCGTGAACTTTTTAATTAGCCAAATATTTGTTTGAGGAGCCTTCTTTTGCGCCACTCTGTAGTATCTGTCTCATGACATTCAGAGTATACGACAAAATAAAATCGATACCATTCCGCGTAGACGCGGAACAAATTTAAACCATTTATCGAGTCTAATGGAAACATTTCATCAAAGAAAAACCAGCCAAGTAAAAGTTTGTTGCGATAATGCTTTTTTGTGTTTGTTGAATTACACAAACAATTTTTACATCGAGTGAATTAGTTTGACTTCAAGGCAAATAAATACAGTGTCATGTACGCGGTCTGCCATCTAATTTAACACAAATTGCAGGCGAAATTATTAAGGTCATTTGCGTGGTGATTTTTGATTGTAGAGAGAAAGGTGGCCCCTTTTCCGAACTAGTAATGTACATATTTCTATGCAAACAGATTTAATTTTAAAGTAATTAATGCAATAACCTCTATATTGATTAAAGAAAAGAACAAAGTTTGTTCGGAACAAAAAAAAACTGACGGAAGCACAATCGGTTCGTGCCTCAATTTTAAACGGAAAACCTTTCTACGTTTTTTATAAAATTTCTTTTTACCAACGATGGAACGGAAATATTTTGTAAAATAGTTGTTTCTTATTGCTTATATGATTCTATAATTTCAAATCTACTTTTACTGAATGTGACTGGGGCTTTTTTATATGTATCTACTTACTTTTAATGTAGTACTTACTTTGACTTACTACTACTGAACACGGGCGTAGCCAGAGGGGGAGTTTTGGGGGTTCAAACTAAGGGAAATAAGCCAAATATTACCTAATATTATACCGAAAATATACGAGGAGTGAAGAGAGAATTCGGATATATATGCGATTCAAATGTAATAATTTAAACATTTGAATTGAATATATATCCGAACTAGTGGACTTTGCACACCGTAACGCCATCTCTTGTCGAGTAGTCGAACTATTTTGTATCGTATGGAAACTTTGCGTTGTTTCTCGATTATTCGCCACGCCCCTCGGTCGGAATGAGCGGAGCTTTGTGGAAGTTTGTGGTAGTTTCTGGACGGCTACTACTGGGCTGCTATATAAGCGGCGCGTGACCGCGCTTACGGCAGTATTGTTCCATGCGAACTCGAAGCGAATATAAGTAAAAAGTGGTGAACGAATAGTGAAGAGAATTAAGTGTACCGTGTAATTGAGTAATTTTAGTTCAGTGTTATTCGGTGACCTTGTTAAGGATAGATACGTGAATCATTATTACTGTCGAAAAATGGAGGGGAAAAAAAGGAAGCGTGATAAACTTAAAGGTATGGACTACTGGAAAAAGTGGTGTAGTCAAGGGGTTTCTAATAAAGAAACAAATTTGGATTTAGCTATCAAAGCTTCAGCTACCTTGCATGCTGATAAGAAGACTGTGATGACAAGCGGGCCCTCGACCTCGACCTCAATCACAATACCGAATGTCGAAATCGATGGCATTTCGCTGGTGCCGTGTTCGATACCTTCAACTACCAAATCTACATCTAGTCTGCAACAGGCTAGCTTGCCTGTTACCTCATATTTTACAACTGTAACTAAGTTGGATATTGGTTTTCACGCGACTCAAGAAAAAATCTTGGATGAATATTTTAAAGTCCAAATTTTAAAAACGCCATGGAACCCACCCAGAGATTATAAGTTTCCTATTTCCACAAAACGAAACTTGCGCTTTCAATTGAAATGGTTGGAGAGATTCCCATGGTTGTCATATTCGGAATATAAAAGTGGAGCATACTGCAGAGTTTGCGTGGTAATGGGACGTTCGCTTGATGAAGGTAAAGGCGGTCATCAAAGGATCGGCCAGTTGGTAACCGAACCTTTTTGTAAGTGGAAAAATGCCCTAGAAATATTTGAAGCTCATGCAAAATCGGGATACCACAAGCGAAATTCAGAACTGGCAGATAACTTTCTAAAAGTAAGCAGGCAGTTTCTTGGCAGACTTTTTCGGTCACTGAACATCTGTCTTCTGAAAGAAAGGGACAAGAGGAGAATCGAAAGAAACTAATCCCTATCGTAAAAGCAATAATTTTTTGCGGCAAACAAGGCATCTCCTTGAGAGGTAAAATCGATTCGGGGCGCATATAAATTACACCAGAATCACCAGAACCTGAACAACCACTACAGAATGATGGTAATTTTAGAGCCCTGTTGCAGTTTGCGGCTGAGTCTGGAGATAAAGATCTGGCAGAGCATTTGAATACTTCACAGAAGAATGCCCTGTACACAAGCCCTCAGATCCTAAACGAAATAATTGACATTTGTGGTGAATTAATTCAACATAAAATAATTAAAGAAGTAAAGAAAGCCTTAAAGAGATGTTCCTTGAGTACATTCCAACGGTCGATGTTTCAGGATCCGGTCTCGCAAATCTTATAATTACAGCTCTGAAAAAGCATGGACTTGAATGTTCTCATGTGGTTGGTCAACGTTATGATGGGGCTGCAGTTATGAGTGGGTATTTGCACGGTACCCAAGCTTATGTTCGCAACAAGCCGTCCAATTGCTAAGTACGCTTCGATCTTTGGATTTTGTGATGTGTTTAGTGATTCTTCAAAAAGTTATGAGCTATACATTGTCGCTATCAAAACAATTACAGACAATTGACATCGATCTTATCACGGCATTCAAACATGTAGATGATGTTATTCATGTCTTACAACTCCTGAGAAACAACACTGACGTCGAATATCTTCATCTCTATGAAGACGCAAAGGTTTTACTGGAAGAAAATGGTGGTATACTGCGAATGCCAGGCGTCGTCGAAAGACAATTAAATAGACCGAACATTCCTGCATTGGATGTATGCACGTATTACAAAATTAATTTGTTCATTCCATTTCTTGATCATACAATTAAACAACTGGTTGAAAGGTTTACCAAACATCGTAAAGTAGTATCAGCATTATCTGGTGTGCTATCTTCAAATTTTACTGCCACTTCTGAAATTGAAAAAGCAATTTCCATGTACTCGTCACTGCTTCCCGAAAGCAACATATCAGTGATTAAAGCAGAACTTGAAGTATGGAAAACAGTGATGACAAGTATCTCGCCTACCCCGAAATCTAGTTTGGAATGCCTAGATATGTGCGATAAAAACCTTTATCCTAATATTTACACATTACTACAAATCTTGGCTACCATTCCTGTATCCACTGCTACCCCAGAAAGGTCTTTCTCGAGCCTAAGGAGACTGAAAAACTATTTACGAAACACTACAAGTGAAAACAGACTTAATGGTTTGGCTCTCATGAACATTCACTATGGAACAGAAATTCATGCAGATGAAGTAGTTGATATATTTAAAAGAAAAAACCGCAGATTTCTTCTTTATTAATGGTTTTAGATTTAGCACAGAGGAACGAAATTAATTTAACCATTTCATTTAAAGTTAAGAACTTTATAAATATGTCGTAATTTTTCCGATGAATATATAGATATTAAATTTCATGTAAGTATATTTTTGTTGTTTTATTTACTTCAAACTAACCCCCCCCCCCCCCCCCCAAACTAAATCCTGGCTGCGCCCGTGCGCTAAATCCTTAATAATAATTAGTCTTGTTATTGCTGGCTACTAAATAAATATTTTCTTACAAGGGTACTTACTTAATTATTAAGAAGTATTTCGATATCCATGTAATTGTGCATGGATTTAGAAAAAGTAAGTTTTCTGAAAAACGGTCTATCCTAACGAGATGAAATAACATTTTTGATTCAATAATTTGATTTTAAAAAGTTAAAAATATTACAAACAAAAAAGTTATGAAAACATTTGTCAAGGAGACGCCCCTCTGTGACGACCCTGACTAAATTACTCAATTTTTAATACAAGAAAAACGTCTTCCCATTCCAACTTATTAAAGTATAATGTTCCTGTTCCTTTTAGAACCGTTCTACGATGCAAGAATATATCAGATATTGTGCGGTTCAAGATATATCGTTTACCGAACGGCTGCAATAAACTGTTAACAACCCCTGTCGTAACGAAACCCGGCAAAGTTGCAAAAAATGTAAACAGGGCCGGGCCTAATAAAATAACAGGTAAAAAGATAAAGTTAATTTTATATCTGGTTTATTAGTTTCGAAATATTTTAGTTTAGTTCGCATTCCTTGCTTGAACAGTGCAGTTCTATGATTTCGATCGTATTTTTATTATTCTAAATGTGATAATAATCATTGTGTCTCCGGTAGGGTTTATTTTAAAAGAATACATTTATTTTCCGATGTCAAGCAAATTGTTGAAAATGTGTATGTTTCTTTATTGAAGATCTTGTGCTGAACCTAATTAAAACCAAAAAGCTTCGTAGTGATTCTGGTAAAAACAAATGTGTTGACGAAGGCAACAAAGACTTAATTCGAAGCAAAATGTATGCTATGGTTGAAGAGCAAACTGTGCCAGCATTGCATTCATTGCAACAGCGACTAAGGAAAGGTGAAACAACATTCTTTGCAGCTTCCGGAGAATATTATCTCAAGACAAATATTAATGGAATCCCCATGATTGCGACGATTTGACTACTTAAACTAGTAACAAAATACAGATTAGAAAATCGACCCATTATCTTCCTTGATGAAACATAGTTCGATACACATGAGACGCCAAGCAAAAGGATGGGTAGATACATCAAGAAAATGCCAAACCAAAGTCCCAGCTAAGAAGGGAAAAATAATTACAATTTTACATGCTGGTTCCGAGGATGGATGGGTTCTAAATTGTTAACGGTTGTCCTCCAAAAATATTAAAAATTCATCTTTGGAGGAAGATAAGAAAGGCGTAATTGTAATGGACAATACTAGAACTACAGAACAAAATTTTAAAAAACGATATATACTTCGAACTTTGGGAGGAGTAACTTTAACGAAAAATGTTAAGAAACCTTTTTTGTAGCGCATTCAATTTCCTTTAAGAATGTGTATCATATTTTTGCAAATATTGATTCGTTCATTAGTTACAAAATTTCAAATTTGAAAAGTAAAATTGTAAAAACAGATCACTGTTTAAGGAACGATTACATGCATACGGTTTGTTTGACGTAACGTGAAATGAAACGCAAAAACAGAATTGTTACAAAAATCATGTCGATCTGGGTTATTTACTTGAAATAAAATTTAGTTGCGTCCCAATTTCCGACAGGGGTCGCTTTGAAACAGTTGTTGAAATCAGTGGAGCATCAGAACAGCTCTTCCAACTTGTTTTCATAGCATACCAACATTTTGTTTATATCTATTTACTTGACAGGAATTTGGTATTTTTATTTAGATAGAAATAATTCAATTATTATTTCCAACAGTTTACTATAATTGTCAACAAAATGTAATACTGGATGAAATTTGGTTTAGTTTTCTGTTCTATTCAGGCATTCGAAAAGAATTTTAGATGATTTTCTATCCCCGTTAATCGTGCTACTGGTTCCAAGATGGCGCCAGCAGACAGACGAAAACTTTTTCTCAATATTTTTATGAATGTGATCTATTTTTTTCAACGCACATTAATTATAAGGCAAATAAAAAGATTTTTGTTTTTATCGCTGTTTTCGAACGAATCGTTAAAAGAACAATAGTTTTGCTATATTTTTGTAGATGTTTTTATTTTGATTATACCTTTTTCTTTGTATTTTTCAATATACTTATAATAAAACACATACGTGCCTACGTTATCATTTATTTTATGCATGTTCATGTAGATTTCTTTAAAATATTCCTTGTTTCTTTTTAAATACTTGTGAAAGTAGCTTTTTTACTTGTTCCGACAAGAACGAAATAACCCAGTACTGTATATTCTATTTCATAATGTACTTCGAATAAATATTTTTGTATATTTTGTTAATTATAGTTTAACATAAAACAAGAATGTTTTTTTTAAAACAAGGTAGTTTAGTTTATAAATACAGCAGGTAATCAAATGTATTTACCCACCTTAATTTTTAGGGGTTTGTTACAAATCAGGGCGAAAGTTAAAAAAAGCGTTTTTATTTTTATAAATGTAACAAGAAATGTTTGTTTTCTCGTCACGGATATTTCTGTTATATTTACAAATAGATTTTTTCACTGCAGATTACTGTAATTGTTATCAACATGAAATAAGGATGACAGAGATTCTAAATTTCTGTTTCATGTTAGGTAGTGCTTTTGAGTAGAAGTCTAGTCAATTCTCGGACTTTGTGAATTGAGCTATTGATTACCCGATGGCGCCAGTAGTCACCCGATAAATGTTTCTTGACATTTTTACGACGGTAGCCGGTTATTTTCGATATTATAAAAGTTTATTTTCTATAGGGCTAATAAAAAAAACTTTTAGCTATTTTCATTAAAAAGATTTATTATTTTTTTGAACAAATCGCTTTAGTACAATTTTCTTACTGTGTTTCGGTGTATTTTTTTCCGTAAACGTTTTATTTTTGTTCATATTTTTTTTTCAATACAATTTTAATAAAATACGTACACGCCTACGCTATCGCTTTTAATTTTTATACAAACTAATATACATCGTATACTTCTTATGAAGAGCACATTCAAATATAAAGTGTCTATATATTCCTAAGGGCTACGAAATACATTAACAATTATTATCATTATTTTTTTGGTATAGTACTTATTTTGTTTTTTTTTTAATAATCTCAATGATGATTGATTCTTATTTTGTGTTCTATTCTTTTTTCGATGTTGGATCTGAGGTTAAAACATTAGTAATGATAGTATATATATATATATATGACTATTTCAAAAAAATCGTCTATTTTTTTTCTTAAAGGTATCAAAAATATTGTTAGATATGACGAAAAAAAACCGTGAAAGTTAGCTCTTATATTAATATTAAGAGATGCCACGTCACAAATTTCAATTTCTTTTTTAAATAACATAGGAATTAGGAGGCTAAAGTTGAATGCATAATTTTATATTTTTTCGACGAAACTATACATTTTATCGAAAAATGTTATTCAACATTTTTTGTAGATATCCTATAAATTTTTATTGATAAATATATCTAAACTCCATAAGAATCGGGAGTTATTTAAATTGAAATGCGAACTTTTCTAAATAATCGGATTTTTATTGCTTATAATTGATTATAAAATTAAAATTATTTAATTTTTCAACTGCAAATTACTTATTATATTTGACTAACGTTTAGAAAAGCTTGGGCTTATTCAAATTGAAAAATTAAAATTTACCATACCTATTTTTAAACTAGAATATTTTTTCGATTGTTAATGAATTTTAATTTGATAATACGTTTCGATTTAAATAACCCAGGATCCTTATGAAGTTTCGAAAAATTTATAGGAAATGGAATGATCTGCAAAAAAGGTCGAATAAGATTTTTCGATAAAATTCGTAGTTTCGTCTAAAAATTGAAAAAAATTAAAAATTTATTATGCATTCAACTATAGCCTCGAATAACTTTTGAAAAAGTAAATTTATCGAAAATTTATAAGAGACCTTTTTTGAAGAACGTTCAATTTCCTACAAGCATATGTAATAGTCTTTCCACAATAATATTCCGCGGTAGAGCTATACAATTCCAAATTAAAAATAAATTTTATGTTATTTAAACGGGAAAATGAAATTTGCGATAGGGTACCTGTTAATATTAATATTAAGAGTTCTAACTTTCCCAGTATTTTTTTTTCGTCATTTCTAACAATATTTTCTATATCTGTAAGAAAACAAATACACAACAAAAACAATTTCCAACAAAATTTTAAGGAAATATTTTTCTACGAATAGCAGTGTATTTGATTCCTTCTTCGTATTTTTCGTACACAGAAAATGCGTAAATTTTGACTCCAGTTACTTCCGCGTCCACCGTATTCTACAGATTTGACTCCCATCGACTACTTTCTGATTTCAAAATTTAAAATAATTCACTATGATTTATTAATATTTTTTTCATAACGTACCTCTAGACGGGACAATTCCATATTGTCGCGCGTCTGTCAAAATTAGATACCAGAAAAGGCAATTAATACATTTTTTTTTCAAAATTCTACTTACACTCATTAAAGGCAGACATTTACTGTTTAAAAAGAAATTTAAAAGACAAAAATGTATTATTTTCTCGTGCTAGTCTATAGTAAAAAGAAAACAATAATAATCTTCGCGAATTTCGTAAAAATATAAAAATAATGCAAAATTTCGTAGATACTATACAGATCCAACATCAAATCAATCTTTGTTAAACCCAAAAAATATACACTTTGTTGCAGAAAATCTGTACCTTTGCTTTATTTATTTTTTTGTCCTTTTTTTTCTGTTTAAGTACCCTTCAATCTTTTTTATACAAACTATTTATAAAACGATTTATTCTCCTGGGAACTTTGCAGCTACATGGAACGAGAATAAACAAACAAATAATAAAACGTACAACAAAATCTTCTTAAGTAACTAACAAAAAAAATGTACTACACATAAGCTAAGTGTCCACAGGATGAATATCAATATTTTTTTACCATCCTGTACACTCTGGAACATAAAACAACAAAAATAAAGAATACATTTATATACAGGTAGATCAAAAATGTAGCTGAGTGGGTTTCTGAAATAATTTTGATTTGCTTTTTACACAATTGAGAGCTATAAGTTTTCCTTGATAAATATAGAGTGGCATGGTAAGTATTCAGAGATGTAAAGAAACAGGAGTTATCCGACCTACCTAGTTTCCCCTATATGATGATATAAGAGTGGTATTAGTGAGACGATTCTAGAGACTACACTCAGTGTCCAAAAAAAAGTTTTTTCAGAAGAGGAAATACTATAATTTTTAGTTACTCATAGTTCGGGAGATATTCATTGTGAGAATTACATAAAATTGTTGTAAGACCGTTAAAGCAATTATTGGAAAAGTTATGGTGGAAACAAAAGTTATAGCAAGTGTTTATATAAAAAGTTATAGCAAGTTATAGTAAGTGAAATTCAGTTTGGATATGGACCTGATAATTTATTATTTTATTTTCACAAATGAACGTCAGAAATGAGAAGACTTGATTTGGAACCAGTGTTAAGAAAAGATCGTGGATAAATCACTAATTTGGTTTCGTTACATTAACAAGTGAGGCAAAAATAATTTGGTTTAGTAGAGATGTGGGAGAAAAAAAGAGATATATTCTCTATATATCGATATATAGAGGAGATTAGGTGGTAGACGGGTAAACTCAAAGAGAGGGGATCAGCATGGACAGAAGGAAAAAGACTCGTGGAATTAGCAGAACTGACTGGAGGAGGTTCAGTCAAAGCTAAAAGAACCACTCAGATGTCTGAATACTTTTGAAAATATTTTTTGTAAATGTTAATGGACGTCTAGAAAATCCAAGTTATGCAAAAGTAGGGACATAGTTTTGTCATATCCTCTATATTTTCCAGCCATACATATATATATATATATATATATATATATATATATATATATATATATATATATATATATATATATATATATATATTCATTACCACCGAATGAGGATGAAATAATTAAGCAAATAACAAAGCTTCTGGGGAAGATGGAAATCAGTGCTGAAATTTTGAAATCCGCTGGCCCAGGTACAATCAAGGAAATAACCAAAATTCTACAAGAAGTTTGGCAAACCGAACGGATTGCGGAAGATTGGAAAGATGCTCTAATCCATCCACTACACAAGAAAGGAGATAGAACGGATGTAAACAACTCCAGAGGGATATCTCTTTTCCCAGTTTGTTACAAGATTCTATCTCAATGTTTATTAGACAGAGCACAGGTACAGTTAGAATCTAAAATTGGAGAATATCAAGCAGGTTTTCGACCAGGCAGATCCTGCCCTGAACAGATCCTGAATCTAAAGTTGATCCTAAAACATCAAAAACTGTACAATAAAAATCTCGTCTGTACATTTGTGGATTTCAAAAAAGCATATGATTCTATTGACCGCGAATCTTTATTCCGAATCTTGAAAGAACAAGGACTAGATCTGAAAACGCTGGCAATTGTCAAAGCAACATTAACTAACACAAGGTCAAAAGTTAAATTCATGGGTGACATCTCAGAGCCCTTCGAAATTAAAACTGGAGTGAAACAAGGGGATGGACTCTCGCCACTCTTATTTAACTGTGTTTTAGAAAAAGTAATACAGGAGTGGCGTGACAAAAAGTCGGACCCCAAATATTGACCAGCCAATTAAATTGGGGAGAAACAACATCCAAATAGATTGTTTGGCGTTTGCTGATGATCTAGCAATATTATTGCTAGATCATGAGGCTCAAGATATATTAACGGCACAAAAACAGATTGAAATCCTAAAAGAAACAACAGAAAAGGTAGGACTCCAAATTTCCTTTGAAAAGACACAATACATGACCTGCAACAGACTAAAAACACAATTTCTAAAAATAAAATATGGTGACATCAAACGGGCCTCTCGGTTCAAATATTTGGGTGAAATGATCATGGAAAATGGGTTGGAAAGAGCGGCCAATAAGGGTAGATGTCAAAAAATGGAAACGGCGTTGAGATTTACACAAAATATTAACAACAAAAAATGCATATCTAAAAACATAAACTTGAGACATTACAACACAGTTATTAAGTCAGAATGTCTGTATGGGGCAGAAGTGCTCATTTTGAATAGAAAGAGAGACATCGAGGACAAGTCTGGGCGATAACTGGATCTGGACATCCAAGTCCAGTCCAGTCCGTTCTGGACATCCAAGTCCAGTGCAATTACTGAACAAACCATTAATTCTATACATGGTATGTTTATGGATAACAAACAATTGACTTTGAGTGAAATTGCTAAGACCATGGGCATTTCAACTGAACGAGTGTTTCAAAATTTGAAAAAGGAACTGGACTTGAGAAAGCTATGTTGGGTGGCGGATTTTTTAAGTTCTGATCAAAAACGATTTCGAGTAAAACTTTCTAACCAACATTTTGATCTTTTTCAAAAGAATAAAAGTATCTATAGATGATGATAGGGTTTACCACGTGGCAAACGTTTTTCTTCAAAGAAAGTACCAGCCGTAGATAATTATTTTGAAGGACTTTCCAGAAAATCATTTTAGAGATGGAATAAATGAATTGGAGAACCGCTAGCAATATGGTTTGAAAGAAGAAAGGGTCAAAAACGTGAAGTGGTTTTTAGCAAAAATTGCAGACATTTTTTCAGGACTGGAATCAAAGTTGCATACAATAATGTGTAATTTTTTTCGACCAACAACAAATTCGAACAAACCAAATTTAAGCTGAAACGTATGGAATGAACGTTTATAGAAATATTATATTTTATTTTTAAAAACTGCAAAATCAAACAAAAAATTGAACTGCGTTACTCCAAAAATTTGATAATGCGACGTTGTCATTGTTTAAGAAAATTCCGAAAAATTCTGAGATGTTTTTCCTGGAAATGGTTGCATATTGTATACATGAAAACTTTTTATTGAAAATACTGTAAATAAGTTATATCCTTTTTCCTACATATGTGAAAGAAACTCTGATGACAGGTTTTTCCTCCAAGTATTATAGATCTTCTAGAGTGTCTTATCGATATATTTATGCGGATTTCTAGTAATTTATATCGACAAGTTACAATCCCAAGGCGAAAACCTCGCAAAACAAACACAACCCGGCTACCTTTTCGATCTGAAGGCGGACCGATCCGGGCGAAGCGGCAACACCGGCGCGCGGATCGCAGACCGTCCTCACCCCTAGACGAAGCGATCGCGTCTCCCTATGCCCCGAAAACTAAAATTTAATAAACTGACGCATTATTGTGAGTGTCATAGTTGATTTGTAGGTACGATGGGATAGCGGCGTTTAGTTCCGACGCTCGGCGTCGCAACGCCGCTATACTGTGGCCACGCCACACGTCCTCGTCCTGCTCGCCGCCGGTGGGCGAGGCTCCTGTCGACACTGGCGGCGTCACCGCGCTGCTACAAGGGATCTGAGGGGGCGGCGAACCGCCCCCGCCGCCTCCGCCCCCCGCACCCCCGCCGCCTGCGCCGCTGTTACAGTACGTCATCATGCTATCACCTGCAACACATAAATCAATTTTAGGTAAACAACGCGATTTTACCAGGAGATTTCAATTGAAATATATACATAACTTTCTTTAATAAAACTTGGACTAGGAAAGAAAGTTAACGTGTCCCTTAGACTGGGCAAAATAAATCGACATTTTTTTTTTTAAAGCGATACCGAAAATATTATATGACAAAAGAATATTGTGAAAGTTACAGCCGTTAATACTTATATTAAGAAGTCTATCATCGCGACTTTCGGTTTTTTATTAGCAGTCGAATATTTCGTCTAAAACTCCTAAACTATCAATTTGAATAATTTGAGCAATATATATTCTTGAAGGGAATTGAATTCTCCACTAAAAAGGTCTCATTATAAATTTGCGCCAAACAAGCCACTTGTAATCGTGCCTTGAATATCGATATTTTTACAACTTTACTTTTCAAATTTGAAATTTTGTAACTAATGAACGAATCAATATTTGAAAAAATACAATACATATTCTTAAAGGAAATTGAATGCGCTACAAAATAGGTATCTTAACATTTCTCGTTCAATTCATTCATTCCAAAGTTATCGAAGGTTAAATAATGAATAACTTTGGGAGACGTGAATGCAACGAAAAATGTTAACATATCTTTTTTGTAGCGCATTCAATTTCCTTTAAGAATATGGATTATGTTTTCCAAAATTTCCAATTGTATCTGAACGTGTACTTTCATTTTTTTCTTACGATCGAAAACAATTAATTTAAGAACTACCACAATGTTATAATTGACAAAGTGGAGTAAAATGCCATATCATTTAAATAGTCGTTGTCAAGAGTTTGATAACGACAGAGATCCATTCCAGGCTCATTCCAGGTCCAGTCCAGGTCTAATCCAGGTCCAGTCCAGGTCCAGCCCAGGTCCAAGTTCATTGTTACTCTTTGCGGTTGGTAGAGGGGTAAGTTAAATAAATTGCTAATAATTGGAGGTATCTATGAAATGGTTCGCAAAATTAGAGTGTTGTTTCCGTTTTTTATTTATTAAGTAACTAATTTCTTTTTCTTTGAAGCCGTTATTTTGTGCTATTAGTTTTATTTTTTGCAGTTCTATTTTACTATTATTTTCAGATAATGGAATTGTGAAAGCTCTAGCGATCATAAACTTATTTGCAGGATATTTATGTGTAATGGAGTGGATTGATTGTTTTGTAATTGTTATATCTGAGTATGTGGGTTTTCTATAGATATTAAATTCTAGTTTATTATTTTGTTTGGATATTGAAAGGTCCAGAAAATGTATGGTTTGATTTTGTTCTTTTTCTAGTGTAAATTTTATTTTCGGATGGATACTATTTAAATGCTTTAATGTTCCTTCTATTTGTCTGTCATTTCCGGTATAATAAACAAAAATGTCGTCTACATATGTAAACCACAACAATATATTTTTTGCTTTATCCGTTTTTAAAAAAATATGTTCCAAGTTTGACATAAACCGTTCTGATAATAAAGGGCTTTTTTTATTCCTTTTTTTTAGATATATTTAGGTTAAGTTATATATATTACAGAAATTAGAATAATTTTTGCGAACACGTTGTAACAGCCTTAAAGTTGAGTTATGTCCACTATTAGAACTCTTTCACAAAAAGTGAAAAACGGGTTACTAAAAGGGTTACTAAAACTGAAGCTTTGAATGCAAATTCTATTGGTGGCACCATTTATATCATGTATGAATACAGTAAGAATTCGTAACCTAAGAAGAACCTAAGAAAAGACTGTTCTTAAACCAATATGTGTTTATACGTAGGCACCCACAGTTTAAGTAATGTCTGAATGATTGTGGCGTGTTCATATATTTTCTCTCCTTTATTTGGTTATTTATTGGTTTATTTATTATTTTGTTATTTATTATTTTGGTTATTATTTGGTTTATTTAGTTGTCAATGTAAGTATCGTTGACATACAAAAAAAAATATATTTACTTTCACTCGTTACTTTATATATTACAAATTAATATAATTTATTTTTTAGTTCAGTTTTGAAAACGGGGGGTAAAAACACTGGGTAAAAACAAAAAACCAAACGGAGTGATTCTTTCTTTAAATAAGAACAGGTATTTTTGATATTTTTTGAGTTTTAGACTGACGAAAAACCCAAATAAAGGAGAAAAAATACCTACAGTTTAATTTTCATTTTCAGGATCTCACATAACTTTGATTTCTTTACACGAGCAATTAAAAGAGAAATATCTGTTTGACGGGTACTGTATGTTATTATGCAACGTATTGAAAGAAGTAGGTTTTATATGAAAAAAAAAAATGATCCAAGACGAGGGCTTATGGAACTTTCCAATGTTACTCTAAGACGCACAGATTTTTTGAGAGGTTATATAAAGGAAAGAAAAAAACCTTGTACAAATTTGTCTTTTTAGATGAAACCTGGATATTTTAAACTGGTACTGTAAGACAGTCATGGCAATATTTAAGAGGAGAGTAAAAAACACTAAACTTGATGGTAAAAGATCTGATTCGAATAGGTCCTGTAGCTGGTGAAACGCGGTGGTTAAGAATTATGTTAAAGACCTCATATTTTCGTGTGAAACAGATTATTTGTTCTGGGTAAATGTCAGAAGATTCGATTAATAGACACTAACCACAGTTAATTAATTACGGCGAGCCAGAAAATATCGCTAATTAACTCTAATTCAACGCTAAAAAGATAAACGTCTCATTATCACCACGATACATTAAACCAAATTAGTTGATGAGAAACTATTTTCCATTCTGATGCTGTTCAAGCCCGACGGAAAATTATTTTTATTTATTCCGACAAGGTGCCAAAAAAATCCCTAATTCAATAATTTAAATTCCTGTCGCACGTGCAAAATATCCCTGGCCCGGAAGACTATTCTTGGCATCACGTACAGAGGGCGCTGCGATAATCTCACGTGATTTTTTTGGTTGTTTCCTTTACTCCTTTCGGCTTTTTGATTTCCGATTTTTTTAAAATAGGTCTAAAAATAAAGAGTTGTCTAATAAGTGTCAGAACTTTAAGGTCACAATGATAATTACAGGTAAAAATACGGGTAATAAATGTTACATGTATGTTACAGTTAACTGCGAAGTTAACCGAAGAATAAAAAAAGGAGGTCATCAGATACATTTTAATCAAAGGGTCATTCAATAAGTCTTTGGAAAAAAAAGAAAAACAAATTATTTTATGTAGATTTTTTTATTTTTCAATATAGCTTTATACATTTTAGCCCTAGACACTTTTCCAAGCGTTTCTCCAACTTTTTTAGGCGGCCTAAAATGTATGATTTCGGAAGGTCCTCAAAATAGGTATCTGTTTGGGCCATTTTTTTAAATTTGGAAATAAAAAAAAATCACTGGACGCCAAATCCGATGAATACGGTGGATGATCTAATAATAATACGAACTTTAATTCTATGAGTTTGTCGATTGAAACTGTACAGATATGCACCCATGCATTGTCTTGATGGAAGAGGATCATTTTCTTTTTCAAATGAGGACGCTTGTTCTTGATTTCTTCGCTCAACCGGTGCAACAACGACGCATAATACTTTCCAGTTATTGTTTTTCCTTTTTCCAAGTAGTCGATTCCGTGTGCACCCAAGAAAACTATGGTCATAACCTTGCCGGTCGATTTCACCCTTTCGCCTTCTTCAGAACCCGTTCGCCTTCAAAAACCCACTGTTTTGATTGTTCCTTTGTCTCTGGAGTGTGGTAGTGTATTCATGTTTCGTCCACAGTTATGTATCGATGCAAAAACTCATCAAAATTGCAATGAAAAAACGCGAAAAGAGACCACACGATTGCGTTTATTCACTGTACGTTGCGATAAGCCTGTGGTTTCAACTATTTCGCGCACTTTGATTCGTTGATCACTTAAAACCATGTCGTGGATTTTGTCAATCATTTCGGGTGTAGGCACATCTAGTGGACTACTTATTATTGTTTATTATTGTTTATCCCGTGCATCTGTGTTCGAGAGGTATAAGCGGTCCCGGAACGGTCGTTATGCTTTGGAAGACGATTCGAAGCCAGATCGGCCAAAAAACAAAAATCGCGATGGATTAGTGGAAAAAGTTCGTGAAATGATTGCCAACGATACGAATGCGACTGTGGAACAAACGGAAAGTTCGTTCCTCAAACAAAGTCCCAAAGTGTTGAAAGAAAAAATTGCATTTCTAAAAGTGACGAGAAAAAATAACGTTGATTTGTTTTTACGACTCTTATGGTATTATACTTCGGGATTTCGTTTCACAGAGTCAAAATATCGTTGGTGAATACTATCTGGGTATTATAGAACGTTTATAGAAGAAAATCGTTCGAGTGGGGATGGAATATCGAACAGCGGGAAGTTAATTTTGTCCAGGACCGTAGCTGTTTGTGAATTTTTGTGGAAGAAAGAAGTTTGTGTATCTTCCGTATTCATCGGATTTATCTCGGTGTCACTAATTCCGGTTTCTGAAACTCAAACTGGCTCAAATTTTTATGACAGTGTTACACAGGTTCAAAAAAAAGTGACAAGAGTCATTGGGGATCAATGGTTCAACTTACCCCGTGGTTTATTGATACGGTAGGGATGGATTTTGAATAAAAAGAAATAATTTTGGACCAAACCAAAAAAAAAATCAAAAATTTGAAGGTTAGTTAAAAAAAAAAAGATCCTTCGAGCTAGAACATTTTTTTTACGCAATCCTTATAGGTAAATATGTAAAAGGTGACTACTTGAGTATTTTACTTGTTTATCTAAAGATGAGCTAACAAGGTAAGAATATTTTTAGTTTACAGAAGCGCTCCTAAGGAAACACACGAAAAAAAAAATCGGAATATGTTTTTATGAGAATGTTCGTTCACATACATGAAACATTTATTAGAGCTTAGTAAGATATATATTTTTAGCCGAAAAAATCATGTGTATCTGGAAAGAGGAACCAGAAAATTGTCTGAAAAATATTATAGTTTAAATTTAGTAATGAGAAGGTTTTTTATTCTGAGTCCATTCGTTTCATCGACTACCTCATTCAAATTAGATTTTTTGCATGCAAAATAGTTATTTCAAAGTACCATCAACATTTGAGGCAGTACCTTCTGATTGCATTTTAACTGAAAAAAAATGCCGAATCAGCTAATCTGGGCATATTGTCACTACTGATCGGCATCAACAACAACTGGTTCGTGCTAATGACGCTCTGGAAGGAAGAAAGACCTTACATTTATTGAGGAAATCGAAAAAAAAACTTAATGACTTTATCATATCAAAATCAATACGTGTTTTTCGATCTAGAATTTGGTAGTTGCCTGAAAAGGTGATGATAGTGTGTAGAAAGTAAGGCCAAGAACTTTTTTACAAACTATAAATTGTATTTATATTAAAATCGAATAAACTAAAAACAGAAATATTCTTGTTAATAATCGCGTTTGTTTGTGTACGTGACGTTTTGATTAATAATGTCGATTTTTACGCAAAATTTGAGCGTTTAATAACAAAATAAATAACCCTAATAATCAAAAGATTAGTCATCGTAACACTACTACTTTTTCTAAAAAATTCCGTACCAAGAACTTTTAGTTTTTTAAGGCCAACAATTCATTATGCTAAATGTTCACTTATTCGTAAGAATGTAAGCGTGGTTTTGAAAATCCGTGCTGCATCCGATTGAAATAAGTCGTAGTCCGAGGGGGCTAAGTTTGGGGAATATCGCGGGTAGGGTAGGACGTCCTATTTAACGTTTTCTAAATAGTTTTTTACACATGTTGCAACTTGGGACCGAGCATTGTCATGTTGAAAAATTAATATATCGTATCTTTGGGCGTATTCTGGTATTTTTTCCTTTAATGATCGTTGATGTCTACCCATAATCTTTTGCGCTTTGGGTTGTCAAAATAGATCGAGTTTTCATCACCTATCACAACTCAATGCGAAACAAAAACCTTTTCCTTTCTGCCTGACCAAATTTCACAAGTAATATTTTGCCTTTTAATGTCTCTTTTCTTGGATTCATTGGAATCCATTTTCCTTCTTTTTGGATCTTTTCCAATGTATATAGAGGTCCGCAAATAGTGGATTGGGCAAAATCAATGCTTGTACCAATTGTTTCAACGTATGAATTGAGTCTTCATCCAATAATGCTTGCAAATCTGTACCTTCAAACGTTTTCGTCTTTTCTAGACGCCCCTTTTCTTTAATATCAAAATCAGCCCTTTTAAAGCCTTTAAACCATCGTTCACTAGTTTTTATTGGATTAGAGCATAGAGCATGTTCACCAGAAGATCGATAACTTTCAGTAGCTGTTTTCTTCAAATGAAATAAGATTATTAAACTTCCTCGCGAAACGTATTTTTCTGACACATAATTGGACATATTCAAAGTTATGAAAAACTATGTTTTTTGCACAATGATAGTTAATAATGAACTGACCTTTGTATATATCAAATATATATATATATATATATATATATATATATATATATATATATATATATATATATATATATATATATATATATATATATATATATAGGCGTTGGTTTCCAAAGATGATAAAATGCTTATAGCTTACCTGAAAAAATAGAGTGAAAAGAGTGAAACGTCCACATTACGCCAAAAAAGAAAAAACATCTTTAAAATGCTATTCCACAAACACCGTATTCACCGGATTTGGGTCCCGACGGTTACGTGTTCTCCCTAAACCATCAAAAATAGTTCGGTGGACAAAAATGTACTTCAAATAATGAGGTCAAACCTGAGACAAACGCCTGTAATGCAGAGCTGGACAAATCGCATAAAAAAACTTCGTTCAAAAATAAAAAAAGATTTTTTTTTAATACTGTTATGTAATTTTCAGAATGAACATTTTTCAAGTCACCCTCGTGTAGTCAGACGTTCTATTAAATAAAATGTACGGCAATCTTTTTTTATAAGTAAATATAATATGTAAAATTCGACCACATGTGTGTTCATATTATTTACCTAACCTAACCTAACAAAGTAAGAATAGGATTTTGTTTATAAAATGGTTTGTTATATAACAAACGAAAAAAAAAAATGTGCATAATGTATCGAAATATTTCAATTGACGTAATTTCTTATTTTATATAACTTTTGTTAAAATAATCGCGTATTTAATTTTCATTGAAAGATTTAAAAATATTTGTGAACGATGTACCGGATAATAATAATAATTATTAAATCCTCACGAAAATACAAAACTTACATGACTTAAGTCAAAATCAAAATTAAGAGATTGTTCAGGAATCGATTGTGAATTGTTCTTATAGACCCGGCTTTTCACGTAACCTCAAAGAACATAGTGTAGCGTTTTCAAGTTATCAGTGGCTAGTCGTAAGATCATTTCGGGCGAATTGAATTTGAAAGGGCACCTGTATCGTTTAGGACAAGGCCAAGACAGTCTAACTCCAAATCTCGAGGTGAGTGAACGTCTTCATCGTGAACGTGAGTGAACGTCTTATCCTTCCGACAGAGGTATGTAGGTTAGCTAGCCTAGCCATGCTTAAGCCTCTTTTTTCTGATATTCTTGTAGTGAGTTTTACGATCCGGATATTAGATAATCCGGTCAATCAGGGGCCAGGCTGTTAAAGAACCAATTATTTCAGAACCCGACCATTACCGAAACAATTCGTTCAACAACATACCGTTCCAGACTATTTGGGGGCCCCGCATAGGAACACCGAATTGCACGTAGGCGTACTCATGGTATTTGGATACCTAATTACTGGATAGGCAAGCGGCGGGACAATCGAAAAATAAAGCAAGATAATAAATTTTTATTATATTTTCGAATAGAGTTAAAGTTTCACCTTCTATTTTTAAATTACCTGCTTCTCTGACTACCGTCAGGAAATAAGCAATTAGTCGTTCGATCTGATTTTTTATTGATGATTTTAGATATTTTAATTCATCCTATTTTATTAAAGAAAAAGTAAAGTGTTTGGGTTAGAGGCGCATCAGCAACTAGGCTATTTAGCGACTGGACCTACAGCTTAACGTGGGTTCCGAACCACGGTCATCAGCTTCCGACAAACCCAGGCCAGCACCCCCCTCGGGCTATAAACCCTTGGTTATGTGCCTACCCATAAGTCTATCAGGAAACCTACCGACTGGCGAGTGACCAACGTAGAACACTTCTCAGAAGGCATCCGGCCTTACCCAGCCTTTAACTGGCGTGACTGAGGGGTAATTCGTAGTCGGATTTTACACTCTTGCCTAGAAACAATCACAAACATTTAGGAAAGATAAACGGACAGAAGAAAGAAAAATAACCATCCGAGCGCTGGAATCGAACCAGCTACCGCTCCAGCGCGGATTCGGCAAAGCAGACGCTCTTACCGCCGCACCAACGCGACCGGCCTATTTTATTACTTTTAAGTTATCTTTACTTGCTTAATATTGTTTAAGTAGACTTAGTACCATCTAATTTATAAGTACAGAGAACTAGAGATGAGCCCGTGTAAGTTAGAGGAACTTGTTAACTTTTTTTGTGATTTTCCACGGTAAGGTTTGTTAATTCACAGTCCCTAAACCTTCCTGGGTTTTTTATATAGTTTTATTCTTTCTACCTTTTAATGTACGTTGGGTTGTTTTTTTAGTGTGTTTACGTGTATTAAAGTATAAAATCAAGTTAATCGTTTTTTAAGATAGATTCTATAAACAAGATAATTTAACGAAGTGGGTGGGTGCCCTGTTGACGCGCAGCTTCATCCCATCCAGAACCTTCTCCCCGGTGCTCCCGGTGAACAGCTGCAGTCGCTGTAGTCGATATATTTTTTTAACTGTTTACAAAGAGAAAAATAATTGATCACAATAGTTTCGATTGATTGCGCGGTTGGCTCTTGATGAAACATAGTAACAATGATATTAATTAAAACACTTCATTAAATTTTATTAAATTTCTGAATATGAAATAATTTTATGCCGCAACGCCCGAAAAAGATTCTAAAAATGGGCATGCTAGAAACTATATTCGTAAATGAAGTTCCAGAATCGCAAAAAAATAAAGAAAGAAAATATTAATATTATCTCTGTTTATAAGAATAATTTTGCATCGATGTTAAATAATAACAACGAAAGAGCAACAAACTATAACATATTATTGGAAGTTAGAAAAGAAACATCGACTAAAAGAAAATATGAAAACAATCAACTTAATGAAATAGAAAAAGATTTCCAAAAAAATAACATCCGAAGCTTTTACAAAACATTTAAAACTAAATTAACAGCCTATCAACCTCAAAGTCTTTGCTTCCAAAAGGAAAACGGACAAGCAGCACTAAATAACCAAGACAATTGCAAATAACTTGCGAAATATTTTGAACAAATACTAAACTGTCCTGAGCCCTTAAACAAATTACCAACACTAAACCCTAAACAAACAAACCCAGATTCATTACCACCCAATGAAGATGAAATAATTAGGCAAATCAAGCGGCTTAAAAATAACAAAGCTTCTGATGAAGATGGAATCACTGCTGAACTTTTGAAATCCGCTGGTCCAGGAACAATCAAGGAAATAACCAAAATTCTACAAGTAGTTTGGCGAACCGAACGGCTTCCGGAAGATTAGAAAGATGCTCTAATCCATCCACTATACAAGAAAGGAGATAAAATGAATGTAAACAACTATAGAGGAATATCTCTTCTCCCAGTTTGTTATAAGATTCTATCTCAATGTCTACTAGACAGAGCACAGGAACAGTTAGAACCTAAAATTGGTAAATATCAAGCAGGTTTTCGATAAGGCAGATCCTGCCCTGAACAGATCCTGAATCTAAAGTTGATCCTAAGACATCAAAAACTGTACAATAAAAATCTCGTCTGTTCGTTTGTGGATTTAAAAAAAGCATGTGATTCTATTGCCCACGAATCTTTATTCCGAATCTCGAAAGAACAAGGACTAGATCTGAAAACGCTGGCAATTATTAAAGCAACATTAACTAACACAAGTTAAATTCATGGGTGACATCTCAGAGCCCATCGAAATTAAAACTGGAGATAAGGGGATGGACTCTCGCCACTCACATTTAACTGTGTTCTAGAAAAAGTAATACAGGAGTGGCGTGAAAAAAAGTCGGCTCGGAATATTGACCAGTCCATTAAACTGGGGAGAACCAACATCAAAATTGATTGTCTGGCGTTTGCTGATGATCTAGCAATTTTGGCTCAAGATGTATTAACGGCTCAAAAACAGATTGAAATCCTAAAAGAAACAGCAGAAAAGGTAGGACTCCAAATTTCCTTTGAAAAGACACAATACATGACCTGCAAAAGACTAAGAACACCATTTCTAAAAACAAAATAT
The DNA here is from genome assembly GCA_031761425.1 of Cosmopolites sordidus. NCBI lineage: Eukaryota > Metazoa > Arthropoda > Insecta > Coleoptera > Curculionidae > Cosmopolites > Cosmopolites sordidus. The sequence continues at coordinate 1,035,211 of JARFXV010000840.1, read as the reverse complement.
GGTAATATCAGACGAGTCTCTCAATTCAAATATTTGGGTGAAATAATCATGGAAAATGGACTGGAAAAAGCGGCAAATAAGGGTAGATGTCAAAAAATGGAAACGGCTTTGAGACTTATATAAAATATTTACAACAAAAAATGCTATCTAAAAACTGAAAACTGAGACATTATAACACAGTTATTAAGCCAGAATGTCTATATGGGGCAGAAAGGCTCGTTTTGAATAGAATGAGAGACATCGAGGATATTGAAAAGAAGGAAAGAAAAATCATAAGAAAAATCCTAGGCCCCAAACAAATAAATAGCACAACATACCAACTTCGGGAAAACCAAGAAATCAAACAAAACACAGATATACATAGCGATATGAGAAAAAGAAGACTTAAGTTTTACGGACACATAAAACGGATGAATCCGAGTAGGCTAACTAGACAAATAGTCGAATTTTATGAAAATAGTAGTAGAGCTAAAGTAGAAATAATTAAATGGATTGCTGCAACTAAAGAGGACCCAAGATCAGCAAATATTACACAAAGTGAAATTCATGATAGAGGCTGTTTCAGACACGAGGTTGACATTTGGAAGGTTGGCCAGAGAGAAAAATGTAGGAAGACTGGAACAACTTAGTCTGACGAAAGCAAAAAAGCTCATAGCGAAAGAATGAAATTAGTATGGGCGCAAAGGAAGGCTAACAACAACAAACGCCTCTAATTGTACTTCGCGTGGTCCACTAGGGCCCATACGTGAATAATAATAAAATATATATATATATATATATATATATATATATATATATATATATATATATATATATATATATATATATAGATCTCTCAATGATAGGCTAAAAGAACATAAATACTCAATTTTTCATAATCAAGCAAAGAAGATCCCAATATTTGAAGATCAAAGTGTACGATCAATGTTCTAACGTCTATCTTCCAGGCATGGACACGAAATACGAGGTTTAGGTCTACATTATTGAAGAATTATTGATATAAATTATAAGAAAATAAGATTTTAATTATATCCTGATGATGTTAAGCGAAGCTTGGTTAGCGAAACGCACTAATTTTCAATTTCTTTACAAAATGTGTTGTGAAGATTTTGCAAGCATTATTGTGCGAACAATAAATATTATTTGAAGACAGTTTTTCTTTATTTTTTCTTTGGATAACAAATAATCAATATAAAAAAAAGGATATCGTGGCGGGATAAAGATGGTGGAATTGGCAACAAGAGGGGGCACGTCTCTCCAATGGCGAAACAGAATTGCGAAAATGTTTTTGTGTATCGAACCAATTTTAGCTTATTGAAAGGAACGAAACCAAAGTAAAAGTAAATATTGTGCGATTATTTTGTCTGTTATGGGCGCTAAAATGACGCAACACGCCACTTACGAACGCCATGATTGACGTTGAAATGTGCTGTTGTTAGTTTAGGAAAATCCGCTACATAGTGTGAAAAGAAAACAGTCGAACTTTAATTACAGCAACAGCAGATAAGTTGTAAACGTGTATCTGCTGATGACCTGAACACCCAGTATGAGTCAAGTTAAAATTTTTTATAGCATTACATATCTTGAACACAAAATAATTGCAAAAAAGTTATGCCTAAAAACATGATAGTATAAAAATATGGTTAATAAGTACCACAGGAGACGGTTGCTTAATTTGGGATGATCCAGAGGGACCCAATAAATTGAGAGACATTAACATCTGGTAAACAGGAAAATTACAGTAAAATGAATAAGACTCATGATTGGTCAATGAAGATTTACGTATGAGTATTTACTACAACGAGAAGGTCCTCCGCTTTGCGAATTTTGCAACGATCCCCTTTCGGTAACATGTATTTTTACCGAATGCACGGCACTATACCCTCTCAGATCCTTTTTTGACCTGAATCAGGACCTCCCTCAAAACCTATGCTCAGACAACATGTTTAACACCCTTGCTTATCTGAAAGAAATTAATTATTTCATTAAAATTTAGTCATTGTCAACTCATTGCGATAAAATCTGTGATAGAACCAATCTGTGATATTTATTAGTACTCTTCTATGTTTCTGGTTGCTAAATGATCTTGATATCGATGCGACCTTAATCTCAAAATTCTCTCCCTCTCTCTCTTAATTTTTTTCTGAAAAAAAACACGTTGAATTTAGGAGAAAGGTAAAAATGGTTTATTTAAAGTATGCGTCATCACTAGCTGTACATTTTTACCATCTCTCTGGCGATTTCTGGATACCCTCCTACAAAAACCGTACATTTTTCGAGGTGGTCCAGCCATCTCCGTAAATGTTGAAGTGTTTCACGGCCAATGCGTGAGACATTGTTGAAAGGAAATGATAGTCAGAAGGGGCCAATTCTGGTGAGTACGGCGGGTGGGGCAAAAATTCCCTGTCAAGGTAACGAACGGCATTAACTGTTCCACCTGGTTTTAAAAGCTCATGACCTACTACACTCTTCTGATCCAACCAAATGAACAGCATTGTCATCTTCCTAAAGCGATTCGAGCTTGCGGGCGAACTTGATGTTTGTCCTAGATCAACCCATGATTTTCTGCATTTTGGGTTCTCGAAATATATTAATTTTTCATCTCCAGTCACGATTCGATGCAAGAAATCTTTTTTTCATGTTTTTCGCTTTTTCATCTATCAGTCGTTCAGCTGATGTGGTACCCATTTTGCGGTCTTCTGATCTTTTTCATGGCATATAGACAATAACAAATGGTTCGGTGACCAACATTTAAACATTTCTGCCATCTGTTGTTGAGGTTGCATATGGTCTTCTTCCAACAATGTTTGCAATTTAGTTAATTTTGTTAATTTTCTGTTAATTTTCTTTTGATTAAGCAGGGCGTTGTTTGTCACAAGCGTCTTGCTTTGGGATATTGTCAGCGTAAGTTTCCACGATGGCTTTCACTCGTGTTTTCCTTTTGATTGAACAAGAAAATCAGTAAGTGCCGCGAATGCTCTTTAATTGGCTCGAAACTCGACCTGTTTCCCACACGAAGAAAATATGACACTAACTCGAAATCTTTTAAATGTCCTAATAGATTAGACTGTAAACCGACTCTTGTTTCCAACGCCATCTCTTGAAAAAATAAGAATTATTAACCACCCTACTTGGTGAGCTCGTCTGATTTCCTCTTGAAGTAACGGAACCAGATCCAGTCGTCTTTAATTTCGAACATCGGACAATTTAAGTGAACGTTATTCGCTAACGCCACCTAGGAGTCGACGTGCTACTAGTATAGTTCGACTTTTAACTTGAAACAGGTGTCACCCTTGCAATATAACCCACTGCTTGCCGCCATCAGGAGCGATAAGGATTAAAGCACTTGGTAATTGTTTCACAACATATTCAAGAGATTCTCTGGCATGTTTCGGCCTCGATACCATTCTCAAAGACAGTTATGTAAAGATACTACCATTAGGAATGATGGAACTTTGACAGCTCATGGCGGCTATATTTGTTTAATGAGTTTTGACATGTCTTGTCAGTTGCTTTCCGAAAGGCGTGCAATTAAATTATAATTCGTTTCACGTTGGAAGAACATTTGGAAATTGTCCAGTTTTATAACCCAAATTCGCGGTCCCCTCCTGCTACTCAACGAGCAACTCAGACCCATCGTGGTATTCGTCATGGTGGTCCTTCTGAACAGGCTATTGATCGTGTTATTAGAAAATTTGAAAGTGAGTTTACTCCCTTGGATAGTGTGGTGCCTGTAGGACAAACAAAGCCAGAAGTGTTAAGAATATTGCCGCCGTTCAAGCAAGTGACTAAAATGACAACGCCTCGGTTGCTCGCAAGAGTTAGGTTTCTCGCCAATGACAACCTGGCGAATTTTAAGTTGGGACTTAGGTTTGCATCGATATAAGATGATACTGACACAAGAATTGAAGCCAACCGACAATTGATTAGGACCTTGAAATGATGAAAGCCGACAACGAATTATATCGTTAAATCATCTTATCTAATCAAGCTCATTTCTGGGTCAATGACTTCATCAATAAACCAAATTGTCGGTATTTGGAAATTGTCCAGGTCTATAACCCAAATTCGCGGTCCCCTCGTGCTACTCAACAAGCAATTCAGACCCATCGTGGTATTCGTCATGGTGGTCCTTCTGAACAAACAAAATTGTCAGTGTGGATTTAATCAAGACGTGATATGAGTCCTTTGTAGCTGCAAAATATCACAATGTGGTGTGGATTTTGACATGGAGGAGTCACCGGTCCTTATTTCTTTAAAAATGAGGAACGAGCCACTGTGGATAGCTGGGAACACCCAGCTAACTAAAAGGCAACTAAAAGGCAATGCTAAAAGATTTCTTTCCGTGGAATTTGATGGCTTCTTACAAGCTAAGTTCGTTCAACTTGTTAATTTCACGAAATCTCGCTTGGCCTCCGAGATTATGCGATTTAACTATTTTAGATTATTTTCTCTGGAGACATGTGAAAAAACAAATTTATAGCAATAAATGCGCGATTATTGACGACTTGGAAACTAACATTCGTCAAGCCATAGTCACTAAACAGACCGAAATGTGTCTCAGAGTCATCGAAAATTGAAACGAGCGGATCCGTGTCTGCGAAAAGAACCGTGGTGGCCGAAATCTTGCGCAAATTGTAAATTGCATGTCTGAACCTCTTAAATAAAGCAATCGGAACCGTTTTCGACCAAAAAGTGTATGTTTTATTTAATTTTGAAGTTGCAACATTCTTATTGGTAGTCGCGTCATAAACTGAGAGTTACGTATAAACTAAACTCTCTTTGAGAATGATCGCGAGGCCGAAACATGTCACAGAATATATTGTGAAACAAATATCAAGTGGTTTAATCATTATCATTGTTATTATGTTTCACCAAGAGCCAACTGCACCATCAATCAAAACAATTAGGATTGTTCAAGTTTGATGAATCGAAAATCACTAGTAAAATTAGTTAGTATGGCTTACTGGGGAGACCTCTACAGCTCTTTCACACCATTCCTGTGCCTCGCAAATATCTGTTAAAGGTAGTGTGGTATACTTTAAATTTCCTTGAAGATTTCCTAGTATTTTCTTCTAGAAGCTGTAGTTACAGATGCTCTTAAAACATCTTCATCGAGTAACCATGGACGCCTTGATCTTCGCCTACCTTCATGACTCATACCTTCGGAAACTTATTAAACCAGAGGCCCTTTTCTCTACTAGTTCACAAATTTCACGATAGGTGTCAATCGCTTTGAAGTATTTTTTATCACTTATAACGTTTATAAGCTTGTAACGTTTACATTCTGTCAAAAAAGTACCGGAAATTGATCGTTTGAAAAGCCCGCTTAAAGGGATTGTCAAAATTATTTTTATAGCTAAGTTGGCACAACTGTCGTCTATACTGACGCGGAGTTTAAACGTCATATGTATGTCATTTAGTTTGTTTACAGTGCTCGATTTTGTCAGTTCATCTCAAGTGCGTCTTGCGATTTTTACAATGGATAAAAACATCGAACAAAGAATTTGTCCCAATTTTGCATTGCAAATAGAATTTCGTGTGTCCAGTCACTGAAAATCTTGCAGGAGGCTTAAGGTGAATCGACTTTATCAAAAACACGTGCATTAAAAGGCGGTCGAGATGTGGTGGAAGATTTGCCTCCCTCTTGTCGGCCATCAATGTCTTCAATTGAAGTTAACATAGCTAAAGTGAAGGAAATGGGGACTAAAAATCGTCATTTCTGTTTGACAGAGATAGTCGCTGATCTTTCTATGTCTTACCAATCAATTCGTATCATTTTAAGCGATTGTTTGGGCGTGAAACGCGTTGTCGCTCGACTAGTGCCGAAATACCTGAATTTTCTTCAGAAACTCAGTAGAGTAAAGGTCGCTGAAGACATGCAAGTCAATTCCGACCTCACATTTATAAAACGCATTGTAATTGGTGATGAGATATGAGTATACGAGTTTGACATGCAAACCAGTCAACAAGCTTCGGAATGGCGCCTTCCAATTGAGTCGTAACCGAAAAAAACACGTCAAAGTCGATCAAAAGTTAAGGTAATGACTGTTTTCTTTGATTAACGCGGTATTGGGCACTCGGAATTCCTGCCAGAAGGTCAGACGGTAAATAAAGAATATTATCCGAGCATCACGCGGCGTATGAGAGAGCAAATTCGTCGAAAATGGCCAGTTTTGTGAAAAGAAAACTCTTGGATTTTGCATCGTGACATCGTACCATCTCACGCCTACCTTTGTAAACGAGTTTTTGGCCAAAAATTTAACAAACACCCTCGAATGACCACCGTATTTATCTAATATGGCTCCGGCCAACTTCTTTCTTTTTCCAAAACTCAAATAACGATTCGATTATTCGTTGACATAAATGTAATTATTTCGGAAGGGGCCTACTCTGAAGGCGATATAATAAATTTGGATAAATAATAAACATTTTGTGTTCTATTGACCAATTTCTGGTACTTTTTTAACATCATCATCATCAGCCTGTATCGATCCACTGCAGGATGAAGGCCTCTTCAGCATGCTTCCAACTTTCACGGTCCTGGGCTTTCCTCTGCCATTCGGGTCTGGTATACTTAACGATGTCATCAATCCATCGTGCTTTCAGTCTTTTTCGCGGACGTTTGCGATCAAGCGGTATCCACTCCAGGATTGCCTTGGTCCATCTGTCATCCCATCGCCTCGCTATATGGCCTGCCCCTCTCCATTTCAATTGCTTTACTATTCCAATGATGTCACAGACTTTTGTTTGTTCCCTGGTCCATGCGCAGGAGTTTCTGTATCGTCTTGTAATGCCAAGCATACATCTTTCCATTCCCCTCTGTGCCACCCGAAGTTCTTGAATTGATTGCGATGTGAGTGTCCAGGTTTCACTTCCGTATGTCATTGATCGCGCACTGATCGAAGACTTTTCTTTTCAGACAAAGTGGGAGTCTGCTCTTAAACACTATGTTGAGCCTACCAAATGCCTGCCAGCCACATTTAACACGCCGTTCCACCTGGGCGGTATTCCCCTCCATTAAAATCCTCTGCCCAAGATATATAAAGCTTTCTACAATGTCTAAATCCCTTCCTAAAACTGACATTTTTCTGTCCTGAGCGAAGTTATTGAACATAATCTGACTCTTTTTCAAGTTTATTGTCAAGCCAAATGGTTCACCAGCCCTTTGCAGTTCTTGTATGCGTTTTTGCAGCTCCTCTGGGTCTTGTGAAATGAGAATAATATCATCTGCAAATCTAAGATGGTTTAAGTTTGCACCATTGATCTTTACACCATCCTGTTCCCAATCCAGTTTACGGAATATTTCTTCAAGGCCAGCCGAGAAAATAATAGGCGATATTGCGTCATCCTGCCGTACACCTCGTTCTACATTAATTCCCACTTCAAGGTCATCAATGTGAATTGTGGCTGTAGCTCCATCATATATCGATTCCAATAGGGTTACATAGGCTCTCTCTACACCTTGGCTAAGCAGTGCATCCATTATCGCATGCTTTGAGATGGAATCAAATGCTTTTTCGTAATCCATAAAAGCCAAGCCAAACAGTGGCATGGTGTATTCGTTGTGCCTTTCTATGACCTGCTCTACAACCTGTATGTGATCCATTGTACTGAATCCACTTCTGAATCCTGCTTGTTCTCTTGGTTGTGCGTCATTCAGTTTTTGTAATATTCTTTTAGAAATTATCTTAGTGAAAACTTTGTACATCACTGATAGGAGGCTTATTGGACGGTAGTTCTTTAACTCTTCCTGTGCTCCTTTTTTATGTAAAAGGATCACTTCTGCATTTTTTCATAAGTCAGGTACTTTTTGTTCTTTGAGGCATTTTGAGTATAATTTTGCCAGTGTTTTATGTAACGTCCGACCACCAGCTTTTAGCATTTCGACAGTTACACTGTCCTTTCCTGGAGCCTTGCCGTTTCTCATCGATTCTATAGCATTTGTTACTTCTTCCACTATGATACCTGGCATTTGTTCTTCCGTAGGTATTGTTGTCTTTGATTGGTTCTGATCTTGATATAACTGGCAATAACATTTTCTGACAATCTCTAACATTTAGGTACGCGCCCTGCATACTGTGCCATCCTCACGCTTTAAAGCATATATTTGCGTTCTTTTGTTTCTCAGCTTCTGTTTAGCTTTGTTAATTCCTTTGTTTTCTTCCGGGGTTTTTTGCACTAGCTGCATATTGAATCGGCGCGTGTCTTCTCTGATACGTTTTCTTATAGTTTTGCAGAGTTCAGTGTACTCGACCCTGCCAAAAGGACTACCTGCATTTCTCATTTCTCGCCGTTTCTTCATTAAATCAATGGTCTCACTGGAGATTTTTGTTTGTTTGAGACATTTTTCTTCTGGCCGTTTGAAGTACATTGTTGGCGATTTCTTCATATTGAACTGATATTTCCACCTCCTCTGGATCTTGTAACGTAGCAAACCGGTTTGACAAAGCAATCTCAAAATTGCTTCCTCTCTCAAGCAGTTTTCCAGAATCCACCTTGCCCTTCTTTGATCTTACCATTCTTTCGCGCTCTTTTCGGCAGTGAATCCGAACCCTTGCTCGTACCATTCTGTGGTCACTTCCAACATTAAAATTGTTAAGGACAGTACAATTGGTAAATATTGTTTTATCGTTGGTCATGATGTAGTCAATTTCGCTTGTGAGTCCAGAGGGACTTTTCCATGTCCATTTTCTGTTGATATTTTTCTTATAGAATGAATTCATAATATATAGTTCTTGTTCTTCAGCAAAATCAACCAATTTGTCACCTCTATTGTCTCGCTCACCAGTTCCATATGGGCCAGTTGCATTTTCGTCAGTTCTTGTTGTTCCAATTCCGGGATTAAAATCACCTATCAGGATTTTGTACCAACATTTTTCCTTGTATAAAAGCTGGGCCACATCATCATAAAATTCTTCAATTTCCTCATCCCTATGGCTTATAGTTGGTGCATAAACTTGGACGATTTGAAGCCTAAACTTTTTATTCAGCTGAATGATGCATTGGACTAGTCGGTCGGATGTACTTTCAAATTTTACCACACTGTCCTTCAGCTTTCGATTGATGAGGAATCCAATTCCGCCACATCGGCCATTTTCCGTACCTCGAGTGTAGAGTACGTGTCCAGTTGGTTCCAATTTGAAATTCTGGTACTTTTTTAACATAATGTATGTTAAAAGTAGGAGTAAAAAATTGAAATTGTATTAAACCTCTCGGGAGTCACTTATAATTTTTTATCTATAAACAAAAGGAAAAAAAAACTATATTTTTGTTACACTCTAATATAAAATACATGTATTTTAATGTGGATTTTTGGCTGACACACCCTGAAGTAACGATATGGTTTTGTTACTGTTCTCATATATTGAAACAGAAGTGGCAAAAGTAACAACTATCTGTAAAAATATTATAAATAGGCGATCGGTAACCAAACACAACCTTCAACAGTCTTGAACACACACACGCTCTCTCGAACATGCACATAAGAGGAACGAAAAAAAATCACAGGTTAATGGCGTTGCTTGAAATTTACTCCAGTAATTAGCATTGAGACGGCGTAGACCCGGTAGCCTGAGTCTGTACGGGATCTAAACATCGCTAATTGCTGCCTGTACACCCACGGACTTATACTTGCTCTGGTATCCTTTTTTAAATCACGGTCGCTCTCAGATTACATTGGGTGTTTGTTCATTTTAAAGCCTTACGTCATAAACTATTAGGTTCCCCGGAAGAAACTTCCGGTGTTCGTTAATAGATGATTTAAGTGGTAATATTATGTACGACTTGTATTTTAAAAACTCGCCTACTATACTAATCCATATAACCAATTAGGCTTTTGAATAAATTTTTATTTTGTCATAAATGGAAAGATCATATATAATCAGATCAGATATAATCAAAATAAATCCGATCAAAATAAGATCAGATATAAGTTTTATAACAAAACTGTTTTTATTTTTATTATTTTCCTTACAATTAAAAAGTTATATCAAATTGAAAATAAATTTTTAATCCTAGTACCGATGACATGCCGATAATTCCCGAAAACAATCGGAGCAATATGTGACCTCACAGAATGTACCGCCAATCGCTTCGGCTCGGGCTAATTCGGTTACTTAAACCGGAAATTTTCTTTCGTCCTGTTTCTGAACCGACGTTCCGAAAGAATCGGAGTTTCGGGCAAATAAAACAATTTATCGATCTTTAGTCATTGTTCTAAAGGTTTAGCCTATATCTTTGGCTGCTTTTGTTGGTTTGTGATCAATTTGAAAATATACTTGCTTTTAATTGTTATCTAGGCTTTCGGTGCTGTTTTCGACGTTATTCTCATATATATGGAGACTCAAAGGTAAGTTCAGAATGAAATCAGATTAGGGTTCCTTTTGTTTTTTGCATTCGTTTTTATAACTTTTATTTATATTATTTAATTCATGTAGGGATAACAAATTAACATGCCAAATTTATAAGAAGGAATATTCGTGTGTGTCCGCAAATAATCTACATGTAGCAACACAACCGAGGGTAGTAACAATAAAAAAGCATTACAGGATCGCCAATTTGTAGGATAGGAATAATAATATTCAAGAATTGGACAAGAACAGGCAAGAACAAAATTTGACTACTGATTTGGAAGGTAATCGTATATGAAAAGTACTATATTTATGAAAGTTTTACAGGATAATCTAATTTGTAGATGGTCGAAGAGTACAGAAACTTGTGTGATTAGTTGTATGAACACTAACTAGTTAAAATAAGGACTGGCAAACCAGTTTTCCATGGAATCAAAACAAACATCTGAATGAGTATGTAAAAAAAAAGAAAATAGAAAAGCAAACCTACTATCCAAACAAAAAGTAAAGAAAATGGTATATGTATATTCTAAATAAAAACAAAACAGTTAAAGTATTTTGTGTTTTTCAGGAGTTTGGTACATTTCATCTATTGATAGAAAATATTCATTTCATAGGGTATGTTTAAACATAGATTAGAAAATTATTCAGTGGTTCCAGGAAATGTTGTGGTACATAGTGGTTTTCTAGTGGGTAGACCTTAACAGGAGAATTCCACACTTCGACTATAAGTTTTCCACTCATTCCAGTCAAAAACAAAAAGGTTTAGGTGCCTTCTCTTATTTAGGAAATCTCTGGCTGGTTATGCATTAGAGTTAGTTAGCAGCCACATTTATTTATATTTGCAATTATTATTAAAACAATAGTCTAATGTGGTGGTTTGTAAAACATGTAAGGTGAAAAATCGATATCGTTTTAAAAATGCTTTAAACTTTAATTATAACAATAATGTAGTATGGGTGGATTTTTTTTGAAAATATTATTAATAGAGTTTAGTGTGGTGGTTTGAAGAATCGGTGTGGTTTTAAAAGGATTGCAAACTTCAATGAAAGCAATTAAACAAATATGTATATAATTTTGGATAGTGATTGTTTTATTTTGAATTGATTATTAATGTAGTTTACATATTATAATCTACTGTAATATATTATCCTAGTTGGGGGAAGTTTTATTATGTATATTTAACAGTGTATTCTTTATTGAAATAAAATTAGAGATTTAAACAGTATGTATGTGTTTTGTTTTTCTAATTATGCTTTATATTGTTTTTTCGCTCAAAAATAATTACAAAACTAGAAAATATCTTTTGGTTATTCAATATTTAATATTTTTCATTATTTTTGAAAACCAATATTACAAATATATAACATATAATTTTTTTTGTTTGAGTATTTATTATCTGCTGAAGCTGCACAATCGTGACATTGAGTGTCTTGAACTTTTCTTAATTTTTCATTAATAGTCAAGGTAACTATATAAGCTTTACTTCGAACTTTATGTGCTGGACATACACGTACTTTTACAATGCAAATACAATTTTTGCAGTTAAGTTGAACAAAACCTATAGCCTTGTTACCGTAACTCTCTCGTGACACCCTACAAACAGTGTAATTATATTTAATAGAAATATTTTGTTTCTTATTTACATTCTTATTTTTTAAAAAACTTATATCGATGCTTTAGCACCTCGAACTTCAGCTGAATTGAACCAAATGTCATTTTTAAAAAAATCTGTTACCATAAAAATATCCACTGCAGGTATATTATTAGAATTAGCCTTTATGAACCCTTTATCGCTTAACCAACAATAATTTTGATAGTATATATACGAATAAAGCCGTTGAGACGTCACAAACATAGCAACCAATCGTGGCGCGTTCGTAGTCACGTGATTTTTATTTAATTTTTATACATTTTAATTCAATTATGATTAATTGTAACAAGTTTTTTGCGTCGATTATCAATATTATTTACGATAAAGTTTTAAAATAAAGTAAAAAAATCGATAATTATTTTCTATTCAAAAGCCTAATCGTTTTTTTTTAAGTTGGTATGGTATGATTGTCTCTGATAATTGACGTTTTCTTTCATTTTGCTTGTAATTGTTCAGATTTTAGTTTAAATATTGTATTCTCCTCATACTGTCGTCTTTAAACGAAAGTTAGATACCACTAATTTCACTTTGTTTACATCTGCATTAAATCACTGGTTCGATGTACAGTTAAACCATTCTCTCAAACTTTGCAACCATGACATTATTCGTCTTCCCGGGCTTCTTCTTCTCCCTATCTTGCCCGGCACAATCACACTTGGACATTTGACTGATCCATTTTGGGCACATTTTGGACATTTTGAATGATCTGTGGCCTTAGTTTAAATGTTATTGTTTACTTTTTGTGTTATTTGAACTCATTTATTGAGGGCAAATAGTTGTGAACGTCGACCAATGGACAGTTCTTGGTCTTCAACAACAGTTTCACGTACCAAATCAATATGCTCCTGTGAACGATCACTACGACTATATATTGTTTTTCTTTTATCCTCCACCAAACCAGTTTCTTGAAATTTTTGAACAATTTGATTGATAGTGCTTTCAGATGGACAATTGTACAAACCGTAATTATCAAGTTGTTTTCTAAAAACATTTCTCACTGAACGTTCATTTTCATAGATTACAGTTACAGCAAATTTACAACTCCATCTATGTTTTATTCAAGAATTAGAAAAGCTATTCTATTTGAAAGATTCGTTAAGCCAGAATACTTATGGCAAAATATTTATTGTAAGTTCTTACCTAATGAATTTAGGCCATAGTGAGCTTGATAAACTGTACTAGCGGCGGAACTACTAATAGGTAAGGCCGGACTGATTCCGGACCCTTGGTTGAGTTGTCCCAAGGATTGACCAAAACTGCCCATCGCCACAGTTCCTTGACTCAACTGCGTCAAACCTGCAAATCAAAAATTCCCCTAGATAACCATCACCGTAAACACAGTTTTAAACAACAGCTAAAAAATGTTGTTACTGAAGAAAACATTCTTTGTAATGTGAAAAATCCTCACAAGTCAACGCACAAAATTGCTCAAGAGGTAAGTTTTTCTCAGTGACAGGTGTGGGTTACTTTGCAGCAGAACAATTATCATCCATGCAAAATGAGAAGCGTACAAGAATTGCATGATTATGCAACCCAGTATCGAGAAGCACATTTTTTTATCAATCATTATTTAATCTGATCCTAGCAACTGAATTAAAACGTTATTTTTATCTACATTCAAATAGAACAGCTCTCAAATACTACTACGACAGCACAGTATGATGGCTCCTTTCAAACAACACAGTTTTTATTTAATTTCCAAGGCCCACTATCCAGACACGTTACGCAGCGTTAATAATATTATAATAATTCTGTAATAAATTCAGATTCAGCATTCATACGCATACATACATTATTTTGACCACAACTATATATATATATATATATATATATATATATATATATATATATATATATATATATATATATATATATATATATATATATATATATATATAAAACGATGATTTACCTGAGGTCATCCCAGTAACACCCCATCTCGATTCAGAGGAACCAAACATTGTGGAACCGCACAAACTTTCTCCCATAGCTCCAAAAGGGGGGAGACCGTGGGAAGGAAGCAGTGCACCGGGCGTACGAAAGACGTTCGTGGTTTTCTTTCGTTTCTTCCATTTGGCTCTTCTGTTTTGGAACCAAACCTATAATTAAAAAATATCAATGATGATATATTGCAGACTTAAAATTAATTTAATTAATTTCATTAATTTTCACCACCCCGAAATAAGCCAAATATTACCTAATATTATACCGAAAAAATACAAGGAGTGAAGAGAGTTAAATTATTATATTTGAATTGAATATATATCCGAACTAGTGGACGTTGCGCACAGTAACGCCATCTCTTGTCGAGTAGTCGAACTATTTTGTATCGTATGGAAACTTTGCGTTGTTTCTCGATTATTCGCCATGCCCCTCGGTCGGAATGAGCGGAGCTTTGTGGAAGTTTGTGGTAGTTTCTGGACGGCTACCACTGGGCTGCTATATAAGCGGCGCGTGTTATTCGGTGACCTTGTTTAGCAAACATCGTAAAGTAGTATCAGCATTATCTGGTGTGCTACCTTCAAATTTTACTGCCAGTTTTGAAATTGAAGAAGCAATTTCCATGTACTCGTCACTGCTTCTTGAAGATTGGAACTTGAAGTATGGAAAACAGTGATGACAAGTATCTCGCCTACCCCGAAATCTAGTTTGGAATGCCTAGATATGTGCGATAAAAATCTTTATCCTAATATTTACACATTACTACAAATCTTGGCTACCATTCCTGTATCCACTGCTACCCCAGAAAGGTCTTTCTCGAGCCTAAGGAGACTGAAAAACTATTTACGAAACACTACAAGTGAAAACAGACTTAATGGTTTGGCTCTCATGAACATTCACTATGGAACAGAAATTCATGCAGATGAAGTAGTGGATATATTTAAAAGAAAAAGCCGAAGATTTCTTCTTTAATGGTTTTAGATTTAGCACAGAGGAACGAAATTAATTTAACCATTTCATTTAAAGTTAAGAACTTTATAAATATGTCGTAATTTTTCCGATGAATATATAGATATTAAATTTCATGTAAGTATATTTTTGTTGTTTTATTTACTTCAAACTAACCCCCCCCCCCCCCCCGCCACTACAAACTAAATCCTGGCTACGCCCGTGTCACAGAGAAAAGCCTTCGTCGGCAAGAAGTGATGAAAATGTTTAGAGAATCCAGGATTTTATGCGATCTTGGATGCAACCGATATCATAGTTACATCATTACTTCCAGATGTAATTGTTCTGAAAGAGACAATATAGAATTGTATATCGACATATTCTTTATGCATCTCCTATCATAAGCTCATTGTACACATGCTTCAAGTTGGTTTATGATTACTGGAAGCAAGGATAATCGCTGAAAAGTTCGACCAATATTATCCAATGCTGTATTAAACCAGGTGCCATGCTGTTTAACTTTACATAAGGAAAAATTAAGTGTATTTTTAAAGCAAACCCATCGTGATTCTGAAAAAATGTTCAATATTGGACTGAGGCATAAATTGCTTCAGTACACAGCAACTTTACTACCGTTAACCAGGTGAAAGACGATGTTGAGAACTTAAGTCGAAGATAAAACAATATTCAACAGCTTATATAGGGTGAGCGTTAAATATTGGACGGTTTAAATACACAATTATCTTTGTTTCAGTTCAGTTCAGTTTTTGAGGTACTTAGATATTCACTGTTTATAATAATTCATTCTTTGGCACCATTCCGATGCTGCGTAAATGTCGGTGAGTCGCAAATAGTAGTGTGGGTTTTACGTCCACCGCTGCCCGAGTTATATTGTTTTCCCAGGCTTCCAAATAAAAAACGCAAAACACGGAATTTGTATTATTATTGTTAAACAAATATTATTATATATGAAATCAACAACTCACTGAACACTTCGAAAGTTTCTTTTCCGTGACATTTTTTAATATATTTTGAAAGAACTTCTTTTTAAACTCCAACAATAATCTGCCAACATCTCGTATCCAATTTTTCTTAGTAGCGGTCCTCAATAGTTTTAATATCCTGTTGAAATGTTTCACTTTGCTCCTCACTGCTCCTCACTGTTGTTTTTGCCAGATCATCTGCGTAGGTCAAGCATTGATGTTCATTGTTGTATATTATGCCATCAGTCCTCAGCTGGCTATTCCTTACTATTACCTCCAAGGAAAAAGTTTACCATTTTTTTCATTCATTTCTATCATTTTCGTTGAGTGAGCAATTGATATTGAACCATATTTGTTGCCATTGTGTAGAAGGTCATATTTCAAATTTCGTTTTAAGCTGTCAATAAATAGGCGCCAATCATCTGGAAAATGGTCAGGGAAGCCCATTTTCCCGGAGTTCTCTAATTTCATGACAAAATACAAGATTGTCTTCTTGAAAGAAGAATGGTAGCAGCCCCTTTTCTCTTGTACGGTAAAAGGTCATTTTGGTTCCTTGTTCCAGTAAATTTTTGACGTTCAACTTGGAAACCAGTAATTCAGAAGCTTCTTTTGACAGGTTGAGATCTCTGGTGATTTAACTCATCCTATTTAAAACGTTTAGGAATAGATGACATCCCCTCATCTTCATTAGTATCAGAAGGATGATCAGAGAAACAACATTGTCCTAACAAGCTATGGTAGTTGGTTAATCATTGGGATTGGAACTTTCCTTTTGCAGATATTAAATCAGGATAAGTCCACTTGCTACGGTTATGGGTAGCTCATGATTCGGTCCAAAATCTCAAGATGAACCACTGACTAGTGATGAAAACAACGCAAATACTTTGCTAGCAATATCGCTTGATAGTTTCCTTAGAGAGCTAAGGCTGCAAAGAAATGCCAATATTTTTTAGTATTGGCATTCATCACCATAAAAAATACTAAGATCAGCTGCTAACCAGCGTTGCTTTGATGTTAAACCTTCCATGATGTTTGCCAAATATTTGATGTGCCTTGATAATTGCCATGATGATTTAACCTCGACCTTTATTAGAAGTCCGGAGGCCGTAAAAAATCACCAGTTACTTTGTTTTGTTTTTTTTATTTCAATATATTTTTTTTATTTCAAATGTTTGTGTTTTACTTAAAAAATCACCTGACCTTTTTGATCATACTAACAAATTCATCATTGTGACGTAAGCGTTATATTGAAAAAAGAACTTTTATATGTTATAATGTAATACAACGTGAACAGGGAGAGCGCTCGCCGATAAATTTCAACTATACGAAAAAGGAATTTGCAATAAAAAAAAACGGAAAGCCAAAAAGGAAATCCTCAAAAATCCGCCATAGTTCTGCAGGAAATTCGTACCAACGCAATCGCAGCAAGCGTTCGCTTTAAAAACAAAAGAGAAACAACCAAGCGATGAGGGCGCGGCGGTCCGGGGGGAACGGGGAGTACGGCATTCTGACGTTGGGGAGATCGAGGGTTCAGGGGGGGGATGAAAGGAAGAGAGGCAGGGTGGAACAGCGGCTTTGTGACGGTTGCCAGGACGTCAGGAGGGAGGAATTCCATCGCAATACCCGTTCGATATGCGCTTTGAGTCAAAGCGAGTAGACCTTTTTTTAGTATTTTTCTCGTTTTCGTTTTTGATATTTAAAACAATTCTTGAAATTTTGAAGAGAATATTTCCAGTTATTTCGTTTCAAAATACAGGGTATCTCATAACTTATTTTTTTATGATTTTGTTTGTCGTATTCTTATCTGTCTTATCTGTCTGATTCTTATATCTCCTCTGTTTACATTTTTAGAATTTTGGACTCCCTTCTCATTATTTTGTATTCTTTATTTGTGCTGGTGAGAGTATGCGCTTCAGTATGGGTATGCACTTCAGTCGGGCAAAGTTTCTATTCTCAAATGCATTTTACATTCATCGTCGTGCTTTTAGCTACTTTTGTTTTTCCCTTCGTCTCAGTACTGATCTACTGAGTAGTAGAGATATAGTAGATATTAGTGACCTCATACTCATTTTCGAGTGTTGCTTTCTGACCCTCCACACCTTTCTCATCCTTTCTCCGTGGATTCTCTTGCTCCCCTCCATCCACCTTGTGCCCGATCTTCTCGAAACTTTGCAACGTCCCACATATGTATTTTGTTTCTGTACGTTCTTGTATCCTCAATCTCTGTCGGGCCCATTTGTGTCTTAATAATTGTCATAATACTGTTGACTTGACTCCTTGTATGCATGTAAGAATTCTGTTGGTGAGTCTTATCGGTGGGAGCCTACTGATATGTCCATAGAATGTCAACTTTCTTTTTCTTATGTCTGCTGCTACGTTGGACATTCTCTCTGTGGTCTTTCGAGAAAGTAGTCTGTATCCTTCCTCTGTCAGTTTTGGCCCGAGAATTTTCCTCATAATTTCGCGTTCTTCTTTTAGTATGTTTTCTACACCGATTTTTGTGTGGAGTGTAAGTGTCTCGCTTACGTACAGCACCTCTGGTTTGATTACTGTGTCGTAGTGTCTTTGCGGATGGAGATGAATTTCTTATTGTAGATATTGTGTGTCTTGCCGTTTGCCCTCTTCATCTTCTGTGATCGAGTCTTCTGTGCTATCTTCTTTCCTCCTGTGGGCTCGATGATCTCGCCCAGGTATTTGAAGTGAGTGACACTATTTATTGTGTCGTATTTGGTGTTTCAATTTTGGACATCTAATTTTGAGCAGAAGAATTCGGTTAATTGAAAGGAGATTTGTAAGCCGACTTTCTCTGCACATTCCTTGAGGACTTCTATCAATTCGGTTGGCCTTTTATTATTGCCCGCGAGTATTGCTAGGTTCAACATCAGTTCTCGTTGAATGTTTGGGTTGGAATTGTAGGTGACTATCTAATTGGACCAGTATTACTATTACAAAGACTTACTGGCGAGGTGTATCGCAACTTTTTGGTAGCAACGCTGCTTGAGTTTCTGAAACATGTACCATTGGCAACCATTGGCATGAAATGCGGTTTATGCACGATGGTGCACCACCACAATTCAGTTTGGTGGCTCGTGATTTTTAAACAGCAACATACGGATATCACTGGATTGGTCGAAGTGGGCCACATGCATGCCTGCTCGATCCCCGGGCTTAAACCCCCTGGATTATTTCTTCTGGGAATATCTGAAGTCATTAGTTTACGCTACTCCATTGAAAAATTTGGATGATTTGCGAAATCGGATAATTGCTGGGTGTAACTCAATTAGAAACGACCCTGGTATGTTTGAAAGAGTTCGGCAGTCAATGAGTCGAAGATTGAATGTTTGTATCAAGGCTGGAGGAAGTCATTTCGAACATTTATTGTAGATTGAGCAACTTTACATGTACTTTTTGATAATAAAATGTTGTTAATGTCGTAAATTTTGTTCACCGTGTATCTTCGAAACAAAGGGATTTTTCAAAAAAAACAAAATATTCTTAGAATAAGTCAAGGAATAATCCCTTTAATTTTTGCCGCATGTTTACCTAACACCCTATATATATATATATATATATATATATATATATATATATATATATATATATATATATATATATATATATATATATATATATATATATATAGTATATCTCTATCACAACTGTCATAGTTTTCTATCTCTTCGATTCTCGTAGGCGAAAACAAATTTCTCCAATCTTAAGTTGATATTAATTAATTTGTAAAAAATGCCCGGATTTAATCAGTTTCCTAACCATGATTTAAGGGATATGCTCTGCGTTTATGCATGTACAAGTTAGAAGGTTATGAAAAGCTCTCTCTACCCAACCAGAATCATCCCACGTTGACGAATGTTTCAAAGAATTTTTAATCAGTTAGGCGAAACAGGTTCGGGGCGATAACGGTAGAACAAGAAGCGAACTAAACCAAGTTAACTAAAGTTTTACCCCCATCGCTCGACGCTGGTCACTGATTTTTTAAATTATAACCATCAAGCATGCCCCATACTCTGCTCCGGCGACATCTATCTCTTGGAAAAACTTTATTTTCCGATGAAAAAGGCGTCGACCATTATCCTGAAGGACATAGCTTTGGCCAAGCTCAAAAATGCATTCGTCAACCAAAGGGAGCGTGCAATGGACCATAAAAATAATGATTTTTGGCGAAAAAAATAAATATTTGTGTTTTTTAAAATTCAGTCTTGTTTTCTGTGAGACTCACCTTGTATTATTGTTAATCTACCGTACCAATTTAGTTACTCCTTCAGAAAATTCTTTTATGTTACAAACTGTAACGCTTTATTTTTTTCCGGAAAAAAATCAATTCAAAGTCTTTTTTCGTCATTTATATTGCGTAAAACTTCGATGGTGGAATGGAAGAGCAAATATTTGTTTTTCTCCTCTTGTCCAATCAGATCGCAGCTGATATAAGAGAGGAGATGTGAGTCCCACCTATAAACAGGTTTCTGTTTTTGCTTTTTATTCTTAAATTTTCTATTTGCTTAATGTGATATTCGGTGCAGTACATCATACCAGACTAGAGTTTGTATTTTATTGATTGATTTGTCCGTTACTTTGTGATAGTTCATTTTTTAAATCGAATAAAACAATTTTATACATTGTTATCTATCACTTTTATGTTTAAATTTGTGTGACTATAATTTCGTAAAACGATACATTCTCAAACACTCAAAAACTCAATGTTTGAGAATGTAAAATCGTTTTACGAAACTAGTTACAAAAATTTAAAAATAAAAGTGATAGATAACAAAGTATAAAATTGTTTTATTCGATTTAGAGTTTTTATCGTTGGATTGGCCTAATTTTTTTGTATCAAATGTATTTGGAATTATTAATTTTTTTGATATATTAAATCATTCGTGGTTTATATTACATAGAAATTATGAAAATACCAGGTGTGGTGGTTAGTAATTCTTCATTTAATAATAATAGATGTCGCTGGAAACAAAATTTAAAGAAGAAGGTAGTCTGCACTGAGATATCTGCATTTTAATTTATTTGTTAAAAATCCCAACAACTTTCTTAACACGATAATACTTTATTTATTACGCAAAAAACTCTAGGATCAGTTATTAAATTATTTTTGCCGAGCCCTTTACCAATATTGGGCAGATGAAATTTCAATAAACCACCTGCCCGTTTTTCTAAATCATCTGCTCTTATATCATGACTCATCTTAGACTCTCGTAAAATATCCAACCCCTGAATATTAAATTAATTATTGTTTAGGTAACTTTTTCTTTTTCACATTTCGACAGTATAAATCAACCGTATTTCTCAGTGAATCAGAAGTGAAATAATTAAGTCAATTAATCGAATTAAGGAGAATCATTTTTTACAGACTCCTTGACCAGTCTTCGCACACTTTTTCTCTCCAAGTGACTTGTCCACTATAACCTTTCAGACTTTATCACGTCGCTTATTGCTAGCTTTCCAAACAGTTTATACAGGGTATCCCAAAAAATATATACACTTTATTTTCTGGTAACTTTCATACTGTCATACTGCATTCTTTTTCAGAGTCTGCTACCAGACTTATCTTTGAGTAACGGAAATATATCCTGAAGTGTTATTGGAAATACAAAAATGCGGTAGAAGTCCAAAGACATTTCAGGCGAGAATTTCAGACGGATCTACCAACTCGACTAACTATAATTCATATTAGGTTGTCCACAGGCATCGGTCTGGAAAACCACGGACATCAAGTGATCCCGAAAGAGAAGAAATTGTGATGGAAAGGTATGCAGAACGTTCCAGAATGTATGTTCGCTGCTCGCGAGGTAGAATTTTCAAGATTTAGCGTCCATGGTATTTTGAAGTGACTGCATTGGAAAAGTTACATTTCAAAATTGGTCCATGTCCTTAATGAAGATGACCCAGATAGGAGGGCTCAGTTTTGCAAATGGTACTTGGCAAAATGGGAAGAAAACCACCAGCTCCCAACACAAATCGTCTAGAGCCTACTTTCAAGTTAAATAGTTCAATTAGCCGCCACAACCTTCACTTACTGGACACCTGAGAACACAGTGTGGTGTGGCTTATCTGCAAAATCATTAATTGGACCATTATTTTTTGACTGGTGCTGTTTACTTTAATTTGCTACAGGAAGTCGTGATTCCACGCATTTGAGGGTGAGAACTTTTATTTTCGACAATATGGTGTACCTCAACATTATCATCATGACGTAGGGGCTTATCTTGACTCTCTCTCTACCGAACAGATGGATTGAACGAAGAAGTTGTTTTGAATATCCTGCATGTTCACCTGACCTTTTTATGGGGATACATTAAAGATCAGATTTATAAGACAAAACCGGCAACAGTCAATGAATTAAGAGTAGCGATTTAAAGAGAATGTGGACCAATGGAAATGATTCTAGTTGTTTGCGATTCCGTTGTTTCTCGTTATCAGTAATGCCTGTACCACAACGGTGGGCGGTTTGCAAACTGGCGTTAGACAAAATAAAGGCTGCTCCTTTAGCTTTTTTTTTTAAACTCTAAAGTAAAGTGGATGAAAATAAATATTGATTTTTGAACGAGTCAAAGTGTGTATACATTTTTTGGTACACCATGTATAATAGGTAATTATATACCCTGTAACATAATGTGGATTTTTTCGCAAAATTTAAGCGTTTATTTCAATAAAAAAATAAATGACCTTTATAATCAAATTATTGGCCACCGTTAGCAAATACTTTTCCAAATGTATTAGTGCCAAAAGAACTTTTGGTATTTTGTGGCCAGAAATTCGCCAAGCTAAATTTTTACTTCTTCGTAAGAATATAAGTATTGTTCTGAAAGAATATAAGAAAAAGTTCTGAATCGATCGAAATAAATGGTAGACCGAAGGGGCTAAGTCCGGTGAATACGGCGGTTGGGGTAAGACGTTCCATTTAACGTTTCCCAAATAGTTTTTTTTACACATCTTACAACATGGACTGAACGTTGTAATGTCGAACAATAAGTTTATCGTGTCAATGCTCCTGCCAATTGTTTCAACATACGAGTTGAGTCTTCCTCCAATAATGCTTGCAAATCTGTATCTTTAAACTGTTTTGGCTGTCCTGGATCTTTAACTATTTCCCTATCATCTGTAAAGATCTCATAATCTTAGAAATATTTGTTTTTTTGCAATTACATTTTTACACAATTACGATTTAGTCTATAATTTCTAGGTAAATAAGCGAAATCATATGAAACTTCGGTCACATGTGAAACACAGTCATACCAATGTCAAAAAATAAGTGTTTTTTTAAGTTGGTAAGTAAATTAAGTTATTGTGTGAAAAATTAGTGCTAATAATTTCAACTTTGTCATTAAACGACAAAATTGAGTGAGTTTTCCATTTTTTGTAACAAAACACATCAAATTTATGGTTAAAAAAACTGAACAAGACAAGACGATGTAACGTTGTCAATTTTTAAGAAAATTCCGAAAAGTTCTGACCTGTTTTCTGCAGAAGTGGTGGCATTTTAGATACATGTGTCAAGAAAACTTTTTGTTCAGAAAATAGTTTGTTTAAATTTGTGAAAGTTATTTCCTTTACACCCTGTATATTATAAATATTTCTCATCACGACGATGTCATAGTTTTATGTCTCATGACAGGTGAATTAAATCTAAGTAGAAACTGTTGTTCGGCTTTTTGAATACGAATTCACCCTTATAAAATTTTCGGATGGGCATCGGCGTTCTTTTAATGTAGTGATTGATGAACTGACGCTTAGACATAGATATTCCCTGTGGCTGCATTACGAGGTCTGCCAGTTAAAAGGGGAGAACAGTTATCATGTTCTGTATCAGGGGGAATTTTTTGAAAATATTGCGTATTAATATTTCATTTAGTAAGCTGGATAGAGCCACATTATTCGTGAATTAAGTTTACTGAACTAAGTATATAACACTTCGACAATAAGCCCCCGGTAAAACAAATAAAACTTCTTTTTTCCAAATTTCGACTTTCTTCATCAATATATTGTCCTTGAAGAGAAATACAATCATTCCGATGCTTTTTTAACATTTCTACACCTGTTTATAGGACGATTTCTCTTTGCCTTTAAAGTAACCTTCAGTTCTGCAATTACCTCTTCATTGAAGCGAAATTCGTTTCTAGCGAGGATTTTTTAAGCTCTGAAAACACGAAATAGTCACTGGGGGTCAGATCTGGACCGTATGATAGAGGAGGATGAAATTCGAAGTGTAATACGTGCAATATAGTCATCGTTGCAAACGAAATAGTAATTTTTTTTTTCATTTGGAGCCTTTTTTGCGATCTAGTCCTTTAAACGCATCACATATTACTTAACTAGTAATATATTCTCTGACTTTAAACGATACATGATGATTTGTCAGAATATACTCGATAATTTTGACACTAGAGGCCGTAAAGTCACAGTTTTTTAGACAGCGAACCCGATCGGAAATTTGAATACACTAAAAAAATCACAAGTTGGCAGTGACTCTCTGGAGAACACTAAAAAATATTCAAAAACAAGAGAAACTTCACCAGGATACTTCACTTGTTGATGTTTTAGTGGGGTCTAAAGGAATGGGTAATATTTTGTGAAGCACAGATACATATTTCTTAGTTTTAAATATTGTTTAATACTATACGTTAATATTTGGGCGATATCACCTTCAGAAGTCGCTCGAAATCGGCGCAGGTCCGTCCAAATCCTCGACGGGCAATAAGGCTTCTCCTGCACGCATTGTTATTCTAACAAATGGCTAATATGTTAACGTTATTGCGGCGGTAAGCCGTCGGGAAGTTAATTTCGACCGTGCCGGCATCATTAATCCCTAATGGGGCGCGGGGGGTTGATGTATGGTGTGCCGAGCCGGGACGCGCCCTCCCCAGACGCCCGGGGGCTTTATTGCCGGCGGAGGATTTGGGGCCCAGCGCCGAAATCAAAGGTAATAACTTTTAAATCTCGTGGCCGCTCGTAAATTCGGATCGCTTTGGATTTCAGTGCCACTTTTCCAGCTAAAAGTAACAACAACACATTGGAAAAAAACTGCTGTTTACCTGATCGTACGTTTCTAGTCACTGTCGAAATTATTTTAGAAATTATCATGTGAAAATGCCGTTTTTTATGAGATATACAATATTTCCTTAGCTTCTCAATTTTCGGCCTTTCTTCATAAATGAATATTAAAGGAAGTGAAAGCCATTAATAGCTTTGATGAAGCATGAAGAAAAAAATAATAAAAATACTGATAATAGAAGTAATAAGATCGAAAACCGATGATGGGGTTCAAAGAAAATGGTTAATGAATAACATGGGATAAGGAATGGGACGTGGATAAGGACCGCATATAATATTCTTAAATTTTCTTTTCTGCTGTAAGACGGCAGCACTGTACCTAGTTACGATGTCCAATTTGAGCGCGATAGGCCAACTAGTTTGTTTACCTCAGCTGGTTTTGTTAGTCAAGGTCATATATAAGTTGCGATTTAACTATGAGTACAAATTTCCTTC
Source organism: Cosmopolites sordidus (assembly GCA_031761425.1). Classification (NCBI taxonomy): domain Eukaryota; kingdom Metazoa; phylum Arthropoda; class Insecta; order Coleoptera; family Curculionidae; genus Cosmopolites; species Cosmopolites sordidus. Next base: position 1,009,820 of record JARFXV010000840.1, on the reverse strand, counting down.
AGGAACAAAATGTGAATAAGGAATACTATATACGCCGAAAACGGTCATATTTGTGGAAGAACAACACATGAATATTGCACTACGATAATACACAATCGGGCTAAGCCATCGTTGCAAGGGTTTCTGACCAAAATCTCAACTAACGTCATTGGGTAAGCACCGCATTCGTCTGATATGGCCCAGTGTGACTTTTTCCTATTCCCGAGCTAAAATTACCACTTCGAGGGAGCTATTTTGAGTCAAACCCCAATCGACCTACGAACAATGTATGGAGGATTGCACTCGACAACAATTCCGGCTACTTTTTACATATAAAATATTTATGCAGAAAAGAAAAAAAATGACGGAACTGAGAATAATAATTGGGAAATAATAAAGGAAACTCCATAAATAAAAGACCAAGAAGTATAAAGCCGCGTTCTCGCTTGAGCACGGACGCGAATGAGGCAATCCGAGATCGCACCGTATGCCTCGGTTCGAGAAAAATATCTGCAACGATACAATTTTTAATTTTCTCGCTGAGAACATATCGAATGAACAATTATCAGTGGCTTGTGTAAATTTTATATAAATTTATAACTTATTAAAAAATAAAAAACGTAAAAAACATCCTTTCTTCCTTTCCAATCTTTCCTGTCTTTCCAATTATATTAATATACTCAAATGAATGCGAACGAACGTGCATGAGGCAAATCGGTGCTGTACGAGACGCGCCAAACACGCTAAAACCAAAGAATATTTACGTATAGATACGAACATACGTCAATATTCTTTGACTTCGTACCGATCCAAAACAGTTCGATCGCTACGAGGCTGATCGCAGCTGTGCGGCGTAAGTTATGTTTATCTTAAGATTCGCTTTGATTTGTAAACAAAAACAAATTTTGTTCCGCTTACGGAGAGGGTTTTGTTGGAGAGACTACGGCGGGAAAGTCATTTGGCCAGACTACGGACGGAGATTTCGACCTGGAAGACCAGTATCGCTCTGGCCGTCTTTCAAGCATTGATGTCGAGGAAATCAAGGCCATAATATTCGAAGATCGAAACAATACGCCGTTGTATAAAATAAAGGGAGGTAACTTTAAACCCATCGAAAACGTTTAGTATTATTTCAAAACTAATATAAGAATATGTGAAATTACTAATAAAGAAACTGCAAACAATAAGTTATCAGAAAAATGATGGTATCCATCGATATACTAATAATAAATTTTTTATATAGGTAATTTTTTTGGAACAAAGATTGTGACAAAATTTATAAACTGATCTTTTTTATTGACGAATTTACTTTCTTTTTATAGATTCATAAGTACTTAATAATTAAATTACGGTTTTAATAGAATTGTTTATTAATTTCGCTTATAAATTATTTTTTATTATCTTCATAACCACACTTATAGCAATATATTTGGCCGAATATTTTTCGGATCCACTGTACATAATAAAATATTTCTCACTCATGGAAAAAAACAAAAGATTATAAATAAATCTAACGTCACTGCATTCAACTGTTTCAACTATCGTGAACTTGACTAGCCACCCAAGATTCGACAATTCGTACCTAAAAAAAAAAGGCATTAAGACTTTACCTCTGGCTTTATATGTTTACCTATCGTAAAAAGGAAACCTGTACGGTGTTTGTCGTAGGGTTTTTACAGGTCCATCGGCGAGCCAAGGGTAAAAAAACCTGCTATTTTTGACAGACACATGTGAAAACGCGCGGTATGCGACAGTGTCGTAAACCGATCTGGTTTTAGAGTCACTTTCAATTTTTTTTTCTCGACTTTTTCGAATATTCCAGCCCTCCGTATTACCCGTATTTGGTGGCTCGGAAATTTTCGATATTTATCGATAACGGATTTGATCTTTTCACGCCAATTTTGTAAGAATAGCAAATAATAAGTTTGGTAAATTCAAACAGACCTACCACTAAACACAAAATATTTTTTTTAACTTCTTGACTTGTGCCGTTATGATGTCTATTTTTTCGCAAAATTTGAACGTCTATTTCTATAACAGAATAAATCATCTTGATATTCAAAGCATTTGAAGCCAACCATTCATTAAGCCACATTTTCGCTTCGTCGTAAAAATGTAAGCGTCCTGCAAATCCGTACTGTATCGATCGAAATAAGTGGTAGTCCGAAGAGACTAAGTCTGGTAAATACGGCGGGTGGGGTAGGACGTCCTATTTAAGGTTATCCATATAGTTTTTAGACCTTTTGCAAAATGGGGTCCAGCAATGACCTGTTGAAAAATGATTTTAACGTGTCGTTGGGCGCGTTCTGGTCGTTTTTCTTGCAGTGCTTGGTTCAATTTTATCAATTATTATCGGTATCGATCGTCAGAGTAGTTGGCAATATACAGCTCCCCTACTATCCCACCATCAAAGCCTTTTTTTCATGTATATTGCATCTGGGTGTGATGTTGAAGGCTGGACTGAGTCTACCCTCGATTTTTTGTGTTTTGGTTTGTCAAAATTGATCCACTTTTTATTACGTGTCACAATTCAATGCAAAAAACTTTTCTTCTCTATCTGGCAAGCAAAATTTCACAATGTCTGTTTCCTTTGATTCATATGGAATCCATTTTCCTTCTCGTGTGTAGACATTCGGAAATGGTGCATTGGACAACATTCAAGTTAAGTCTTCATTCAATAATGCTTGCAAATGTGCATCTTCAAACTTTTTGGGGCTGTCCTGAACGCTCCTTGTCTTGTATATCAAAATCACCACTTTTAAAGCATTTAAAACATCGTTCACAACTTTTTTGGGTTAGGGCATATTCACCATAAGCTTCAACCAAAAATCGATAACTTTCTAACGTTCATATATTTCGAAGTTTCAAAAAATCCTCGCAATTCACGTTTTAAATCAAAAGAGGAAGCTACTATCATTCAACAAAAATACTATTACTATTACTACACTTTGAATAATTAACAAGAGTACCATAATTAAAGAAAAAACAGAAAAATAATTAAAAGTAATTAATATAATTTTATGAAAAGGCTAAGATTTCATTTTTTGTCGAGAAAATCAACAAGAAAACTATTACTAATTAGCAGCTTCACATACAGAAGTTGCCGGACTTCATCGTTTCAAACTTGTGTTAATATATTCAAAGATTTACGACTACCAACAATTTTTATGATAATTAATATGATAATTAATGCGTTTTTAACAATTTTGTAGTTCCGAAAAAACGTCATTCCCTTTCACATTTTAAAGCCGTTTTAAAAAAGTATGTTTGTTATAACCTCAGTTTAGTTCTCGGCTTCTGTAGATCCTATTCGAATCACAATATTTTTCCCGCCGTACAGATATTTTAAAACGCAATTTTTCCGGTTCAAGATGAGATATAATATACGAGTCTCCTGCGAACATAACCTAAAAAATCAGCTGTAGACGCGATGTAGTCCGAAGAGTCAGACCGTAGTCAGACGCTGTCTTCCTTTCCCCTTTCACGTGGACGAAAAAATGCTATTGAAGCAGCTTAAAATATAAATTGTTGGAGAGAATGTTGCTTCGTTTGAAGATCCCAATAAGCCTTAGGACATTGCATTTTCTTGTGTTGTTCCCGATAAATAGTTTATGGCAATGAATCAGCTCCCGCCGATCGAACAGTTGAAAGGACTTGAAAATTTCGATATGTGGAAATTCGCGATGCAAAAATATCTCGAATATGAAGAACTATGTCGCGCAGAGGAAAATACAAAGACTGATACAAAAAAGATCACCAAAACGAGGTCAAAAATAATACTCCTTGTTTAGTCGATGCACCATGTATATGTGTAGTTAACAACAACAGCTAAAGAAGTTTGGAACAACCTCAGAACTGCTTTTGAGATTCCGGGTTGACGCGGCGCGTTGGTCTTTTGCGTATTTTAATAACTACGACTTTGGAAAGTTGTAAGTCGGTAGAAGAATACGTAAACAAGAGCATCACGACAGCTAACAAATTATCTGCAGTTGGAATAAAGGTAAATGATGAGTGGATAGGCACTATTTTGTTAACTGCTTACCAGATACTTATCAGCCTATGACAATGGGCTTAGAAAATTCTGGTGTTAAAGTCACAAGTCACTCAGTAAAAACAAAGCTCTTAGAGGATGTTTCCATAGCCAAAGGACCAGATCAAAAATCAGTTACCTTGTATGGGGCAAACCGAAATAAAATTCATTCCAAAGAAATGTTTTTTTTTCGGGAATAATCAGAAAAAAAGATCAAGGTAATCGGATCCGAAATCAGGGTCCACTTCCAACTCTTTCAAATCCCTGCAAGCCAATCCTCGACGCTGTCTAAGTTTGCTTTCAGTTCCTGGGTCAATTGAATTTTGTACGGGTGCGCGTCCAAGTCCCGACGCAAAATTCGTCAAGTTGAAGTGTGCGAAAGGCTAAGACGAGGAATTGACTGCCTCGGATTATACTGCACATTCTCGATCACTGCAGCAATGTTGTATGCAGACCTCACGTTTCGACGACGTACGGGTGTTGTTTGATTGTGTACTGGACCAGCTCATTCGAATTTGTCCACTAAAAGACGAATAGTCGCCTTAAGGACGATTGTGTGAGCACTCGATCTGATAGTAAAGTTTAATAATTTGCGCGCGTTGTTCAACACTGTAACTTTCCAAGATGATTTGCCCAACATTAGTTACTATAATCTTCAAATTTTACTACTGCATCTTCACTAACGTGGCCGCTATATACTGTCAAAGTTCGAGCTCCTCTATTGGAAAACCCTGTATAACTCGAAGCTATATCTACCTCTCCACATACACTTTTCCATTCTTCTTAAGATTTCTTTTTTTTAGATCGACCACTGACCAGACTGAGGTGGGTTTTTTCCCCTGCGTGCCTCGTTCTTGGCCCTCCCAAAATTTTACCTATTACCTGTCCCCGGGATGGGTTGGAGACATAAACTCCCCCTCCCCAATGCTCCTCGGTAAGTCGCCGCCATGAATTTCTATAGCGGATTAGGCTTTACGGTTTTCGATTACCTTTATGGTCGCTTTAAGGCCCTATCGACGCGCCCCGTTATAAAATATGACTATTGCCGGTCTAATAAAGCAGGAGCGCTTATTTTTTCCCCTTTTAGCTATTTTTTCTTTTCGTTTTCCGATGCAACTCATTCCTACTTTCAAAGCCATCAAAACCGAAACATCTAAAACCGGCCGAGATTCGTTTTTTTTCAGATTAAACATCATTATTAGTAAATTTTTAAATATACTACTAGGATCAAAAACTGGGCTGACTTTTTGAAGTTTTTTCCAGTACTCGAAAAAATTTTAACACACTTTTATTAGCTTCTGTCTTTGTAATGGAATCTTTGAACGTCGCTTTCGTTCACTTCAAAACGTCAGATTAAATTCAAACTTCCAAGGAAGGAAGTTCGAACAGAAAATTTTCCAAAATAAATAATATATCTTATCGTTCGATCTGCCATAAAACACACTTTTTTTTTAAATTCTTGAATAAAACACAGACGGTGTTATGAATATTTCTAGTTTTTTAGAAAAATAAGTGCATAATCGTTATTCTGAACGAGGTTCGATGAATAAGGTTCATCTTCAACTGCTCCTTGAAATCATTGTATCATCTAGAACATTTTGTTTGACATAGCTTTATCGTAGTTATTAATTCGATTAGAATCTCCGACGACATTGTAATTTTCTCGCAGAATCCGGAGGATCTTAGGAAAATGGTGATAGATCTCCACAAAGCGGCTCAAAAAGTGGAACTAATGATGTACATCTCAAAAAGAAACGTTATGGAAAACAGCGAAAATTTGAAACCAATATATAACCAAAATAAAGTAGGGTAGAGCGGAGCTAGTTGATCTTAGGGGCACGTTGTGCAATCGAAATATCTTGAAAACTAAGCAAACTATAACACACATAATATAGTATAAAAACACTTAATAAGGACCACGTAAGTATCTAAATATTACTTAATTATTGTTCTCTCCATTATAGATGGTTATTTATTTTTATCTTTTAGGATTTATTTATAACCTAGTTTTTATTTTGTTGTAAACATGGAAAAGCCCTACTAGATGTTCATTGTAGAAAATCAAATGTTTCTTTAATAAATTAATAACCATCAAGTTTACTAATTAAAATTACTTGTATTGATAATTGTAGTAATAATTATTATTACATTTTAGGTACTAACAAGGCCTCTAACCAAGACACTATTACGCACAACGAGAGATAGAAAAATTGACGTGGGGGGGTAAGATTTATCGAAAGACAAACAAATGAATGGGTACATAATAAAACAAAAGTTCGATGTATATAGCTACAATGGAGATGGACAGGACACTTATTGTGAACTGCAGACAAAACCTGGACACTCAGGGTTATGGAGTGGAGAGTAGTTCCAAGCTTGGAAAAGGAATCGAGGACGTTTGTGATAGATTTCCTTTAGCTCCGTTTTGATATCGGTTGGACTGAGACCTTACAAATGAAAGTACTGTATCACATAACGGTGAACAATTTTTTCCATGTTTACAAATTTACCAAGAGCGTTCACTAGTAAGGCTGCCAGACAAATAGTAAATATCGTAGCGTCGTCAAACTTCAAATTTAAGATTTATAAGGTTGGTACTTTCTGCCATAGTCATTCTTTTCAAGCAACAACTGTCATATATATATATATATATATATATATATATATATATATATATATATATATATATATATATATATATATATATACCAGGTGTCCCATTAAACATGGATCGCGGCCGTATCTTGAAAACTATTTATCCCACAGCTTTGAAGAAAAAAAAATTGTACTAAAAATGATTAGAGAAATTAACCAAAAATATTTTTAAGCTTCTAAAACGACCGCAAGAGGGCGTGACGAGCTAAACATTTTTAAAAATCATTTTTTTTTGTATTTTCAAGTGTTAACCGAGTAAGAAAAATTCTCAGTTATAATTAGCAAACTGTCTCCTACAACTTTGTTTTATGACATTTTGTCGTAACTTCGCGAATAAAGATGTGGGGGGGAGTTTTACCTATTTAGATAAAAAGTCGTCTAATGTCCGTTTGCCTTAACCGATTTTCCTCAATCTGGATTCATTTAAAAGGCAATTGGTGGGACAATCAGATAATCTGGGAGATAAATTATTTAGTTTATAAATGAAACCGCGAGGTGGCGTTACATTCAACAATAGTTTTTTTGAAGTTTTGTTCAGTTTTTTCAAATGGAATGGTACAGCTTCTACTACATGGCAAGAAAGGTAATTTAAAGAGGAATCGTCCAGTGAAAACCCGAAATCGATATCTCTGACATGTCAAGAGATATTTAGATTTTTCTGAAAAAAATCAGTTTTAATTTTTACCTTAATATTAAGTTAAAAATTGGTCTTAATACTTAGGTCGCAATCGCAACCGCAACAATTTTATTTAAAAAATAAAATTATCTATTCAGTATCAATCATCATAAATGTTCTAATCCTGGCCTTGATAATATTTTCTAATTTAATTACATAAGCGGAAAAAATGCCTTTCCCCAATTGTTGCATTTTCTCTTTTGTGATGCTTAAATACTACTTGACAGAATATTGAAATCAGTCATTAATAAATATACCTACTCTTTCTTTTAAACTAAATGAATGGATGAATGAAATTATGCGTTTTCGGGTTTCCAAATAAACGCATGCAATCTTTAAGTACATTACACAAAGAGTGTAAGAAAGGAACCATGGAAACAAACAAAAAACAATTAAATTAACTTGTCAGTTTTGAAATGCATTACATTTTCAACATTGCATTTATTGATTATTAATAATTATTATAATAATATCTAACAATGCCTTTTACGAATTACGAGGCTTATGACATGTTGGCGGTGTATTTCCAATGTTTTGAAAATGCATGTATTGCAGAGCGGCAATATGCAAGTCGATATTGTGCATCCAGATCCAGTCCGCACCAGGTTACGTTCGATTCGTAATGGAGGTAATGTCGTAAATGTTCTGGCTTATGTTCAAACCAACCCCCATTTAAGTATCAGACAAATATCTGAAGAATTAGGTGTTAGCAAGACATCCGTTCATCGAATCTTAAGAGATAACAAGCTGCATCCCTATCATGTTGTCTTACACCAAGCTCTTTTAGATAACGATTTCGACAGACGGTTAGACTATTGTCACTGGTTAAAAAATATGTGTAGTGGAAATAAACAATTCTTAAAACGCATACTATTGACTGATGAAGCTACTTTTAGCAGGCGTTAACTAGGAGGCGTTTTAGGCGGTTTAGGAGACGTTAGCTTACATAATATGCACTACTGGGCAGTTGCTAATCCACACTGGATGTTAGAAATCAACCACCAAAATAGATGGAGTGTGAACGTATGGTGTGGTGTTTTGGGAGACAACATTATTGATCCCTTTATTTTTAATAGACATTTGAATAGTGAAACATATTTACATTTTTTACAAAATGGACTGCCAGAACTAATGGAAGATGTTTCGTTGGAAACAAGAAGACAAATGTGGTACCAGCATACTTGTACCCTGTCCACTTCTCGCAGGTGGTTCGAAACTTCTTGGATGCTTCGTTTCCAAATCGTTGGATAGGACGGGGTAGTTTATTTTCGTGGCCGGCGCGCTCACCGGATTTGACAGTCCTCGATTTTTACTTGTAGGAAAGACTAAAAGACCTTGTTTTTCAAACTCGTCCTACCACACGAGAAAACATGATTGAAATAATTCAAAATTCAATAACCAGCATTTCAAGAGCGGAAATTGAAGCTGCCGTTTTTAGTACTCGTCGAAAAATAAATCTTTGCATTTCTAAGGATGGAAGGCATTTTAAACATTTAGAAAGGCGTTAAAGTTCAGATTCTGTTAATTATTAGACTGTTGTGCTGTTAATTTTATTTGACTGTTGTTATTATTATTATCTTCGTTGTTGGGCCGTTGGCCTTTAAACACGCTCCAAATTAATATGGCACGAAGAATTTGGACCAGTCCTAAGCCTGGGTAAAGTGTGAAGGAAGGCAAACATTAGGTTAATATTTTTTTAACTTAATGCAGGTAGTAGTGAAATAATAACTGATTTTTTCAGAAAAATCGAAATATCTCTTGACATGTCAGAGATATCGATTTCGGGTTTTCACTGGATGATTCCTCTTTAAATTACCTTTCTAGCCATGTAAAAAAAGCTGTACCATTCCATTTGAAAAAACTGAACAAAACTTCAAAAAAACTATTGTTGAATGTAACGCCACCTCGCGGTTTCATTTATAAACTAAATAATTTATCTCCCAGATTATCTGATTGTCCCTGCAATTGCCTTTTAAATGAATCCAAATTGAGGAAAATCGGTTTAGGTAAACGGACATTAGACGACTTTTTATCTAAATAGGTAAAACTCCCCCCACTTCTTTATTCGCGAAGTTACGACAAAATGTCATAAAACAAAGTTGTAGGAGACAGTTTGCTAATTATAACTGAAATTTTTTCTTACTCTGTTAACACTTGAAAATACACAAATAAAAAAGATTTTTAAAAATGTTTAGCTCGTCACGCCCTTTTGCGGTCGTTTTAGAAGCTTAAAAATATTTTTGGTGAATTTTTCATGATCATTTTTAGTACAATTTTTTTTCCCCAAAGCTGTGGGATAAATAGTTTTCAAGATACGGTCGCGATCCATCCCTAATGGGATACCTGGTATATGAACATTTTTGGTGGTTGATGACTGGAGACGAGCCCCACCCATCCCTTCAACTGGAGGGCATATGTTTCGTCTCTTGATGTTTAGACTCTTCAGTGTACCTACACATGCTCCATCAAGAATAGGGAGACCCTATAGAAAAATGCCAAATGAAATTTTGGCGAAACGACGTAACTCTTCACACTATCAGCGGATCGACACCCGGAATGATTTAGAAACATTATCTACCATCCGTGAAAATAAATAAATATATATATATATATATATATATATATATATATATATATATATATATATATATATATATATATATATATATATATATATATATATATATATATTATAAACCAGAGATATGTTGAAACGAAGTCACCAGAGTAATTATTGTCAAAGAAATACGTATTAGAAATTTTTTAATTATGTGGTGGTCGTTTGGCGGCCGCCAAACATTTGACATTGCACCGTCGGACTTTTAACAGTTAAAATATTTATTTCAGATAGCGATTAACGAATAGTGACACAAATATAATGATAATAGAGGGCACATGCATCTCATTTATAAATATAGATCATGGAGGGTTAGAAGAAGCAAAACAACCTTCCCTCACATGGATACAGTCTATGAAAAGGAACTGTTATAAGTAATAAAGCTTGGGCCGAAAACATATCGAATTAATTTGTAAATCTAATATTTACAACCCTCCTTTTTCACCCTCTGTGTACATACATTATCGCCGGGGTGTTAGAAAAAGAAGCTAAATCCGTTCATCGCTCTTCATTAGGCATTCAAACGAGCGTTTGACTGCACGCAGTGCTCTGTCTCCGCGTCTGCGGTGGCATCGAGTCCCGCGGGGGCGTAATACCGCCGAAATCCACCCCCCGCCGCCGATAAATCAACCCGACGGAGACGAAGAGACCGCGGAAAATAGAATGAGTAAATATTAAAACTACATAGGCGACGGGTTGATCGATATCGAGATGGCTGAGGACGGTTGCTCTTTTGTTTCTCGTTGCTCGTTTTTTTTGCGTTGTTTTGGTGTGAATGGGGCTTTATAAGATCGGGGTTGGAGCGGGAAGGGAATGTAATAAAGATTTCGCGTTTTAAGGGGCGGAGGAAAAAGGGGGGACTGATGGGAAATTACGATTATTGGTGGGATGTTCGTGTTTAAAAATCTGGGTTTAGAGTTTTTTGAAGTTAAAAAAAGATTTTTTTCGTTAAGATGCTATAAATTCTATTAGTATTATCATAATAAAAAGGGCCCAAGGTGGTATTCTATCACGCCTTCTGTTCGGTAAGGATAGAAGCCCTTGAAAAGCAATAAGAGACACTAACTCAACATACGAGGCACAATCATAAATAAAAACTATCCAAATACTTAGGTATGATGATGATCTGGATGTTATAGCTAACAGGTATGTTGTATGACATACAAAAGGTGCGTTTATTGTATTAAAATGATAAAAATGTTTTATTCGAAGTAATGTCTATCGCTAGCTATACATTTTTCCCAACTGTCTGACAATTTGTGGATGCCACACCAAAAAAACTGTTGCCCTTTTGAGCCAAACTAGTCTTTAGCCATTTTCGTAAGTGAAGCGATGTTCAGCAAGTGCGTATCCCATCGATGCAAATAAGTAGCAATCGAGCGGAGGCAAGTTTGATGAAAGTATTTCTCAACTGAAGGCCTCAATCGTTTCCTTGGCCAGTTTTGCTGTGTGTGATGCTGCATTACCATGAAGCAAAATCACTTCCTTTTGATATTCAGGTCGTTTTTCATGCAAAACTTGATTCAAATCGATCATTTGTTGTCGATAGCGTTCCGTATTAACGGTTTCGCCAGCTTTTAGCTGCTTATAATAGATTCCAACAAACACAAAGCATTGTCTTCCGTCCATAGAACATGGGTAACTCCGCCTGGAGTTACCCATGATCTTTTACGCTTAGGATTCTCGAAATAAATCTACTTTTCATCACAAGTCAGAATTCGATGGTGAAATTATTTTCTTTTGTACCGGGCGAGCAGCATTTCGCAAGTGGTTTTTCGGTTTTCCTGCTGTCTTTCGTTCGGTTCATGGGGAACACATTTTCCCATCTTCTGGATCTTTTCCATTGCTATCAAACGTATATAGACGTCTTCTCGTGTCACATTTAATTGATCCACGAGTTCTTGTTGCGTTTGAGCGTCATCGTCATCCAACAATGCTTGCAATTCACTGTCTTCACACTTTTTCGGTGGTCTTCCACGTTCTTTGATTCTCACGTCAAAATCGCCACTTATGAATTTTTTAAAACTCTCAAAGCACTATGATTTGAATTGTGAATCTCTGTTCATCTGAGCGATTATTTTATTCTATTGCTTCCAATTTTATTCTTTTATTTTATTCCTTTTATTCTATTGCTATTCTATTGCTTCCAATCCTCCCCGATCTATATTTATAAAGGAAATACCTGTATCTAACGAGTGATTTTTTTAGTGTACTTGAACTACTGAGAGTGCGCGACCTACTGAGAGTGCGTCGACTGAGAGTGCGCGACTTCGCAGACATGCAGCAGCGGCCCTGGGATAGAGCGAGAGAGGGACGCCAAAATGCCAAATGCAAAAAATTTCGAGCTAAAAATAACATTTTTACAGCGCCTTTTGAGAGGTGCTGGGCTGCTTCGAATAATAACTGAAAAAAAAATTGTATTCCTGTCTTATAAAGAAAAGAGAAAAAAAATGTATCATCCTTGAAAACTGAAAAGAAAATAAAACGATTGTCAATTTGTTGTCAGGGAATACAGTGATATTGGCTATGCATCAGCTGTAATTATAGCGAAAGAAATTGCCGAAAAAGTTGAAATTTCACCAGTATTTCAACAAACAAGAAACCGAAGAATGTTCGATTATGAATCTCAAGATGAAACTTGGACTGGAATCGACAAAGCCATTTGATCGACGATGTAATTCTTTTGGGTTAGAAAATCATCTGAAAAAAAATGGCTTGAGTCCTGCAACTGATAATATGAAAATGGCGTTGGAACTAAGTGATAATTTTTTCTTATGTAGCTCTTATCGAAAAAAGGCATCAGTGTTAGTTAATCAACAAACAGATAATAGTGGCACAGATAAATTAGAAAAGTATTCGCTGTAACTTAGTAAGTTTCAATAAACTTTCAATAAACACTAGAACATATGACAAATATTTAGGTTATATTTTGGATCTCGATATAAAGTACCTAGTAAACTGACAGTCGACCAGTCTGTGATTGTCATACCCCTAGCTTATCGATCTAATTAATGTGACAAGAACTTGATGTCTGAAATTTCTTTCGTATTTTTTTTCTAAAAAGTCCATTGAAAAGCAAAATTTAAAAAGAAAAAGTCTCAATAGGTAAATTTTTGAAAAAGTTATGGCTATTTAGAAAAAAAAGAGCCATTTTAAAAAAAAAAACCATAATTTTTTTTGGGTTGAGTAAAAAAATTGAAAAAATTGTGAGAACGGTCTCTGGAGGGGTAGGCATATGGGGAGGTAAGTAGGTATATATGGTTTGGAGATATATATATATATATATATATATATATATATATATATATATATATATATATATATATATATATATATATATATAATTTCAATACCTACCTATGTAACAGGATAAGTACTACCTAATAAGTATACCTACCTAAGTAATTGGATAAGTGTTAATTTTTTAAAAAGTTGGTAGTTATTATTTGTTTAATTTAGCTCTACTCTGATCAAGAGGTAGCCCTGGTGTTGCAGACACGGTAGACATTTCAAAAAGTATTATACATGGTATATTGACTGAAAATTTGGACTTGAAAAAGCTGTGTACAAGATGGGTACACGATTACTCACAATGGAACAAAAGCAGCGTCGTGACAGTATTTCAATCGAGTGTTTGGCGGAGTTTCACAGGAATAAAACTAAGTTATTGCGTCGATTCATAACTGTGGATGAAACATGTGTCCATTACTTCACAGTTGACATAAAAGAACAGTCAAAACAATAGATTGAACGGGGAGAATCAGCTCCAAAGGAGGCGAAGACAGTTCCGTCTGCAGACAAGGTAATATCGTCAATTTTTTGAGATGCCCGTGCGATAATTGTCAAGTTGTGTAATCGAAATATCTCGAAAACTAAGCAACCTACAACAAAAGTGTAAATAACGAAAAGAAACAGTTATGGAAGGGGAATACATAGCGCGACTGTCGCTAATGGTATGTGTACCACTGGACTCTATTGCTAGTACGCAATATACAGGTCTTATTGAAGCGAAATTTAAAAACCGATGCAATGATCAGGATATTCTTGAATATCCGCGTGGCTTGAATTTGGCATGGAATATACCAGTAGTACTACGAATATCTTGAGGTCCTACGTAGAATAGATTACTAATAACAACCATAAAAACACGCATATTGGGGTACTTCAAGGGCATAATGAGGGGACAAAGTTGCGAACTATTGAGATTGATTGTTCAGGGAAAGATAATGGGGAGAAAAGGCCTGGAAAGAGAAAGAATGTTATGACTGCAAAATATTCAACTAACAGTTATTTAGTAGCAGTTGTAAAAAAGTAAAAATAGTTATAATGGTCACCAACTTTCGTTTGAAGACTGTAACATAAGAAGATTGAGTTGATGCAAAACTACGTCCCATTTTCACGAAAAAAAATTATTTACTTTTTAAATTAAATTAATGTTTTAACAAGTACAAGATGGGTACACGATTACTCACAAATGGAACACAAGCAGCGTCGTGACAGTACTTCAATCGAGTGTTTGGCGGAGTTTCACAGGAATAAAACTAAGTTATTGCGTCGATTCATAACTGTGGATGAAACATGTGTCCATTACTTCACACTTGACATAAAAGAACAGTCAAAACAATAGATTGAACGGGGAGAATCAGCTCCAAAGGAGGCGAAGACAGTTCCGTCTGCAGACAAGGTAATATCGTCAATTTTTTGAGATGCCCGTGCGATAATTGTCAAGTTGTGTAATCGAAATATCTCGAAAACTAAGCAACCTACAACAAAAGTGTAAATAACGAAAAGAAACAGTTATGGACGGGGAATACATAGCGCGACTGTCAACTGCTGTCCAGTGCTCCGATAAAATAAGAGAATGTTTTGTTTTTTTTAGCCGTAAAAAAAATATTAAAAGTCAAATTAATTAAATGCAACAATTAAATTTGTACTAGAATCGTTTTACACCGCCAGACGTTTTGGAGAAGAGTAAATTACGAACCTAACACAGTAAGAATCAATTAAATCCGATGCATATTCTTAAAGTTATGGGAGATCAAGCGAAAAGTTACTCAACTAGCCCCGCTCTACAATACATGGAGAACATGGAGAATCCCCATGAACAAAGTTATAGAGGTGGCAGATATCGTCAAATACATAAAAAATCAAATATCTACACGGCTAAAACATGTCTAACCTGTCTCTAGCAGAAGAATCAGAATATCAAAGTAGAAGTACGGAATATTTAGAAACAAATAAAGAAATAAAGTTGTTTGAAATAATTAATTTGTAGTTATTGCATATAGATAACATTAATAAAATTATTTAATTAAGGAAAATATCATTAAAAAGAAAGAGGTGGATTTAATCCCTGAAAATAATCGTATGATATCCTGGTGCATAGATTTAAAATAAAGTCAACATGTCACAATATCTGTCACCCCTCCATGCATATTAACCACAATTTCGCGACTTCCCCTTCGACTTGATAAAACTGCAACAAACAGGTCCCTAAAAATCACCAGCACGACCATCCCCCACCCACGGTAAGGTGCGAACTCCTGGGGGACGAGCGCCGGGTCTCAGGGCGGTCGCGAGCGACAACAGTTATCCATTTGTTTCGAAAATATATTGCTCCTAAATAATCCAACAACATTAGCGCCCCTAACGACATCTGGCGGCCGTCCGTATTCCGCCGAGATTTACGTTCGTAGTTCTCCGGTCGGTGCCAGTCCCGTCACCAACCCATGATACACTTTCGATGTCTCGCTTTATCAATTCCAAAGGGTGAATTGGACGGATGGGTGACTGACGACTGCGGTTTTTTCCTCCCGTGCTTCTTACAGATTCTTTTTATCCAACCTATTTTACTCTTTATGATATAAAGTCTCCAAACACAGTTGGATATATTATTGAGTTGATGGTAATGGGGCTTTTAAATTCTTGAATATAAAGGTCTAGTCTCATTTCAGAACTCTATTCGCTATACCTCACTCTGCTGATAAAACAATTGATTTATTGAGAGAAATTGATGAGATAGGGCCACGGTTATGCCAAAATGTCATCCAAAATTTTGACAAAAGTTCTTCCAAAATTTTGACCAAATGGGTTGATTTTTCAAGTCAAGATTTACAAAGTAACTACTAAATGTATCAAGAAATTCTGATGAGTTTTTAACGAGTGTCTCACGGCTACAACGAAGGTTCAATACCCAATATTTATATATAATACTTTCGGTGACATTTTCATCAAATGAAGTATCTAATAACTCTTGAAGAACATCGATTCCTGGGCATTTTTGACATTTCATAGAATAGCAATCAGATGATGGATTAGGACATAAAATTAGCTTAAAGCAGTCACTGTATTGCAATAAAGGTACTGATAGATTATGCGTTAATGCAGCCAAATTAGAACCTGTCGCAAAATAAAATTATTTAAGCTTACAATAGAAAAAAAAGCTTTTAGGATATTTACCTAACATCATTAGCTTTATATTTTGATGCATAGCGCACACGCTAATGGTATGTGTACCACTGGACTCTGCTAGTACACAATATACAGGTCTTATTGAAGCGAAATTTAAAAACCGATGCAAAGATCAGGACATTCTTGAATATCCGCGTGGCTTGAATTTGGCATGGAATATACCAGTAGTACTACGAATATCTTGAGGTCCTTCGTAGAACAGATTACTAATAACAACCATAAAAACACGCATATTGGGGTACTTCAAGGGCATAATGAGGGGACAAAGTTGCGAACTGTTGAGATTGATTGTTCAGGGAAAGATAATGGGGAGAAAAGGCCTGGAAAGAGAAAGAATGTTATGACTGCAAAATATTCAACTAACAGTTATTTAGTAGCAGTTCTAAAAAAGTAAAAATAGTTATAATGGTCACCAACTTTCGTTTGAAGACTGTAACATAAGAAGATTGAGTTGATGCAAAACTACGTCCCATTTTCACGAAAAAAAATTATTTACTTTTTAAATTAAATTAATGTTATAAATTTTCAAGATTAATTTACGTGGGACAAGATGAAAGATCTATAAAAAAGTATAACAATGTATGTACAATAAGAAATATAACAAGGTAGTATAACAGTGTATTATCTTGAAGCACAAAGACTACTAAAAGAAGAATGTCTAGTTGTTAGAGTTAAATATCCGAGTTGTTCAACGCCAGAGGTTCGAAAAGGAAGCGGCCTATTAAGCGGTTGGAGACGATGAAGTTCAGTTGGTAGATGGATAACTACGGTACAGCTCTGGAATATGGTTGTCCTTCAACCGCTGGATGGGGTATAGGATCAGCTGACAATGTTCTTAATTGACAGGAATAACAAAAGTAAAATTCGTACCTACATAGAAACTGAAAGAATTATTGTTTACAATTTAATTTATTTTGCCATAAGAAGTACAGTTCCTTACGATGAAAAAATGACCAAAAAATAAAGGATCTTTCATATTGAGCCATATTTTTTGTAATTATTGAATAAAACCCAGAATTTGCGTTAACAAAAAAGATTTATTGATATTTAAACACGAAGAACAATAGGGTAAAAGCCAGATAGTTGCCTCAGTTGGATACATTCCCCGGTTAGGGATGTTGGTGGGGTTAGAACTTTACTATAATTAGAAGTGCCCCTCCTGCAGGCCTCAATGCTATGTAAACCATTGGAGTAGGAAATTATTTTGGTAAGTAATTTCCATTGAATATTTTTATTACTGATTGTGGTTTGGGTCATTTTTTTGTTTCTTTGCATTATATTATTTATTTATTATGGTTTATTGTTGAATAGTTTTTATTTATTTCGCAAATATAAAGGGCAAGTATCCGTATCATAAAGGATAGTCGCCTTATTTACCTTTGCGGATAAATTCTTTAACGAGCAAAAGACAGCAAAAGAAATTAAGGCAGCGAAAAAAAAAAATTAAGAACATTTTAAGATAAAAACAAACCAGCTGGTTGCAAGAAAAGCATTGTGAAGAAGCCAACCGCAAGAAAAGAAAAAGTCCAAAACATATACCGATATTACCAGCAGTGAAACTGAATCCGATAACACAGATTTTATTGAACTGAACAAAGGAAGAGCTTTAAGGAAGAGACGAATACAAATTTATAGTTCTGACAGTGAAAATGAAGAAAATATTTTTTGCATGTTCAAAACAACAAGTTCAAAAACATCTAAAGGAAAAGTCACCGATGGACTACCAATTAATAGAAAAAATGACAAAAAATCGAAAAGAGACACTGAAAAGATATTAAAAATGAAAAACGCTAATACAAAAATAGAAAATACGAATAAAACAAAGTTTCAGTTGGTGATTACTGGGCAGAATGTTCTGAGAAATGGGAAGAATGTTCAGATTGGATTCAGTGTGAGATGTGTCGAATGTGGATGAGAATAATGTCTGAATGATTGTGGCGTGTTCATATATTTTTTTCTTTATTTTGGGTTTTTCGCAACGATCTAAAACTCAAAAAATATCTGTTCTTATGTAAATAAAGAATCACTGGGTAAAAACAAAAAACCAAACGGAGACAAATTTCTCAGTGATTCTTTATTGTAATAAATTTGCCTAACGAACAAAATTTTAAAAATGTTCTAAAAAATATACAAACTTTTAACGTTAACGTTTCGGGAAGTATTCTCCTCCCGTTTTCAAAACGAACCTAAAAATAAAGTATATTCATTTCTATAAATTATGAAAAGATGGAAAGTAAATAATTTTTTTGTGTGTGTCAATGATACTTATGTTGACAATTAGTTTTTAATGACAGTGACATACTACCAAAAAATATATGTAGGTGAGGTTTACCGCGTAATTGTAATTGTTTATTGAAATTCTTAAATGTTTTTAATAGTATTCTTTAGAATCGGAAACCATATTGAATTTAAATCTACCGAAGGCATAGCAATACATTTATTTTTATTTAAATTAATTATAGCTGTTCTTTTAATCTTTTGTATTTTGTTACCGATTCTTTTAATACCAAAAAAAAACTATAAATAAATCGTTTAAAACTTTTGATACCAGACAAAACAGACAATTTATTAATAACAATAATAATAACACTCAAACACTTAACCTCACAATTCCTTATATCCGAGGTATATCTGATACAATTATAAGAATAGGAAATAAACACAACATAAGAACAAGATTTCAAACAAAAAATACTCTTAGCTCTCTATTAACAAAAACTAAACCAAACAACACACAACAAAGTACCAAAAATGTGGTTTAAAAAAATTCCTGCGAATGTGGCATATTCTATATAGGTGAGACATCTAGACCGTTAGATGTCAGAATAAAAGAAATACCTTCTTAGAAGGGGCGATTTTAATAAATCTAGAATTTGCCAACACGCATGGGAATCGGGTCATAAAATTAATTGGAATAATTCCAAAACGGTATTAAAAGAATCGGTAACAAAATACAGAAGATTAAAAGAAACCGCTATAATTAATATAAATAAAAATAAATGTATTGTTATGCCTTCGGTAGATTTAAATTCAATATGGTTCCCGATTCTAAAGAATATAATTAAAAACATTTAAGACTTTCAATAAAAAATCACAATCACGCGGTAAACCTCACCTACATATATTTTTTGGTAGTATGTCACTGTCATTAAAAACTAACTGTCAATGTAAGTATCATTGACATACACAAAAAAAATATATTTACTTTCTATCTTTTCATAATTTATAGAAATTAATATGCTTTGTTTTTAGATTCGTTTTGAAAACGGGAGGAGAATACTCCCCGAAACGTTAACCTTAAATATTTTTATATTTTTAAAATTTTGTTCGTTAGGCAAATTTATTACAAAAAAAGAATCACTGAGAAATTTGTCTCCGTTTGGTTTTTTTTGTTTTTATCCAGTGATTCTTTATTTACATAAGAACAGATATTTTTAATATTTTTTGAGTTTTAGATTGTGGCGAAAAACCCAAATAACGAAAAAAATAAATGTGGATGAGATGTGGAAAGTTGAAAACCATGACTTCGGATGATAATTAATGCTAATGCCAAAGTTGATTGCTATATTGTTCTATCTTTAAGATAAATAATAATATTTTACTAACATAAAGTTTGGAGGTTTTTTTTGTTGTATTGTTATAGTTTAAAACGCTAAAACTTAATACTATTTTATAATGTTGATTAATATTTTGATTTGTACAAAATAAAGGATCTCAATAAATAATAAAGCCTGATTACTTAAATTGATATAAACTTGTTTCTATCTAAACAAATCATAGTGAGGCGTGTATCCCGGTACACGGCAAGTGTCCCCGAAGTATTTTTAAGGTTAGGCTACTATCCCTTTTTTGAGAGATTAAATAAAACAGAATTTACTCAAAACCAAAATTAATTATATTTACAAAAATAAGCTACTATAAAAGATCAAAGACCTATGTTTTGATATGCATGTTGCATTATTTTTAAGTAAGTACATATTTTTTAATAATAGAGCTTTTTTGAAAAAGTGGAGCATCTATCCGGCTTTTACCTTATCTACCAAATGCCCACCTCTTGTACGTTTACAGACGTCTACTCTTTCGTCAAATTTTTAGATGACATTTTGATATAACCGTGGCTCTATCTCACCAGTGACTCGAATAATTTCATCTTTTAGTCCAGGAATATATTGTGGATTGTTCCTATTGACCTGGCTTCTCCAGAACATTTTTTTTCCAATAAATCAATTGTTTCATTAACAAAGTCAGTTTGTTCAATCTTTATTGTTCATATTTGATCTCAATTTTTATAAATGTCATACATTAAGTTCTGAAATGAGACTAGAACTAAGCAAAATCATAACTCCATCTGTCTTTTATTCAACAATTAAAAAACCACTCAATTTGAAAGACCCATTAAATAACTGACCGTTTCAGTTTTTACTTGATGAACATCCATTAAAAATTACTCTAAAATAAAAACCTCAATTTTATCCGAAACAAGAAAATAAAGAAAACTAATTAAATATTATCATAGTCTCATTGGTCTCATTAGTATCATAGCTCATAATGTTATATAATATTAGTTATGATGTTATTAGTTCTGATATTTCTGGCTAAACAACTGACCCAGGTAATTTTTCAAGTCAAGTTTTTATCTTCTAAGTTATTTTAAAGCAATCTAAATAAATAGTTGGTGGGCGCAGGGTTGGGAAAGTACGCTGGATCGACATAAACATCCCAGATTAATTTTTCTATTGGAACCTACGATGTGAAACACTAAACTCAAACAGATTTACCACTAAACACCGAAACGCCTTTCTTAAAGTTCTCGATGCACGTTTCGGTAACCATGTTAGCATCATCGGGAGATGATTTAAAAACAAAATCACATTCGTCGCAATAATTTTGATTGAATGAAACACAAAAACACTTTTTTCTAATAATATAATCGAATTCAGATTAAATCATCTCCTGATGACGCTAACATGGTTAGCAAAACGTGCGTCGAGGACTTAAAAAAAGTGTTTCGTTGTTTAGTGGTAAATCTCTTTTAGTTTAGAAAAACATCCCAGACAAGTCATAAAAGTGTCGGGTGGTTAAAGACGCGTCTGGTCTAGCATTCTATCCGAAACACCAATTATTATGATACATCATATTTGCATTAAAACGTGAACTTTTCGAATCATCCTCAAATGTGATAACAGAAACTTTAGCAGCAAACTATGTATAAAGTAACTAATTCGAAAACAAAACAGTCTGCACAGGTTTTAATTAGTTTCACGGCGAATGGGAACTGTAAGCTGGAAGTTTTAAGAGTTTATGCAGTGTTTCTTAAATAATTCTGACAGTTCGAGGCGGTGTTAAAAGGATTTCAAGGGATCAAAACGGGATAACAAGATTTTAAGGTAAGCTCTCTATATTAATTCTTGCTTTCACTGTCACGGTTACGATTATGTTGATGTTATTTTTGTTTCTGTTAAGAATATAAAAATTGCATCATTATATAAAGTTGAATATAACTTTTATTACTTACTTTTTGAAGCAAAAAAAAATCTCCAATATAGATTATTTAAAGAATCTGCCTTATCTCAGTATTTTTTAACTTGCGATCTGTTAAATGTAACAATAACAATAAACAATAATAAACAGTAGATCGGAAAAATCACTGAACTTTATTAATTTAAAGAAAACTACCAGCACCATCTATTGAAACATTATATAATCTGAACGCTGTATATCTCCTATATAAAACGACACCACTGTCATTAGAATCGATCAACGGATTGTCGAGGTATAGGGCTTAAAGTAACAGGGGTTTTTGTCACCTCGTCAGAAAAACACGATGTGACGAAAAGTTAATATTAAATTTCGTTTCAAACGCGATAAAACTTTTGCAGAAACATTTGAATAAGTGAAAAAGTGTATGGTGATGTTTTCTTATCACGTACACGTGTATTCGAGTGATATAAGCTTCTCTGCCGGTCGTGATGCTTTGAAAGACGATTCAAAGCTGGGCGGCACAAAACAAAATTGAGATGGGTTGATGGAAAAAATGCGTGAAATACTTGTCTGAGATGTGAATTCAACTGTGAATGGATGGAGCGGAGGAATACCGAAGAAACAAGTCAACATGGTTCAACATCCTTCGTATCTACTTGATTTATCTTCGTGTGACTGATTCCTGTGTCCGCAGCTTAAACTGGCCATGAAATGAATATATTTGAAAAAATGACAAAATTCAATATAACATCAACATAACTCGGACAGTTCGCGAACAGAACACCTGAAATGCTTGAAAATGGGTCGGAAATTAGGTACACAGGTAATTTATAATTAAAAATTTCAAGACGTGTAAAGGAAAGGAGCACCAATCCAGCGGTGCTCGCTTGACCAAGCCCGAACTTAACCCATATTTGATGGATTTGTTAATAAAGAAAATCCAAGTAACTGACACAGAAAATGCACTTTCCACAGAAATAAATATTGGACCATACTTTTTAGAAAATGAAGAAGGACGAGTAGAAACCGTATACACCGAGCATAATAAGCTTATGCTTGAAAACGTTTAAGCCAAAATGCTAGTCGTATCGAGCCAAACATTCGTTTTCGATGAGTGAAGTTAAGCGACGACCAAATCGCAACCAAGTTTTAGCAGGAGGACACCACAGTACTGACTGTAAAGAATACAAGAACGTTTTAATGCACAAAAAATGAGATTTAAGATGACTTCCAAAATCTGGAGATCTCACTGCACCTGACATCTTTCTTTAACTAGCTTGCAGATATGACCTAACGATGTTCTGGTATATTTTAGTTATCTAAGGGTCTGTATCTTAAGTTCCCCTGACTTAAGTATACACGCTACAGTTCCCCAATTATAATTCCGGTTAAAGTAATGCCCACCTAAAGAGAATCTAGACTTATAACTAAAGTAAACAGAGTTCTGTAGAACAGTAGCTTGGAATCACGCACGCATAATGTCAAAAATACCTGTCAAAATATTGACAAGTAAATGTCAAAAAAAACCTTACGCACTTGTCGAATATTTCCAGATCGTACGGGAGATTAGTCCAAAACTGGGCATGGGCGGGGGGTTGTTTAAAACCGGGGCATAGCACTAAGGTTCTCTAATGCGTTTCAAGTTTTCGTGTTTTGTTCACTGCTGTCAGCCATCTTGAATAGCTTGTCAACAAAAGTTAGATGACGTGCATATGCGCTCTTAGAAAATATTTAAGAAAAAAGTTTTTACTTTTATGGGTTTGGGGTAAGACCACACGAGGTAATACGGGGTTTGTACAATTATCAGGTTATTCTTTTATTTTTATTTATCCTTATTTTGTATGATATATCGTTAATATATCATATAATATATAAAATAAAAAGATCCATATTGACAAGATATAAAGAACATGTTGCCCACATTAGATATGGAAGAAATGAAAAATCTTACGTTGTCAAACATGCAATCGAACACGACCACAGTATAGATATTAGTAATTTAAGACTAATTAAAAGTGTTAATAATAATAAGGCTTTGGATGCATATGAAAGCATTCAAACAGAAAAACTAAGAAAATCATGAGCCGAGATAAAGGACCTATCCCGTTCAGTCAACTTTTTCATTTATTAATGTAAGGCTTAGTAAACCTCACGGTTCATGATTTTTACACGCTTCGTTAGGTAGGGTTTTTCATATAAATAGAACATAGTGTAATTTTAGAATTAGATTAAATCATCTCCTGATGATGCTAACACGGTTAGCGAAACGTGCGTCGAGCAGTTAAAAAAAAAGTGATTTGGTGTTTAGTGGTAAATCTCTTCAAGTTTAATCTTCTGAACAAGTTACAGCTGAATCTCAAGATAAACATATTGTTGTTAACACAAACGTTGTAAAAGTTAACCCTGTGCTTGCATAGCAGCATCAACTTTCAGAAGCTTTACCAATAAATACACAACCAACTCCATCGAAGCGAACAGCGGGTAGTTCACAACTAAATACTTCACGGTAATTGGCATGGTCGTCTTTAGCTTTTTCACAAGCTGATATTTTACCTAAGCCTTATATTGCAAGAAAAACAACTACAAATGCTCGTTCAGGTACTGGTTCAGGGTTCAGGGTTCAAGTGCTGTTATTACTTCATCACCTTATAAATTAGAACTCGAAGAAAATGACGCTTTTACCCCACTTTACCTTACAGCAAAATATTCTAAGATATCATTCGTCAGGTCCATCAATGCTTCTACGACGATCAAATAGGAAGGAGGAAGGAAAAATGGAGGAATTAAATACGATAATGTACCATCTCACAGTACCGTCGATATTCGGGAATTTTTACCGAAAAAACTAGTCAACATGCTTCTACATCCTCCGTATTCGCCTGATTTATCTCCGTGAGACTGTTTCCTGTTCCCGAAACTTAAACTGGCCATGAAAGGAACGTTTGATGACAGATTTCAACATAACATCAACATAAATCGGACAATTAAGAACATAAGACCTCAGTTACTTGAAAAATGGTCGAGAATTGGATGGACAAATTGACAAGTAAACAGAGTTCTATTTGAAGTCTAGCTTGGCATCACGCACGCATGATATCAAAAATAAGTGGCGAAATATTGACAAGTACATGTTAAAAATGAGCGTCACGAACTTGCCGAATATTTCCAGGTCGTACAGCAAAACATTCTAAGATATCGTTCGTCATGTCCATGAATGCTTCTACGACGATCAGGTTTTCTTACAGGCACAAAATTTTGATCCCAAAACCATCTTATCCAGGGTCTGATACTGGTATGGTCAGCAATTTCGAGGAACAATAGTTCGCTCCTTTATAAATTGGAATAATTGCTTAAAATGATGTGATGCACGGTCTCGTGGTGTTTTAACACCTTTAAAAAACCCACAAGAATACAATAAGATACGAAACTTATAATATTCTAAAAACAATGTTTTTTAATCACTTAAATACATGATAGATATTAAAGTTCCAGATTTCTGGCAAAACAATTCATGGTTTTTAAAACATATTAACGTAAAATCTTCCACTGCAATGTGTTGTTATACCGGGATTCTCACGGTAGCCGTTCCTTACAAGTTTTCGTGGTTAGAAAAAACTTAGAATTCTGTGTTCTCCTATAGATAATATAGATAGAGATAATGAAGTAATAGATAATGAAGATAACGAGTTGAATGTGTTGGCTTATTTGCAAGCTTA
The DNA here is from genome assembly GCA_031761425.1 of Cosmopolites sordidus. NCBI lineage: Eukaryota > Metazoa > Arthropoda > Insecta > Coleoptera > Curculionidae > Cosmopolites > Cosmopolites sordidus. The sequence continues at coordinate 984,195 of JARFXV010000840.1, read as the reverse complement.
TCCATGGAATTGAACTCCAGCAGCAGTGCTAGATATGGGTATTTTGAGAGCACCAATCCATAGAATATTAAGAAAACATAAAATGGAGCCCTTTTCTGAGATAATTGTGCACGGATTACGTCTTGGTGATGAGGCAAGACGAGTCGACTTTTGCAAGTTCATGTGCATAAAAATGAACGAAGATCCGAGATTTTTTCATAAGATTACGTAAACTGATGAATCAAAATTCAGCAGGCAAGGAATTATAAATCGTCGAAATAATCACTGCTGTACACAAGACAATCCATATGTCATAAGGGAACATAATCACCAGGACTACTTTAGTTTAAATATTTTTTGTTTAATTATGGACAATAGAGTGGCATATCAAGTGTATGGGAAAAATTTCAAGTCAAGATATTTGGAGATACTCAGTAGAGTTTGTTAGTGATTTTCTAAATGTTCTAACAATTGTATCAGCTGGATGGTGCTCCACCACATTCCACTATATCGGTACACCAGCAGTTGACCTTGATGTTCGAGGATCGGTGGATCGGCCCACAGGGACCCTGGAACTACCCACCCAGATTACCCGATTTGACGCCCTTGGATTTTCATCTCTGGGGCTGTATAAAAGAACCCGTGTTCACGATGCATTTACTAATATTTAATTAAAAAAGTAAAGAATCTTAAATAAGTTTTCTAACCACGAAAACTTCTAACGAACGGCTACCGTGAGAAACCCAATGGTCCACAAACCCCACATTCTCTAAACATGACATGATGTGATTCGTTCCTGTTCCCTGAATTGAAGAATATAATTAGTGGGACTATAAAAACCATTTTGTCGTCAAGTACAGCCATTCAAGAGACTTCGCAAGCCCCTTTGAAGAAAATACCAGGAGTTGAGAATGAAAACAGTTACGAAGATCGGAAAAAACGTTGAAGGAAATGCAATGCAGTGAGAGGGGACAACTTTAATTGAGACAAAATAATATATAGGGATGATAAAATGTTTTTCATTAGCATGCGATTAAATAACGATGAACTTTGAAATAGTATGAAATTATTATTAAGAGAAACATCTAGGTTTTAATCTCAATCTCTAGAATTATAAAAGAGATATGAGCAAGTTTTATATATTTCACCAAAACTAAATATAGTGCTTACGGCATTCTAAAATTAAATATGTATAAAATAAATGTTGGTTTTGAATAAAGGAGATGATGAATAAAAACACCATCCCCTTTGATCAGTCAGATGAACGAAATGGTGAAAAATCAAAAAAAAATCTAACCTGTACTCGCGATTCTGTCAGTCCTATCCTCATTGCTATCTCCTCCCTCATGAAGATATCCGGATAGTGAGTTTTCGAGAAGCACCTCTCCAGCTCGTTGAGCTGGGCCGGGGTGAATCTCGTCCTGTGCCTCTTCTGTTTTGACGGCTTGTCCCCATCGCCCGAGCTCCCATTACTCAAAGGTCCCCCGCCAACGCCTCCGCCCAGGCTCCCGTCGCACAATCCGGCCAATCTCGGCTGGTCCAGCGTCTTGATGTCCTGGTGTCGTTTCAGGTCTTCGCCGCACATATCCTTGAGTCCTGCAACATCAGGAGAAGGAAACAGTGATGGTGTTTTTTCGCGTCTTCACTTGTCCCGTGCCCGGCCAACACTGACCCCCCCCTGGTTCGTCTGCGACGAACCACCACCCCCTCACCCCCCCTCTCCCACATTCTGGCCCTTAATGAGGGCGAGGCAGAACCAATTTAGCCCATTTAGTCGGCCTATCGTTTAGTTATGCTCAACGTAGATCTCCACGTCAATTAACAGGGGGAAGCGCCCTCCCGTGAACACTTACCAACGGTGCCCAAACTGTTCAACATGCTGGCGTGGGTTTGGTGTTGATGTATGTGTGGATAGATGGAGCCAAAATCGAGCCGCACTGCACTGTTTATTTAATGAGTACTGATTTGATACTGAATCCGTAGTGTGCCGTGATCGGCGCGTCGTCACGACAGTGGGAGGGCGGCCAATGGGATGAAAGGCGGGGCGGGGCGGAGCGTACCGCTTTGACGCGGTTAGAAGGGGGTGGTGGAAGGAGGACGAAGTGGGCGGAGCCTACGGCGGGCCCTTTGTCGAGGGGCATATCCGTCACGCTGGAGACGTTCGGCCTGGTATGTGCCGAGTCGAACAGGAATTTTTGTTTTTCGACTTCTTTTTTTTTTCGTGCTACCGAAAGTGGGGGAGAGAGGGACGAGAGAATATAGGGTATTTCGGGAAAGGCATTTGATCTGATACTTGTTTTAATCAAAGCATCTGTAGTGGTACAATACGGAAATGTGCTTTTTAATACTTTTGTTCATAAAGTCCGCGACCTACACATAGGTCACCGCATATTTTTATGTTATTCTTCAATATTAATTGGTTTATTGTTGAATTTACTAAACAAAAATAGCATTATTTAATTTGGTTACAATATACATTGTATAGCGGCCATGTTGGTAAAGCTGTATTTGTCAAATTTTTAGGTTATAGTAATTTATGTTGAGTAAATTATCACTGAAAGTTACAGTATTGAGTAAGGCGTGTAAATCATTAAACTTTATTAACAAAATAAGTGCTCAGTTTACACACATTCGTCCAGTTGACTCGACTATTCGACGTTTGATGAATAAATTCGAATCAACTGGCTTAGTAAACGATCAAACAACACCCCTACGTCGTCGAAACGTGAGGTCTGCAAAAAACATTCCCGCCGTGTGCAGGATAATTCGAGGCAGTTAATTCCTCGTCGCGCTCAAGACCCTGGCCTTTTGCATACCTTAACTTGCTAATTTTGCATCGAAACTTGGACGCGCAGCTGTGCAAAATTTAATTGACCTAGGAACTGAAGGTAAACGACTATAGGCAGTGTCCTGATTTCGGACGGAAAGGCATCTTCATCAACGAGACCTATTTTTGGATGAATACTATGGCTATGGTTATGTCAACAAGCAACATTGTCGCATTTGGGTATTGTATAACATATCTATATGAGACCCATCAGTTGGTTGCAAATGCATCCAGAAAAAGTCACTGGTTTAAGACAAATTGAAAAATTAAGGAAAAACTGAAAGTGCTTTTTTCTATGGGACTTTAGTATGAACTCAAGACCATAACTTACGATTCGAACGATGGATATGCGTTGTACTTTTTTTGTTTTGTTCGTTATGGTCTTGGAAAAGTTTTCCGGAAAAAAAATCGAGACAATTACAAAGGCAAGTCGGAAAATTCGGACAAACTGTAGAAGTCATAATTTCTTTATACACTCGATCATAAATGATGATACAAACGAGCTCCATCACATTAGAACCTGCATTAAAGAATACTCGATTTTTTTGTTTACCATCAAAAAATGATTGAAATTAAAATGTTTCTAAATTATTGTCGGGTGTCGATCCGTTCATTCTGTGAAGAATCACGACGTCTCGAGTGAAGAGACCAACTGACTATATATAGAATACATATAGTAAACGATTATATTGAATGTAGATTCTTCTGTCCATTTTCAAATTTTATAGAACATATGCTACTGAAACGATAGTATTTGTATCATCGAGTTTATTATAGATAACGTGTCGTCTCAATCGTTTTTTTAATGGAAATTGTTTGTAGTTTCATGTAGTTACAGAAAAAATTAACCTCCAAACCATGACACTGATTATGTAAAGTAAAGTTTTGGGGTTACAGGCGCATCAACAACTGAGATGGCTATTTAGCAACTGAACCTACAGCTCAACGTGGGTTCCGAAACCACGATCATCAGCTACCGAAAACCCCAGTCAGCACCCCCTTGGGCTATCAACACTTGGTTTTGGGCTTAACCGAAAATATCTCGAGACGCCTACCGACTGGCGAGTGACCAAAGTAGAAAACCTCTCAGAAGGCATCCGGCCTTACCCAGCTTCGAACTGGCATGACTGAGGGTTGATTCCTTGTCAGATTTTACACTTTTACCTAGAAAAATTAACAAAAATTTTAGAAAAACTTTTTTGCTTAGTACAGGATTCTAACCCGTTCCAAATTAACTGCCGTATCGTAATGTGGTTCCTGTACTGATTATGTCTAGAAAGCACTGAAGTTAATAAAGTTTTAGAAGCTCACTACAAACGATATATAAGATACCAACGATTATATCGAGCGTAGATTCTTCTAACAATCTTCAAATGTCATAGAACATATGCTACTGAAACGATTATACTTGTATCAGCGAGTTTATGATGGGTAAGGTGTCGAGTCAATCGTTTCTTAATGGAAATTGTTTGTAGTTTTTTGTAGTTACAAAAAAAATTAACCCTCACACTTTGGCACTATGTCTGGGAAGTTCTGAGGTTAATAAAGATTCAGAAAATTGTTGTCCAATAATCTTCAACTACGATTTTATAAAAGGTGGAACCTTTTGTTCTCTAAAAATCACCAGTTAGTCGATATTACAATGCATACTGCAATAGCAACAATGACCCAGCAGTTAATAAGTTACTAAATCTATTTAATTCTATCTATTATTATTTGTAGTTCAATGTAGCTGCTGTGAAATACTTCTTAGATATCTCTAGTCAGCTTATATCCCGAAAACATTAGTATTGATACCGATTAAAAAGATCGCTTTATGAGAATTATAATTTACTAACGATTTGAAGTTTTGTAGTCTTAATAAGCTGGAGTCGATCGTAACAATTAATTTACCTACTCAGTGTGTAAGAGTAGTTTACTGTCAATATGCCGGCATGTAACAATTTTGCTACATGAAATCGTTCTCAGGCACCAAATTGAACGATAGATCAACATTAATAGGGAAGTTTAAATTATTGTTGACTTTAGCTTATAGAATTAATGTATATTGTGATTAATTTACTGTAGTATATACGAAGAAAAGTGTAATTTAATAAACTTAAGAACTTGACTTTAGCTGACTAGAGATATCTAAGAAGTATTTCACAGCAGCTACATTGAACTACAAACAATAATAGATGGAAATAAACAGATTTCGAAACTTATTAGCTGCTGATTCATTGTTGCTATTGCAGTATGCATTGTAGTATCAACTAACTGGTAATTTTTAGGGAACAAAAGGTTCCACACTTTATAAAATCGTTTATAGTTGACAACACTGGACAACTGGACAACAATTTCTGATACTGTGCTTTCCAGACATAATCAGTGCCATAGTATGTATGTTAGTTTTTTATGTAACTACATAAACTACAATTTCCATTAAGAAACGATTGACTCGATACCTTATCCATCATAAACTCGCTGATACAAGTACAATTGTTTCAGTAGCACAAGTTCTATGACACTTAAAGATTGTCAGAAGAATCTATGTTTTTTTTCTTTTTTTGTGTTTTTCGCCACGATCTAAAACCCAAAACATATCAAAAATATCTGTTCTTATGTCAATAAAGAATCACTGGGTAAAAACAAAAAAAAATCGCTGATGCAAGTATGATCGTTGTAGTTTTAGATCGTGGCGAAAAACCGAAACAAAGAAAAAATATATGAACAAGCAACAATCATTCAGACATTCGTTAGAATAATCAATGCTCGATATTTTCGTTTGTAGTTTATATATCGTTTGTAGTGAACTTCTGAAACTTAATCAACTTCTCTGCTTTCCAGACATAATCAGTACCATTATTAGTAGGTTAATGTTTTCTGTAACTATATAAAACTACAGACAATTTCAATTACAAAACGATTGAGTCGACACGTCACCTATAATAAACTCGGTGATACAAGTACTATCGTTTCAGTAGCACATATTCTATACAATTTGAAAATGACCAGAAGGATCTACATTCGATATAATCGTTTGCAGTTTATAAATTGTTAATAATCATTCAATCGAACTCTTGTTGAAAGGGGAGTTGCTACATTTTTGAAGATTATGTTACTTCCCTAAAGAATCAACTGAATTTCGCGGTTATTTTTCTATACTATCCACGATTTTGGATGGAAACAGTTGCCCCATAAAACATATATAGTTTATGCTTTAGTGTTCCTTACATTAGGAAGCCCCATAAGCCCTATTTACTGACATACTTATGTGCATGTATGTGTTCGGATGTACTCCCGGACTAATAGTCTAGCATATATATATATATATATATATATATATATATATATATATATATATATATATATATATATATATATATATATATATATATTATTATTATTATTATTATTATTCACGTATGGGCCCTGGTGGACCACGCGAAGTACAATTAGAGGCGTTTGGTGTTGTTAGCCTTCCTTTGCGCCCATACTCATTTCATTCTTTCGCTATGAGCTTTTTTCCTTTCGTCAGACCAAGTTGTTCCAGACTTTCTACATTTTTCTCTATGGCCAACCTTCCAAACGTCAACCTTGTGTCTGAAACAGCCTCTATCCTGAATTTCACTTTGTGTAATATTTGCTGATCTTAGGTCCTCTTTAATTGCAGCAATCCATTTAATTATTTCTACTTTAGCTCTACTCCTATTTTCATAAAATTCGACTATTTGTCTAGTTAGCCTACTCGGATTTATCCGTTTTATGTGTCCGTAAAACTTAAGATTTCTTTTTCTCATACCGCTATGTATATCTGTGTATTGTTTGATTTCTTGGTTTTCTGGAAGTCGGTATGTTGTGCTATTTATTTGTTTGGGGCCTAGGATTTTTCTTATGATTTTTCTTTCCTTCTTTTCAATGTCCTCGATGTCTCTCTTTCTATTCAAATTGAACGTTTTTGTCCCATATAGACATTCCGGCTTAATAACTGTGTTGTAATGTCTCAGTTTTGTGTTTTTAGATATGCATTTTTTGTTGTAAATATTTTGTGCAAGTTTCAATGCCGTTTCCATTTTTTGACATCTACCCTTATTGGCTGCTTTTTTCAACCCATTTTCCATGATTATTTCACCCAAATATTTGAATTCAGAGACTCGCCTGATGTTACCATATTTAGTTTTTAGAAATGGCGTTCTTAGTCTGTTGCAGGTCATGTATTGTGTCTTTTCCAAGGAAATTTGGAGTCCTACCTTTTCTGCTGTTTTTTTTTAGGATTTCAATCTGTTTCGGTGCCGTTAATACATCTTGAGCCAAAATTGTTAGATCATCAGCAAACGCCAGACAATCAATTTTGATGTTGGTTCTCCCCAGTTTAATGGGCTGGTCAATATTCAGGGCCGACTTTTTTTCACGCCTCTCCTATATTACTTTTTCTAGAACACAGTTAAATAAGAGTGGCGAGAGTCCATCCCCTTGTCTCACTCCAGTTTTAATTTCGACGGGCTCTGACATGTCACCCGTGAATTTAACCTTTGACCTTGTATTAGTTATGTTGCTTTAATAATTGCCAGCGTTTTCAGATCTAGTCCTTGTTCTTTCAAGAATCGGAATAAAGATTGGCGGTCAATAGAATCATATGCTTTTTTGAAATCCACAAATGTACAAACGATATTTTTATTGTACAGTTTTTGATGTCTTAGGATCAACTTTAGATTCAGGATCTGTTCAGGGCAGGATCTGCCCGGTCGAAAACCTGCTTGATATTCACCAATTTTAGGTTCTGACTGTCCCTGTGCTCTGTCTAGTAGACATTGAGATAGAATCTTGTAACAAACTGGGAAAAGAGATATCCCTCTGGAGTTGTTTACATCCGTTCTACCTCCTTTCTTGTGTAGTGGATGGATTAGAGCATCTTTCCAATCTTCCGGAATCCGTTCGGTTCGCCAAACTTCTTGTAGAGTTTTGGTTATTTCCTTGATTGTACCTGGACCAGCGGATTTCAAAAGTTCAGCAGTGATTCCATCTTCACCAGAAGCTTTGTTATTTTTAAGCTGCTTGGTTTGCCTAATTATTTCAACTTCATTCGGTGGTAATGAATCGGGGTTTGTTTGTTTAGGGTTTAGTATATATATATATATATATATATATATATATATATATATATATATATATATATATATATATATATATAATATATATATATATATATATATATATATATATATATATATATATATATATATATATATACTAAAGTGTATTCAAGAGGCTAAAAACGGTTTAATTTCTTAGGTTTTAACCTTTTTAATCATAATTATTTTTTAATCAGTTGATTCTTTTGTTTGCAGTTATAACAAAAGTTTAACAGTCACTACAAATATATGCGTACTGCTACAAATATTTATCTTCTTCTTGTCCTGGAGGTTAAGTTGACCCGAAGGCCCTGACTTGTATTCGCTGATTTTTCCGAACGTCACGACAATGTCGCTTGTTCGAAGGGTTTTAGCTGCCGTCCTTTAGGCATGGAGGTGATGACCGAAGAGGATGGTCATACTGGGGCAACGGCCGGCAATGAAGCTGCCGTGGCTCTGATTAGCGGATTGTCCGAAAGGGACGCCGTCGCTAGGAATTTGTCCAGAAGTCTGGACAGGAATGTCTGAATCTCTGGTGTGTCTGTTTCCCGATGGATTTGCGCATTCCTTACAAACCATGGGGCACCTACTAATGTGCGAAGAGCACGTGACTGGAACGATTGCAGAATTGCAATCGACGTTGGGGGAAGGTACGGGAACCAGGCCTGAGATCCGTAGGTGAGGACGGATCGGACCATGATTTTATACAGGGTTATTCGGATGTTCAGCGAGAGCTTACTTTTGCCGTTCATTAGGGGGTAAAGCAGACGAGCCATGGCTCTTGCTTTCCCGGTTACCTTCTTAAGGTGCGGCACCCACGTGAGGGCCACAAACATTTATATAATTTGTAGTTTCTGGGTGAGGATCGTTTTTACCGACAACTTCGTTATTTTCGATTTTATCTGATATTTATTTACATGAAGAGGGTAACAAAAATCTTCTGACTACAATAAACTACAAACAATTTAGCACAAATTTCATTCCTATTTTTCGTATTATTATCAATAATAAAAAATGATTTATACATCATTTATTAGCATCGTTTGGAGGTAAAAATAAGCAAAATAATCGAATATTCTTTAATACGGAAATCTCGAAGAACTGAGAGAAATTTGGAAAATGCATTCCAGCCTAAATTAAAATTAAATTACATTTGTTTTTACTTTTGTGTTGTTTCGCGATCTGTCTAATAAAAGAGTTATTTTATTTCTATTCTAATTTATTTCCCTACTTGCGCAAATGTCGTTTAACAGCTAATAAATCAATACAATATTAAGTTTCGTCGGTTTATCTCAAACAAATTTACCGGTTTACCTACGAAATTCGATGAATTTTAAAATGTCAAACGGTTATGCAGTAACAAAAAAGTGAATCAACTGTCCATTTTCAGTCGAATTGTGATTCTTCACATCGCACTTGTATCACAATCGACACAATTGAATTGAATTGACACAAAGTAATCGTATTGTAATGCTACCAATAAGACGGAGCAATTTAGGTCGCAGAACTCGCAACTCGAACTAATTGAACTGCAGAGCAACGCGAAAGTCAAAATAGAATTGAAAGGAATCGATTAACACAAACACATTTAGAACGTACACAAAAAGAAAGAGAAAACGCAAACGAAGATGATATGCATCTAAAGATACATCATCGGACAGTAGAAATCAATTCGCGCGACAATGAATTCGAATAATCGTGCAAGAAGACAAACAAATGTTTCGTTGACTATTCATCGAGCCGCATTCCATTACAAAATGACTACTGATTACATTACAGACCAATCCGTTGTTATTGGATCGATGGGCGTTATGTGTCTACATTTTAACGACCACCAGAGCCATTGCGCTCATTGGTTTCTGGAAAAGGAACAGATTCCACACATTTCCGGACACAAATCAAAACAGTTGCTTCCAAATTACTTCATTTGGCGCAATAAATGTGGTACATTTCCGTACATTTCCGTTCCGCTGTCTGTGTACAGCATTTCCGCGGTGTACTGCCGATAGAATTCATCTCGCGTGTAAAATGTTTCATTGACGTACTTCTGAATGTACTCCTCCTCAAATTGAATATCCACCACCACAATCGTTTATAGACGCAATGATCACTCAGAAATAGGTTTTTTTTTTGTTTAAACATTTCCAATAGCTTTTAACAAATTCACAAAACGATCACAAATAAGTTTCTTGAAATTTGCTATCAATTCATAATTAACGAAATTGTTAACTTCAATAAAAATCCTGAATGATGCAGAAAGAAAACGATTACTGGCCCTGCGTATTGACTGACTTGCAAAAAACTTACAATCTTACGCATCGTTTCGAATAGTACATTGACATCTCGTCAGATTGTCAATTATATATAAAAAGTCACATATGTTAGAGTTAGTTAAATAGAGTAAAATTAATTAACATTTTGAAAACATTTAGCGATTGTACTTAAAATAAAAGTATTTTCAATATTAAACCGTACATTTTTTAATAAAGTTAAAATAAAATGAGGTCTAACGCAAAAAAAAAACGATAAACCTTGAATAACTTTGGAAGAAGTGAATTTAACGAAAAATATTAAGATACCTTTTTTGTAGTGCATTCGATTTCCTTTAAGAATATGTATTGTATTTTTTCAAATATTGAGTTACAAAGTTTCAAATTTGAAAAGTAAAATTGTAAATACAGATCAATGTTCAAGGCACGATTACGTGGAAACGGCTTATTTGACGTAAATTTATAACGAGACCTTTTTTGTTGAAAATTGAATTTCCTTAAAATCAAAACTGTCCTATCTTTTTGATCCATCTTGAAATCATTATTTCCAAACATTTCCATAAACTAATTTACTAATTACAAGAATGCCTGAATAACAGAGAACAACATTTTAAAAAATCGCAAAAAACTAGATGTTCTATCATTTTGTTCCTGACCCTAACTTATGTTTAATTCTTACAAACCTTTAATGAACTACTAAAGTGTAAAAATATTATCTGCGTTTTTTTTTTCTTAGTTTATAACTAAATCATTATACTTCACTCCGCGGAGGTTTAACCCGATCCAATTTTTTTGTCTCGACATATAAACATTCCTTCTTCAGTGTTAAAGTGTCGATTCAGACTTCAGTCGGTAGTTATTAACAAAAACTTTAAAATTAGTGAAATAAGTCGCAAAAATTAAGGCAACTTACGACATTAAACTCAAAGAGATTTACCGCTAAACACACTTCACTTTCACACAAAATTACTTTTATTAATGGTCTGGACGCACGTTTTCATGATGAGTTTAAATCTACCTCCTGATGATGCTAACATGGTTAGTGAAACGTGCGTCGAGAACTTTACACTCTGGATGGTAAGGTGGTAAATTCAGAAGTCTGCTCAGTTCAATTTGAAAGAGGACACACTGTTCCGGTCCAAAAATATTCGGCTTTGGTAAACCGTAAAAAAGTCCTGGTGTGTGGACGCTTCATTGCCAGGACGCCCTGTTGAGGTCTCTATTGAGGAAACGGTCAACAAAATCCCTGATATCGTGACGGTTAGAGAGGTTATTGTAGATGATAAATATCTACGACATTCGTTTACCGAACACTCTACCCCAACATTTGGGAAACAGAACACATTGCAGAGCAATGACGAAATCCATTGTTCACTCCACAACGATGTTTACCATATACGTGTACAGGTATAACTGATATTCGGTATTCTTCAACATATTCTTGAAGAAGACCGAAAACACGATAGACTGGCATCATTAAGTATATTGGGTCCGAATGGTAGTGGAAAGTTTAGCACAGCGAGAGTTGGAAACTTGTTGAAGAGGCCTTCATCCTGCAGTGGATTGAGATGGGCTTATGACGATGCTGACCATATATATATATATATATATATATATATATATATATATATATATATATATGGTCAGCATATATATATATATATATATATATATATATATATATATATATATATATATATATATATATATATATATAGCTTAGCACAGCGAGAGTTGGAAACATGCTAAAGAGGCATAGGATAAAAATACGGCGAGCCGGCGGATTAAATTCTGTGAATTCGCTGTCAAGATAACATTTAGGTTTGTGGTTCTGGACAGTGTTGCCGACCTTACCCAAGTTTTTCGTAGAATCTGTCATTTTGATGTTTTGATCGTTTTTGAGTGGTGCCTTTAAAAGTTTCTGAGTTATTTTTACTGTATTCTTTGTTGTTTTAGTTATTTTCTGGTTTGGTTTCTGTTTCTGGGAGTTCTGTAGTAAAAAATCTGCGATTATAATTGCAAAAAAATGCCAAAACCGTTAAGCGATCAGTGTAAGCAGCTTGTCTCGTCACTTATCAGTTATTTTGATCAGGAACGAGATAATGGGGCTCATCTTTTGCCATTAAACGCTGTGAGAGAGGTATGTATTAATAACTTAGTAGGTCTCATGGTTAATTGGATTTTTTAGCGAGTTTCAGCTACACTAAATATTATCATTGCATAATCAATCCTATAAAATTGACATAGGACAAAACTTATTACAATCGTCATATAGGTCGAGATGGAAGAACGATTGAAACTGTTTGGATATGTGAAAAAAGCTTTGTCAACAGTTACATACAGTTAACGAGTACAGTACAGTTAAAGAGTATTTGATAGACTAGACTAGAAGTTAATCCTTTAATAATTTACTTGAACGGCGATTCAGATGCTGAAAGTTGTTTTAGTGACACAGAATAATTAAACTTTGTGTGAACTAAATGAAAAGCCCCTATGTTGACAAGCAGAAGTTTCGAAACAGATTTTTGATTAAAACTTTTAAAGAAAAAATTTTTCGTGTTACTTTTTCATTTACAGTTTTATCGATCATACAAATGCCATAGTCTGGGTATTTTGTTGTTGATGTGGCAACAATGAAACGTGAGTGCCTCATAGATTTTGATGGAGTGTAATTATTGTTTCTCTGAATGAGCTGTATCTGACAAATTGGTGTGTTATTATAAGAAATATAAAAATAATCGATTAAAATATTTGTTTAACTTGCGGGATATAACAATGAAAAAAGTTGATAGGGTGTTAAAACGAACGAAGGGGGACTGGAAATTTACGGACCGGTTTTTTTTACGACTGGAAGGGAAAAGGCAAAAAAAACTGAAAGACGCAGGTGAGGGGGGAGTTCTGATGGGCTCCCTCCATTGAAAAGAACCGAAGTGCTCGCATTAATTCTCCGGGACCCGGAAGACTGTACGTCGGAAAGCGGGGACACACCCCCGCTCATCCCCCACGTCGTGCCCTAAAAGCCTTTCACTGTACCGGGCAATAAGCACATACCTGTCATTCACCATTAATTTCCAGACACGGGAGAAAACATTTGTTTGATTGGGCGCGGACAATGGACCGCCACGTTGCCGAGTTTACCATTTATTATTGGGTTCAAGTCAAGGCGAATGCGAACGTAAATATTGTAAATACTAATTCAATGCAACTAATTCAATGCAAATTTTTGTTTACAAGCGATTTAATCGCTTTTTATAAAGTTGCGCTTTTAGCAAACTAATTGCAAATCCTTACAAGCTTCACAGATTCAACAGAATCAGATGTGTATCCGATAGATAACGGTGTGATCGCAAGGCTGAAAAGTAGATTCCTTTCTAGTAACGCTTCAGAAATTTCAAGCAGATGAAGTAGCAGCTTCGAAAATAGCTTAAAAAATAGATTGTTATTTTAATGCTAGTTTTTAGGTGATAAAACTGAGGCGCAAACTGAAGGAAACTTCAACAAGGGCTGAGAGAACTACGCAGATTCACATTTCATAGCTCATTTGTGTGGTCGAACCTGTACAGGTGACGCTTCACTCCCAGGACGCCCTTTTCAGGTCTCTACTGAGGAAACGGTCAACAAAATCCCTGATATCGTGTTGCCAATCGCAGAGTGACGGTTAGAGAGGTTGTTGAGATGATAAATATCTACGACATTCGTCTACCGAACATTTGGGTTGCACAAAACCGAAAACACGCTAGACTGACATCATCATCATGACATCATCATCATCATCATCATTAAGTATATTGGATCCGAATGGTAGAGGAAAGCTTAGCACAACGAGACTTGGAAACTTGCTGAATAGGCCTTCATCCTGCACTGGATCATCACGGGCTGATGATGATGATGATCATATATATACATATATATATATATATATATATATATATATATATATATATATATATATATATATATGATCATCATCATTAATATATATATTTTGGTTAATTTTCTTGGGTTTATTGCTCCGTATAAATTTTAACAAATAAAAGATAGGTGTTCAGTTTTTTTTTGTTTACTTATTTTTATTTAACGTTTCGATCATGAGTCGACCTTCATCAGAAAACTGTTTTCTAAGAAAATATTGCTGTTGGTACTCTAAGGTTTTTACATTTTTTTTTTAAACTTACCCATTGCAGGTATTCCATACAGAATGTTTATCATTATATTTAAAAAAAAAATGTTTCTAGGTTTTTATCATTTTATAAACACTTATAACGTTTAACTTTATAAACACGAATGACACTAATCGACATTAGACTCCACATAACAGCCAAAAGAGCTGAAAAAAATCTTTAGTTGTAAATTTGTTTATTACTTTTTGGATAGACTAAAAGTAGTCCGGTCAAATTAGACAGAAAAATAAAAGTGAAGGTACATAAATTCACATCATGCTGGAAGTAAGTAAAATAGTTCAAAGCATAATTAAAAATATCATTTCAAAATTCCCTATGGTTCCGGTACGTGGAAAAAAATTGACTCTAGGTCAAAGGTAAAAAAAAAGGGTTTTTCGCAATTTTCATCAAAACGGTAAGTTTTATCGTAAAATTATTTTAAACAAAAATTGTAGATCATAAAATTATCTATAAAAAAGGTATCAATAATATTTTTCCTAAGAGCCACCGTTCCTGAGATATAAAGATTTAAAAAGTTGAAAGCGTCATAAGTACGTCACGTATATACATCTCTGTAGCTGTAATATTATATGTAATATTGATATTAACAACACTAATGCGACATATATCATTGACGGAGGATACTTACCACACCATGTTGTGTGGGATAGTGAAGAAACATTCAACGTTATTTTTGATAAATACGTTCAGTATGTACGTCGACATTTTTGTCCCAGAGTTACTGTCGTATTTGAAGGCTATAATGATTGCAACGACAAATATTAAAGCAGCAGAACAACGTCGTCAAACTTTAGCAACATCTTCATCTTCCGATATTTTATTTAATGAACTTATGACAGTTCCTACCAGTCAACAGAAATTTCTTGCAAATACTCACAACAAGTCTCGGTTCATTTCAATGTTGAAAGAAAAGTTTACTGCTGAAAATATATCGGTTAAACAAGCTAATAACGATGCCGATGTACTGATTATTGAAACAGCAATAGAGCAATTTAATTTCACAAATACAACTATTGTTGTTGGTGAAGATGTAGACTTACTCATATTACTCACTGCTCGAACTCCAACTGAAAGAACTATTTTCTTTTTAAAACCAGGAAACGTTCAAAATCAATCGGAAATATATTCATCAAAAAGTTTATCAACTTTTGCAAAGTGTCAAAATCATGTACTATTTTTACACGCAATAACTGGCTGTGATACGACATCTGCATTTTACAGGAGGGGTAAAACAACAGTCTTTAAAAGGTTAAACCCATTTTTTTTTACCTTTGACCTCGAGTCATTTTTTTTTCCACGTACCTCAACGATGGGGAATTTTGAAATGTTATTTTTAATTATGTTTTGAACAGTTTACTTATGTATTTTTAAATGTCTAGATTGACCGGACTAGAGGTATTAGCGACAGCAGGTCGACCCGTATCAAGGCCGTATCGTTAGAAAATGTTTTCTACATTTAATGTACGTTTCTAGATCCACGGTGGGCGTATAATTTTTTATAAACTATTTTGATTTTTTTTTTCTTATTATCATTTTATTTGAAAAATTGCTTTATTTTTATTATTGTAATCTGTTATAATAGATTTTATTGAGCTGTTCAGTGTCAGTCTTTGAACTGATGCTATTCTTGTTTTTTTGAATTTCGATCATTTCGAGAAATTCTCTTTTTTGTGTGACATTCAGGACGTCACCAATAAATCCAAGAAAGTTTACCAACAAATATACCAGGAAGGTGCAAGAAAATAGTTAGAATTACATATATATATATATATATATATATATATATATATATATATATATATATATATATATATATATATATATATATATATGCGTACGCAAATGTTAGAGGTTGTCAGAAAATTTTATTCCCAGTTATATGAAGATCGGAACCAATCAAAGACAACAATGTCCACGGAAGAACAAATGCCAGATATCCTAGTGGAGGAAGTAACAAATGCTATAGAATGAATGAAAAACGGCAATGCTCCAGGAAAGGACAGTGTAACTGTCGAAATGCTAAAAGCTGGTGGTCGGACGTTATATAAAACACTGTCAAAATTATACTCAAAATGCCTCAAAGAACAAAAAGTACCTGACTTATGGAAAAATGCAGAAGTGATCCTTTTACATAAAAAAGGAGCACAGGAAGATTTAAAGAACTACCGTCCAATAAGCCTCCTATCAGTAATATACAAAGTTTAATAAAGATAATTTCTAAAACAATATTAAAAAAACTGAATGACGCACAACCAAGAGAACAAGCAGGATTCAGAAGTGGATTCAGTACAATGGATCACATCCAGGTTGTACAGCAGGCCATAGAAAAGCACAAATACACCATGCCACTGTGCTTGGCTTTTTTCGCCTACGAAAAAGCATTTGACTCCATCTCAAAGCATACAATTATGGATGCACTGCTTAGCCAAGGGATAGATAAAGCATATCTAAACCTATTAATATCGATATATGATGGAGTTACAGCCACAATTCACCTTGATGATCTTAAAGTGGGAATTAATGTAGAACGAGGTGTACGGCAGGGTGACGCAATATCCTCTATTCTTTTCTCGGCTGGCCTAGAGAAGTATTCCGTAAATTGGATTGGAAACAAGATGGTGTAAGGATCAATGGTACAAACTTAAACCCTCTTAGATTTGCAGATGATATCATTCTCCTTTTACCCAAAGGAGCTGCAATGACGCATACAAGAACTGCAAAAGGCTGGCGAACCATTTGGCTTAAAAATAAACCTAAAAAAGAGGTTATATGCAATAACTTTATGCAGGACAGAAGAATTTCAGTTTTAGGAAGGGATTTGGAGATTGTGGACAGCTTTATATATCTTGGGCAGAGGATTTCAATGGAGGGGAATCCCGCCCGAGAGGTGGAACGGCGTGTTAAATGTTGCTAGCATTTTGCCTGAAAAGAAAAGTCTTCGATCGGTGTGTTCTACCCGTTATAACATACGGAAGTGAAAACTGGACACTCGGGACGTCGCAATCAGTTCAAAAACTTCGGGTAGCACTGAGGGGAACAGAAAGATGTATGCTTGGCATTACAAGACGAGACAGAAAGTCCTGCGCATGGATCAAGGATCAAACGAAAGTCTGTGACATCATTGCAAGAGTAAAGAAATTGAAATGGACATGGGCAGGCCATATAGCGAGGCGATGGTATGACAGATGGACCAAGGCAATCCTGGAGTGGAGACCGCTTGATCGCAAACGTCCGCGAAAAAGACCGAAAGCACGATAGATTGATGACATCGTAAAGTATATTGGACCAGAGTGGCAGAGGAAAACTCAGGACCGTGAAAGTTCTCAGGACCTTCATCCTGCAGTGGATCGACACCGACTGATGATGATTATAAAACGATCGAACATTGTGGCAGATCCTCATCGATTACAAATGGATTTAAAGTGAGGATTTTATTCCTTATTTCATACTATCGCGTCTTAGTTCAATACAAACGTTGCAAGAGTAAATTTAGTAGAAAATTGCGTCAGTTGTTTTGTCTCGTGCGAGATATTTTTTGTTGAGTCGTAAGTGCTTAATGATGCAAAAATGTCTAAAACATGGCCAGAAGGTAGCCAGATAAAATGTACGACATGTACTGTGCAAACCACCTTAAAGAGATATAAGGAAACGGGAAAGAAAATTAAGTAAAAGCAGGAAGAAAACGACGTACGACCTTAACAGAAGAACTGATCGATATTGTGAGCGACTCGCATTACAAGATCGACGTAAATCAACTCGGGATTGAAGTAGTGCTTTGTTCGCTCAACGGGGAGTTTGACATTCCGCTAGTACAGTAAGAAGACGTCTCAAGACGTCATTCTTTACGAATTATGCGGGGTTTGTCGGAATACATAGGTGCGATTACTTTGGCCTTGTCGAAATCTATTTTGTGGCCCGTTTGGATATGATATGTTCTGCTAGAATTGAGGAGAGATCCGATTTTGGGACCGCTAGAGAATGCTGGTATATGCGATTTTATATACGTCTGTTGGTTTGGCGGATATATGATTGGGAGCAGACAGAACAAGGAATCTCATGGATACCATATGACTCTTGTGGAATATTATTTTTCACTGGCTTAAGGAAACTGGATATATTTCTTTCTAATGTAAATATCGTTTTCTACATGGGAGAGTAGCCAGATAAAAGTCTTACCTATCGAAGGCCCGCAAAAAAAACGAGCCAAAAATTTGCCCAATGGACAATTAAACATTGGTCTAAAGTAAAGTTACTTTCTTTTCTTGTAGATACTAAAAAATTCAATCACTCTGTGTAGGATAAACAAATGAAAACTAGTTTCTGTTTTTTTATTGTGTAAAAATTTTTTTGCTCAAAGGGCGTCTGAATAGCAGGTGTTATATCGCAATGCTCGAGGAAGTCTTGGAACTGCCCTGACCTGGAACCGAACATGATAACGCGCCTTGTCAGTGGGCTTAAGCAACAATTCGTTGGTTCCGTAATAATATAGTAGGTATGTTAGACTGGTCAGCACAGTCTCCAGACCTATGATCCATCGAAAATCTTTGGCACATTTTATAAAGAAATACAGCACTGCCACGAAAAAACCCAACTTCAATAAAAAATATTCAACGAATGGCAATCTATTTCTCCCGATTTATATCACGCTTAAAAACGGTGATTAAAGCTAATGGTGAATCAATAAGATATTAAATTTGTTCTCAATAATTGATATAAAATATTATACTTATAAAGTTACTATTTATAGTTATTATAACTTCAGCATTTTTAAAGTTGGAAGGTGAAAAGAAGGCAGAGCTTTAAATGTTGCGTTGTAGGTTGGCTGTAGGTAACTTGTAGGTTATGAGGAAGCGTGTTTTAACTGGTTGACTTTGCCAGTGTTATATGTGTTTCCCACCTCATGACTATACTATTGTCCAAAATAGACCCTGAAGAAATCGTCACTCATCTTTAGTTACAAAAGGCGTATAGATCGACAATTATTTATGTTTGCTTTACCTGTAAGCATGTTGAGATCAATGTCTCTATTTTCCCACTGCCGGAAATGCCGCATATAACCAAAGTCTTCCTTTGTTAGTTCTTTCTCAGGTATAGCCACATCAGGCTTGTAAAGGGTATTCCATTAAGAGGTTTCGAATGTTGGTAACGAATAAAAGAAACGTTTCATAACATACCTGAAAATTATTTATGTCAGTGCGAAGCTGGATAGTGTACAATTATATGTGGAATACAACATCTGTCAAATGACCGCCACGACTTCTCTGGCAGCTCACAATTCTTTTGTTAAAATTCTCGATTGCTGCTGAACACATTTGCGGAGTTATGTCACGAATTATTCGCCTAATTTCTTCTTTCAACTGTTGAACGGTTTGCGGATTATTTTCGTAAGCTTTGCTCTTCACATAGCCCCACAAAAAAAAGTCTAGCGGCGTCAAGTCGCATGACCTTGGTGGCCAATTTATGTCCCCATTCCGGGAGGTCAGCCTCCCTCCAAACTGTGTACGCAATAAAGTCAATGTTTCACGTGCTGTATGACATGTCGCACCATCTTGTTGGAACCACATATTCTCTAAATCCATGTCCATTATTTGATCCCATAAAAAAACATCAATCATCGTTCGGTATCGTTCTCCGTTTACTGTAACAGCTCGTTCATCTTCATCTTAAAAAAATACGGTCCAATGATACCCTTAGCCCAAAAACCGCACCAAACTGTGACACGTTGAGCATGCATCGGGATTTCGTGGATTTCTCTAGGATTTTCATTGCCCTAGATGCGACAATTTTGTTTATTTACGTAACCGTTTAAGTGGAAATGAGCCTCGTCACTGAAAATGATTTTATCGCAAAAATTATTGTCATTTGCCTTCATCTGTAGAATCCAATTGGCAAATGCACGGCGTTGCCCATGGTCGGCTGGCTTTAGCTCCTGTGTTAGCTGAATTTTGTAAGGATGTAGACTTAAGTCTTTTTTCAAAATTCGCCACGTTGAAGTTCTGCTGATACCTAAATGTGGCGCGCGCCTGTTAACAGACATTTGTGGATTTTCAGTAACATTTTCACGAACCGCCTGAATATTTTCAACCGAACGAGCAGGACGTTCCCTGACTTTTGTTTCGATATCTTTCACAGATCCGGTAGTCTCGAATCTACGAACTATTTTGCGAATGGTTACTTCTGACGGACGATTGCATACACCAAAGTATTCACGAATTCGCCGAAATGAGGCTCTCTCAGAACACCCATTTTGAAAATACGTTTTAACAATGTACACACGTTGTTCTACTGTATAACGCTCCATTGTTGAAATTGTACTGAATTCCACAATGAAACCGAATAACATAAACAAAGTTTGAGATAAGAAGACTAGAACAAAAGAAGAGACTAGACTAAACTAAAACAAAACATTCGAAACCTGACATTGACAGTGACAGAAGTTGTATTCCACGTATAATTGTACACTGTCCAGCTTCGCACTGCCATAAATAACTTTCAGGTATGTTATGAAACGTTTCTTTTATTCGTTTCCAACATACGAAACCTCTTAATGGAATACCCTTTATATTATACGTCATTTTGAAGCTGAATGTTCGAGCTTTGAACTAACTATTCGACTGGAAAAAACGCTGATTCCAATAGGGTCTCCAGTCGAAGAAAAATAGGTGATAAGCAGGGACATGATAGTATTAGATGATATATCGGTAAAAATCAAGTTTACGAAAGTATACAATCGAAATAATTGGCAACGTCGCACCCTCCCGCGGACGCATCACCTGCGTGGTGCGCTTCGCAATTGTTTCGTCGACGATGGGCGAGGAGACGCTCTCTGGATCTTCGGCACGTGGCCGGCACGTGACCCGACAGCCACCCTCCGGGATAAATTTATTAAAATATCGGAACAAGGCGCTGTCTAAATTATATACCTGCCCGTTTTATTAAATCGCGCGATTCACGTGACCGATGTATCGAATCCGACGGTGCGCCCTACGATTTTCCGTTGGGGTTGACCTCTTGACATCACTTCCACTCGGATTTACCCATGCGAATGGCAATATTTCATCAAAAGAACCATCCACGGCTTTTATTAAACGATTTTTTTTTGTTGCTGAAGCCGATCTGATACTTTTCTCTCCCCGTTTTTCGGTCCTCGAAATGAAATGAAACGTTTACCTTTGTAGTTATTATTACTTTTCTTGTTATTGCTTTTCAAGCAAATTGTTACATGACTTTTGGTATTGTCTAAATGTTTGTAATAATATATATATATATATATATATATATATATATATATATATATATATATATATATATATATATATATATATATATATATATATATGCTAAAAAGTTATATAGGCAGACATTTGGTAGGCTCAACATAGTGATAAGAGCAGACTCCTACTTTGCCTGAAAAGAAAAGTCTTAGATCAGTGCATTCTACCCGTTATGACATAGGGAAGTGAAACCTGGACACTCACATCGCAATCAATTCAAAAACTGTGGGTGGCACAGAGGGGAATGGAAAGATGTATGCTTGGCATTACAAGACGAGACAGAAAGTCCTGGGCATGGATCAGGGAACAAACAAAAGTCTGTGACATCATTGGAATAGTAAAGCAATTGAAATGGAGATGGGCAGGCCATATAGCGAGGCGATGGGATGACAGACCAAGGCAATACTGGAGTGGATACCGCTTGATCGCAAACGTCCGCGAAGAAGACCGAAAGTACGATGGATTGATGACATCGTTAAGTATATTGGACCCGAGTGGCAGAGGAAAGCCCAGGACCGTGAGAGTTGGAAGCATGCTGAAGAGGCCTTCATCCTGCAGTGGATCGATACAGACTAATGATGATGATCCTTCACGCGCAATCCAAAGCGTTTCCCAAGACCGGTTTCTGGCCTTAAGCCGTCATCGGTTGGGAGCTGATAAGCGTGAAGCCTGAAGAGTGGATGAAGGAACGACTAAAGCCATCACCATTCAAATTGGCCATGTCGAATGGAGTGCAGTTTTTGATCATAATCATTTGGTTTTGAAAATACCAAATTTTCTCAAATAAATACAAACTTTTGAACGTTAATGTTTCGGGAGGTCTTCTCTTCCCGTTTTTAAAACTCTTCGAACAATTATTTATATTAATTTCTATATAATACTCTAGGTAAGAGGTTTGAACTGAGGTTTGCTGTGTGATTATTATGTATTCAAATAATTAAACGTTTTGTATTGTATTGTTTAGAATTGGGAACCAGATTGAATTTAAATCTACCGAAGTCATAGCAATACAGTTATTTTTATTTAAATTAATTAAACCGGTTTCTTTTATTCTTCTGCATTTAGTTACCCATTCTTTTAATACCATTTTGGAATTATTCCAATTTATTTTATATCCTGATTCCCATTCGTGTTGGCAAGTTCTAGATTAGAGTAGAACCATCTACACCGATTATTTGGAAAAATGTAAAACAATAACTGGGGAGTATTATGTGTCGTTTTTACATCAGTTAAGCGAAAAAATCGAGAAGAATCATCCTCATTTGAAAAAGAAAAAGATTCTCTTCAATCAAGGCAATGCGCGGATGAGTATCTGTACAGTTTCAATAGCCAAAACCACTACAACTTCCACCATATTAACCGGATTTGGCCCCCAGTTACTTTTTTTATTTCAAAACCTAAAACAATGGCTCAGCGAACAACAGTTCACATCGAACGGGAATGTCATCGCCCAAAACAGATGCCAATTTTGAGGACTTTGCGAAATTTTACTTTTTAGACGGCTTAAAGAACTTGGAGAAGCGCGATAGATCGAAAAGGAGATTTTGATAAAAAATTAAAAAAAATCTACTTAAAACTATTTGTTTTTCTAACTTTTTCTAAGGACTTTCTGAACGACCTTTGTAGTTTGGTGTTTAGTTGTAAATCTCTTCGAGTTTACTATATTTATTACTTTTTCTACCAATAATTCTAAATATTCATTATAATTGACTTGACTTTGACAATTACTCATTATTTCTCCTTACGACAACCTCTCTTAAATTGATTTTCCTCACCTCAAAGCCAACGGAAACACCCAAAACTTTTCCTAAAGTTTATCGAAGCCATTTCGCGCGGAAAATCGACGATCAAATTCAGATCTGAAAGAAGAGGCAACCACATCTAGATTGCCGATTGCGAAACAAATGCCTGTAACGACCCCACGGTGCGTTTTATTATCGGAGGGGGCTCGAGGCAAATCGCCAGACATTTGTTTTTCACCGGCAGGTCTTGATTTTGA
Source organism: Cosmopolites sordidus (assembly GCA_031761425.1). NCBI lineage: Eukaryota > Metazoa > Arthropoda > Insecta > Coleoptera > Curculionidae > Cosmopolites > Cosmopolites sordidus. The sequence goes on along the minus strand of JARFXV010000840.1, from coordinate 960,554 downwards.
TTATCTAGTGACGAATATAATGCGATTGTGTTCTGTTTTATTTTGCGACAGATTTGGTTTGGTTTCACAATCGATTTAAAGAAATATTTTATTCAGATTATTGTGATTGTGGCTAGTTGACTGGAAAATTCTATGTGTTAAACAAATTAGAACAAAGGGACTAGCCCCGATTGTTCCCCAGTATACAAGGGGTGTAATTAAAGCTCGGAGAGTGACGATGTAGCGTTCGATCTAGTAAAACTGTTGCCTTCCCCATTGAACGGAAGGCAGCCCAACATCTGATGCGTCTCAAATACAAGTTTGAATTCCCCAGTGTCACTCTGGGCTTCATAATACTTTTTTTCGTAAGTTGAATTTTTCTAGTACGTTCTGAAAGTGTGTGCCAACAATTTTGAACTGTTAAGTTTTGTTTCCGACTTGGCACTGTGCGACGGAAACGGTTCATGTTCAACCGAGCCTCTTTGTTTGCCAGAATTGATTCCTTGTCCCTTTTTTCTTTTCGCACGATTGAAAGTGTAGTGAAAATTTTTTCAAAAAACAATTCAATATTAATCATGCACATTTACAGCATGTCATGTACGGAATCGTATTTGACAACCATTCTATTTTGGCTATTCGGTTATGCTTGCGCCATCTCTGTATTAGTTCGAGAACTTTTCGAACGATCCCTATAAATTTATTAATCTGTGCTTTTTCTTGGCGATTTGGTTTGGTTTCACAATCGATTTAAAGAAATATTTTATTCAGATTATTGTGATTGTGGCTAGTTGACTGGAAAATTCTATGTGTTAAACAAATTAGAACAAAGGGACTAGTCCCGATTGTTCCCCAGTATACAAGGGGTGTAATTAAAGCTCGGAGAGTGACGATGTAGCGTTCGATCTAGTAAAACTGTTGCCTTCCCCATTGAACGGAAGGCAGCCCAACATCTGATGCGTCTCAAATACAAGTTTGAATTCCCCAGTGTCACTCTGGGCTTCATAATACTTTTTTTCGTAAGTTGAATTTTTCTAGTACGTTCTGAAAGTGTGTGCCAACAATTTTGAACTGTTAAGTTTTGTTTCCGACTTGGCACTGTGCGACGGAAACGGTTCATGTTCAACCGAGCCTCTTTGTTTGCCAGAATTGATTCCTTGTCCCTTTTTTCTTTTCGCACGATTGAAAGTGTAGTGAAAATTTTTTCAAAAAACAATTCAATATTAATCATGCACATTTACAGCATGTCATGTACGGAATCGTATTTGACAACCATTCTATTTTGGCTATTCGGTTATGCTTGCGCCATCTCTGTATTAGTTCGAGAACTTTTCGAACGATCCCTATAAATTTATTAATCTGTGCTTTTTCTTGGCGATTTGGTTTGGTTTCACAATCGATTTAAAGAAATATTTTATTCAGATTATTGTGATTGTGGCTAGTTGACTGGAAAATTCTATGTGTTAAACAAATTAGAACAAAGGGACTAGTCCCGATTGTTCCCCAGTATACAAGGGGTGTAATTAAAGCTCGGAGAGTGACGATGTAGCGTTCGATCTAGTAAAACTGTTGCCTTCCCCATTGAACGGAAGGCAGCCCAACATCTGATGCGTCTCAAATACAAGTTTGAATTCCCCAGTGTCACTCTGGGCTTCATAACACTTTTCTTCGTAAGTTGAATTTTTCTAGTACGTTCTGAAAGTGAGTGCCAACAATTTTGAACTGTTAAGTTTTGTTTCCGACTTGGCACTGTGCGACGGAAACGGTTCATGTTCAACCGAGCCTCTTTGTTTGCCAGAATTGACTCCTTGTGGCTTTTTTCTTTTCGCACGATTGAAAATGTAGTGAAAATTTTTTCAAAAAACATTTCAATATTAATCATGCATATTTACACCATGCCATGTACGAAATCGTATTTGACAACCATCCTATTTTGGCTATTCGGTTATGCTTGCGCCATCTCTGTATTAGTTCGAGAACGTTTCGAACGATCCCTATAAATTTATTAATCTGTGCTTTTTCTTGACGATTTGGTGAAGGTGAATCTTATTAAATATTTTTACCATATATTGTTACTAACCGCCTGTTGAACATTTTACGTAAGCTTATCAACAAATACAAAACCACACGTTATTGTGAAATAGCAAAAGACAATAAATTATCTGTAAATAAATATGTTATCCGACAAAAAAAAAACTTTTAATTGCTTCTTTGATGTCTAAATAACTATTTTTTCGCTACAAACGGGCAATAAAACGAAAGATAAAACAGCAAACAGGGGCAAATGTTATAAATGGATGGCATTTTTCTACTACTTCAATAATAATTAATAAATAACCCACTGTGTTATCGGAAAAAGTACAGTTATAATAGTTTTGTTTGAATAATAAAGATTTCTACAATGTTTTAAAACAAAGAATGTCCATTGTAAACTCCACAATGCCCTGATAAAACATAAACTAAGGTCCGGTACTAAAAAATAGAACACTTCATGTTTTCACTTATTTTTACTTTCTAATTTTTCAATATTATTAATCTCTTCTTGATGATTTTCAAATTGAGCGGTTATTTCTATCCTTGAACAAAACACAGATGGCGCTGTGAATGTACGACATTTAGTCGTGCATGGAGTCGTGCCCTATACAACAGCGCGTTAAAATTGTTGAATTATTTTAAGAATATGTGCGTTCGGTGAAAAATGTTTTCAGAAAATTACGTGATACAAAATTACAAAATCCTTGATGTCATTTTTCGAAAATTTTTAAATCTTGGTTAAAACATTCTCCTTGTTTGTCACTCATACTTCCTAAGTTTTCACACTTCCTAATCTTCAATGACATGTTCACTCCCATCTGTTGGCCATTTTTCAATAATTCAGCAACAATATCTTTATAATTTTCACTTTTTTTAATTCCCAAAAATTCTTCGACAATCATTTTGAATTACTTCTACGCAACTTATTTATTAACAGATAAAATACTTTCAAACTGAGGATCTTTTACAACTTTACGGATCTGTGGGCCAACAAATATCCCCTCTTTCAGTTTCGCTTTTATAATACTTGTAATTTTTTTTGTAAATACAGGAAAGCATCACTATTTTTGTTTAGCGGCTTTACAAAGTTTTTCATAAGTCTCAATGTGTAAAGGGGGTAGAATAATGTCTCTTGGATCTACCAACGACTCATCTTTAATGTTCATTTTGCCTGGAATATACTCGTTCCGAATAGGCTATTCTTTTCTTAATAGTATATTTTGACTCGATTTACCGGGACAAACTGGATATGGAAAATCCATATTCGAATGTAAAATTGGCTTAATAACAAACGGAATTTCGGCATATACAATGACCCTCTTATTTTTTGTATTACATGCTACTGTCTTCGTAACTCAAAAGTAACAGTCATTTTCATTATTATTAGATTTTCTCCAAAATATTGGTGAACCAAATGGAAGGTATACGTTATCTCCTGTTGACAACTGGAGTAAAACGATTCTACAGCTTTCACAAAACACATAATCCACCGATGTTTTATCTTGGTTGGCAACAGGAAATCCAAAATAAGGACGATATGCACTTTTTTTAACGAATCTACAATGGTTCTTCTTTTTATTGAAATACGTAGATAATATTTCTGCTAACATTTTTAAGTTTAAGGAACGTAGGTTAACATATATCATCATCGCCCTTTTGTAGATCTACTGCAAGATGAAGGCCTCCACAGCATACTTCCAATTCGCACGGTCCTGAGCTTTCCTCTGCCATTCGGGTCCAATATACTTGATGATGTCATCCGTCCATCGTGCATTCGGCCTTCTTCGCGGGCGTTTATGATCAAGCGGTATCCATTCCAGAATTGCTTTGGACCATCTGTCGTCGCATTGTCTCGCTATATGACCTCCCCACTTCCATTTCAATTCTTTCACCTTTCCAATGATGTCACATACCTTCGTTTGTTCTCTGATCCAGATGCAGGTCTTTCTGTCCCGCTTTGGAATGTCAAGCATACACCTTTCCTTTCCTCTCTGTGCAACCCGAAGCTTTTGAACTGATTATGATGTGAGGGTCCTTGTTTTACCTCCATATGTCAAAACAGGCAGCACGCACTGATTAAAAACCTTTCTCTTCAGACAAAGTGGGAGTTTGCTTTTAAATACTATGTTGAGCCGATCAATTCTTCTATTGGAACCTTTGGTGTGAAACACTAAACTTGAAGAGATTTACCACTAAACACCAAAACGCTTTTTTAAACTGCTCGACGCACGTTTCGCTAACCATGTTAGCATCATCAGGAGACGATTTAATCTATCAGATTAGTATATTGAGCCGGCCAAATGCCTGCCAGCCACACTTAACCCGCCGTTCCACCTCCCAGGCGGTATCACCCTCAATTAAAATCCTTTGCCCAAGATATATGTAGTGGTCCACAACCTCTAAATCACTTCCTAAAATAGAAATTCTTCTGTTGACAGCAAATTTGTTAAACATAACCTGACTCTTTTTTAGGTTTATTTTCAAACCAAATAGTTTTCCCGCCCTTTGCAGCTCTCGTATGTGCTCTTGTAGCTCATCGGGGCTTTGTGAAAGGGGAACGATATCATCCGCGAATCTAAGATGGCTTAGATATGCACCATTGATTTCTATTTCCTGGTGTTCCGAATCCAGATTACGAAATACCTTTTCAAGGCAGGCTGAGAAAAAAACAGGCGATATTGAGTCACCCTGCCGTACACCACGTTCTACGTTGATTTTAACTTCAAAGTCGTCCATGTGAACTGTAGCTGTAGCTTCCTCAGACATGGATCTCAGTAGGTTCACATAGTCTCTGTCTATCCCTTGGTTAAGCAATGGCCTGCATTGATACTGAATCAAATTCCATTTCATAGTCAATAAAAGCCAAGCACAGTGGCATGGTGTATTCATTGTACCTTTCTATGTTCTGTTGGACAACCTGCATATAGTCCATTGCACTGAATCCACTTCTGAATCCTGCCTGCTCTCTTGGTTGTGCGTCATTCAGTATTCTTAATATTTTTAAGATATTATCTTGGTGAAAACTTTGTACATAACTGATAGGACGCTTATTGGGCGGTAGTTTTTTAAATCTTCCTGTGCTCCTTTCTTATGAAGAAGAATAACTTCAGCATTTGTCCATAGACTGGGTATTTTTTGATCTTTGAGGAGTTTTGAGTACAATTTTGCCAGTATTTTCGTTGTAGAGTTCGACCACCAACCTTCAACATTTCAACCATTACATTGTCCTTTCCTGGAGTCTTTCCATTCTTCATCACATCTATGGCATTTGTCACTTCTTGCAACAGGATATCTGGCATTTGCTCATCCGTGGGCATTACTGTCTTTAACTGGTTCTTATTTTCATATAACTTTGAATAAAATCATATGATAACCTCTAACATTTCCGTATGCTCCCTACACGCTGTGCCATCCTCACGCATTAAGGCAAACATTTGTCAGCTTATGTTTGGCTTTGTTTATTCCTTTGTTTTCTTCTAGCAAAAGTATATATAAATATATATATATATATATATATATATATATATATATATATATATATATATATATATATATATATATATATATATATACATATTTCGTTCGGGGTATATAAAGAAAGTACGACCGCTCTGCTACAAAATCATACTTTTAATTCGTTAGGTACTTTTAATTCTCAAAACTGATTGAACTGATTTTTAATGATTAAAAAACATGCTCATGGTTGTTTTGTGTCTTGTGTGGATGAAGGTATTTTAATTTTTCCAAAAAGAAAATATTTTAGAATATTCCTAAACAACTGTTTAACAACGGAATAACTTTTGCTTTATGGTGTACTTAAAAAACAGACAATGCAACAATAACAATATCCTTCGTTCAAACTAAACTACATGAAATAACGAAAAATATAAAAAAAGCATTAAATTCGTTCGAACGAAACGAATTAAATAAAATAATGTTGGTTAAGACGGCCGAGATGGTCTGGTGGGTTAGTCGCCTGCCTGGCATTCCAAAGGTAGCTGGTTCGATTCCAGCGGCTCGGATGGTTGTTTTTTTTTAATTCTTCTGTCTGTCTTACTTCCTACCCTACACACATACACTTATATACACTCACATATACACACACACGCTCAAGCATATCCACACCTAAATGGTTGTGATTGTTTCTAGGCAAGGGTGCAAAATCCGACAACGAACTACCCCTCAGTCATGCCAGTTAAAACCTGGATAAGGCCGGATGCCCTCTGAGAAGTGTTCTATGTTGGTCACTCGCCAGTCGATAGGTTTCCTGATAGACTTATGGGTAGGCACATAACCAAGGGTTGATAGTTTGTCGTTAGCTGCTAGCCGTGGTTCGGAACTCACGTTAAGCTAACTGTAGGTCCAGTCGCTAAATAACCTTAGATGCTGATGCGCCTCTAACCGTAACTACTTTCCTAATGTTGGTTGAGAATAGTGTTGGTTGTTTCGGTATTAAATAAATGTTATATCTAAGCGGGACGCCCGTAGATTGGGACAGTACTATTTCTTCCTTTCTTCCACGATGGACACCAATGTTTTTACTGTCTGGTTGTTTATTAATTAGGTACAAACTGATCATAGGAGTAAGATTTGCTAGCTCGCGTTTCTTGTGTATGGGCCTAAACAAACCAACAATTTTATGAAAAATGTTGTTGAAAATTTCCCGTAAGTGAAGAATAAATAAATAAATTTATCTATTAATACAATAAAAATTATAACTTAAATTTAATTCTACGTTTAATTCAGTTTCGCTCTCACGGTCACTTTGATCTATATTAATAATAGGTGGTTTTATATTATTAGTAAATAAATGATACATCATAATCTTCTATTTTAAAAACATGGTTAATCGAATTCATCCAACTTTCTGTAGGAATACTATCTACAACCTTATTAATTAATGTTACAGCACTTGCACTTAAGAGTCGGAGAAATATTATCCGCTCTAACACTGGATAATACCTGATGCCACATTTGTTCAATTCGATTAAAAATACGATTCGATTTCGATTCATATTAACTGTCTTTAATATTTCTAGATCACATTTTTATATGTATTTTCGAATCTTCAAAAACTTCTGCTGTGGAGTCGTCATGGTAGTCCAAAGATGAATGTTTAATATTTTTTGGATGACTACCGTAAACAATTTGGAACCCATCCATCCTCGGAACGAGCATGTAAAATTGTAATTATTTTAAAAACATGGTTAATCGAATTCATCCAACTTTCTGTAGAAATATTATCTACAACCTTATTAATTAATGTTACAGCACTTGCACTTAAGAGTCGGAGAAATATTATCCGCTCTAACACTGGATAATACCTGATGCCACATTTGTTCAATTCGATTAAAAATACGATTCGATTTCGATTCATATTAACTGTCTTTAATATTTCTAGATCACATTTTTATATGTATTTTCGAATCTTCAAAAACTTCTGCTGTGGAGTCGTCATGGTAGTCCAAAGATGAATGTTTAATATTTTTTGGATGACTACCGTAAACAATTTGGAACCCATCCATCCTCGGAACGAGCATGTAAAATTGTAATTATTTTTTTCTTGTTCGCTGGGGCTTTGCTTTGGCATTTTCTTGATGTATCTACCCATCTTTTCGCTGGCGTCTCATGTGTATCGAACCATGTTTTATCAAGGTAGATAATGGGACGATTTTCTAATCTATATTTTTTTTAGAGTTTAGGTAGTCAAACCGCCATCGTCGCAATCATTGTGATTCAATTAATATTTATCTTTTATTAATGGTTCGATATGTAAAACCCATTTGATATAATATTCTCCGGAGGCTAGTACTGTTGCAAAGAATGTGGGTTTCATCTTTCTTTAGTTCGTTCATTAAAGGAACATACACATTTTTAACAATTTGCTTAGCATCGGGCGATAAATATTTTCTGTTAAAATTAGCACTACCGGAGGCCCAAAAAATACGATCGAAATTATAGAACTGCACTGTTGAAGAAAAGAATGCGAACTAAACTAAAATATTTCGAAATTACTAAAGCAGGTGTAAAATTAATTTTATCTTTTCACCTGTTATTTTATTAGGCTCGGTCCTGTTTAGGTTTCTTGTAACTTTGACGGGTTTCGTAACGGTAGAGTTTGTTAAGAGTTTATTGCAGCCAATCAGTCAACGATAAATCTTGAAACGCACTATACCATAGTTATCTGCCTCTTTTAAAGTCTCTGTTTTAAAGTAAATTCAGGTATTCAAAAAATTGACATTAACTTTTTAATTTTTGAAGCTATGAAATAATTTTCTTCAGCAAAGGTGTAGCTAAGAACATTACCTTTCCAACGGTACGTAAAACTGCGAGAAAAATATATGTAGTCGAATGCAATCGCCAAACCTGTCCTAATCTACTGGTTACTGTTGATTAAACGTATCTTCAGTCAGATTCATGAGATTGTTATTCATAATGTAAAAGTGAATAGTAAAAACAGATATATTCTCTAATGGTTTATTCTTATCGAAAAAAAGTATAAAATTTTGTGTTATATTTACAAAAAAATAAGGTTAATAAGTCCTGTTCTAGTGCAAAGTGAGAATTCCTCTCATTCTGAATGGTTTCCATCATAGTATCTCTCTCTCTTCTCTCTCTTGTACGTTTTGCACTCAATGTTAATAACATTTTCTATGTACAGAAGAAAAATAAGTTTTATGGTCCCATATTTACATAATGGTGGATGAAAATGTGGTACATCCCAAACCCGCTGTGGTCTTGCTTCGATCAGATCTGGACGATCCTCTCGAGCAAGAACTTACACGTATATGTACAGGTTTTAAAACGCCTTTCCGTCTTCGGTTCCAGTCTACTATCTAAGTATATTATTCTCTAACCCGTCCAACTTTCTCCGCAACAGCACGTGCTCTTCCTTGATCAGTTCCCCGAGAAGCTTGAAGGCCTTATCGATCTGCTTCAACGGAGTTTTACTGAAGGAAGCTCTGATATAATTACAGGCTTTGGTCGGATCGGCCATAAAGGCATGTCCAGGAACGAATGTAATATTCTTCTTGAGACCTCTTGACAGTAACATATCGTATACGTCAGCCACACCATGGACTTTGATCCAGACAAACATTCCACCAGTTGGGACCGTCCATTCGCAGAGATTCGTCAGGTGACGCTCCATGGAAGCAATGGTGAAATCGCGCCGGGCTTGGTAGTATCTTCTGACGTAGTCGAAGTGGGAGAGGAGACCGTTAAAGCCCCAGGTGGACAGGAGATTGTCCATAATCACCTGAAATTAAAAAAAACTATCAAAGGAAACGTCTGGTTTAGGAATCATTACAGTTTGAACTACTTTCCACAATTTTGCGAACTAAGTCTAATAATAGCATTAAATACTTGGGTTATGATCATTAAACATTTCTTTGACGCTTCCTGTAGTTAAGTCAGTAAGAAGGCTCCTGGATCCTTCTTAGGATCTGTCACTTAACTATAATGCCTTCCGAAAAATACTACTTGAATTATTCAGACAGATATTTCTTCATGTTTGGAAAGAGAAAAAAGTCGAATGGGGCCAAATCTGGAGTGTAGATGTGACATGGAAGAGGATAAAAATTCTATGAAGAGATCCAGCAAAGAAATTTTTAAGTAAATAAAAATGTTCTGCCATTTTTTTTTCTAAAATATGGGACGTAATTTAGCATCATCTAAATTTAACTACTATTAGCATATTTCAGGTAACTAAGTCTTGGCCTGCGTGGCCTTTTCTATTAGTATTCTCATTGTAAGCAAATCGTCCGACGTTCTATGATGTATATTGCTTATTTTTTCATGACAAATTTGTAAGCTTGTGGCAATAGTACCAATTCCAAACGCATTTCACGCTGCTCGATATTAAAACAAAAACAAGACAAACAAACAAATCTGGTGAATACGGTGAATGTTCCAAAAAGTTGTACATCAATTCATTTAACATTCATTAATATTTTGATGGTACCGCGTCACTACATCAATTTTTCCGTCTTCCAGCTTAACAACCTCGTCCTGAGTTAACTTCTACCTTCTCCTGTAATAATTTTAAGAGCAAAGTCGTGATTTCCAAATATTCGCTTTGTATCTTTGATGAAAACAAATCAGTATTTGTGTCAAAAACAGTGTCAAAAACTCATGTCAATACCGTTCGCTTATAAGGGTTACTGTCAAAAGAAGTTTGAGTTTGCGCGCAAGTCAGCAAATCTGTGTTTCAATATTCTGGCAAATCGTTATGAAAAGTTTATCAGGGCTTGCAACGCATTGTAAAGTTAGCAAACCGTCAAAACTTATTATAAAAATCAGTTTTCTGTGCGCCGAACTTATAGAGCACTTTGTGAATTTTATGGTGCACATAATCGTACAACTGAGCGATGTATTCGCCGAATTATCGGTAAATTCCGAACGCATTTCATGCTGCCCGATATTCAAACAAAAGCAAGACATTTTTCTTTCCCCTAGCTTAACAACCTCGTTCAGAGGCATCGTCTCACCCCTCCTGTAGTTATTTCGGAGATGTAAGTCATGATTTCCAAATGCTCGCTCGATATTTTTGATCAAAACAAATCTGTATCCACGTAACCCGTGTTTGCAATGAGCGCATCACTAAATTCAAGAAAACAGTTGAGCAATTTGTTGCAAAACTTCATCTCGAAGCGAAAGAGACATATCGCGATGAACCCAACCGAAAGGTCACCCATGTTAGTTAATTGATTCAGCTCGTTCTTATCGAAACAGTGTACTTGTTTTAAATAAAGCGGAAATGATATCGAATCGAAATCCGCCTCAAACCGGTTTTCAAAAGCAGTTTACCCGATAAGGACTTGTCTTAGATATTTTTGTGTATTTTAGGTCAATGGACAAGCAGAGCGTAAGATTAATAGGTTTAGTTGCTGGCAAATATGTTTGCAAAAGTGTTATTTTCGTCTCTTCACGGGTCGCAGCAAAGATCAATGCTTCGTAATATTTTTCGGGATATTTCTGATGTAAAAAAAACACAGAATGAGTTTCAAAAATGTGGAGATACCGATATGGTATAATAATTAAGTAATTTAAAATTAATTTGTTTGAATTAAAGCTCTTAAGAGATTAAGTTGCGGACATAATGATATCAATAAATCACAGAACATGTGGAAAGAAAGATGTGACAAACTTTCTATTGAAAACTTGTCAATAAAACACAAAAACGGTCAAACAAATTTTTATAGACAACTTATTTTTGAAGGACAAATTGGCTTTGAAATTCGATATAGTTAATATATTCGCCTGATTTAGCCTCGCTTGATAAATATCTCAATATATCAACAAATATAGATAACAGTAAACGTTCAATTTGCTTAATCCTGCAAAAAGCATAATTTGAATAAAATTTTAGAGCATCCATCATATTCTCCAGATCTGAGTTACCTATAGATTTTACACAGAGTTGCTTTTTCGCAAAAATTCACGAACAGCGACTAGGGGTGAGGAACAAATCGAGCACAGACGTTCCGTCTGTTTAAATCTTTTGTCAAAATTTCGTGAATCATGTCTTTGGTCGTATTTGATTCATTTGTTATCCATCTTATAGTCGAATTCGCATCTTAGGCGATCAGGTGACTTACTTTTTTCACCAACTCATCGCAATTATTGTTTTTTGGCCAACCTGGCTTTGGGTCGCGTTCCAAAGTATCAACACCATAATGTTTTCATCAATTCAATGTTTCTGTAAAGTTTTATCGAGCTTGAAACGAGAGGTAACATTGGTGTCATTTCATAAAAGAGATATACAGCTTTCAGATTATATGTTGTTTCACTAGATGGTGCTAGTAGTTATATTTATATTTAAAAAGTTCCGTTATTTCTCGGATATATACTGAGAAGGAAAGAAGGGAAGTTATTTTGTTTCATTCATTGTGCTCAATACATGTCAAAGGTAGTGAAAAGAAACCTAGAACTAAACATTATCTTACCTGTGACAAGGTACTTGGATGCAAAATAGAGCTTTGAATGTGCAACTCGATGGTTTGAACCAATTGCTTGGGGCCAGTCAACCAGGCCAACCTCAATCCAGATGACAGAACCTTTGACATAGAATCAAATCGAATAACTCTTCCGTCAACGTCCAGAGACAAGAAGGAGACGGGTTGTTCATCCAGGAAGTGAAGAAAATAATAAGCATCATCTTCCAGAATTAGTATGTCGTATTTGCTGCAGATATCGTAGATCTCCTTGCGCCGCTCCAGAGGCATCGTCACCCCCGTCGGGTTTGATCCTGTCGGATTGAGGTACATGACTTTAGGCATTCGTTTCCCTCCACCTTCTTCTGTGTAAGCTTTACAACTCTCCAGGGCATCGATTAGTTTGCTTGGTATTATACCATGCTCGTCCTGTTCTATACCAATCAATGATGGCTTGAACGGTTTTAACTGAAAGTACACAAAATTTCAATGATGGTTTTTACAGAAAAAAACGCACAAAATCAACTTACAATTATCTCAGTTCCGGCATAGAGTGGGTCCTGCACCAAGACCGTATCCCCGTCCTCCACCAACATTTCCAAAGTCTTACTAATTCCTTCTTGGGATCCGTTGGTCATAATTATGTCTCGTTCCTCCCAGCTCGGAGGATTGTGAATTTGGAACGTAAACTCTCTAAGTTTCTTGAGCAAAGCTGGATATCCTTGAGAGGGAATATACTGGAGAGCGGTGTTGAGTTGTTGCCCTTGAATAGAGATGGTCGTTCCGTCCTTCATAACCAGATTCATGGCTTGAAAAGGGAAGGTAACTTCATTGGGCATGCCTTCTGCGAGTGAGATGGATTCTTTAGGGGCGCCATATTGTCTTTTAGCTGAAAAACAAAGATACAGATCTTATTTTTATTACGACAAAGCACCCCTTTAGATTATTTTTGTGTGGGTTTATGTTAAATCTCTGGTCTAAAGATATTGTTCTTCAAGATAAAATATAAATTACCGGATTAACACTAGTGCGTATCATTGGGCCTCGTTTTAAAATTCTGACAGTTTAATTGGAAAACTTTTAACGAATCCTTAAAAAGCTGTATTATTCTTAGAATAGACAAATATATCAAACGTTATAGAACAAAATTAGTAGTATCAATGTCGAGATTGTGGCAGACTGTCACAGATAATAATGAATTCTATGAAAATACTGAAAGTTTTTTTGTCTAATTTAAGATTTTTTTAAGTGTTAAAATACTTTTTCAAGTTTAAAATTGTTATTTAATTAACTATTATTTAGTTAACTTTATATCCTGTTTTAAATGTGATATAATTTTGTTGATAATTAGTTGTAGTTTGCAACAAAAACAGAGGAAAGTGAAAAAAATCGTTTCTATATATATTACAGAAATCTTTCATCCTTTCTCCATGTGGTGCCACCGATCGCCCTCGCCATTTGACGTCACGTGTCTCTCAGGACTGGTTTCTAGCCTTTCAGCCGTCATCAGCTGAGCTCCAGACGAATGCAAGGAAAGCAGCTGGGGACGATCGGGGCCAGGCCAGGTCAACTGGCCATTTTAATGACGTGTCGTGATAGCACACAACTCACGCCATCATACGGCGAATGCTCGTAGCAGTCAGGACCGCTCGTAACATTCTGCCTGGAACCTCGGGTATAGTACCAGGTATGCCCACAAGGCGATCGGTGGCACCACGTGGAGGTAGGGTGAAAGATTTCTGTAATATTTCCCTCCACGGTTCCGTTACGCTACCTTGTGGGTAGCGTAACGGAACGTAACGGACGGTAATTATATATATATATATATATATATATATATATATATATATATATATATATATATATATATATATATATATATATATATATATATATATATATATATTAGAATTATAATTACATTTTTGTATATCTTAACTATGTATATCTTCATCGATAAAATAACTTTAACCTTGAATAACTTTGGGAGGAGTGAATTGAACGAGAAATGTTAAGATATCTTTTTTGTAGCGCATTCAATTTTCTTTAAGAATATGTATTCTGTTTTTTCAAATATTGATTCGTTTATTAGTTACAAAATTTAAAAATTGAAAAGTACAATTGTAAAAACAGATCAATGTTCAAAGCATGATTACGTGGAAACGGTTTGTTTGACGCAAATTTATAATGAGACCTTTTTTGTATAGAATTCAATTCCCTTCAAGAATATGTATTGTTCAAATTTTTCAAAATGATGGTGTAGGAGTTTTGGACGAAAGATGTTGCTTTAAATGACAGACAGAATTTGTAGCTGCTACATGATCGAGCGCCGAGAAGACGCTTTAGACGAGAAGTTCACGAACATTCAAATAATGAATTTCCTAACAGATTTTTGTATTGTAATCTCTTTATTTTGTAACTTTTATATAAATTATTTTCGCTCAAATTACTTTTTAGTTCAGTAACCTGTTAAAATAAATTGCTCAACTTTGAAAACACCCTATATATATATATATATATATATATATATATATATATATATATATATATATATATATATATATATATATATATATATATATATATATATATATATATTATGTGTACTGTAAATATTTATAAGACAAAAAAATAAAAAAATATTTAACTTTCATTGTTATTGTTGATAATTATTAAATTAAATTACAGAAGGTACTTACTCAGTTCTCTGGTTAATGCTGGGCGTCTTCTCGAAGCCCTGACATTGATGAATTTCGAATAATCAACGTTAAATCCGACCTTTTCCATTTCGATATGTCAAAGTATAAACACGAGAAAATATCGCAAAAAAAATTAGGAAAGTGAGCGGTAAATGAAACTGCGGCTGTACAACAACTTGCTGTGAACAGTGGCAAAGAAGGAATGAATGATATCAGCTTGGCGTTGGCACAACTTATAGTTGGGCCGGAGCGACGTGCCCGAGGATGATGTAACACTGCCGACTGGTTAGTTGAACGATAAGATGATGAAACGGTCTCTGATCAAAAATCAGACGGGCATCTTTCGCAAAATTTGAAGATTTTTGAAAAACACGTAAACATCGAAGCGATAACATCGTTGGTCATCAGTGTTTTTTCCGTCTTTTCCTTAATTCTGGGGTATTTTTTGGGGAAAAAAAATTTTTGAAAATAATAAACAATATCGTAGTTTCCTTTCCCTATTTTTTAAATGATTTGTTTTTTGATTGTGTGATACCAGGTGGGGAGGATAATAATATTTTTAATTTTTCTTTAAAAAAAAACACTTATAATTTGGGAGGAAAGTAAAAAATGGTTAATTTTCTTTAGCAATTTGTCGTTGCCCTCACGTACATCTTTTAAGGTGGTTCCCAACAATGTTCCCGAAATGCTGCAGCTAGCACTGTAGCTTCGTCAGAAATGAATATTTTCGATGTTAAAATCGCAATAAATTCAATAAGTTTATACAATAAAATATATATTTTTAAGAAATCCACATATATATTTTGATGTTGGTTCTCCACAGTTTAATGGGCTGGTCAATATACCGGGCCGATTTTTTAACTCGCTACTCTTGTATTACTTGTTCCAGAACATAGTTAAATAAGAGTGGCGGGAGTCCACCCACTTGTCTCACTCTAGTTTTAATTTCGAAGGGCTCTAAGATGTCATCCATGAATTTAACTTTTGACCTTGTGTTAGTTAGTGTTGCTTTAATAATTGCCAGCGTTTTCAGATCTAGTCCTTGTTCTTTCAAGATTTGGGATAAAGATTCGCGGTCAATAGAATCATATGCTTTTTTAAAATCCACAAATGTACAGACGAGATTTTTATTGAATAATTTTTGATGTCGTAGGATCAACTTTAGATTCAGGATCTGTTTCGGGTAGGATCTGCCCGATCGAAAACCTGCTTGATATTCACCAATTTTAGGTTCTAACTGTCCCTGTGCTGTGTCTAGTAGACAGTGGGATAGAATTTTGTAGCAAACTTGGAGAAAAAATATCCCTCTGTTGTTTACAACCGTTCTATCTCCTTTCTTATGCTTATATATATATATATATATATATATATATATATATATATATATATATATATATATATATATATATATATATAATATATATATATATATATATATATATATATATATATATATATATATATATAAGCCTCCTATCAGTGATGTACAAAGTTTTCACTAAGATAATTTCTAAAAGAATATTAAAAAAACCCAGGCTTAAGACTGGTCCAAATTCTTCGTGCCATATTAATTTGAAGCGTGTTTAAAGGCCAATTATTATTCTAATAATTAACAGAATCTGAACTTTAACGCCTTTCTAAATGTTCAAAATGCCTTCCACACTAGATGTTAGAAATCAACCACCAAAATAGATGGAGTGTGAAGGTATGGTGTGGTGTTTTGGGAGACAAAATCAGTGATGTACAAAGTTATCACTAAGATAATTTCTAAAAGAATATTAAAAAAACTGAATGACGCACAACCAAGAGAACAAGCAGGATTCAGAAGTGGATTCAGTACAATGGATCACATCCAGGTTGTACAGCAGGTCATAGAAAGGCACAACGAATACACCATGCCACTGTGCTTGGCTTTTATCGACTACGAAAAAGCATTTGATTCCATCTCAAAGCATGCGATAATGGATGCACTGCTTAGCCAAGGTGTAGAGAGAGCCTATGTAAACCTATTAGAATCGATATATGATGGAGCTACAGCCACAATTCACCTTGATGATCTTGAAGTGGGAATTAATATAGAACGAGGTGTACGGCAGGGTGACGCAATATCGCCTATTCTTTTCTCGGCTGGCCTTGAAGAAGTATTCCGTAAACTGGATTGGGAACAGGATGGGGTAAAGATCAATGGTGCAAACTTAAACCATCTTAGATTTGCAGATGATATTATTCTCATTTCACAAGACCCAGAGGAGCTGCAAAGACGCATACAAGAACTGCAAAGGGCTGGCGAACCATTTGGCTTGAAAATAAACCTGAAAAAGAGTCAGGTTATGTTCAATAACTTCGCTCAGGACAGAAGAATTTCAGTTTTAGGAAGGGATTTAGAGATTGTGGACAGCTTTGTATATCTTGGGCAGAGGATTTCCATGGAGGGGAATACCGCCCGGGAGGTGGAACGGCGTGTTAAATGTGGCTGGCAGGCATTTGGTAGGCTCAACATAGTGTTTAAGAGCAGACTCCCACTTTGCCTGAAAAGAAAAGTATTCGATCAGTGCGTTCTACCCGTTATGACATACGGAAGTGAAACCTGGACACTCACATCGCAATCAATTCAAAAACTTCGGGTGGCACAGAGGGGGATGGAAAGATGTATGTTTGGCATTACAAGACGAGACAGAAAGTCCTGCGCATGGATCAAGGAACAAACAAACGTCTGTGACATCATTGGAAGAGTAAAACAGTTGAAATGGAGATGGGCAGGCCATATAGCGAGGCGATGGGACGACAGATGGACCAAGGCAATCCTGGAGTGGATACCACTTGATCGCAAACGTCCGCGAAGAAGACCGAAAGCACGATGGACTGATGACATCGTTAAGTATATTGGACCCGAGTGGCAGAGGAAAGCCCAGGACCGTGAAGGTTGGAAGCATGCTGAAGAGGCCTTCATCCTGCAGTGGATCGATACGGGCTGATGATGATGATGATGATATATATATATATATATATATATATATATATATATATATATATATATATATATATATATATATATATATATATATATATATATATATTATTTTTATACAACTGAAATTGTCAGAATCATTTCTGAAATTAATGTTATTATTTGTTTTTTTTATATAAATCATTTCTGTTTTTACATTGCGTTTTTTTGCAAAATTTTGATGTTATTAAAATTAAAATTGTGGTCATTATCTATGGCATGTTTTAATAGGGCAGTTCCGTTTGGTTATAGGTTTCTAATGCTATTTTTTTTCTGTTCATTTATTCTGTTTTGAAAAGTTTAAATTGATGCCTTGGATACATGTGAGATGATGCCACCGTGAGATGATGCCACACATTTCCCATCGTCCCTTGTAGAATTGGAATACCTTATTTTATATTATCTTAATTTCAATATTGAAGATAATAATTTCTGATAAAGCTACGTTTAAGTAGTTAATTACTATTAACGAAACGCGTCGAACATTAATAATAAAGTAAAAATTTGGACAAAAACAAAAGGCTTTTATTCAACAAGAATGTCAAATATTTTAATACTCAAGAGCCCAGGAAATCTCAAAATCATAATCTTCTTTAAATATTTGTTTTTAATAATTTTACAGAGATATAAGTGTAACACTATTAATCATTAAATTCAAAATTGAATGATGGTAGATTAATAATACTTGTGATTGACGTAAAATGAATATTTTTATTTTGATTGGAGTGTTTTTGGTAAGTAATGATCCAATAAATTTATAAATATATTATATCAATATTGATATTGGGGAATAACGTTAATGTAAACTGAAAATATATGCTCCATCCTTTTCTTTCTTCGCTATATTCTCCTCGTTTGTCACGTTCAGATCACTTATACCTTTCTCCGCTTCCTTTTCCTTCCCATTCCCTCTTTTTTATTGATGTTGGTTCCTCGTTTTAGTAGAGTTTTTCAATCAGTGTGTCAGAACTTTGAAAGGTAATAGCCGCATCACTGCTTGAAAGGTAAATGTCCCTTTTAGTCTGCTATGTTCTGTAATATGTGTTAATTTACCATATAAAAAAACACGGCGCAACAGCGAGTACAGGTTGAAAGTAGAAAGACGGAAAAATAGTCTTCCCCAACGTAACGCCTTTCTGGCTTAATGGATTTGCAAACAAACAATTGCAGAATTCGAGCAGATGAAAATTCAAAATTTACTTCTTGAAGTCACTATTTAGTGGGAAGACGATGTTAGGAAATCGTGTTAGTATTAATGGTGAAGCCTATGCTTGATCCGAACTGATAAATGTAGATATAAACAATATTTTCTTTGAATTGCCATGCGACTTTTTTTAAATAAATAAATAAATAAATAAATACTCACTTTATTTAGCATATGCAGCTAATAGTAACAAAACAAAATCAATATACAAAAAAAATAAAAGTAAGAAAAATTCTAAAAAATCTTAACAAAAGAAAATACAATCAAAAGGCAATAACCAACATTGTTCAAATGATGAAACACTCTATTGCTTCAAATAATAATTTAACAGTCTATTAAATACATGCACATTAGGAGCGCTCTCTATGTGGGCGGGCAAAGCATTGAAGAGACAAACACCTTCCCAAAACAATGTCTTCTGGAGAGCAGTAGTTCTCACAATTGGTACATCATAATTTTTCTTAGAACGGACATCCTAAGAATGCATATTTACTCTTTGTAACAAAAAAGTATTCAAATAATGGGGCAACAAATTAAGTTTTATTTTATATATCAATCGAATGTTAGCCCCTTCAATGGCCCGCGCAATTGAAAACCAATCAAATGACCGCAACATTATCTCTATCTCTCTATTTGAAGTCTACCAATACTCTCCTTATTACATGATATCAGCACAGACATACAATAGGTAAAATGGGGTAAAACTATAGTATTATATACAAGCCTCTTGGACCATGGTGATAAATGTGACGATATACGACTAAAAAACCCTATTTTTTTCCCAATCTTTCTACATAGATAACTGACATGATTACAAAATGTTAGCTGAGGATCCAACCGTACTCCTAAGTATTTAATTTCATTTTCAATTTCAATATCACAATTATTTATATTTATTTTTAACCCTAACTCATTAAATCTTTTGCAGTTTGCTTTAGATCATATCACCATGCACCTTGTTTTCAGTTCGTTTAGTTTAAGTTTATTTTTGCATAGCCATCTAAATAGTATTGCCAGTTCACTATTCAATGTTTTAACCATCTCAGGCAAATTATACTCAGACACAGATATGAGAGTATCATCTGCAAAAAGACTAATAAAACATTTATCCAATATTGTAGAAATATCGTTGATATATATCAAAAACAGCAACGGGCCCAAAACACTACCCTGAGGAACTCCCCACGCACTTTCCCTCTTGGCCGACATTTTTCCCTCAACCCTCGTCCTATGATGTCTGTCTGTTAAGTAACTATTGATCCATTTTAAGGCTTTCGATCTTACACCATAACTTAATAATTTTTTACACAGTATATCCCGGTCAATAGTTTCGAATGCTCGCTTTAAATCTATAAATACACTAAGCACAGTTTTTCCGACCTTTATATCGCTCCTCCATGTTGCGCAGACATACTGAATAGTCGTCTCACAAGAATGTTTTGTCCTAAACCCTGATTGAGCAGAAAATAACAATTTATTGAAATAAGTTTTCAACTCTGTACATACTATAGTCTCAATGATTTTATCAACAACAGGTAATAAATTAATTGGTCTAAAGTCACTTGGTATACTAGGCTTTGGTATTTTTGGAATTGGTACAATAATGCTGGTTTTTAAGTCCTCAGGAAATGTATTCGTTTCAAAACTTGTATTAATTAAGTACAATAAAGGATAACCGATGACCCAAAAATTTTTTTTCATTAACCTTATCGTAATTTCATTATCACTCGTACTTCGGCTTTTTAAACTAAACACAACTTTTCCTAATTTGTTTAGAGTAACATGTTTAAACTCAGAAAAATCGTGAGTCTTGCATACTTTGACATCATTGCTCCAGTCCTGCTCTTCGATACTATGTTCTACTTCATTCAAACTATCGAAGTAAAAGTTATTGTCTTCTTCTTCTTGTCCTGGAGGTTAAGTTGACCCGAAGGCCCTGACTTGTATTCACTGATTTTTTCGAACGTCACGACAATGTCGCTTGTTCGAAGGGTTTTAGCTGCCGTCCTTTAGGCATGGAGATGATGACCGAAGAGGATGGTCATACTGGGGCAACGGCCGGCAATGAAGCTGCCGTGGCTCTGATTAGCGGATTGTCCGAAAGGGACGCCGTCGCTAGGAATTTGTCCAGAAGTCTGGACAGGAATGTCTGAATCACTGGTGTGTCAGTTTCCCGATGGATTTGCGCATTCCTTACAAACCATGGGGCACCTACTAATGTGCGAAGAACACGTGACTGGAACGATTGCAGAATTGCAATCGACGTTGGGGGGAGGTACGGAAACCAGGCCTGAGATCCGTAGGTGAGGACGGATCGGACCATGATTTTATACAAGGTTATTCGGATGTTCAGCGAGAGCTTACTTTTGCCGTTCATTAGGGGGTAAAGCAGACGAGCCATGGCTCTTGCTTTCCCGGTTACCTTCTTTAGGTGCGGCACCCACGTGAGGGCCTTGTCGAACTCAAGGCCCAGGTAGTGTGCCGATCTGGCCCATTTGATGGGGACTCCGTAGATGCGGATATTCTGTCTGATTATCGGCTGTCTTCTTGTGAAGAGGACAGCCTGGGTTTTGCTGCGATTTATTGCTAGCCTCCAATAGGCTAGCCATTTTAGGGCTTTTAACGTCTGCCTTTGGAGCCTGGATGTGATCAGCCAGGTCCCGGGGGCTGACGTATAAAAAGCGGTATCGTCAGCATAGAATGCAGTCTTTACATGCGGAATTTTAGGAAAGTCCGCCATGTAGACGTTGAAGATTACTGGGGCAAGAGGGGATCCTTGCGGTACTCCCGCTTCGATTCGCTGGACTGAAGACAAAGTACCATCGACGAGCACTTGGAAGGTGCGTCCAGTCAGGAACGATGCCAATAGCTTGACTAGGTCTGTTGGTATACCCAGCCTGAGCATCTTGACTATGAGTCCGAGATGCCAGACTCTGTCGAAGGCTTGCGAGAGGTCTAAGAAGACGGCTCCCGTGTGGCGCCTACCACCGAAACCCTGCCTGATTTCCGTCGCGAGCCGTGCCGCCTGGTGGACGGCCGCATGCCCCCTTCGGAAACCGAGCTGTTCGTCCGGCAGTATGTTCTTGTCGGCAAGAACGAAGTTGAGAGCGCGTAAAATCGCCCTCTCGACGACCTTGCCGAGTGCGCTAAGCAAGCTAATGGGTCTATAGCTACTTGGCTCTCTTGGGCTTTTTCCTTTTTTCAGGATTACTATGATTTGGGCCTGTTTCCATATAGCTGGAAAGTGCTGAAGTCTGAAAGAAGCGTTGACAATATTTGCCAACTGAGCTATCTGCTTGTTTGGTAGCCGTTTCAGCTGCATCGGAGAGATACGGTCGCGACCAGGAACTTTTCTGGATTTCAAACCTCGGATAATATCGTGTATTATCTTCGGCGAGACTATTTGGCTGATCAAGTAGCCGGGATTAGGAGTTCCTTGGTAAGATAGAATTTCTTTCCTGAACTGTTCAACTTTAGTCCTCTTTTCGGCTGAAGGCCGAAGAGAGGTCATCTGCTTTTGGTAGGTCACGGCGAAGAGCTCCGCTTTTTCCGCCCCCGTGACGGCGTGAGTATCACCCGTCCTCAGGGGAGGAATCGGCGCTCTCGCCTTTCCCACCAAGAGATTGGCCGTTTTCCAAATCGATCGATCGACCCTGTCGATTGACGCTAGAAAATCGTCCCATCTGTCGATCCTGAACTCTTCGAGAGCCCGTAGGGACTCCCTTTTGGCTTCGTTTGCACGTCGCCCGAGCTCAGGGTCGCCAGTCAGTCGATAGCGTCTGTATAGTCGGTTTTTCAGACGAATCTTCTCTTTTACCTCGGACGGAATGTCTAAGGTGGTCCGAGAAGGGTCCGTCTTGAAACTAGTAGCCACTTTCGTGGCTTCTATGATATCTTTAGTTAGTTTCTCGACCGCATCCTCTAGCTGCTGAACGTTATCAATGCGCGGGTTGGGCCCGCTGTTTTGCAAATGCTCTTGGAATTTGCTCCAACTGATGTTAGATACCTTTCGCGGTGGGAAGGTGTCCACCTTGGTACCTATGGTTAGAATGACCGGGTAATGATCCGACGTAAGCTCGTGAACAACCTGGACGGTGCAATGATTCGTTAGATTTCTCACGATGA
This sequence comes from Cosmopolites sordidus, assembly GCA_031761425.1. Taxonomy (NCBI): domain Eukaryota; kingdom Metazoa; phylum Arthropoda; class Insecta; order Coleoptera; family Curculionidae; genus Cosmopolites; species Cosmopolites sordidus. Next base: position 937,574 of record JARFXV010000840.1, on the reverse strand, counting down.
AGAAATCTAAGAAGCTGTCGAGACGGGATGGTTCGTCCGGGACAAGCAGGTTCAGCCCGTATCTATCCGCCATAGATGACAGGTCAGCGCCCCTCTTGTTTGTCCATCTCGAACCCCACACTTGGTTATGAGCGTTATAGTCCCCTCCAATGATGAATGGAGTGTTGTTAGTCAGGAACCTGCTCACTTCACCTGAATCGAAGTTGTTGCAGGTTCTCTGGTACCATGAAGATAGGTTTACTGGACTACCTTCTAGAGCCACTTGGACCGACATCACCTCTGAGGAAGTAAAGCCCGTCGGGGGCAAAAGGTTGTGTCTGATTCCTCTCCTGACGAGAATCATCAGACCACCCTTCGCTCCGCCGAGGCGATCCTCCCTATAGCAGCAAAAGTTCCTCACGCCGAACCGTTGGCTCGGCTTGAGGAAAGTTTCCTGAATCAGGGCTACGTCGATGCCGTGGTCTTCTAGAAACGCCGTTAATTCCAACTTTTTCCCGCTCAGGGAGTTGGAATTCCAAGTCACAACGCGCAATGAATCTTTATTGTTCATTGGCGGTTTGATACATGGCTAAAGCTGCGTTCAGTTGCTGCTGTACCATGGCAGCCATCTGACGCATCATGTTCTCCATCATTGCGGAGAAGTCCGGCAACTGGATTTTTGGGAGAGTGGCCTGTGTCGGGGCGACCGTCGCCTCGACCGGGGTTTTCCTGTTTGTTTGAGTCCCCCAGACGAATGTAGGGGGTGGAATCTTCGGCGGAGTTTTGACCGGAGCGGCTTCCTGTGTTTTCTTGCCCTCCAACCTGTTCGGGGGTTTCCTGGGGCAAGTTTTCGCGTTTGCTGGGTGGGGACCACCGCAGTTAACGCATTTAGCCGGAGTGTTCCTCGGCTTTTTGCAGTCTTTTGAGGCGTGGTTCATCGAGCACCTCATGCATTTTGGTGGGGCGTGGCACTTCTTGGCCGTGTGCCCATAGACCTGGCAGTTGAAACACTGCGAGGTCTCACCGTTAGATTTTACACTCTCGACTTTAATTTTCTGGTGCACCAGATACTTTAGATTATATATCCCCTTTTGTGTCTTGGGGAGGATGACGTGTACCATGGCTAGTGGTCCCTTGTTATTTCTCCATCTCTGGACTTTGGATGGAGTGAACCCTAGTTCGACGAGCTCTTCTCTGACCTCGTCCTCCGTGACCGTTTCCACGATGTTGCGGAGCAAGACATGGAGCTGCTTCTCGTCTTTTGAGCAGAACGTGTGATAGGGAATTTTTTCCCCATCCAAGAACGCCGTCAATTTCCTATAATCGGTTGACGATCTAGGCTGAATTTTGACCCCTTCAGGGCGATTCAGCGCCTTGTCAGTGCCGATTTTCTCTTTTAAAATGAAGGTCATTACCTTCATGTACTGCGCTTTGCTGCGTAGTATCACCGGCGGGACTTTTTCAGTCTTCGCTGCCGGTATTTTCTTGGGGGTGGCCTCTTTGGCTACCGGGGTTGGTTTTGCGCTAGGGCCCGCCTCTCCGACGGGTCTTTTCTTCATTGCCTGTTCTGGCTGCCTCTCTTCCTCGGAGGACGGCCTATTTCGCTTGGTGCAGCGCCTTTTCCTGCCGGTGCTGACCTCATAATCAGAGTCAGAAGAGTCTCCGCCGGTGGAAACAACTTCAGCTTCACTTCCTTCCTGTTCCATTCTGGTCACACCAGGAATTTTATTCGATGTTTTGACGCCTTTTGGCGGTTTTAATGGAGGGAAATCGGCCTCGCTCAATTTCCCGTCACCAGCGGTCATTATCTTTCCCTCCTGCTGTTTGTCGCAGGCCGCCTCTTTATCTTCTATAGGCGCCGGCCCTTTGGTGCGGCCAGTTTCCTTTTTTAATATTTTTGCCGGCCCTTTGGTGCTGGCTAAAAGTTATTGAAGTTCTCCTCCGTAGGTCCGTAGTGAGCATTAAAGTCGATTCGCGAAAAATCGGCACGCCCCTTATCATTGCCCAGCAAATCCTTTATTGTTCCCCACATCTTCCTCCCGTCCCCCCCTACAAGCATCGATATTATTATTAAGGTACTTTTTCCTCTCAAGTCGCATCATAGACAGTGCAATATTTCTTTTCTGCTTATAAATTCTCCAATCATGTTCATTCTTTGTGAAAGAAAACTTTCTATACTCTCTGTCCCTCTCAACTTGAGCATTTCTTAGCTCTTTGCTCATCCAAGGGAACTTTCTAGGTTGTACTAATTTTAAGGGAGCAGCCATATTAATAGCATCTCGCGTAACAACGTATACGCATCTCGCAAAACAATTCATTTATTGCAAGGAAAATTTCTTAGACGCGTTATTAGGCGAAATGTCAGTGTCAATGGCAATGTCAATGTCAGATTATGCGATCTGACGTCTTTGAATCATTTTTTGTGTGGTTATGTGAAATATCTGGTTTACAGAAATAAACCCTGAACAAAACATTGAAAAGACTACCACTGAAAACATATCAGGCGCTAGTTATTTCTTCTGTATCACTGGTGCATGTCCTAATCATCTGATACTTTCCATTAATTGTTTTTTGTCTGTATTTTTTTCGAGTTTCAAAAGGCATGGTGTTCCTTGCATATACCATTTGAAGCTCTATTTATTTTTTAAACTTTATTTCTATCATGTCTAATTTATTTTCAATCTATATCAATATGCTAATTAATTCGTTTATGTTTCTCTATTAATATGGAGTAGTGATAAATCCTTAGAAAAAAAAACATTTTTTTTTGTTACGTTCTCCATTACTTCAATTGTTTCATCGTTTAAAAGATGCATTTATTATTTTATCATCATCATCATCATCAGCCTGTATCGATCCACTGTAGGATGAAGACCTCTTCAGCATGATTTCAACTTTCGCGGTCCTGGGCTTTCCTCTGCCGCTCAGGTCCAATATACTTAACGATGTCATCAATCCATCGTGCTTTCGGTCTTCTTCGCGGACGTTTGCGATCAAGCGGTATATATATATATATATATATATATATATATATATATATATATATATATATATATATATATATATATATATATATATGTGTGTGTGTGTGTGTGTGTGTGTGTGTGTGTGTGTGTGTGTTCGGAAAGGTTTCCGCCGTCAGTAATATTAGAATTACTAGGTTTTTGGGTAGAATAGCGTTTCAGATTTATAAAATCTCGACGTTTCGGCTTCCACTTTGAAGCCATTTTCAAGAGAATCTAGTTCACAGTTCGCAACTAGAAAAGGCATGTTTCCTTTTCTAGTTGTGTGAACTCTGGGGAATTTCCACTTCAAAGTGGAAGCCGAAACGTCGAGATGTTATAAATCTAAAATGTTATAAATCTACTTGCTGGTAGAGATTTACGGTGGACATGCTCCAACCATAAGAACACGTGAAACGTGGTTTCGACAATTCAAATGGAGTTATTTCAATGGTAGGCCGAAAACGTTTGAAGATGCAGAATTGCAGAAGTTATTGGATGAATTAACGCAATTGTGACGCAATTTTTGAACGATTACAAACGATGGGAAAGATCCAAAAGATGGGAAGATGGGTGCCACATGAATTGAATGACAGGCATTTAGAAAATCGAAAAATCGTCAGTGGAATGCTGCTTCATGGGTATGAAAGGGTGTCATCTCTACATCGAATAGTAACGGGTGATAAAAAATGGATCTATTTCGAAAATTCCAAGCGAAAAAATTGTGATTATCACCTGGCGAAGCCGATCCATCGACTGCAAGGCCAAATCGCTTTGGTCGCAAGACCATGCTCTGTGTCTGGTGGGACCAGGTTGGTGTCGTATATCATGAACTGTTGAAACTTGGAGAAACAGCTAATACTGATCGCTACCGATAACAAATGATCAATTTGAACTGTGCACTGATCGAAAAATGTCCACAATACTTTAAAAGATATGGTAAGGTAATTTTGCAGCATAACAACGCGCCGTCTCATACAGCAAAACCAGTCAAAGAAGTGTTGAAATCCCTTGGATGGGAAGTTTTATCGCACCCGCCGTACTCTCCAGACCTGGCTTCAACCGACTGCCACCTTTTCGCATCGATGGGGCACGCGCTTGCAGAGCAGCACTTCGCCGAATTCGAAGAAGTTAAAAAATAGCTTGATGAATGGTTTAGCTCAAAGGAGAAACTGTTATTTTGGAATGGCATCCATAAATTGCCTGAGAGATGGGCAAAATGTACAGAATCAAATGACCAATACATTGAATAAATACATTCCATCCATCCATTGTAAATAACGTGTTTTGTTAGCGAAAAAAACAAAGAGGAATTACCGATACACCTGGTATATATGAGCAGTTTGTTAGGTGCTTGACTGGGGACGAGCCCCACTCATACCTTCAATTGGAGGACATTTGATCGTCTCTTGATATTCAGACTCTTCATGGTACCGACATATGCTCTCTCGTCAAGAATAGAGAGATATATCTACAGTCAACAATCCATATTTTGGCCGACTTCCTGTCGAAGACGTATATATGCAGTGTTAGATTGAACAAACAGTAGCTGAGGGTCATCATACATACAACTATCATCATACAACCACAACTTAGCTTCCGTTTAAGTGAGCAGTTTATTAGGAGCTTGACTGGGGACGAACCCACAATCACCCACCAGCAGTTTAGTTTAACAGTTTCAATCTTTTGAATGGTGAAGCTTTTTTTTCAGAAACTATAGTTGTTAACAATCAGGAATTTAAAAATAAATGTATATCGACTAAGACGTGTTTAAAATATAATTAAACTTTAATTAAAGAACTACATTAAAACTTACATTAATTATTTTTAATATCGTCCATTTAATTTGGTGTTTATCGGAATTAATTGTATCGGAATTTCGTTATATTTTGAAACATCGAATATTTTTTTTACTTTCGGAAAGAGATAACATTACACAAGTATAGTCATGTAGAAACGTGATGTGTTTTCTCATATTTCAATTGAAATAATCATTTTTTTAAATATAAAACATAGGATCTTTATATAGAATGATATTTTGTATTTGTTTTTTCTTTGTCTTGTATTCATGGCTGTAGCATTGTAACTCTTTGGTTATTTAGAGTCATAAATTATATTAATTTTTCTATTGGAAACAATAGACTCGAAGATACTCGACGCGAGTTTCGCTGGTTTTAATAAGAATGCTTTTATTAATAATATAGTAGATAAATTAATTAGGAAACATTATTTTAAAAAAATCGGGAAAAATTCTTCGACCTTTCAAAAGTAATAGAACAAAAAGAAATTCGTGGTAATACCGCTTGATGTCCAGTTAACACGAGGACAAGGCGAGATGTTATCAAAAGTGGTCTACAAACCACATAATAAATTAAGAAAATCCCTGGATAATCCAAAGGATAAAGTAAAGCAACTTAGATAGTTAAAAGAGAAAATCCTTTTACTATCTAGGTCTCCTCGCAAGATTTGATGGAAATATTGATGGCTTCCTTCTTTCTATCTACTAAATTTATAACATTCTTTACCACCATTATATTTCAAACGCATCTATACCAAAACTAGGGAACACAAAAGAAGTTTGTTTTAACGCTTGGAAACGAAAATGTTGTGTGTTGGATTAGAAAAATCTCTTTACCTATTAGCCGTCCGCGGTGGTCTGGTGGGTTAGTCACCTGCCTGGCAATCCAAACGTAGCTGGTTCGATTCCAGCACTTGGATGGGTGTTTTTCTTTAATTCTTACTTCTTCGCCTACACACACACTTATATACACTCGTTTGTCGTTAGCTGATGACCCTGGTTCGGAACCCACGTTAAGCTGTAGGTCCAGTCGCTAAATATCCTTAGATGCTGATGCGCCTCTAACCGTAAATCCTTTTCTTTACCTATTACTAATTTCAATAGTTTTTAGAATGTTTAAGTTCAGATTCCTTTTGATTTGCCTTCGTTCAAGTTGATTCAAATTGAAAATGTCACGTTACACTTTCTAATAAAAAAAAGACTGGGACGCTGTCCAAACAAAAAACAAGATGTGTACTGTTTACAGAACGATTAATATTTCGACATTTGATATTTTTTGGCCAATAATATGTAACTTTTAGGCGAAAAAACATTATAGACCTACCGCAACGTTACCAAAAAGGAACTTTCCAGGCTACCCGATATTCCTCGTTTTTGATAAGCCCCCATATTCCAGAACCTCTTTGGACTATCCTGAACGAACCAGTTATGTGATTCGTTCCTGTTTTCTTTCATTCATTGTGTTTTTCTCGTAGACTGACGATTATTTGTTTAAACTTGAACTGTGTCTCAATACATTCGTATTGTAAAACAATAATAACAAATTGTATTTAAGTTATATGTACGATAAGATGATGACAACATATATTGTCATAGCACTATGTTCTTTGGTTAATGTTAATCGTCCTTATATTGTTTTCATACGATATGAAAATTGTATTCATAAATAATTTTGAAATTATTTTAACAACTGTTGCTATAGCGGTCTTTCTTGTTTATTATTTATGCGAAATTTGCTACAAACTAGTCCAGAAAAGTTTCAAATTAGATTTCATTTAAACTAAAAATATCTTGGTGTTTATATGCAAACATCTGTGAAGAATGGTAGATGTTAACTGAATTGATAAGCCCCAATACCCTATTTCACAGTCTTTCTTTTAATTGGAAGTCAAACTAATGGATCCAGGTTACTTCCACCATTATAAACATTTTTGAGGTGTTTTCCACATTTGTGTTAAATATTTCTAAATTTGACTGAGCACTGATTTGTCTCTGGCTTTTATCTCACTGGTCTGTACTGGTTACTGGTTTTCCGGAGCCTCTTCTGTGATGTACTGATGAGTGTGTCGCAATAGTGTAATTTTATCTCGATAATTAAAGTTGAGCGACGTCAGTCGCGGTCGAAATCTGGATGGGTGACCGAAATATAATCTGTTATGGGCCACTTCGGCCTGAAGATCTAAAATTTATTATCATTATTATTATTTACGTATATTCCCTGGTGGACCACGCGAAGTACAATTAGAGGCGTTTGTTCTTGTTAGCCTTCCTTTGCGCCCATATTAATTTAATTCTTTCGCTATGAGCTTTTTTCATTTCGTCAGACCAAGTTGTTCCAGTCTTCCTACATTTTTCTCTCTGGCCAACCTTCCAAACGTTAACCTTGTGGCTGAAACAGCCTCTATTCTGAATTTCACTTTGTGTAATATTTACTGATGTTAGGTCCTCTTAAATTGCAGCAATCCATTTAATTATTTCTACTTTAGCTCTACTACTATTTTCATAAAATGCGACTATTTGCTTAGCTTACTTCGGATTCATCTGTTTTATGTGTTCGTAAAACTTAAGAATTCTTTTTCTCATACCGCTATGTATATCTGTGTATTGTTTGATTTCTTGATTTTCTGGAAGTCGGTATGTTGTGCTATTTATTTGTTTGGGGCCTAAGATTTTTCTTTCCTTCTTTTCAATGTCCTCGATGTCCCCCCTTTCTATTCAAAATGAGCGTTTCTGCCCCATATAGACATTCCGGCTTAATAACTGTGTTGTAATGTCTCAGTTTTGTGTTTTTAGATAGGCATTTTTTGTTGTAAATATTTTGTGTAAGTTTCAATGCCGTTTCCATTTTTTGACATCTACCCTTATTGGCGGCTTTTTCCAACCCGTTTTCCATGATTATTTCACCCAAATATTTGAATTGAGGGACTCGTCTGATGTTACCATATTTTGTTTTTATAAATGGTGTTCTTAGTCTGTTGCAGGTCATGTATTGTGTCTTTTCAAAGAAAATTTGGAGTCCTACCTTGTCTGCCGCTTTCTTTTAGGATTTCAATTTGGTTTTGTGCCGTTAATATATCTTGAGCCAAAATTGCTAGATCATCAGCAAACGCCAGACAATCAATTTTGATGTTGGTTCTCCCCAGTTTAATGGACTGGTCAATATTCAGGGCCGACTTTTTTTCACACCACTCCTGTATTACTTTTTCTAGGACACAGTTAAATAAGAGTGGTGAGAGTCCATCCCCTTGTCTCATTCCAGTTTTAATTTCGAAGGGCTCTGAGATGTCACCCATGAATTTAACTTTTGACCTCGTGTTAGTTAATGTTGCTTTAATAATTGCCAGCGTTTTCTAATCTAGTTCTTGTTCTTTCAAGATTTGGAACAAAGATTCGCGTTCCATAGAATCATATGCTTTTTTGAAATCCTCAAATTTACAGACTAGACTTGTATTGTACAGTTTTTGATGTCTTAGGATTAACTTTAGCTTCAAGATCTGTTCCGGGCAGGATCTGCCCGGTCGAAAACCTGCTTGATATTCACCAATTTTAGGTTCTAACTGTCCCTGTCCTCTGCTTAGTAGACATTGAGATAAAATTTTGTAACAAACTGGGAGAAGAGATATTCCTGTATAGTTGTTTACATCTGTTCTATCTCCTTTCTTGTGTAGTGGATAGATTAGAACATCTTTCAAATCTTCCGGAATCCGAGAATTTCCTTGGAATTTTGGTTTGGAGTTTGGTTGGTAGAACTTGATTGTATCTGGGTCAGGATTCTTTGTTTCAATTCTTGTCAGTTTTGTGCTGGTTGTTTATCAAGCTTTTCTGTTAGGGTTGGTTTTATGTCCTAGGGTCGAACTTTGGTATTAGCAGACTCTTTGGAAGTTTTCGAGGTTTTAAGCTAAGTTTGACTCTAGTCAAGTAGTGATATATGTCTATTTTAGCTTCTTTCCTGACTTGAACATTCAAAATCTCTTTATAACTGGGGTACGAAATGGCAACATAGTCAATTTGAAATTCACCCATGTATGTGTTTGGGCACCTCCAAGTCTTTTGTTTTGTTATTTTCTTCTAAAAATGGGTTTACATTATTTTTAGATTAAACTGCGAACATAATTCAACCAATATTCTGCAATCTGAAACTTCCTCTGAAAGATTTTGCGTTTAAGCCCGAACGCACTAGAATCCGAAAATCCGGTTGTACTAGCAAAGCTGGCAGGGGATTGTTTACCTCCTGGGGTAATTTTATTATTACTAGAACGCTTCATCTTGTACTTTGAATTAAAGATTTGAACCATGACGGTTCAGAGGTTAGACTGGAGAGGTTAGTTCCAGAATTAAAATCTCAGCCGTACCATTGGTGAACAGACGCTATATATATATATATATATATATATATATATATATATATATATATATATATATATATATACACATGGTGTTAGGTAAACATGCGGCAAAAAATTAAAGGGGTTATTCCTTGACTTATTCTAAGAATATGTTGATGTATGATGATTTTTGAAAAGCCCCTTTGTTTCGAAAATACAGATGTTAGTTCGATTAGGAGTACATCCGATTAGGGACATTCGATTAGGGAGTACATCCGATCGTTTGTGTCCCGTTAGTTGGGAACGTGATCACACTTGTCGTTCTCAATGCGGATCTTGAATGAGAATGAAAAAATTAAAGAGAAGTCTTGAAAGATTAATGAAAAACCTGTCAGATCCCGTCTGCGGGTGGTTATATATAGTTCCACAGCCATTGTTACACAGCCAACTAAATGAATAATATCATCATCATCATCATCATCATCAGCCCGCATCGATCCACTGCAGGATGAAGGCCTCTTCAGCATGCTTCCAACCTTCAAGGTCCTGGGCTTTCCTATGCCACTCGGGTCCAATATACTTAACGATGTCATCAATCCATCGTGCTTTCGGTCTTCTTCGCGGACGTTTGCGATCAAGCGGTATCCACTCCAGGATTGCCTTGGTCCATCTGTCGTCCCATCGCCTCGCTATATGGCCTGCCCATCTCCATTTCAACTGTTTTACTCTTCCAATGATGTCACAGATTTTGTTTGTTCCCTGATCCATGCGCAGGACTTTCTGTCTCGTCTTGTAATGCCAAGCATACATCTTTCCATTCCCCTCTGTGCCACCCGAAGTTTTTGAATTGATTGCGATGTGAGTGTCCAGGTTTCACTTCCGTGTGTCATAACGGGTAGAACGCACTGATCGAATACTTTTCTTTTCAGGCAAAGTGGGAGTCTGCTCTTAAACACTATGTTGAGCCTACCAAATGCCTGCCAGTCACATTTAACACGCCGTTCCACCTCCCGGGCGGTATTCCCCTCCATGGAAATCCTCTGCCCAAGATATATAAAGCTGTGCACAATCTCTAAATCCCTTCCTAGAACTGAAATTCTTCTGTCCTGAGCGAAGTTATTGAACATAACCTGACTCTTTTTCAGGTTTATTTTCAAGCCAAATGGTTCGCCAGCCCTTTGCAGTTGTTGTATGCGTCTTTGCAGCTCCTCTGGGTCTTGTGAAATGAGAATAATATCATCTGCAAATCTAAGATGGTTTAAGTTTGCACCATTGATCTTTACACCATCCTGTTCTGAGAAAAGAATAGGCGATATTGCGTCACCCTGCCGTACACCTCGTTCTATATTAATTGACACTTCAAGATCATCAAGGTGAATTGTGGCTGTAGCTCCATCATATATCGATTCTAATAGGTTTACATACGCTCTCTCTACACCTTGGCTAAGCAGTGCATCCATTATCGCATGCTTTGAGATGGAATCAAATGCTTTTTCGTAGTCGATAAAAGCCAAGCACAGTGGCATGGTGTATTCGTTGTGCCTTTCTATGACCTGCTGTACAACCTGGATGTGATCCATTGTACTGAATCCACTTCTGAATCCTGCTTGTTCTCTTGGTTGTGCGTCATTCAGTTTTTTTAATATTCTTTTAGAAATTATCTTAGTGAAAACTTTCTACATCACTGATAGGCGGCTTATTGGACGGTAGTTCTTTAAATCTTCCTGTGCTCCTTTTTTATGTAAAAGGACCACTTCTGCATTTTTCCATAAGTCCGGTACTTTTTGTTCTTTGAGGCATTTTGAGTATAATTTTGCCAGTGTTTTATGTAACGTCCGACCACCAGCTTTTAGCATTTCGACAGTTACACTATCCTTTCCTGGAGCCTTGCCGTTCTTCATCAATTCTATAGCATTTGTTACTTCCTCCACTAGGATATCTGGCATTATATATTGTTCTTCCGTGGGTATTGCTGTCCCTGACTGGCTCTGATCTTCATATAACTGGGAATAAAACCTTCTGACAATCTCTAACATTTGGGTACGCGTCCTGCATACTGTGCCATCCTCACGCTTTAAAGCATATATTTGCGTTCTTTTGTTTCTCAGCTTCTGTTTAGCTTTGTTAATTCCTTTGTTTTCTTCCAGGGTTTTTTGCACTAGCTGCATATTGAATCGGCGCGTGTCCTCTCTGATACGTTTTCTTATAGTTTTGCAGAGCTCAGTGTACTCGACCCTGCCAAAAGGACTACCTGCATTTCTCATTGCTCGCCGTTTCTTCATTAAATCAATGGTCTCACTGGAGATTTTTGTTTGTTTGAGACATTTTTCCTCTGGTGCCATTGAAGCAGCCGTTTGAAGTACATTGTTGGCGATTTCTTCATATTGAACTGATATTTCCACGTCCTCTGGATCTTGTAATGCAGCAAACCGGTTTGACAAAGCAATCTCAAAATCGCTTCCTCTCTCCAGCAGTTTTCCAGAATCCACCTTGCCCTTCTTTGATCTTACCATTCTATCGCGCTCTTTTCGACAGTCAATCCGAACCCTTGCTCGTACCATTCGGTGGTCACTTCCAACATTAAAATTGTTAAGGACAGTACAATTGGTAAATATTGTTTTATTGTTGGTCATGATGTAGTCAATTTCGCTTGTGAGCCCAGATGGACTTTTCCATGTCCATTTTCTGCTGATATTTTTCTTATAGAATGAATAATATATTTATCCTAAAATAGACCGAAACCGATATTTTGAAAAAAGCCATATCTCGTTTTTAGTTCGTCGTGTCATTAAAACAATCAAGTTGGCCTTAGATTTCAAATATGCGACTATAAAAAAAATGAAAATATACCAAAAAAGTGGCAAATACTTTCTGATGTTTGTGAACAATATTTCATTAAGAAATCTCAAAGGGTTCTAGAGATATTTAACCGTTTCCATTCTTAATAACGACCCGGTATATGTAAGTTCAAGCTGAATATATAAAGTTTTAATACGTACTGTATACGCTACGATAATAAAATATAATGCCCGAAACAAAAATTACATTACGCAAAAATTTCTAATCTGCCATTAAAAACATATTTGCGATGGTTCAAACCGCATTTTACTAGAAAATTGTTGTTATCTAAACCTGTTCGCTATGAAAATACACAGTACGTCCAAAGAAAAACGATAACGTTTTAATGTTTAGAAGGTTAGAATATATTGTTAAAATACAGGTCGGAATTCCGCGGTATTTTCAAAATTCTGTCGAAATCGAATTAGTTTGGGTTTTGCCAGAGGTCACACAAGGTCAAATGTAGTCAATATAATAATACCACACGACAATTTCTTTAGTTTTAGGGTTTCTTTAACTCAACTTGCAGAGAATTTTCTACAATGCCATCACGGAATCTTACAATCTTATCTTAATATTATAATAATCTTAAATCTTACACAAGTTATGTCAAAGCTTAATGTTGCCCTATGTTATTTTATTTCAAATATTCTCCAACAGATTGTAGTATTTATCACTCAAAGATTCAACTAGCTACCTTATACTTTCAACTGGGCTACTCAAGGCCTGTACCATCATTATTATTCCAGTTAGTTGTGGATTTTATGCTATTCTTCTTAACATATACACACTCACAGCAGTGTATTTCGTTCTTTTCCGATTATTGGAACTTAGTTTATGGATGAAGTGTATCAATAAAGGGAAAAGATAGAATTCGAATGGGGTAAGGTCTGAACAGTATGCTGGATATGCAAAAAGAACTGTGCTTTTGCTTTAGGCGTTATTTTCCTGAAGAAAAATGATTTTTTTGTGGTCAAACCCCTCAAGTAATGCTATTTCATTGCAAAACAGTTTTTTTCAAAGTTGTTTTACTTAATTTCCTTCAAAGAGAAAATGTAAAAAGTTCACTATACTCTCTTGAATATATTTTCTGGATTCAAAGTGCTGTTTGCGAGGTGGCTTCTTTAAACAAGGGAATACGAAAAATTGAAAAAAGAAAAAGGGTACTATATCTGGCGAATGTGGGGTGAATCTGAGAGTCATTACTATGCTGGGCGATGGTGCCTTATCGGGACGAATAATATACCCGTAAATTGTTTTGCCACAGATCAGGACGTCTTTCCAAAGCTTCTGGACGTTTCCAAAGCTGGAAGAAACTCTTTTAGGACAAAGCCAGTTTGATTTTGGTGATATGTTCTTCAGTGGTTGACGAGAAAGGCCTCCCTGAACGAGATTTATCTTCAACTGCTTCTCTATCATCACTAAATTTCAAGGACAGGCCATGTCAATTAAAAAACAGATGGTTGTATCGATACCTACAGCGCGCGATTTTTTAAAACAAGTTACTTTACTTTTTGAGTACTCCGGTGACATCTGTGGGGAAATAACCACACCGAATAAAGGATAGATCATCGACAGAATCAATATTTCTTTATGGAAAATTACAGAAAAATGTTCTTATTACTCAATAATTCGACAGCAAATTCGAAACGTTTGCAACAAAAGAAAATTCAAAATATTTACGTATATTCAAGGTCGAGAAAGATCTTGTATATCGGCAAAGCTCAAGGATCAAAACTTTGCAATATCACGGTTTCTCGCGCAATGGTCTCAAATATAAAAAGTAGTGTTTTCGTTCGCAAAAATAAAAGTTGCGCTACTTTTAGTGTGGAAAGTGCCTTGTATCAAACGTGACCTTTGATGCTGTAAATATCAACAAAAATGAAACAAAAAAAGGCTGCAAAATTCGATAACCAGCGGTAAATATACAGAGTGAATTACAACGTAAAAAACTTTTAATAGAAATTGCATTTTAATTTTTATTTTGTTTAAATAGTTTTCCATTAAAATTGTATTTTCCAGTGTCAAAACACTGGAACAGCAGCGGAACACCAGCGGGACACCAGCGGAAACACTGTTTGACATGTAATTGTCACGTCTGTAAACGTCTGCCTCTATGTCTTTTTCTACTACTCGACCTGTTGTGCGCAAATGTCAAAAACATAAAAATCATATATATATATATATATATATATATATATATATATATATATATATATATATATATATATATATATATAGCTTCCTAAAGCTCCAACCCTTCGTCGGAACACCAGCGGAAACACTGTTTGACATGTAATTGTCACGTCTGTAAACGTCTGCCTCTATGTCTTTTTCTACTACTCGACCTGTTGTGCGCAAATGTCAAAAACATAAAAATCATATATATATATATATATATATATATATATATATATATATATATATATATATATATATATATATATATATATATATAGCTTCCTAAAGCTCCAACCCTTCGTCCACGTCGCAGGAAGCGGACAACGGCTGAACCCGAACGTTTATTTCGGGAACAGACGGCTAACAGGGCTCTGGCAAAAAAAATCCAGGTCGCGTTTGCAGTGGCAACCACCGGCAACCTGGTCGGCGTCTGTTCACCCAGAGGGTGTGGCTATACACCACGCTCCAGGAACTAACAATCCCTGGTTCTAAACTCCCAGTGGAAACACTGGACCCATAAGCTTATAAGCAATCATGACTCGTGCAAGTAATAACAATAATACCCCAGGTGGTAACCAATCCACCCGTCGACAGACGGCAACCGGGTGCTCGGATTCTAGGGAACTTGGACTTTCACGATTTCAGAAAAAGTCGGAGCTTTCCGGCAAATTTCCACATAAAACTACTACATACATTGGCACCTTCAACATGAACACGCTAATCCAACCAGGAAAACTTCACAACCTAACCTCAGAACTTAACAGGCAAAATATACTTGTGCTTGTCCTACAAGAAACACGCATCGCAGATGAGGACACGGTAGACTACGGGAACTATCGCATATTCAAAAGCAGAACATATAAACGAGTCGCCAAGGGTGCTCCGCTTCTGGGCATGGCCTTTGTGGTACACAAAAGGACAGTTAACTCTATTAAGGAAATTACCACCATAAACAATAGACTGATGACAATGCGCATTCAGTGCGCCAATAAAAAATACACCATAATCAACGTACATGCCCCCACAAACAGGGACAACAAGAAAGATCCCAAGTCTACAGAGAAATTTTGGGCAACACTAGAAAAGATAATGGCAAAGATCCCAAGGAATGACGTCAAAATTTTATTGGGCGACTTTAACGCACAAATCGGTATGGAAAAAATCTATCAGAAAACTGTAGGCAAATTCCCTGGTCACAAATTCACCAACAAGAACGGCATAAGACTCATCGAACTATGCCAACAGAATAACCTGAAGATCATGTCAGCATCGCTCAGAAAATCTCCACGAAAACAAAAGACATGGAGATCGCCTATACAACAGATTGGTGAATTCCAGATAGACCACGTTGCGATCTCATACCCACAACAAAGAGAGATCTATGATGTTCAAGTCCGCAGGGACGCAAACATCGACTCAGACCACTACCTAATACGAGTCAAAGTAAAATTCACTCCAAGGAAATTCACACAAAAAGGATCAAGGAATCCAACATAACAGAGGAATGGGAAAAGGAACAGGCAGATACATGGGGAAAATTCCACAAAAAAATTACACAAAAAGCACAGGAACTGATCCCATTGAAAAAGAACACAAAACACCGGTGGTGGGACTCGGAATGCGAAAGTGCATTGCAGCGACGCAAACAAGCATTTCAGGAGTACAACAGTAAATAAATCTACAGAAAGCCAACAGCTTTTTAACAAGTCTAGAAAACAGACTGCCAAAGTTATTAGACAAACTAAGAGGAAGTACATGAAGGAACAACTAGACTCTATAGAGGAGAATTTTCGCAATTATAACACGAGAGATTTTTATAGGACTTTTGCAAGAGAAATCCGTGGGTACATACCACAAAATCTTTGCTTTGGAAAGCGGAATGGGAGATTAGCGCTAAACAATCAGGAAAATTGTCAGGAGCTGGCACACTATTTCTCTGATCTCCTCAATTGCCCCGAATGCGACACAAGATTCCCCAAGGAAAATTGTATCTATACCCACTCAGAATCACCACCACTAACACAGGAAGAGATTCACAGGCACATACAAAAACTGAAGAATAACAGGACATCCGGTGAAGATGGTATCACCGCGGAACTATTGAAAAACTTCGGACAAAACTCACTGTGGGAACTCGCGCAAATTATCACGAACAACTGGTAAACAGAAAAATTACCATATGAATGGAAATGTGCTCTTATACACCCACTGCACAAGAAAGGAGACAGAACAGATGTGAACAACTACAGAGGAATCTCCTTTTCTACAAGTCACTTACAAAATCTTCTCAGTATGCTCTCTCCAGAGAACACAGGAACAACTAGAACACAAAATTGGCGAGTACCAGGCAGGCTTTCGCCCTGGTCGCTCATGCACTGAACAAATCTTTAACTTAAAAACAATACTGAAATACAAAGCTATCAGGGACGTCCCAAACATCAGCACGTTCGTTGACTTCAAGAAAGCATACGACTGCATTGACCGACAATCTTTGTTCAACATCCTAGAAGAACAAGGAGACACTGACCGGCACAATCTCTAAAGTGAAATTTATGGGAGAAATTTCCAAACCCTTCCTGATTAAAACCGGAGTACGCCAAGGAGATGTGTTATCCCCATTTCTCTTCAACCTGGTCCTGGGCAAAGTCATAAGGGAATGGGAAAAGGAACTAAAAAATCAAGGATACTGGAAATCAATACGACTCGGACGAACCAAAAACAACATAGAAATATCATACCTAGACTTCGCAGACGACCTAGCCATACTCGCCGATAATGAAAAAAGGGCAATCAAACAAATGGAAGTCCTCAAGGAATGTGCAGAGAAAGTTGGCCTACAAATATCCTTTCAAAAAACCGAATTCTTCTGCTCAAAATTAAATGTCCAAATTTTGAACACCAAATACGGCAAAATAAATAGGGTCACTCACTTCAAATACCTGGGCGAGATCCTCGAACCCACAGGAGGAGAGAAGATAGCACAGAAGACTCGATTACAGAAGATGAAGAGAGCATACGGCAAGACACACAATATGTACAATAAGAAATGCCTATCCACACACGCAAAAATAAGACACTACAACACAGTAATCAAACCAGAAGTACTACACGCAAGCGAGACACTTACACTTCATACAAAAAGCGGCATAGAAGACATAGTAAAAGAAGAACACAAAATCATGAGGAAAATTCTCGGCCCAAAACTGACAGGAAGGATACAGACTACATTCTAGAAAGACCACAGAGAGAATGTCCAACGTAACGGCGGACATAAGAAAAAGAAGGTTGAAATTCTATGGACATATCAGTAGACTCCCACCGACAAGACTCACCAACAGAATTCTTACGTACATACAAGGAGTCAAGTCAACAGTACCATGGATCGCACAAGTCAGAGCTGATCTGGAAAAGGCACAAATCGGTCCGACAGAGATTGAGAATAAAAGAACGTACAGACACAAAATACATATGTGGAACGTTGCATCAGAGAGCGAAGTTTCGAGGAGATCGGGAGCAAAGTGGACGGAGTAGAGAAAGAGAATCCACGGGGAAAGGATGAGAGAGGTGTGGAGGATTAGAAAGAACACTCGAAAATGAGTCAGGATGCTTTGCGTGATCCAACCGAGTCTATACGCACCTAATAAATAATATATATAAATATATATATATATATATATATATATATATATATATATATATATATATATATATATATATATATATATATATATATAAAACACTACTCTATTGCTAATATCTGTAAGTGGAGGTGTCACAGGGTAAGTGAGACAGCAAACGTCTACTTCTATTTCTCATAAAAACGACTTAAAAAACAAACAAACCACTTCCACTCTGTTCCAGCACCATCTACATACAGGACATAAAATCAATTTTGAAGGAGCCAAAGAAATAGCGAATATTGAAAACTACAAGGCCCGAAATCAGAGAAGCCCTTGAAATAGAAGAAAGAGGTGAGCAAAAACATGACATGAAATAATAAACGGACGTCCGACAGCGTTGTCGAGCGCCGCTAATGCTCCCGAACTACCCCGATATAATCTGCGCAGTGGCCGGCCGGCTATAAAAGCGAACACAGCGACCCATCCACGTCAGTTGGACTCTTCAGTCGAAGCGAACAACACTTGAAAATGCCAAATGCGACTTTGGCGAAACGTCGTGACTCTTCATAGGATCAACGGATCGACACTCGGAATGATTTGGAGACATTATCTACCATCCATTAGATGTAACATCTATACTAATATATAAATCTACAGTGGATTTTACGGATGTTCCGTTATAACTACTGAACCATGCATCCGATTGACTTGAAACTTGGTATCCATGTAGAAAATACATGTACTTAATGGATAGGCTAATATTTATATGAGTGTTGGACTCCCTACACCAGTTGCGGGGGCGTTAATGATGACAATTGCTAATTGTCTGATTTTATAGCTTTTATAAACTTATTAATAAAATGAAAATTTGAAATGAATTTTTTCTTTCTTGGACTATATTAAGACTAATTAAGAACGTCTGCAACGGAATTCAAACTCCTAAAGCGGTTGTGAGGGCGCTAATGATCAAAAAACGCGAAATTTAAAATTTCAGCTTTTATCAACTTATTATTGATTATTATTATTATCATGCACATTAACTACTATTATTATTAATTGTAATAAATTAATTATTAATTAAACTATTAAATTAATAGTTTTAGTTTAGTTTGTTTGTTATTTTCTAACCTAAACAAATTTTTACCAAATGTCAATTGACTGATTTAAAAAGATATTAAAAACATATATATATGTTTATATTTATTAATTAAAGAAGAAAAAGAAGAAAAGAAGGAAGCGAGGAATAATTAGATTAAAACGAAAAATTAGTAAGATATTTATTTCAACTTTTTATACTGAATTTTCGGTTGTCAATCTCAAGATAGTTATTAATTATTTCCAATTATTTGTTGTAGTCATAAACTTCTTAAAAAAAGACGACAACATGAAACGGAAAATAGATTACAAAAAAAACAAAAAAGAACACATGTAAAATCAAATGCATTTTTAAAATCTATCAGACCTTACAACAATGCTTTCCAAATGACATCATTCGGTGCAATGAAGAAGATGTCGTTTTAACTAATAAGTACATGGGGCTCATGAACGATTTGCGGCCAATCGAAACTATCATCGAAGAAGATGAGATAGGCGACGAAGATTAAATGTTAGGAAGATTAAATACTATATTTGAGGGCACTATATTTGAGGGAGTGTGTGTGTGTGTGTGTATAAACCTATTAAGCCAGATTTTTCTCAAAGTGGGGGGGGGGGGGGGGGGTCGTCTTCCAACTTCTGGTTTCTACAGAGCAGTCTGTGACTGAGAATTACATTTCAAACAGTGTTGCCGTTGTTTTATATTTCAGGGTCTCTTGTTGGAAAACTCTTTACAAACGAGCGAATAGAGTAAGACGAAAATATTCTAATACATAAAGGTGATAATAGAAACGAACTTGCTTTAATAGTTACCAGCCTCTACGGAGAAAGCACGTAGCCGTGATATAAACAGTGCGTCCATTAAGTATCAGCAGGAAAAGAGGCCTAATTTTCATTACGCTTAAAGACCTATATTTATTAAATACATGAACAATTCAATTATTTTTTTCAACCGACTTCAAACGAAAGAGGTTCTCGATTCGACTGAATTTCGTTTTTGTTTGTGTGTATGTTAAGAATATTCCCGCCAAATGTAAACCGATTTTCAAAATACTTTTTTTATTTCAAAGGTATTAACTTAAGGGTAGCCTCATATAATTTCATTTCATGAAAATAAAACCGTCTCTCAAGTTAAGAACACAGGGGCTGAATTTTTTCGTTCTTTCGTCATTGTATTTTTTAATTTTTCTATTATTTGATATTATATTAAAATAAACCGTTTTTTTTTCTACGTCTACATCTACAAGGACGCAAACCAGCAAAGAATGTGAAATGACTTAAAAAAATCTGTAAAATTACTTACTAAGAAATCTAAAACGAATAATGATACAGGCTCAGATACATCGGATTCGGGAGCTAATGTAGTATTGTCAGAAGGAAGAGGTTCCAATTAAAGATAAAGATAAAAGAGGAAGAGAACAGGATAATAATTGCATGGTACCGGTGCAATATGTGTAACGGTTGGGTACATGAATCCCGTGGCGTAAAAGAGAGATTGCATTATTTATGTCAAAACTGTTTTTAAGTTTTTTAAACTATATATTTTTTGTTGTTAATTTAGATTTTTTTAAATATTTTTAAATAACATTTTGATAGTTTTTAAAAATATCATAGATAGTTAGTTTGCAATGATTGATCTCAAACAGCAAATTTTCTGAGAGTTTCTTAGATTTAAGTAAATACTTTAGCCAGAGTTTGTATTTTATAAAACATTTTATATACCTAATAAAAAATATTTTTGTTAGTTTACGGTGCCTGTAATTATAACTTGGCTTTTTCAAAACTTTGGGTGGCTCTTTCAATGCCTATGTGTTATGATAGAGCGGAATTTCATCCTATAAATAGCTCAAAGTTTAAGAATATTATTGATATTGGAAAATGTTACATTACATACATAAAGGAATAAACCACTATTTATAACACTAATTTTATTATTTACTTATTCCCTTCTCTGTCTTTTCCCCTTTTTTTTTAAACTGGCTCTTTCATGCCACTCTTCCCCTACTGGTCCAGGAAGATAGGATTAAAACGAAATACTTGGCATTTTTTATAAATTGTTATTCGAAATATTCATTTCTTGCTTTGATACATTTGTTATATCGATTCAATAGTGATTCAAATGCATGTTCCAGCTCATTTTGTGGATTACTCTCCAAAACACACGTCGAAGCTGTTTGGATGGTCTGAATGTCTTAAAAAAAACACTCTTTCAACTTTGGGAACTAGGAGAAGTCACAAGGGGCTAAATTTGATGAATACGGTGGATGGACTATTAACGATGTGCACATTCCGTATCCAATCATCGCCGTACACTTGTGGCATCAACCGAAATGTTTCTGATGCAGTTTTACTGTTCTTGCGTTAAATTTAATCATAGTTCTTTGTTGCATGATTTTGTTTGTATATAAAATTTTTTCGGCTTGTAAATAAGACGCCATAAAATCAACAAATGTCAACTAATCGTGGTAAAGTAGGTTCCGTTAGGTTCAGGAAGGATCAAGCTTTGAAATGACGCCGCTCGTCAATAGATGACGTGACCGGTGTGACAGGTAGGCTCATTTTTTCTAATATTAAATTGCAAATTATTGGGGATAAAATGTATCACTGTCTTAGGCCTTACCATCCACCTGTGAGCCTTACCATCCACCACTGTGTAGGTCTTACCATCTACCTGTGATATTAAGCATTGTTGCTTGAATTATATTTCTCATTTCCATATTCTTTACACAACCACTTACAGTTAACAACACCCTGTTTGTTTCTGCTGATAATATTTTTTTCTGAATGGTGAAATTTTTTAAATTATGTACTTCATTCAAATATTGCGTTAGATTTTCGAGTGTAGCGAATAAATTATTATAAACAAAGATTCGAAAAATTGGCGCAATCGATAAAAATCTTCTCTGCAACATTCAAGGTTTTATTTTCCAAGGTTTTAAAATGTTTTTTCTGGTTTGGGATTTACGAGGACAATCTGAACAGTAAGATCCTTTTCCGATAGATGGCAGTGGGAGCTCAAAGATGATTGCATTACTGAAAAGTATCTTCGTTTCTTGCAAGGCACTATGAATTTCGAGCTAATCTGGCGCTTAGTTTTGTTCTGACAGTTTTGGAAAGCAAATAAGTTCAATATTTTTACAAGTTCATGGAAACTCTACTTTTTGCGTGGAAAAATCATCGCGCAAAACGAAGAAAAGTTGAAAAAATATCAGGGGGATTCTGCTTCTTTACATTTTACGGTTGATAAGTGGTTCACTGAGTTTCGGTGAAGTCGGGACCTCATGAATGACGCTTAGCGCTCAGAACTAGCTAAGATTACTACTGAGGATATTGTCAACGAAATCCATGATATCATGTTGAACGATCACATAGTGAAGGTTAGAGAGAGAAAGCTTAAATTCATCATAAGCCATTAGTTTCGATTCCGCAAAAATAAAGGCATTGCACAGACTAGTCAAACTGAAAAAGCTATTACCCCATCCATTGTTATCAACGACTCAAAGCTTTCTTAACAGACAAACAATTTCTAGTAGAACAACACAAAAACCTACCTTGGGATCCAAACAAGAACCCTCACGATGGCAACATGTGCCGATGACACGGCAATCTAGACATCCCACATTAACCCAGAAATGACGACAAGGAAACTGCAAACCAATCTATAACTGGCAACTCCCTCCCACAAGCAGAAGATGCCAATTTTGATCAATTTGCGCTAAATGGTGCCCCATTCTCCAGACTTGACCCCCCTTGACCAAACGTAAAAAATTAACTGGCTGGGAAAAGAATGACACCAAATGAAATAGTCATCGCCGTTACAAAGGACTATATTCAGTTTGACAAGTATCAAACTTTTTATTCTACCCGCATATTATTAATAAAATTTTATTTTATGTTATTTTTCTCTAAAATCAAATAAAACATCTGAAAAGTGTGTAAAGGACTTTGATGCATTTGAAGAAAAGTTTTTTCCTTGGTCTACCAATGATTTCTTCACAAAAACCATTACATCAGCATCACCTGAAGGGTAAAGTAAAAACCAAATAATAGCTAGAATTGGAGAATAGGACTGTTCAACATAGTTTTGTAAGTAGGCGCGTTATTCTGGCGATGTAAAAAAAAACAGTACCCAATAATAAAGGCGACCTCCAACATAAAACCCCAAAAAATGATCGCCATGATCTTCCAAGGAGTGATAGTTTTTTTTTAAAGGAGTGGACAATTTTACCGTAAAGGTGGTAATTTTCTTCCAAAGAACATCACAATTTATTCACTTAATATTTCATTCTAAGAAATGCCCATCTGTTATGGAGTAGCAGAATTAAAAAAGACTTAAGTGGTATAATGTAAAATTTTATCTATGTAGCGTCCTCTATCGACGGAACAAAGTTATAAAAAACGGCCTCACTTTATTTGCCCCGTTCTCTGGCCTCGTTGAGATCCGATGCAGTTTATCTGCTGCCCGATAGATGTCACCTGCGTATACTCTTACGTTTTCTGTTATTTTATTAAAGGTCAACTTTTAGAATCAACTGCTATTCACAGAGTGGCTTAGATAGGACTATACAAAGCTTTTCCAGAAGAAAAAAACAACAAAATAGTATAAAAAAACATTATCCAGAAATTAAATCAATCAACAATAACATTTAAGTTATAAAAGAATGTTTACATATAATTTTCACATATAGTAACACTCTTATATAACGAGCAGGTGTACATATCTAATAGACATGCCCCTTCACAAACTTTCAACAGTTTATATAAGAAACGAAATTTAAATTTTTGGATGAAATTTCTTCAAAATAATTGCTTTGGATTTGTCAGATTTGTTGAGGATTTCTTGGATACTCCTATTCTCATTTTAACCCACTCTTTGCGTGAAAAATAATTTTTAATGATTCTATGGACCAAAAAAATATCACGGTGCCCCATCGTTCCCCATATTCGCTTGATCTGGATTCGTATTACTTCCGATATTTCCAATACCGAACCAGACTGAGAAACTAAAACATTTGAATACAATCTGTAGATTTTAACCATGGTTTTGGTGGCAATTTAAAAAACAACTATTATCTGATTCTGAGAAAGATCATGTAGTTCATTTAGCATTAGTAATCATTTCCTTTAGACAACCAACAGAAACCCTACATTTACTATAAATTTCTCGATATCATACAGGGTAATATAAAGAACTTTCGTAAATTTAAGCGACAATTATAAGAGGGTGGTGGAATTGGTGACCATCTCCTGGTCTTTCGTTGAATTTCTATTGAACATTTTCGTTGAAACCTAAACACAGAGTTTACTATATTTACTTGTTTTCGTACGGTGAAGCTGTCGAAGACAGGTCATCAACCAGAACTTACAAGATATGTGCTAAACGCAATATTTCAGTGGTTTAAAATTATTATCATCAAATAAGTTATGTAGATTTATTTTTTCGGTATAATATCACAACTATATCAGTATTATTTAACCTACTTTTTTAATAGGTCACAAAGATCAACAAAAACAATGATTCTGCGAATGTATTTGCCCAAATAGAACAGCTAAAATTTACCTTCATCCCTAGCAAACCACACTTTTCCTATAACCCCCGTACAAAACAGAAATAAATCATCTATTTTCGGCTTTCAATCATGGAAAAATATAGTTTGGAAAAGATATGTCCGATTTCGAAAACTACGTGATCGAAACGAGACCCGATGACGTCAGTATCTGATCGTTCGCGGTCGAGGTGAGGTCAACGAAGGTCAGTACCGGCCAGTATGACGATCCCTGTTATTTTGATTCAGTAATTAGAAAGAAATTATTCTTGAATTGTTTATTGTTGCATCATTTATAGGATTGGCGTGTGTTTTGGTTTTTGGTAGAAATGGAAGACGTTATTCATTTCCTATACTAGAGAATCCTCCGTCCCCTCATATTAACAATGTTAAGAAGGACAACAAACAAAAATTAAGAGATAGAGAATCCTCTCTTCATTCATCTCTCACCTTCATTATTTGTGTGTTTTTTGTCATCATATATTA
Organism: Cosmopolites sordidus; assembly: GCA_031761425.1. Classification (NCBI taxonomy): domain Eukaryota; kingdom Metazoa; phylum Arthropoda; class Insecta; order Coleoptera; family Curculionidae; genus Cosmopolites; species Cosmopolites sordidus. The sequence goes on along the minus strand of JARFXV010000840.1, from coordinate 912,704 downwards.
GTTCTTTTCGATTTATCTGATTTCTCCTCAGCACAGCTTCCAACACTAGATTAAACAAACAGGCAGAAACCGGGTCTCCTTGTCTGAAGCCCGATCTTACTTCGAAGGGTTTTGAATGTTGTATAACTGTATTTTCTATAGACATTCCTGTCAAGGCTATTAGTTTTCTATTGACCCCCATATCTCTCATTGCTTTTCGTAGTTATTTTCTATCAATGGATTTTCTATCAAACTTGTTTTCGTTTCTTCCGGCTTATTTGTTTGGCCTCTCTTATTGTCTCTTTTAATTCAATTTCACCCCCTTCCGTTTTTTTTTCTCCAGAAACTTGTAACATAGGAAGTATTAACTAGTGCATAAATGGAACAAAACTGAAATGGAATAACAAATTGGAAGTATGGCAAACAACAGGGTGGTGACGACTGCAACAGATAAAACAGCTAATGGAGCTAGGATTCAAGATCGTTAAAAAAATAATAAGAAGTCTGCTGGAAAAACTTCTTTCTTCGGAAGAATGGGTGATTATTTAGTGTGTCCGAACTTAGTGATAGCTGACATCAAATATCTGGTTAATCATCATGAAACATTTAACATCAGAGCATCAGATCAAAATTACTGTTCTGTACGCCAAACTTATAGAGCACTTCGAGAATTTTATGGTGCACATAACCGCGCAACGGGGCGATATACTCGTCAAATTATTTGCAAATTCCGCAAACTTTATGTTAATTTAAAGAAGTTATGTTATTTTTTGGATGTTTACTGTACAAGTACCTTTAAATTTAACTAGCCAATTTAATACTCTTTCAGACAAAAAATCAGTATCTCCTAATATATTTACCATTGTGTTTCATTCCCCACCAAAAAAAAAAAAACACAGGACGCTTTTTCCTGTTAATATTCTATATTCTAGATAAGTATTCGTCCTGATGATGTTAACATGGTCGGCGAAACTCACACCCAGAGAGATACAAAATACCCTTTTATAAAGGTGTGGACAATTTCCTTCGCTTTTCATCAAGGATTCTTTCTAATCTATTAGATATTCAACTTAATTTTCCGCTTCTACATTTCACAATTTTCCCGTCGCATAGTTAACACATCGGTCAATAAGCCTTCGGTCTGACAAATAAAACACAATTTTTTTGCAAATTTCGACTTTATTCATCAATATACTCTCATTGGAGAGCGATACAATAATTACCACGCTTTTCTCACATTTCTACACCGTTTTTAGAGAACGATTTCTCTTTGTCTTCAAAATAGCCTTCAGTTTCGACAATCGCCTATTCATCGGAGCGAAATTTCTTTCCAACGAGCATTTTCTTGAGGTCTGAAAACAGGAAATAGTCGCTGGGGACCAGATCTGGAGAATACGGTGGGATGAGGAAGCAATTCGAAGTGCAATTTATGCTATTTAGCAATCGTTGCCAGAGATTTGTGACGTGGTGCAGTGTCTTGGTGAAATAGCACTTTTTTCTTCATTTGGAGCCTTTTCTGGCATCGTCTTTCAGACTTGTCCTTCAAACGTATCAATAATGATGCTTAAGATTCGCTGTTGATGGTTTTACCTCTCTCGAGATAATAGATGAACAATATCCTTACCTTATCTACCGATGGTTGTTTTTTGGTCGCTTTGAAGAGCTTTGAAGGGCTTGAAGGGGACCGGCTGCTATACACTTAATTGAGTGTCGATTTGACTCCAGAGTTTAGTAATGGATCTATGCACAATCCATATTAAAAACTCCTTTTTATTTTCGTATAAACATTGTGTAAAATCATCAATACGTTGTTGTTTTTGGCAGTACCCATTTCGATAGGAATTTACACATTCCTAAATGCAAAATTGTGCAAAAAATTGTTCCTTTCGATGTCTTTACGATATCAGCTATCTCCTGCCAATTTTGTTTTTTTTTAATTCAGTATACCAATCAATTATGGTTGATTGGTATACTGAGCCATTGTTTTGCTTCAACGGTATTTTTCTTCGTCACAAAGCAATTCCTTTGTTTTGAAAATAACACGCGACTTATTCACCGATTTGTTTGTTAAAGTATTATTTTTCGGCTTCAAAACGAAGGATAAAGCACGAACCTAAAGTGAACATAAGCTGAAAAACAGTCGTAGACGTCATGGCATTAAAAAAAGTAATATTTGAAGCACGTTCTTCCTTTTGCCTTTCAACGATAAAAAAAAGTGTTGTAGAAACACAGAACGAGATTTGTGTGTCTTTGGGAGATGTTTCGTACAGTACTTATAAGAAATGGGTCAAGAAATTCCGAACTGAATGTGTTGAGTAAAATAGAAGAGAACGTCCGGGAGTCAAGAAAATTGGAGGATGGAGAATTGGTAGAAAATCCTTCTTGTACCAGCCAAAATTCGGGTCAGAAACTCGGTCATTTCACCTGAAAGTCACTTAGCCGTAAGTTTAACAGAAAATCGAAATTTTAAGATTCCTCTGGATATTGTAAACAATAAATAAAACGAAATGTCCCCAATACTGAAAAAAAAACAACTACGAAAAGAAACTGTGGTGGGTGAACGTGACGAGAGCGGGTGAAAGAGGGGGGGGAGGGACGCCGAACAGAGAACATAGTTGGAGCAAAAGCAAGGTTAATAGTAACATAAAGCTATTTTATGCGAAACTCATCAGTGAGTAGTTAAGTAAATAATAGAGTTTAGCTGCGGTAGTGATTAGTTCTAGTCGGCGGGCCGCAGGGGGTTGTTCTCCCCTCTGCCATCCCCCCGCCCGGCTTTTGCCCTATCGGGTTTTGACTTTCCCCCCGCCCGAACCCACTCCCCACTCTTAATTGCCGCCGCCATACTTCCCGGTCTAAGGAAATTAAATGGGTTGAGGGCTCTTTAATAACAGCGTGCGAGGAATTCCCAATGAGAGATGTATGTCTGGTTGCATACATATTAAACCTTAAATTTATCCGTAAACTTTTAAATCTCTGACTTAATTCAATTAGACAAAATTAATTAGTAAACAAATATGATATATAAGTTTAATTTTAGTAGTTTTGAAATTCCTTGGTGATATACGCACTGACAGAAAATTATGATCAACGATATTATTTATTTAACTTTTATTCTTTTTTAATATATTAAATTTATTTAACTTCCGGACGCCCGTTTCACTAGCTATGTTAGTGAATCATCATTTAGAAAGTGATTCAATCTGGAGCTAACCTCACGGTTCATAATATTTACAGGCTATAAAGAGAACATAGTATCGTTTTAGAATTAGATTGAATCATCTTATCATCATCTTCTGGTAATACTAACCTGGTTAGCGAAACGCTAAACGAAAAAAACTAACGTGATTTGGGATTTAATTGTAAATATATTTGAACCACAAAGGGTTCCAATAGAAAACTGCTAGGAAGACTAACAATTTGTGTTAACCAATGTAGTGGTAAAGGACTTGCATTTATTTGAGGCAATTTCACGCGTAGTGAGTTGTATGGAATGAAGCTGGATACACATTGGTGAAGGCCCATTTTTAAAATTATACTGACAACATTAGTATATATAGTTTTGAGAATCCATTTCTGCGCGTTTTAATATAAATCCACGAACAGGTTTGGTCAAGAACAGAATTTTGTCAAGAAAAAAGCAATTACAAATAATGTGTTGCATAAGTTACGACCATTTTAATAATTCGTTTGTTTTTCCCCCATTATTATTTTGTTTCCCCAAGTATATACTGGGTGTTTACAAAGTTGAGTCATTTATTTTAACAGACTATAGAACTAAAAACAAGTTATTAACAATTACAAAATTTGAAAACACCTTATCAAAACCTTTTTGATATTCCCGACCACTGTGTTGTAGAGCTCGTAAAGAAAGTCAATTTAGCAAAAATCATTTATATAAAAGTTCCAAAATAACAAAAACAAAAATGTTACGTGTTACAAAAATTGTATAACATTGTTAGCACGAAATCTTGCTCGGTGTACCGATGCATCACTCACTACACGCGTCAAAAATAAAATCCCTGTGTACACGAATAACAAGCGTTTTCGATGCTGTTAAAGTTCTTCCACAGTATTTACTTCTCCAGCGTGATAACTAAACTTTTTAAATAGCCTCACCGAAGGAAATCGTTGGGCGATGTTGTGGAAATTATTTACTCAATTTGTTATAAATGTGACCTCGAAAATTAGAAATTAGATATGACAAATATATAAAAAAACAATTATTATTTTATCAAGCATACCCAAAAGCAACAAATAAATGATAAAAAATAATGTAAGTTTACAAAATTTAGTCCAATTTTAGAATAAATAGATCGCTCATTAAGGAAACATAATTTGCAAATAGTGTTTAAAACCCATCAGTCAATCAGTAAATTAATTTTTAATGCTATAGATAAAACATCACAAAATAAAAAATCTGGAGTCTACATGTTAAGTTGCAACGAGTGCAACGAAACGAACGTCTTTGCAGACCAGATTCAAAAACAAATCTACGTATCTATTAAAGAAACAAAATTCTGATTTTACGAACCATTTCATAGATACCGGACATATATTTCCTGAAGTTATAAGTTAAAAATAATTACATACAGCGCAAAAAAGCAAAAAATAAACATTTTAGAAGGGATTGAAATTTATACATATAATAAAGACCTGAGCCCTTAAACAAATTACCAACACTAAACTCTAAACAGACAAACCCAGATTCATTACCACCGAATGAAGATGAAATAATTAGGCAAATCAAGCGACTTAAAAATAACAAAGCTTCTGGTGAAGATGGAATCACCGCTGAACTTTTGAAATCCGCTGGTCCAGGTACAATCAAGGAAATATCCAAAATTCTACAGGAAGTTTGGCGAACCAAACGGATTCCGGAAGATTGGAAAGATGCTATAATCTATCCACTACACAAGAAAGGAGATAGAACGGATCTAAACAACTATAGAGGAATATCTCTTCTCCCAGTTTGTTACAAGATTCTATCTCAATGTCTACTAGACAGAGCACAGGGACAGTTAGAACCCAAAGTTGGTGAATATCAAGCAGGTTTTCGATCGGACAGATCCTGCTCTGAACAGATCCTGAATCCAAAGTTGATCCTAAGACATCTAAAACTGTACAATGAAAATCTCGTCTGTACATTTGTGGATTTCAAAAAAAGCATACGATTCTATTAACCGCGAATCTTTATTCCGAATCATGAAAGAACAAGGACTAGATCTGAAAACGCTGGCAATTATTAAAGCAACAATAACTAATACAAGGTCAAAGGTTAAATTCACGGGTGACATGTCAGAGCCCGTCGAAATTAAAACTGGAGTGAGATGGGATGGACTCTCGCCACTCTTATTTAACTGTGTTCTAGAAAAACTAATACAGGAGTGGCGTGAAAAACATCGGCCCTAAATATTAACCAGCCGATTAAACTGGGGAGAAACAACATCAAAATTCATTGTCTGGCGTTAGCTGATGATCTAGCAATTTTGGCTCAAGATATATTAACGGTACAAAAACAGATTGAAATCCTAAAAGAAACAGCAGAAAAGGTAGGACTCCAAATTTCCTTTAAAAAGGTACAATACATGACCTGCAACAGACTAAGAACACCATTTCTAAAAACAAAATATGGCAACATCAGGCGAGTCTCTCAATTCAAATATTTGGGTGAAATAACCATGGAAAATGGGTTGGAAAAAGCTGTCAATAGGGGTAGATGTCAAAAAATGAAAACGGCATTAAGACTTACACAAACTATATACAACAAAAAATGCATATATAAAAACACAAAACTGAGTAGTAATAGATGACATTCTGATACCTATTGTCAAACAAGGTTTAAATTGATCATCATTGGACATTCTTACTTTTCTAAGGAGAAAGCACATATCAATGTAATACTCCAAACAATGTGAAAATGCCTCAAATCCCCGATCCAGACTCTCAGCCTGAAATACGTCATACCAATCTTCCCCGCTCAGATACAGCTGAAATAGTTTCATATTAGTTTCACTATCATCTCTTTTAAATTTTGTTATTTCATGCAGTCTTGATGTAATTGGAATCTATATCAACTGAGCCGAAAGATCAGGTAGACAATTACTCCAAACAATACAAGACGAATAATCTAATTCATAATTCGTACATAAGTAATCTATAAAAGTAGTCGATTTTTCTGTGGTACGAGTTGGTTCCTTTACTGTATTACATAACCCATAACTAAGTAGTACATCATTTAAGTTACTAACAATATTAGTATTTTCCATAAAACACATTTGCAGTTTATTGGTAGGCGTAACTCATAAAGAAAGCTATTCAATTTTTGAAAAAAAATTTCAATATTATTATTTGGAGCCCGATACAAATTCAATACACAGTTCTTTCTATCTCTTTAATGCATGAACTCAGCTTATCACTAACAAGTATCATGACCCCACCACCATTTGAACTTTCTCTAGAATAAGCAGTACCCATTTTATAATTATTCATTTTGTACAAGTTCATTTTACTCTCTGCTAACCAGTGATCCGTTATGCAAACCACATCGATCCCCTTTGATTTTATTATATATTCAAAGTGATCGATTTTGTTTCTCAAACTTTGTACATTTTGATGTAAGAGCACATTAGCATGTTTACCCCTCTCTTTAGCTCTATTCTCCATTCCATCCTACGATCTCTTCCATTCTACGCTTGTAAACAGGGCAATTCATATCAAACGCACAATGCTCCACATCATATCTCACACTTTGTTTAGTGTTTGCCTTCTTACAGTTCATACATTTAAAGTTAGAATTTGTACATTCTTTTGCCACATGATAGTTTCACACACTATACATGATTCATTTGAATTATGACCATATCCCCCACACAAACATCGATGCACCGATATATACTCAAACACTCGACAGACTGAGAAACATGCACAATTTTCGTCTCGATTCCATAATGGACCAAAATGTTTTTGGATCGCATTCTACGATGACCATATAATTCGTCTTCATTTTTTTCACAACCTTTACTTGTAGAGCAGTGTTCTCATGTAAAATGAATTTATTCTGCTTAAGTAAATGTGCCTTTATGTCTTCCTTACTGATATTTACATCTATGTTTAATATCTTTGGATTGGGATATTTATTTTTCGGCGTTTTTATATTGTATTTGCTTTTCAGTTTTTTTTTCTACTATGATTTTTAATTTGATAATCTCCTCTTTAATATTACATTTCATCAGCATACTACCAGCTTTTACATCTTTTATTTGAATGATACCAACTTCACGAGCTGTTGGATTGATGACATGTTTTATGGCTTCTTTGGTTTGTTTGTTGTCTTGTCTTGCCTTGGGCTCAATAACTAATACGTCACCTTCAGATATTTTGCTTATTTCTGCATACGTACTTACTGATTTGTCGTTAGTCCTTCGCATTAGACTTCCTGCTGTGGTAGTTTCTCCCTTGGTATTTTTTCATGCTCCATTTTTATAGTATGTTTGAATTCCTCGATTTTCTTTTCAAACCCATCAGCCCAATTAACATCTTCGACACAACCACGTCAAAACCATTTAAGACCTGGTAAATTCCTTATTATTTCCAGATTAGACGTGCTGATGCAAACACACTCAGAATAAAAATTCTATTTACAGATACCCTCACATTGAATTGTGTCAGATTCGTTTCTTTTAATTCTTTTTCCACATTTATCACATTCATCTGCCATTATAAATATTTATTTCCGGCCAACGCGTTTATATCGTAGGTTGTTTGTTCGATCAAAGTCCCTTCTCTTATCACTGAAACAGAATATTTCGGCAAAACATACTTCTAATTGTGTTTTTGGATGATTTTAATTGTTATTTTCTTACTTCACTATGATTGCAAACACTATGCAATTGTACTTAAGAGCACATGTAGAATAAGTCTTGATGCTATAGACCCACTATGACTATTTTGGTTTGATGATGTAACATTGTTCTACGAAACTATATACATACAAAGTTAAAAAATAAAAGCGATAGATAACAAAATAAAAAAATTATTTTATTCAGTTCCAAAACCATTTTTTGGGACAGATGGAGATTGTAATAAGACTTTTATTTGGTTGAATCTCATTTTAATGACATTGTTGTCGATGATTCGTTTTATTACGGTGCCCTTTAGGCATAGCGAAAATTAATTTACTTGTCAACAACGATACGTAACCCTGTTTTCATTTTTCCCCCCTCCTGTTTGTCGACAGATGTGAACAAAGTCAATAGGTTCTTAAATACAATTCATCCACCCATTACAGACGTAACTATTCGATTTTTATTTGATATTGGGTCGGTTTGATGAGAATGGACCGTATATGACACACTGTTTGATGGGTAATGTGTACCATTTTTTAGTTAATTTACAAATTTTTGCAAAAAAAAACAATAGTAACCAAATTGTTTCGCGAAATTAGAAAAAAAAATAATTTGTAAAAAGAGGAGCAAGAATTAGAGTAAAGAGTCTTTCAAGTTGAGTAGTTGTTTTAATTATTGAATAAAACACAAAATTTGCGTTAATTTCTGAAAACTTGTTATTAATATAATGTTTGACAATTAAACCCGAAAGATAAAATCTGCCAAATGATCACTTATTGTAGCTCTACAGACGTCCAGTTTTTCGTCAAAGTTTTGGATTCTATTTTGCTATAACCGTGGCTCTATCTCACCAATGACTAGAATAATTTCATCCTTTAGTTCAGGATTCGATTGTGGTTTGTTTTTATAAACCTGACTTTTTACGTAACCCCAAACTCCAACAGTGTCAACTCATGATATTTCTGGCCAGTTAACATCATGGTTTCTTCCAATAACATGCGGTGCAGCGCCATCTCGTTAAAACCAAATATCCTTTCCTGGACGCAGGAGAAAATTGATATTTACCGTTCCAAAGAAAGTTTTTGTTTTTGGTCTCAGATGTTGGCCAGAGATCTCCGACTCCCTCTGAAAGATTTTGCGTTTAAGCCCGGACGCCCCAGAATCCGAATGTCCGGTTGTACCAGCAAAGCTAGCAGAGGATTGTCTATCTCCTGGGGTAATTTTGTAATTACTAGAACGCTTCATCTTGTACTTTACATTAAAGGTTTGAACCATGACGGTTCAGAAGTTAAGACTGGAGGGGTTAGTTCCAGAATTTAAATATCAGCCGCACCACTGGTGAACAGACGCTGACCACTCAACCGCTTGATACAAGTCAGGCGCTAAGTGGATTTAGTTTTGTCTTGGTTCGGGGCTGCTTATTTTGAGATATTCGCAGCTGTCCATTAATATCTAATGGAACTTTCACTATCCACCACCCGTAACCCGTCCAGTACCTTAGGCGAGGTATTCTGGAATATATAATTATTTATACAAAATTACAACTTTTCAATTTTTCACAATTATGGGCTTCAACTGAATTATATATAACTGAAGCACCATCGTTTTTTTCTAATAACTGATTTTTTTGTGAAGATAATATTTTTATCGCAGCATATTGTTGATCAAAACAGTCTAAAACTTGAATTACCGCTATTGCAACATGGCGGCTGCGCTTGCGCTTGTCGCATGATGAAAAGGCCTATTTGAAAGACCCGTTATAACGGAGAGAAAAAATGTTTAAAATTAGGGAGGTACATTGGAGGAAGAAGAACTGTAATTCGGAAAGGATTAAGAACAATTAGAATACTCTAGAACTTCTTTTTTCTCTCTCTCTGTGTTTTTTCTCTCTTTCTATCTCCGACCTCTCATCTCACATTCACACTTTCTTCCTCTCCAGTCATCCCCATTATTATTTTGCCTCTTTAAAACCCCATTCCCCTCTATCAATGATGCATCTTGATAGAGGGGAATGGGAGTTTTGAATCTCAATTGTCCCGTATTTCTTTTTAGGTTCAATGATTTCTAAATAGATGTTATTCTGTTATATATCTATTCATCTGGCTTTCATCACCATTTTGCGGTGGCAGAATTTTTCTTAGTTCCTTTATTTACAGACATTTTTTTCTCCGTTATACCCCCCATTCTTTTAATTATCCTCTTTGCGTCTGTAACCGTTTAAGAGTCATTTATTTTAACAAGTTGTAGAGCGCGAAAAAATAAGTAATGTTACTAAAAATCATTTATATAAAAGTTGCAAAATAAAGAAGTTATTAACAGTTACAAAACTTGAAAACAGACCTGACTTTTTGATATTCTCGACCAGTGCATTGCAGAACTTACAAAGAAAAATCGTTTATATAAAAGTTGCAGAATAACAAAAACAAAAATGTTACATGTTAAGAAAACGTCAGTGTCAATCACACAAACAGATATCTCAACGCACAGTCACACCACCATCCCAGTCAAATCCAGGCAGTAGCAAACACCCTAATCTCAAGATCCATCTGCCTTACGGACAACGATGCACAGCAGGCAGAACTCGACAACATAACGAACACTCTAAAACAGAATGGCAATTCAAAAAAGACAATCAACCGTGCAATACAACAACACCAAACACGAAGAGAAAATTCAACGTAATAGTTCCATACATTAAACGGACCGTATCGGAGGACTTTTAAGAAAACACAAAATAAGGACAGAATACAAACCCCACCGAACAATAGGCGCATCCTTGAGAAACCCGAATTACAAAGTCAGACTAGAAAATCAAGAAGTTTACCGCATCCCATGCTCAGGCTGTAACAAAATCTACATCGGACAAACAAACCGAAAAATATCTGCCAGAATAGAAAAACATCAAACAACCATGCGGAATAAGCAAACAACATCGGCATTATTCAAACACCAACTAGAAACAGGCCACAAAATTAACTTTAATGATTGTAACGAGATAGCCAACATAAACCATTTTCGGACACGCCTGATCAGAGAAGCTATAGAGATCGAAAACCAAGGAAGTATAATAAACAAGAGGGACGACGCTCTACACTTGCCGCCAACGCGGAAAAGCGTTCTTAGACCAGCAGACCCGGACATCACGACATCCAGAGCACGACTGGAAACAAAGACGTCGCAAGCGCCTCAGGGGGCGGAGCTAGCGTCAGTGCCAGACAATCGCTACCGACTAAGACCGAGGCCAGAAGACATAAATATCACACGGCAAACCGATCTCTCTCGGACAGTCACGAACCTCGCCACAGTAAGCCCCGAAGATGCCAAACGAGGTTTTGGCGAAACGTCTGCAATCTCCCGACAGGAGCCAAGTCGACAATCGGATGCACTCCCGAAAAAAAAACCCAATACATGTTTTTCCATCCGTGAAACAGTACGCACAAAGATGTCTGCGCGTCTGTTCAGCAGTGGTGCGGCTGATATTTAAATTCTGGAACTAACCCCTCCAGTCTTAACCTCTAAACCGTCATGGTTCACAATTTGAGTTCCAAGTACAAGATGAAGCGTTCTAGTAATTACAAAATTACCTCAGGAGGTAAACAATCCTCTGCCAGCTTTGCTGGTACAACCGGCCTTTCGGATACTGGAGCGTCCGGGTTTAAACGCAAAATCTTTCAGAGGGAGTCGGAGACCTCTGGCTAACGTCTTAAGCTGAAAACAAAAACTTTCTTTGAAAAGTGTCTATACATTTTTTTGGATACCGTGTATACGTATTTTAGAGTTAGCCCGATGAGATTTTATATATTTTTACTCAATCAGGAGTAAATTGAATCATCCCCTGATGATGCTAATATGGTTAGCGAAACGGGCATCAAGAAGTTTATAAAATCGATTTGGTGTTTAGTCGTAAATTTCTTGGAGTTTATTGATTCACCCCGAAGGTTCCGATAAAAGGATTAACGTGTAATAACAGAATAAAAAGCTAAACATTTTAACTTTTTTAAACGCGCGTAGAAACTCCACAAACAACTCATGTTTCTTTTGTTAATTACGTAATGGTCTTGAAGATGCTCCAGTTTAAAGGTTGCCTCAATTATCTAGATGGCCGAGACCGACCACCGAAAAAAAAAAAAATTAAAAGTCATCCCATTTAAAAACAAAGTTCTTCACGTATAATTATTTACCCGTTGGAAATCTTTCACGTATTTAAATAATTGACAACATTTTGACACTAATACGCAACAAAAGGCCAGTCCAGATCCGACAAAAGTTCGACCATCAACCCATTAGCGCAATCTGCAGTTAACATCTCGAAAAGGGTAACTATAATAATAAAGACCCATTAAGAAACAACCGAAAAATCCGTAACAGATTTATATTAGGTATATAAAACGCTTTCAAAAAATCCATCTCTACTTCTAGATTTTTTTTTGTCTGCTGTCGAACGGTGCGCGCTTACCGGGGTGAAGAATTAAGATGGAACGAGATAGGAGAATAATCTAACAGGAATATCGATAAGGAGAGGTGGAGCTACACGTCACCGTAACAAAAAATGCAGCTTGCTTATTGTTACCGGGGTTATTTAAGAGGGTTTTGTTCTCGATTGTATCCGGATACGCTATATATTTTCGTTAATAGAACTCCATATCGTTATTACAACTCCATATTTACTAAAGATGTCGGTAATATATATATATATATATATATATATATATATATATATATATATATATATATATATATATATATATATATATATGAAAAACAGAAATTTTTCATCCGTACTTCCATGTACCACTGCTCGTCTCAAATCAGTCGCCGCCACCACATCGAGACAAGTACCTCCCAGGACCGGTTTCTGGCCTCACAGCCGTCGTCAGCTGGGCTCGAGCTCAACGCAGGGAAACAGCTGAATCGAAACGAACAGAGGAAGACCAAGTCAACTGGTCATATCGATGGCGGGTCGCAATCTCAATGCAACTGGCGCCATCCTACGGTGAATGTTCGCGGCAGTCAAAAAACTTCGCGATACATTCTTCCCACAACCTTGGATGTAGGTATAAGGTTTGCTCACAGGATAGCGTAGTGGAGCCGTGGAAAGAGATATTTGAAAAAGAGAAATTTTTCATCCGTACTTCCACGTACCACTGCTCGTGTATATATATATATATATATATATATATATATATATATATATATATATATATCCCATTTGTCAATCAGACCTTGACGTGATAAGGGGGTTTGAGTAGGGCAATGAAGCTTTGAGCTATGCCGCCTGGAGCGTAAGTTCCTGGGAGACAGTCTCCTAGCTGACAGATCAAGGCACAGGCCTCAGACTAACATGATCCAAAATCTGCCAACCCGCATTGGACGAGAGTGTAGATTACAGTCCATGTCTTCAACATGACAGTTCAGCTTCAAACCGCCTCTCATTCCCCGGAGGCCATGGGGCAACTACCTACGGTAGCAGAAAGACCTGCCCCAAGACAGAGGGTGCTAAGAATCACCGGGTTAGATCAGGCTGCTATTGAACTTTTAACATTGCTACGCTTAACATAGGGACAATGAAGACGGAGGTCCGACTGCATGATCTGTTAATCGAACTTTAAATACATTGGGTATTATTGCTCTCTATTGCGCGAAGAGTATACAATTCTGATAGGTGACTTTAATACCAGAATCGGAAAAACAAGGACTGGTGAAAATGCAACTGGCCCATATGGAAATGGTGAGCAGGACAATAGAGGTAATAGGCTGGTTACTCTTTCATGAAGGACCAGAACTGTATGTTATGAATTTGTTTTCTAAGAAAAAGGTTAACAGAAAATGGACATGGAAAAGTTCATCTGGACTCAGTGACAAGTGAAATTGATTACATCATGTCAAACCATAAACAATATTTTGCAATTGTACTGTTCTTAATAATTTTAATGTGGGAAGTGACTACCGAATGGTACGGGAAAAGATTAGGATAAGCATACCGAAAAGAGCGCGAAAGAGATTTTGAAATTGCTTTGTCGAACGACTTTGCTGTGTTGCAAGACCCGGAGGAGATTTGTATATTCAATTTTTTAAGTGTTTTTGTTTTTTCGTTTATCTGCTCTGCTTACTCTCAAATCTTTCTCCAAATATTTCATTTCAGTAGCCTGCAATCGCTGCCTATCGTTTAATATCTAGTTTTTGGCACCATAAGGAAGTACCGGCATGTAGATGGTTTCATATATCATGATTTTGTATTTGTTCGTTATATCACTTGTGCTTAATTTTTTTTTTAATATGTAAGTGATACAAGAACTTTAGTGAGGTAGAAAACTAGTTAAAGATTAATCATGTTCATGAAGACTCGTCATGTCAACTAATGAAGATAACCAATATTAAAGCTCTTGTATTGAGTCCATCGGAAAAAACATCCAGATTTTTTTCCATATGGTTCTTGTAGCACAATATCGCACCATGACCCAAATAGTCATTTCCAAAATAGTCATATTCACCAGATATGGCATTGCGTGACGTTTTCCTGTTTTTTAGATTGAAGAAACCACTTTGTTTTACTGTTCCTTTATCTCTGGAGTGTAGTAGTACATTCATGTTTCGTCCACAGTTATGTATCGATGCAGAAACTCACCAGAATTGCGACGAACAAGCGGCAAAACAATCTCAGAGTCGACCACATGATTGTGTTTATTCTTCACTAAGTGCAAACGTGGCACCCATCTTGCTGAAATTTGTTTCACAACCAATTTTTCGTTCAAAATTAAAAACACTGTACCTTACGATAAACCTATGGCCTCAACTATTTCGCGCTTAAAACCATGTCGTAAATATTGTCAGTCTTTTCGAGAGTAGTCATTCCCACTGGACATCCCTTATTACGTTCACCTTTTGTGCATGTACGCCCAGGATTAAACTCATTGGCCCAATAATAAACAGTTGCAAACAGTTTTGATCTCTGTCGATGTATCTTTTAAATATAAGAGTTCAATCACCACTCGAAACTCGCTCTTTTCCATTTTTCTAAATAAACAAAAGTTTCTTGCTTCAATCGACAACAAAAATGAAACCATGTGATGAATATAACTGAGAATTTGACAGCTATCGGGTGAATAATGATGCTTACTAAAAACAATCCATTTCCGATGCAACGAGCACCATCTCTTGGATTTTCTAAGTACTTATTAAATGACCTTCGTAAAATAGTATCTGATAAAAGCACTAGGTGTCTAAACGATTGTAATACAAGTTTTAAATATATTAGATATAAATAGATAGAATCCTAGTTTGTTTATTTAAAATGAATTTCCATCAAGTATCTCAGTTAAATATACCAGGTGTCTGATTAAGGATGGATCGCGGCCGTATCTTGAAAACTATTTATCCCACAGCTTTGGGGAAAAAAAATTGTACTGAAAATGATCATGAGAAATTCACCAAAATTATTATTAAGCTTCAAAAACGACCGCAAGAGGGCGTGACGAGCTCAACATTTTTAAAAATAATTTTTTGTGTGTATTTTCAAGTGTTAACTGAGTAAAAAAAATTCTCAGTTATAATTAGCAAACTGTCTCCTACAACTTTGTTTTATGACATTTTGTCGTAATTTCACGAATAGAGGGATGGGGGGGAGTTTTACCTATTTAGATAAAAAGTCGTCTAATGCCCGTTTGCCTAAACCCATTTTCCTCAATTTGGATTCATTTAAAAGGCAATTGCTGGGACAATCAGATAATCTGGGAGATACATTATTTAGTTTATAAATGAAACCGCGAGGTGGCGTTACATTCAACAATAGTTTTTTTGAAGTTTTGTTCAGTTTTTTCAAATGGAATGGTACAGCTTTTACTACATGCCAAGAAAGGTAATTTAAAGGGGAATCCTCAAGTGAAAACCCGAAATCGATATCTCTGACATGTCAAGAGATATTTCGATTTTTTTGAAAAAAATCAATTTTAATTTTTACTTAGGTCGCAATCGCAACCGCAACAATTTTATTTAAAAAATAAAATTATCTATTCTGTATCAATCATCATAAATGTTCTAATCCTGACCTTGACAATATTTTCTAATTTAATTACATAAGCGGAAAAAATGCCTTTCCCCAATTTTTGCATTTTCTCTTTTGTGATGCTTAAATACTACTTGACAGAATATTGAAATCAGTCATTAATAAATATACCTACTCTTTCTTTTAAACTAAATGAATGGATGAATGAAATTATGCGTTTTCGGGTTTCCAAATAAACGCATGCAATCCTTAGGTACATTACACATAGAGTCTAAGAAGGGAACTATGGAAACAAACAAAAACAGTCAAATTAACTTGTCAGTTTTGAAATGCATTACATTTTCAACATTGCATTTATTGATTATTAATAATTATTATAATAATATCTAACAATGCCTTTTACGAATAACGAGGCCTATGACATGTTGGCGGTGTATTTCCAATGTTTTGAAAATGTATGTATTGCAGAGCGACAATATGCAAGTTAATATCCCGAAAGAAGACATTGTTCGAAGAAGGTGTTTACACGTCTAGCAAGACGCTTATGAGAAACAGGAATTGTGCATCCAGATCCAGTCCGCACCAAGTTACGTTCGATTCGTAATGGAGATAATGTCGTAAATGTTCTGGCTTATGTTGAAACCAACCGCCATTTAAGTATCAGACAAATATCTGAAGAATTAGGTGTTAGCAAGACATCCGTTCATCGAATCTTAAGAGATAACAAGCTGCACCCCTATCATGTTGTCTTACACCAAGCCCTTTTGGATAACGATTTCGACAGACGGTTAGACTATTGTCACTGGTTAAAAAATATGTGTAGTGGAAATAAACTATTCTTAAAACGCATACTATGGACTGATGAAGCTACTTTTAGCAGTGATGGAGGCGTTAACTTACATAATATGCACTACTGGGAAGTTCCTAATCCACACTGGATGTTAGAAATCAACCACCAAAATAGATGGGATGTGAACGTATAGTGTGGTGTTTTGAGAGACAAAATTATTGGTCCCTTTATTTTTAATGGACATTTGAATAGTGAAACATATTTAAATTTTTTACAAAATGGACTGCCAGAACTAATGGAAGATGTTTCGTTGGAAACAAGAAGATAAATGTAGTACCAGCATGATGGATGCCCTGCCCACTTTTCGCAGGTGGTTTGAAACTTCTTGGATGCTTCGTTTCCAAATCGTTGGATAGGACGGGGTAGTTTATTTTCGTGGCCGGCGCGCTCACCGGATTTGACAGTCCTCGATTTTTACTTGTGGGGAAGACTAAAAGACCTTGTTTTTCAAACTCGTCCTACCACACGAGAAAATATGATTGAAAGAATTCAAAATTCAATAACCAGCATTTTAAGAGCGGAAATTGAAGCTGCCGTTTTTAGTACTCGTCGAAAAATAAATTTTTGCATTTCTAAGGATGGAAGGCATTTTGAACATTTAGAAAGGCGTTAAAGTTCAGATTCTGTTAATTATTAGACTGTTGTGCTGTTAATTTTATTTGACTGTTGTTATTATTATTATCTTCGTTGTTGGCCCGTTAGCCTTTAAACACGCTCCAAATTAATATGGCACGAAAAATTTGAACCAGTCCTAAGCCTGGGTAAAGGGTGAAGGAAGGCAAACATTAGGTTAATATTTTTTTAATTTAATGCAGGTAGTAGTGAAATAATAACTGATTTTTTCAGAAAAATCGAAATATCTCTTGACATGTCAGAGATATCGATTTCGGGTTTTCACTGGATGATTCCTCTTCAAATTGCCTTTCTAGCCATGTAATAAAAGCTGTACCATTCCATTTGAAAAAACTGAACAAAACTTCAAAAAAACTATTGTTGAATGTAACGCCACCTCGCGGTTTCATTTATAAACTAAATAATTTATCTCCCACATTATCTGATTGTCCCAGCAATTGCCTTTTAAATGAATCCAAATTGAGGAAAATCGGTTTAGGCAAACGGACATTAGACGACTTTTTATCTAAATAGGTAAAACTCCCCCCCCCCCCCCTTCTTTATTCGCGAAGTTACGACAAAATGTCATAAAACAAAGTTGTAGGAGACAGTTTATTAATTATAACTGAGAATTTTTCTTACTCTGTTAACACTTGAAAATACACAAAAAAGTGATTTTTAAAAATGTTTAGCTCGTCACGCCCTCTTGGCGGTCGTTTTAGAAGCTTAAAAATATTTTTGGTGAATTTCTCAGTCAGTTATCGTCATTTATTAGTATAATATTTTTTTTCCGCAAAGCTGTGGGATAAATAGTTTTCAAGATACGGCCGCGATCCATCCTTAATGGGACACCTGGTATATCGCTTTATGTTGTTTACTTTTCCTTTATTTTATACATACTACACTTTTCATTTATAAAATCTTTATTAAATATATTAACAGACAACTTTATTAGATGCGATTATCGATAGATAAAGTTGAATTTAGATTAACCCAGAGACAACATAAAAATTAAATGAAAAATAAATTCTTGCGTGGGATATCTTAACCGTGTTTAATCCTCGAGAGCGTAAACCTTTTTTTCATGTAATGTAATCCCCATGGTGTCCAGAACCGTACAAAGAACCTCTAATCTCATGTTTTGGTAAACAATTCTCTGTAACACTTTTATGTCGGTCCGATGGTCCTTTAGAGCACAATTGCGGATATTTCGGTATATTTCCCGAAAACCTAAAAGAGCAACAGCTTAACTAAAATATACGGTAGCAGAGGATCGAGGGTATTGTGTTACCGATGTTATTGAATAAGAAATATGTTTCTGTTTGTTATCATTTCGTGAAATCGGATTTGGATTCCTTTATTTTTGTTCGGCAAGGACACGACACGCTTTGGTGTACGGATGTTCTCTGTGGGATATCGCTACGTTGAATCGATATAGTCTAATGAGGGATAATTTCCTTGTTCTTGTCCTTTTTGCCGAAAAAAAAACGCGGTAAAATTTTCTTTTCAGTGGAACGGTGGTATTATTAGTCACAGATTTTATGCGATTTTACTACCTTTCTTAAAAAAACATTTAAATTTACATTTAATTATTATGTCTTTGTGAAATGATTATGGAGCTGTTGAGAAATAAAATATAAGGCGTAATAGTTTCTCTTCTTCCTACAGCCCATCAGTGAGTCTTGACCTCTTTCAACCTTTGTCTCCAACCGAATCGCTCACCAGAAGCTAATGGCCAGTTTTTTGATATGCAGTATTTCTTCAGCACTTTTTTTCACAGCGTCCTTGAATGTAAACACTAGTTGTGTATGAGATATCATTATTTTTTTTTGTTAGAAAGAGTATTCAATTACATTATATATGGAATATGATATCAGCCAAATGGCCGGTGCGGGTTCTCTGGGCGGCGCGTATCCGAAAAGTTCAATTTTCGATGACTCGACAGCATAAATCGGGCTGGATACCATTGATGGCATATTTACTTTTAAGGTATGGATCGTCTACGGCTTATTCCCATAGCTAATGACGTCAAATCACACGATCTCGGTGACCAGTTGACGTCGTCGAAATACGAGATCACTAAGTTGTCGAGTGTGTCGTGCAGAAGATCAATTGTTGCATGTGCTGTGAGGTGCTTTGTTACATGTGCTATGGGTCTTGGAACCACATGTCGTTGAGATCCATATCTTTCAATCTAGGCCACAAAAAATTAGTTATCAACGACATGTACCTCTCGCCGGTGACAGTTATGGCGGTGCCAGCTTCATTTGGGAAGAGGTACGGACCAATGACTCCACCAGATCAAAAGTGGACAATTTTGCTTGTTGACATAGCCATTGTACATAGCGCACTGCTCAATACCGTAACTTTCTATGGTCATTTGTCCAATATTAGTTACCATAACCTCCAAATTTGAAAACTATAGCTATATAGGAAATTAATTACATGTACACTAATATTATTTTTGTCGCTAAACACGAGGTGATCATCTCTGTTAAGCGATAATACTAAAACTACGATACTACATTATCACCTCGAATTTTTGGCTGATGTATGGTTGATTTTTAAGTTTATTCGTTAAATAATAATCATTTATTATTTCCCAAATATACTTTTACACATGTTTACTTAAAATGATAACACAGGCCTACAAAAAAAAATGTTTTTGGAGCCTAGTATTTTAAAACTGATTTTAGCTATATTTAGGGCGATATATCTAAATATGAAAGCAATGTCTCTCTATCTGCTCTAAATTTGGAATGGAAAGGTGTATGCTTGGCATTACAAGTCCTGCGCATGGATCAGAGAACAAACGAAGGTCTGTGACATAATCGGAACAGTAAAGCAATTGAAATGAAGACGGGCAGGCTATATAGCGAGGCGATGGGATGACAGACGGACCAAGGCAATCCTGGAGTGGATACCGCTTGATTGCAAACGTCCGCGAAGATGACCGAAAGCACGATGGATTGATGACATCGTTAAGCATATTGGACCAGAGTGGCAGAGGACCGTGAAAGTTGAAAACATGCTGAAGAGGCCTTCACCTTGCAGTGGATCGACAAGGGCATATGATGATTCTGAGGTTTTGTAAAATGGACCAAAACGTTAATAAAATAGTAAGAAATAATAATCTTATTAATACAATTGACCGAAAATACCAAATACCGTACTTCCACGTACCACTGCTCGTCTAAAATCAGTCGCCGCCACCACGTCGAGACAAGTACCTCCCAGGACCGGCTTCTGGCCTCACAGCCGTCATCAGCTGGGCTCGAGCCCAACGCAGGGAAACAGCTGAATCGAAACAAACAGAAGAAGACCAAGTCAACTGGTCATATCGATGGCGGGTCGCAATCTCAATGCAACTCGCGCCATCCTACGGTGAATGTTCGCGGCAGTCAAAAAACTTCGCGATACATTCTTCCCACAACCTTGGATGTAGGTATAAGGTTTGCTAAAGGATAGCGTAGTGGGGCCGTGGAGAGAGATATTTCAAAAACAGAAATTTTTCATCCGTACTTCCACGTACCACTGCTCGTCTCAAATCAGTCGCCGCCACCACGTCGAGACAAGTACCTCCCAGGGCCGGTTTCTGGCTTCACAGCCATCGTTAGCTGGGCCCAACGTAGGGAAACAGCTGAATCGAAACGAACAGAGGAAGACCAAGTCAACTGGTCATATATATATATTTATATATATATATATATATATATATATATATATATATATATATATATATATATATATATATATATATATATATATATATATATATGGTTTTAATTTTGTTAACATAGACTTTCTGCACAGAATAAGCATAAAAACACTACACAAAACAGATTTTGAATTATTTCATCCCCTTTCTTTAAACTCGATACCCAACATTTCAATTGTAATCTCCGCTGTCAGAGTAAACCCAGCACGTAATTGTCAGCCTGACATCCCGAAAATACTTACGACAAACATATAAACCTGACGTCAATTACTTTACCCATAAACTGAATACAAATAAGATTTTGAAGGATTCCTGTATATGTTGTTAAAAAAATATCGATGTCCTGGGAGAAATACGAATGGAAAAATATTGTGCTGTCCGAAAAGTTCGTAGGAATTTTTCATTAGTTGATCTTTTAACGCTTGTAAACAAAAATATGTACAGGAAAAATGATGTTTATTGACATATTATTGATTCCTGTGATATTTATTATGTACACGTTCAGATTTGCTTAAATTTGCCTTCGGTTACGCGTCTTCCCCGCAACTAAAGCTTGAATATCGAACCGTACTGTTCAGAATTGGATTGGCAGAAGGCAGCAATTGAATGTTTGTTGAATGAATTGATGTTTTGCTCTAGACAGCTTATTCCGGACATCGCACCCTCAAACCAACAACTATTCCACTCCCTCCAAATATGTTTAACAGAAAATCTTTTAAAAAGGAAGAAAAAGAAGAAAAACAACTTATTTTATGATGATGTGGCTCAGCTTTTAGACAACGAGACAACGAGAAATGCAGGTACAAAGTCTTGATGGATGACTGTAATCCTAGATTTGGAAAAGCAAGAACTGGTGAAACTACAACTGGCCTATATGGAAGTGGTGAGCGAAGAGGAAGAGCTGTACATTATGAACTCGTTCTATAAGAACAATGTCGACAGAAAATGGAAATGGAAAAGTCCATCTGAAAGTGAAATTAACTACATTATATCAAACGATAAAACAATATTTTGCAAGTGTACTGTCCTTAACCGTTTTAATGTTGGAAGTGATCATAGAATGGCATGAACAAAGGTTAGGATAAACTGTTGAAGAGAGCGTACAAGAATGATAAGATCGAAGAAGGGCAAAGTGAATTCTAAGAAGTTGTTGCAGAGGAGCAACGATTTTGAGATTGCTTTGTCGAACCGCTTTGCAGTGAGAGTTGGAAATAACATATTAGTATAAAAAAAACCATCTACAATGTGCTTGAAACGGCAACTGCAATAGCACCAGCAGAAAAAAGTTCAAAACTGTAAAATATATCCAATAAGTCTATTGATTTCATGAAGAAAGGGCGGACAATGAAGAATACAGGCAGGCATCTCTTTACTGATACGTAACATATTGTTAGTGCTTCTCTCATGACAAGAACCTGGTCGGTTATTCCTCTGCCTTTTCTAAAACCTGCCTGGTATACCGCTATGTATTTGCGCATCAATGTTTCCTTCTAACCACTTTTTAATTAATATCGCAACTATTTTATAACAAGTTTCCAACAAAGGAATACCTCTATAATTATTATAATTTGTTTGTTCTCCGTTTTTTTAGGATGGGTATACTGGTGGCATTATCCCAACTTGCTGGCACTTTTTTTTCTCTCCCTATTGTAATGATTAGTTCAAACAGTTTTGTTTTAACTCATCTCCTACAAATGTTATGGTTACTGCCGCTATTCCGTTCCTCGCTGAACTCTTACCATTTTTAGTTATTTTATAATATCTTCCACTTCTTCTTTTGTAGGGTCTGCTATTTGAACGTTTTCTTCTGTATCTATTATCAGTTCTTCCTTTTTCTCATCAACATCCATTTAGATTTTCTCAAAATATGTTTTACTTTGTTCTTTTCTCATCTCCTATCAGATTGCCCTCTTTATCTCTAATATATATTGTTTGTTCTCGTTTTTCTTTGCCTTTCTTCATCTCTCTGTAAAAATTCCTTATTTCTTTCCTGTGATAGTAATTTTCTGTCTGCTGTACAATTTCATCGTTTCTAAGTATTTTTTTGTCTAATTATGTCCTTAGTTCTTATTCTCTGTTCCGTATACGCTGGTCGATCTTCTTCTGTTTGAATCTGAAGTGCCTTTATTCCTAATTTAGTCCTTAGCTTTATTTATTTTATTAAGGCATTCTTTATCGTACCAAGTCTCTATCTGTTGTTGTTCCTTTACCGGTATGACTCTTTCTATTGCTATTTGAATAACTGTTTTCACCCTTTGCCAATCCCCTTCCAAACTTTACACTTCTTCCTGTTCACTTTCTCTTAAACATTGGACTATTTAAATAAGCAAAGATTAATATCTAAATGGTTCCAATATATTTAAAATTGTATGTATACTAATTGTTTCAACACACAGTGCCTTTATCAAATAAATCTATGCTAAACTAACGGTAAGAAAAGTAATTATAGCCTAAAGTATCCATCGACCTAATAATACCATAAAACATGATAGTGGGGTAATCAATTTTTTGTCAACACCAATAAAATAATAAAAGTCAAACAAATAAACTGTATAAATCAGGAGTTTATTTAATTGAGTGCGGATAGTGTCCAAAAGTTTATGTTAGACAAACAGGACGATCTTTCTCTACTAGGCTCAACAAATATAAACGAAGTTACATTATACAACAAAATACTTATCATTAAGCTAGAATGTTAATGTTAGAAAAGCATACTTTCAATGATAATGTTATAATGTTACATAATGAGAATAAATCCAAAAAAAATAATCTTTTATAGAGCCTAGAAATTAATAAAAGAAAAATGTAGAGATTTTACTAAATGACCAGTTAGAATTGAATGGTTCATCGTTATTAAACTTATATTGCCCTCCTAGACGTTGACAAAAAAATGGATTTCTCCATTATCATCTTTTATGGTCTTATTAGATCGCTATACACTTTAGGTTGTAATTACTTTTCTCACTGTTAGTATAGCATAGTTTGTATTTGAAAAAGGCACTGTGTGTCGAAGCAATTATTATTTTAAATATAGTGGAAATTAATTTTTGCTTATTTATTTAAAATGAATTTCCATCAAGTATCGGCTACTACAGTTAAATATATTATTGGACTATTTCTTTCTCATATATTCTTTGTAGTTATTTAATACTTGATTATAAAAAAAAATGAAGCATATTAGGAAAAACTAATTGTTTATTTTTCATCTCTTCGTAAAGAAAACGCAATTATTCCGAGCTCCAAACTAGATTATAAAAAAAAATGATCTCCCGTGCTGCCTCGGCGTGCCCCCCCTCTTCGGTTTGATGCAGTTTTCGTTGAGCGTCGACGTCCTCGTTTTATTAAAGCACAACTAATAACGGGGCCTGAATATAGTACAAATTACTTTTAAATCGAATTGCGAGACGAAGAGTGTAGGCAAGAGGGCTCTACAAAAATGGATCGCGTAATGAGATTAGCTGCGAGATAGAGAGCGACAGATGGAAGCTGGTCAGAAAAATATTATGACGAGAATTTCATCTCGGAAGGCGCGCGACGCTTTTTTTTATAACGAACGGGTAACCTGTGCAGGAACGTCCCTCTACCACCATCGAGAGAAGGAGAAGAAACGCAAGAATATTGAGTTCCGCTTTTGAAAACGAAGAATCATTAAAATATTTGTTTTTACGCGTTTCGTGAACCATGTGTCTATCATCAGGATAATATAAGATAATAGGTTGCTATTTATGTATCTGGAATTCGCAACAATGATGGTACTAGGCGCCATCTGACATATACATCGTAAACTTTGACATTGTTGACTGTAAACGTACTCAGAACGTTTTGCCATACGGACGCTATTTGTATTTTATACAGTCCTGATTTGGCACCCAATGATTTCTTCCCGTCCGTGAAGAATAAACCACGTGATCAACGATTTTCGCGATGGGCGTTGAAAATGTATGTTTTGGAGATACCTCAATCAGAATGAAAAAAGTGCTATGAAAAGTAATTTAAACGTATGAACTTTTGGTGTGGACTTTTTCTAAATATTTGTGAATGTTTCTAGGCGAGATTGAAAAATCAGACAATGAATTACCCTTCAGTCTCACTCCCAAGGAACGTTGTTCTTGCCGTTTTTGTTTATTCCCCGAAATAATTTTCAGCCACATTTTGTAAGGGCTGCTCCCTCTGGCTGTAACGGATCAGAAAATAAAAGTGGTTGGATGCAAGATGATTTTATACTGTTCATGAAGCACAAGAAAATTCTGTTGTGATTACAATGGACAATTATTTATCACACATTAGCATACCAGTTATACAATATTGTAAAAAAAAACTTCATGTCTATATTATCATTTCTTCCACATACATCGCAGAAACTACAACCGCTTGATAAGGCAGTTTTTGGACCTTTTAAAACCTAATTTAATATTGCCGCAGATCATTGGATGAGAAATTATTCAGGACAACGAATGAACATTTATAATTTACCAGGGCTTGTTAAAAAAGTTTTTTTTGCTGTGACACCAATTAACATTACTCAAAGGTTTGTAGGCACGGGCATATGGCCATTTAAAAAAGATATTTTGCTCCGGTTAGTGTCACTGACCAACTTATTGAAGAAGTCACACTTGAGCAATCTGACCAGCAAAAGACTGTATCTACAGACCTGATTAATAGTGCTTCCCCTTCAGCACCTTCAACACCATATCAGATTTTGCCCCGGACGTCGGCTCAACCAGCACTAAACCTCACTCTTCATACATCGCCACGTAAGACTTTCAGATCTGGCACCACTTCCAAATCAGATCTGACACCAGCACCACCTCGAGTGAAATGTAAGACGGGAAGATCAAAAAGGAAAAATTGCTCTATATATATATATATATATATATATATATATATATATATATATATATATATATATATATATATATATATATATATATATATATATATATATATATATTATTATTATTATTATTATTATTATTATTCACATATAGGCCCTGGTGGACCACGCGAAGTTAGAGGCGTTTGTTGTTGTTAGCCTTTCTTTGCGCCCATACTAATTTCATTCTTTCGCTATGAGCTTTTTTCCTTTCGTCAGACCAAGCTCTTCCAGTTTTCCTACATTTTCCTGTCTGGCCAACCTTCCAAACGTTAACCTTGTGTCTGAAACAGCCTCTATCCTGAATTTCACTTTGTGTAATATTTGCTGATCTTAGGTCCTCTTTAATTGCAGCAATCCATTTAATTATTTCTACTTTAGCTTTACTCCTGTTTTCATAAAATTCGACTATTTGTTTAGTTAGCCTAATCGGATTAGTTATTAGTTATTAGTTAGCCCATATAGACATTCTGATTTAATAACTGTATTGTAATGTCTCAGTTTTGTGTTTTAAGATATGCATTTTTTGTTATAAATATTTTGTATAAGTCTCAATGCCGTTTCCATTTTTTGATATCTACCGTTATTGGCCGCTTTTTCTAACCCATTTTCCATGATTATTTCACCCAGGTATTTGAATTGAGAGACTCGTCTGATGTTACCATATTTTGTTTTTAGAAATGGTGTTTTTAGTCTGTTGCAGGTCACGTATTGTGTCTTTTTAAAGGAAATTTGGACTTCCACCTTTTCTGCTGTTTCTTTTAGGATTTCAATCTGTTTTTGTGCCGTTAATATATCTCGAGCCAAAATTGCTAGATCATCAGCAAACTTGTCTCACTTCAGTTTTTACTTCGAAGGGCTCTGAGATGTAACCCATGAATTTCACTTTTGACCATGTTCTTTCAAGATTTGGAATAAAGATTCGATGTCAATAGAATCACATGCATTTTTGAAATCCACAAATGTACAGACGAGATTTTTATTGTACAGTTTTTGATGTCTTAGGATCAACTTTAGATTCAAGATCTGTTCAGGGCAGGATCTGCCCGTATATATATATATATATATATATATATATATATATATATATATATATATATATATATATATATAGATATATATATATATATATATATATATATATATATATATATATATATATATATATATATATATATATATATATTGTTTTTTTTTCGTGACCGTTTAATATTATTAGTAGTTTTTTTATTTATTGGAATTTTCGGTCAGTTAATAAATTACCATCTTCAGAACAATTCTACAATATATCTTATTTTTATAAAAAATACAAATTTACATCTAAAAACCTACCAATATCTAATTAAACAATTAATTTCGTTAATCTTTTAACTAAGAATTGACATTTTTTAAAATTTTTAATTGACATATATCTGACTTTGATATATATAATAGTTTACCTTCAAATTTTTGTTTCTTATTATAACCTAACAGTTAACAGTAACTTAAATTATCTGTATCATTTCTAAAATAAATGGTATTATTTGTTTTTTTTTTATGTAAATCATTTCCATTATATTTCTTTTTTTATATTGTTTTTCAAAATCTAGAATTTTTATGTCGTTAAAATTAAAGTTGTGGTCATTATCTATAGCATTGTCAATATTATTGGTAATAATGTACATATATTTTGTGATTCTTAATAGATAGATAAATAAATAAAATAGGTATAAATAATGTCCAACAATATTTTAATAATTGTATAATTAACTATTATAGGCTTTGTCAAGAGTAATTATGACTTTCTCGCTACTCTGGAGGAAGCTCGAACAAGGCGAGACGTATGTAGAGCAAAATCTATGATAAACTTTTAAAACATTAAAAAGCTACAAATGCACCATTTATAATCCTAGTATTTTCAAAATGTTTCGCGAGAAACCAACTGCGGAATCCATAAACATTATCAAACTTTATATTTGCTACAAATAAGTCTTAATTACAATAAACGTTTCCTCTCTTTAAAAGCCCCCGGGGTTGTCTCATCCCAGCAATTTCCTCTTATTGAATAAGCGAAACCAACAGTCGCGCCACGCCAGTGATTCACGGTCGAATCAAGAGCCCATTTTCCACTTGATTTTGACGCACCATACAAAAACTCTACCCCGAAAATTGGATAAACGACGCCGGACCGGCATTCTGTGCCCTTCTCCCTCCGCCTCTGTCCTATAAACCGCCCCATCCCGGTCCAGTAACTCGATAAAAAGCGTCCCACAACAAATGTCGCTGACGTCCAACTCGATAAAACGGCATAAAACAAACCTAATTGTGTTCAAAAAGTCATTAGGGGGGCGCTAATATCGCGGGCTTTATCCATCGACACTCAAACTTTCTCTCCCGTCCTCCCTCTATGGCCATCTTATCGTTTCACGGAGGGTTCATTTCGATTTAATTTGGGGAAATTGGGAGATATAGGGGATTTATTGGGGCTAGTCGAGAGAAGGTTATATCGTAGGAAAACATTTTGGCTACGGCAGTTGATGCGTTTAAATTATTTCGTTCCGATTTTGAATTATTTGGACTAATGGAAAGGTAACTTTTTATATAATACACTTCTTTTTCTGCTCTCTGCGTTTGCCCTCTCAATTTCGGTGTTTGGCAATCATCATTGCTATGCGTATTTTTAAAGCAGTCAATCTGAAAATTTTGACAGACACTTTTTCAGACAGACAGACAGACTTTTTCAAATTTAGCATCCAGGAATCAGCAATCTTCCAATACTTCTCCTTTCTTGTATTTCACCCTGCATGACTAGTTTGTAAGTCATTTGTAATTTGGACTTAGAATTAGCTGGTCCATTGTAATCATCCATTTTTACATTGAGTGATTGCAAAAAAAAAAGTAAAGCGACAAGAAAAAGCATTTCGATTGAAACTAAAATACAGGTACTCAGACTATTAGATGCTGGTGAACGCCAATCTGATATCGACACTGCACTAAATTTGTCAACATCAACAATACGAACAATTTAATAAAGTAAACAATTAAAGTAATTTAACAAAGAAAATATCGAATCATCACAATTACAACCAGAACAACTTCTGCAACAAGAATTACTCTGTTTAACTGTAAACTCTGTTTCCGCTGGGTGTTCGCTTCAACGCTTCAACTCAACCTTACCAGTAATTTGGATGTACAATAAAAATTCTTGGATCACTATAAAAATTTTCCGGAATTAGTTTACCAAACATTTTTTGCCCGTCTGTTAAAACGCTACTGCAAATTAAAAAAAAAACTAGAACCGAAAGCTTTAGTTTTGATTGATGATGCTCCAAGTCATCTAACGCATTTTTCCGGCTTGACAATAAGCATTCCAGTAAAAGTGGATTTCCTGTCGCCAAATACAACTCCTTTAACCCAACGAATGGAGTAAGACGTAGCACCAACTTCTAAAACTTGTTATTTGCAGTGAACATTCCGACAACTGATTGATAAAACGGAATGAGAAGATAAACAATTCATTAAAAATATTTGCAAAAGCAACATCTATAGACATCAATCTTACCTGGGATGAGGTGAATGAGAAATGTTTGAAAGTAATATGTCTAGTCGTATATAAGAAAGGATATTAACACAAAATATTCCATTGCTGATGTCGATGAAATTGTCAAGCTAGCTAATGAAACAAAGTTGGATATATTGGCTTGGATAAAAATATTCCAGAAGACCAATTGTATCACTGATTCTCGAACATACCACTTGGTAAAATGGTTAACAAAGGCATTTGAAAAACCTTCCAAACCAACTACCTTTCTGTTCTGTGATAAACCCAACAAAACTCATAGAAAAAGTAAAAAACACGCATCTACAGGAAAGTGAGGTCTTGGTTTCCTTTGACGTTTCATGGTTGTTTCCGAGTGTCCCAATTCGACATACCTTGAAATACCGAAGGGAGTTACTCGAGTTAAACGGTTTTAATAACAAGATTGTTTCTGAGTACATCTCCTTAACAAGATTATGTATGAAGCAAAATTATTTTCAGCTAATAACAGGTTTTACGAACAACAAGAAGGAACGACAATGGACAATCCTCTGTCATCGTTCTTAGCCAACTTATTCACGAGTAAATTTGAAACCGAGGTGAAAGTTGAATTCAGTTATTTTCTGAAGGTATGGTTAAGATATGTGAATGACATTTTTACAATTGTCGATTCAAAAAATGAAAACTTAGATCACTTTATTAAGAACTATAGAAGAATAAATCTCAAAATAATATATTCACGCATGAACTCGAAAGCAACGTTAGTTTACCACTTTTGAATGTTTTAGCAGTAGAAACAATAAAAATTTTCCTATTTTTAGAAAAAGTCTAGATTCATTAATAACGATTCGAATCATAGCTTCCAAAATAAGATGGCTAGTTTAAATTGTACATTAAATTGATTAATCAATTTTCCTTTAAACAAAGAAAATTATAACAAAGAACTAAAATTCCGCTGGTCCAGGTACAATCAAAGAAATGACCAAAATTCTACAAGAAGTTTGGCGAACCGAACGGATTCCGGAAGATTGGAAATATGCTTTAATCCATCCACTACACAAGAAAGGAGATAGAACGGAGGTAAACAACTATAGAGGCATATCTCTTCTCCCAGTTTGTTACAAGATTCTATCTCAATGTCTACTAGACAGAGCACAGACCCGGTTAGAACCCGGGCAGATCCTGCCCTGAACAGATCCTGAATCTAAAGTTGATCCTAAGACAACAAAAACTGTACAATAAAAATCTCGTCTGTACATTTGTGGATTTCAAAAACGCATATGATTCTATTGACCGCAAATCTTTGTGTGTTCTAGAAAAAGTAATACAGAAATGGCGTGAAAAAAAATCCGCTCTGAATATTGACCAGCCCATTAAACTAGGAAGAACCAATATCAAAATTAATAGTCTGGCGTTTTCTGATGATCTAGCAATTTTGGCTCAAGATGTATTAACGGCACAGAAACAGATAGAAATCCTAAAAGAAAGAGCAGAAAAGGTAGGACTCCAAATTTCCTTTGAAAATACACAATACATGACCTGCAACAGACTAAGAACACCATTTCTAAAAACAAAGTATGGTAACATCAGACGAGTCTCTCAATTTAAATATTTGGGTGAAATAATCATGGAAAATGGGTTGGAAAAAGCGGCCAATAAGGGTAAATGTCAAAAAATGGAAACAGCATTGAGACTTACACAAAATATTTACAACAAAAAATGCCTATCTAAAAACAAAAAACTGAGACATTACAACACAGTTATTAAACCAGAATGCCTATATGGGGCAGAAACACTCATTTTGAATAGAAAGAGAGACATCAAGGACATTGAAAAGAAGGAAAGAAAAATCTTAGGCCCCAAACAAATAAATAGCACAACATACCGACTTCGAGAAAAACAAGAAATCAAACAATACACAGATATACATAGCGATATGAGACAAAGAAGACTTAAGTTTTACAGACACATAAAACGGATGAATCCGAGTAGGCTAACTAGACAAATAGTCGAATTTTATGAAAATAGGAGTAGAGCTAAAGTAGAAATAATTAAATGGATTGCTGCAATTAAAGAGGACCTAAGATAAGCAAATATTACACAAAGTGAAATTCAGGATAGAGGCTGTTTCAGACACAAGGTTGACGTTTGGAAGGTTGGCCAGAGAGGAAATGTAGGAAGACTGGAACAACTTGGTCTGACGAAAGGAAAAAAGCTCATAGCCAAAGAATAAAATGAGTGTGGGCGCAAAGGAAGGCTAACAATAACAAACGCCTCTAATTGTTCTTCGCGTGTTCCACCAGGGCCCATACGAATAATAATAATAATAAAGAACTAAAATTAATTGAGGAGGTATCCAAAGTGAACGGTTATAATAAGAATATTGTAGAAAAATCGTTAGAAAACATAAGTTCAGAAAATTATTAAAAGAATCTTCGACTTTTCAAAAGGATCAGAATAAAAATAAATTCATCTTAATATCGTTTGTTGCCCAGTTAACACGAAGGCTAGACAAAATTTGGAAAAAGTGAACAAACCATATAATAAATTAATAGAAGTACTGGGTAATTCAAAGGATAAAGTAGAGCAATAGTCGGGAATTTACGAAATTAGCTGTCAAGATTGTGATCGAAGATATATTGGGTAAACAAAAAGATCCATATTAAAGAGATATAAAGTACACATTGCCCATATTAGATATGGGAGAAAGGACAAATCTTGTATTGCCCAACATGCAATCGAACACGACAACAGTACAGATATTAGTAATTTAAGACTAATTAAAAGTCCTTTCGTCTTCTACCTGGAGCAGCTGACTTTTTCAGCCTTTTTGATACTGTTTGTTATAAATGCGTTTAGTTCTTCGATGTTTAAATTTTCATTTTTCATGTGTCTTTTTGATTCCAAGTCCTCTTCTCTTATCGCCCTCAAATACCGATCCGTAATGGAATATTTTTTTCATATTTGTGATCATAAAATCAAATTAATTCTTATATTTGTCATCCGAGCTTATCCACGTCCATTTAATATGTGATTTCTTGTTATCGAAATGATTTTTCGCGGATAGATTGCCTTGTTGTAGAAAGTTCAATAATTTACTCCCTCTGTCACTTCTCTCTCCCTCTCCATAACCATAATAACTAAATGAACTTTCCGCTTCATCTTGCTTCTGCCCGGTCTTTGCATTAAAATCGCCGATCATAGGAATTTAATGGCTTGGACTCGCTTGTAAAGCTGTATCAAGGTCATCGTAAAAATCCTTCACATCGTTCTCACCGGACTCTGATGTTGAGGCGTAAGCCTGAATAATTTTTAAATTGTATCTTGAATTTATAATGGTTTAAGTATCAAGTAAATTATTCTTGGCCTGATGCTCTTTATCACTTGTATATTTCCAATGAGCGTATTCCACACTGCCTTCAGATTTGATTTCTTGTTCCTTGCAGTGGAAAGGTTTCCAAGAATCTAGAGCAATATAATAGAATAGAATTTAGATCATAATGGTAGAGAGTTTAGGATAAAATATAGTGTAATTATATTTATCAAAGTTGATGGTTTTGATCGTCAACGTTTTTTCGATTTGTGATCCAACAGTTGTCTCAAAGCTGTCGTAAAATGTACAGAAAGTCAGGAACATTACTGCGAATATTAAATTTGTATTACTTTTTCCAAAAATTATTGTCAAAAGTGGTCAAAATGAGTCTAGAAATAACCTGAGGACCTAAAACTTTATTCTTTTCCTTATCAAGAA
The DNA here is from genome assembly GCA_031761425.1 of Cosmopolites sordidus. Classification (NCBI taxonomy): domain Eukaryota; kingdom Metazoa; phylum Arthropoda; class Insecta; order Coleoptera; family Curculionidae; genus Cosmopolites; species Cosmopolites sordidus. The sequence continues at coordinate 879,558 of JARFXV010000840.1, read as the reverse complement.
CCAGTTTGAGTTAAATTATTTCATAACCCATTAGCTAAATGAAAATATAAAGCCTTCCCCAGTTTCTCGCACGCCCCTGGCCGTATTATGGTCTCAACTAGTCCAAAACAGATCATTAGTCGGATTAAGTGGCTTTGTGGTAAAACGATGCTGTCACGTACACAAGGGGCTCGAGGGGCGCATTGTTACCTGATAATGGGCCTCGAACGCTGCTGATATGAAGCGTAAACAACACAGCGACCGGTCGCAAGACTGCGGGGGGCCATCCTGGGGCTTCGGGTGAAGCAGAGAGGGAAGAGAATCCGTCAAATCACATTCGTGTATCGGAACTTGCAAGTTTGGTTCCTCCAAGCCTTCGTCTCTGTATATATATATATATATATATATATATATATATATATATATATATATATATATATATATATATATATATATATATATATATATATATATTTTATATATACTTTAGCTCTACTCCTATTTTCATAAAATTCGACTATTTGTCTAGTTAGCCTATTTGGATTCATCCGTTTTATGTGTCCGTAAAACTTAAGTCTTCTTTTTCTCATATCGCTATGTATATCTGTGTATTGTTTGAGTTCTTGGTTTTCTCGAAGTCGGTATGTTGTGCTATTTATTTGTTTGGGGCCTAGGATTTTTCTTATGATTTTTCATTCCTTCTTTTCAATGTCCTCGATGTCTCTCTTTCTATTCAAAATTAGCGTTTCTGCCCCATATAGACATTCAGGCTTAATAACTGTGTTGTAATGTCTCAGTTTTGTGTTTTTAGATAGGCATTTTCTGTTGTAAATATTTTGTGTAAGTCTGAATACCGTTTCCATTTTTTGACATCTACCCTTATTGGCCGCTTTTTCCAACCCATTTTCCATGATTATTTCACCCAAATATTTGAATTGAGAGACTCGTCTGATGTTACCATATTTTGTTTTTAGAAATGGTGTCCTTAGTCTGTTGCACGTCATGTATTGTGTCTTTTCAAAGGAAAGTTGGAGCCCTACCTTTTCTGCGGTTTCTTTTAGAATTTCAATCTGTTTCTGTGCCGTTAATACATCTTGAGCCAAAATTGCTAGATCATCAGCAAACGCCAGACAATCAATTTTGATGTTGGTTCTACCCAGTTTAATGGGCTGGTCAATATTTAGGGCCGACTTTTTTTCACGCCCCTGTATTACTTTTTCTAGAACACAGTTAAATAAGAGTGGCGAGAGTCCATCCCTTTGTCTCACTCCAGTTTTAATTTCGAAGGGCTCTGAGATGTCACCCATGAATTTAACTTTTGACCTTGTGTTAGTTAATGTTGCTTTAATAATTGCTAGCGTTTTCAGATCTAGTCCTCGTTCTTTCAAGATTCGGAATAAAGATTCGCGGCCTATAGAATCATATACTTTTTTGAAATCCACAAATGTACAGACGAGATTTTGATTGTACAGATTTTGATGTCTTAGAATCAACTTTAGATTCAGGATCTGTTCAGGGCAAGGATCTGCCCGGTCGAAAACCTGCTTGATATTCACCAATTTTAGGTTCTAACTGTCCCTGTGCTCTGTCTAGTAGACATTGAGATAGAATTTTGTAACAAACTGGGAGAAGAGATATCCCTCTATAGTTGTTTACATCCGTTCTATCTCAGCATTAATTCTATCTCAGCGGATTAAAGCATCTTTCCAATCTTCCGGAATCCGTTCGGTTCGCCAAACTTCTTGTAAAATTTTGGTTATTTCCTTGATTGTACCTGGACCAGCGGATTTCAAAAGTTCAGCAGTGATTCTATCTTCACCAGAAGCTGTGTTATTTTTAAGCCGCTTGATTTGCCTAATTATTTCATCTTCATTCGATGGTAATGAATCTGGGTTTGTTTGTTTAGGGTTTAGTGTTGGTAATTTGTTTAAGGGCTCAGGACAGTTTAGTATTTGTTCAAAATATTTCGCAAGTTCTTTGCAATTGTCTTGGTTATTTAGTGCTAATTGTCCGTTTTCCTATATATATATATATATATATATATATATATATATATATATATATATATATATATATATATATATATATATATATATATATATATATATATATATATAAATAGAGCGTTTGGAAACATCTACAGGAATTAGCAAATCTATCGTTTCAAGGTTTTTTCCTACCATTTTTCGCCTGTTCAAAATTAATTGCCACAATTTATTGCCGGCAAGATCAGAAAGTTGTCAAAATCTACCACATAAAAAAACGAAGACCTCATGTTTATGCAAAATATATTGTTTACTGACGAAGCAACTTTAACCATTTTTAACTGGTGAAATAATCATTAGTGCGTCCTAGAAAAAGAGAGCGACATTTCCAGCACGAATTCTCAATCAACATTTGGTGCGGCACAATTTTTTAATCGGCCCATTTAAGTTTCCGCAAAGATTGAATGAATATCAATATGTATAGTTTTTAGAAAATTATTTATTAGACCTTTTGGACGGTATATCTCTGGACCACTTTTCTCGAGCGCACCCTTTACAAGAAAGAAAAAATTCTGCGAATACCAAATATTAAAATATTGTTGCACATTATATATACAGAGTGTCCCTTAACTTATCCGCCGTAACTTAAGACAAGACATGTGGTTAAGATATACAAGATGTAACGCCACGACATTTTACTGTTGCAGTGCGAAATCATTGAATGAATTGGGCGGGGTGGTGAATTTCCTTGACCACTTCGTAGCCCAGACATTAATCTGTTAGACTTTTATGAAATAATATAGTAGAAATGAAGAAAATATCTTCTCAAATGTGAGGCGTCACTTAACAAAGAGCCTGCGAAAGTATATTGTGGTAAACTGTGGACACTTTCAACACCTACTGAAGCGAATTTCAAAAAATTATCATTTTAAATAACGTCCGTTGTATTTTTGGCATCTTAATGTTTTTTTGTCCTCGTATGCAAGGCACACTTTGTGAATTGCAGATTTTTCATTCGAAAACGAATATCTCGCAAACGGCGTGAGATATCGGTATTGACCATCATCAATCAGCCCTCTGCATCCACTGCTGGACATAGGCCTCCCCCATTTCTGCCCACCGTCTTCTATCTTGAGCGCTTTGCATCCAGTTTGTGGTTATTCTTTTGATATCGTCCGTCAGCGCGTGGGAGGTCTTCCCCTGCTTCTTTTGTCAGCTCTTGGTTTCCACTAGAGCAGCCCTCTTGTCCATTGTCCATCTGTCATGCGGGCCACATGTCCAGCCCAATTCCATTTGAGCTTAACCACCTGATAGATAACATCCGTGACTCCCGTTCTATCTCGTAAGTCCTCATTTCTAACGTGGTCACGGAGTGACACACCGAGCATCGATCTTTCCATCTTACGTTGTGTTATTCTAAGCTTCTTAGCAGATGTGACTTGTCAGAGTTAAAGTTTCGGCGCCGTAGGTCATAACCGGCAAAATGCACTGATTAAAAACCTTTCGTTTTAGACAAATTGGGAGATTACTCTTAAATATCTCCCCAAGTCTGCCATATGCAGCCCAAGAGAGCGTGATTTTTCTTTTTAATTCTCATGTTTGGTTGTCTCTCGAGATCTGTATTTCATGACCAAGATATGTGTACCTATCTACCAACTCCATCTCGCAATCACCAATATTAATATTTCCACTAGGAACCAGATTCGTCATAAACTTTGTTTTTGATATATTAATCTTTAGGCCAACCTGAGCACATACTTCCTTGAGATCTTCCAGAATTTTCCTGATATCTTGTAGGTTGTCAGACAACAAAGCTATATCATCCGCGAAGCGTAGATTTGTTAGGTTTAAGCCATCTATATTTAAACCCTTTCCGCTCCATTCAAGCATTCCGAAGGCGAATTCCAGAACGGTGATAAATAGTTTGGGTGACATAGTATCACATTGTCGTACTCCACTACCGATTCTTATGGGATTGGTGTTTTCGTGCAGTTTTACCATCATGGTAGCATTTTTATATATGTTATATATTAGTTTAGTGAACGATAGTCGACACGACATTTTTGTAAGGAGTCTAAAACTGCACTTATCTCATCGGTGTCAAAGGCCTTGTGGAAGTCCACAAAGGCAATGACAAGCGGTCTATTGTATTCCATTGATTTTTCAATCACAGTTTTGATGCTTTGAAGATGGTCATTGGTTTCAAATACTCTGCGGAACCCGGCCTGTTCTACTGGTTGGTAAAAATCTAATTTGTTTTCCAGTCGTGTAGTAATAATTCTCGTGAAGAGTTTATAAATGTGACTAAGTAAGCTTATTGGCCGATAGTTTTCCAGTTCGGCTGTATCTCCTTTCTTGTGGATCAAGATCACGATGGCGTTGTTCCACCTATCTGGTATGGTGCTGCTAAAAAGAGAGAGATTAAAAAGTTTTGCTATTTCCTTGAGTAAACAGTTACCACCTATCTTAACTGCATCGACAACTACGCAGTCCTCTCCAGGGGCCTTATTGTTTTTAGTTTTCCTCAGTGCCAGCTTTATTTCGTCCAGAGTAATATCAGGCATTTATTCTGACCCTTGATTGACGATGCCTTTTTCCCTTGTCAATATCTCTAGTTCTGTTTCTGAGTCTAAATTTACTTCATTGTGGCTTTTATATAAGAGGTGGTAAAAGTCCTCGACTATTTTTAAAATATCTTCCCGGTTAGTTGTAGTATGCCCCTGTTTGTCCTTTACCTTGGTCATCTGCTTTTTCCGCCTTCTAGTTTCCTACGTAAGACCTTCATGCTTTTACTGTTCTCTATTGTTTGTTCGATCTGATTTTGGTTGTGTGTTCTAATGTCGCGTCTTATAGCCTTTGATATCTCCTTGTTAATTTGCCTTAGGTCTTCACCAGTAGTCAGTTCTTCACTTCTCATGTCTCTTCTTTGTTTCATTTTCCGCATAGTAGCTTCGCTCAATTTCGATTCTTTCTTGGTTGTTGGGCAGTATCCCTTTTGGCTTTCTACCAGGGCAGTAGTGATGGTCTCGTTTAGGACATTGACGTTCTCTTCTGCTTCAGAGCCATTTAGCTTATTTGCAATGCATTGCTGGAAGTCAACCATGTCCGATGGGCTCTTCCATGGTCTGCCGCTGGCGGCCTTCTTGATAAGCCTATGCCGTTCTTTATCGACGTCAATCATTAATTTAGCTCGTGCAGTCCTGTGGTCACTTCCGGTGCTTACCTTGTTCAGTACTGAGTCATCTTTGACTATATATCTATTGACCAAGGGTACATTTTTTACGTGGGAATTAGAACTGTTCTCTATTTTGAAGTGAAAATATTCCCTGCTTCATAGGGAAAAAAAATATGATGACTTAATTCTTCACAAAGTAGGTAGCAAGCGCCCTCTGGGAACTAGGCTCAAGCTATATTATATATTATATACCAGGTGTCCCATTAATAATAATATTATATATATATATATATATATATATATATATATATATATATATATATATATATAAATATATATATATATATATATATATATATATATATATATATATATATATATATATATATATATATATATATATATATATATAATAGTAATATTAAATTAAAAATTGGTCTTAATATGGTACAGCTTTTATTACATGGCTAGAAAGGTAATTTAAAGAGGAATCATCATTTGTATTATGACATTTTGTCGTAATTTTACGAAAGAGGGAAGGGGGGGAGTTTTACCTATTGAGATAAAAAGTCGTCTAATGTCCGTTTGCCTAAACCGATTTTCCTCAATTTGGATTCATTTAAAAGGCAATTGCTGGGACAATCAGATAATCTGGGAGATAAATTATTTAGTTTATAAATGAAACCGCGAGGTGGCGTTACATTCAACAATAGTTTTTTTGAAATTTTGTTCAGTTTTTTCAAATGGACTGGTACAGCTTTTATTACATGGCTAGAAAGGGAATTTAAAGAGGAATCATCCAGTGAAAACCCGAAATCGATATCTCTGACATGTCAAGAGATATTTCGATTTTTCTGAAAAAAATCAGTTATTATTTCACTACTACCTGCATTAAGTTAAAAAAATATTAACCTAATGTTTGCCTTCCTTCACACTTTACGAAAAATCGAAATATCTCTTGACATGTCAGAGATATCGATTTCGGGTTTTCACTGGATGATTCCTCTTTAAATTACCTTTCTAGCCATGTAATAAAAGATGGTACAGCTTTTATTACATTAAGACCAACTTTTAACTTAATATTACGGTAAAAATTAAAACTAACTGAAGCTGAGCTTTAGAAGCTTAAAAATATTTTTGGTGAATTTCTCAGTCAGTTTTAGAATAATTTTTTTTTTCCGCAAAGCTGTGGGATAACCTGGTATATATATATATATATATATATATATATATATATATATATATATATATATATATATATATATATATATATATATATATATATATATATATATATATATATATATATATATATATATATATATATATATATATATATATATATATATATATATATATATATATATATATATATATATATATATATAGATTTTGAACTTGACATTTTCAATCGATTTAAATTATCTCCATTTTTCGAAAATTTAGTTTTACTTTCCACACCGTGAATCTTTTTAATGACTTTTATTTACAACACATTTATTGACTAAATATGGGACACCCTATAGTTAAAAAAAATAAATATTTAAACTTTATTTAAAATATAACTTAAATCAAACTCTTTATTAATATCTACGTGTTCGACGTCCCCGGTTCTGTTCCACCTCTGGTGGCCGAAATTAGGCCCATCCTCCTTTCCGAGGTGAGAACGTTATACACAATTCGACGCCTCGACCATTTCAGAAAACAGATTAGGCATTCGCATCAGCGGGGGGGCGAGGCAGACCATAAAGAAAGGAAAAAACAACCCCCGAAAACATACCCCGTGTTAAAGCCCGCGTTTATAATGGAATCGGTTTTTATGTAGTCGTTGTAAGTTTTTTTTTCTAGATGCCGCCAAGACGACCTAATAATGTCGTTGAGGAGGATTTTTTCCTTTTCGAAAGACTCGTCTTGAGAGGATGCTTAAAATTTTTACACCTTTAACTTTTTTGAAAATTTAAGACGTTATTTTGAACGCGTTCGATTAATATATTTTACTTGAGAATTAGTTTTGTGAGACTTACAATTGGGCTTTAAGACAATTTTTTTTATCATAAATGGAAAGATCAAATATAAGTTTTATAACAAAAGTATTTTTTTTTCTTATAATTTAAAAGTTATATCAAATTGAAAATATATTTTTAAACCTAGTAGCGATGATACACCGACTATTCCCGAAAAAAACCCGAACGTATGTGACCTTACAATGGTAACGAAGGCCAATATCGCCAATATCGGGTGGGCTCGGAACAATTCGGAAGTTATATGGAAATATTTTTTGCGCTCTTTCAAAAAAAAACGTTCGGAAAAATCGGAGTCTCGGGCAAATAAAAACGTTAGAAGTGAAAACTTTTAATTTTCCAGTTTTAATATATATACCAGGTGTCCCATTAAGGATGGATCGCGGCGGTATCTTGAAAACTATTTATCCCACAGCTTTGGGGAAAAAAAAATTGTACTAAAAATGATCATGAGAAATTTACCAAAAATATTTTTAAGTTTCTAAAACGACCGCAAGAGGGCGTGACGAGCTAAACATTTTTAAAAATATTTTTTTTGTGTATTTTCAAGTGTTAACTGAGTAAGAAAAATTCTCAGTTATAATTAGCAAACTGTCTCCTACAACTTTGTATTATGACATTTTGTCGTAATTTTACGAAAGAGTTTTACCTATTGAGATAAAAAGTCGTCTAATGTCCGTTTGCCTTAACCGATTTTCCTCAATTTGGATTCATTTAAAAGGCAATTGCTGGGACAATCAGATAATTTGGGAGATAAATTATTTAGTTTATAAATGAAACCGTGAGGTGGCGTTACATTCAACAATAGATTTTTTGAAGTTTTGTTCAGTTTTTTCAAATGGACTGGTACAGCTTTTATTACATGGCTAGAAAGGTAATTTAAAGAGGAATCATCCAGTGAAAACCCGAAATCGATATCTCAGACATGTCAAGAGATATTTCGATTTTTCTGAAAAAAATCAATTTTAATTTTTACAGTAATATTAAGTTAAAAATTGGTCTTAATATTTAGGTCACAATCGCAACCGCAACAATTTTATTTAAAAAATAAAATTATCTATTCTGCAAAAACGGCAGCTTCAATTTCCGCCCTTGAAATGCTGGTTATTGAATTTTGAATTCTTTCAATCATGTTTTCTCGTGTGATAGGACGAGTTTGAAATACAAGGTCTTTTAGTCTTTCCCCACAAGTAAAAATCGAGGACTGTCAAATCTGGTGAGCGCGCCGGCCACGAAAATAAACTACCCCGCCCTATCCAACGATTTGGAAACAAAGCATCCAAGAAGTTTCGAACCACCTGCGAGAAGTGGGCAGGGCATCCATCATGCTGGTACCACATTTATCTTCTTGTTTCCAACGAAACATCTTCCATTAGTTCTGGCAGTCCATTTTGTAAAAAATTTAAATATGTTTCACTATTCAAATGTCCATTAAAAATAAAGGGACCAATAATTTTGTCTCCTAAAACACCACACCATACGTTCACACTCCATTTATTTTGGTGGTTGATTTCTAACATCCAGTGTGGATTAGCAACTGCTCAGTAGTGCATATTATGTAAGTTAACTTCCATCACTGCTAAAAGTAGCTTCATCAGTCCATAGTATGCGTTTTAAGAATTGTTTATTTCCACTACACATATTTTTTAACCAGTGACAATAGTCTAACCGTCTGTCGAAATCATTATCCAAAAGGGCTTGGTGTAAGACAACATGATAGGGGTGCAGCTTGTTATCTCTTAAGATTCGATGAACGGATTTCTTGCTAACACCTAATTCTTCAGATATTTATCTGATACTTAAATGGGGGTTGGTTTCAACATAAGCCAGAACATTTACGACATTATCTCCATTACGAATCGAACGTAACCTGATGCGGACTGGATCTGGATGCACAATTCCTGTTTCTCGTAAGCGTCTTGCTAGACGTGTAAACACTTTCTTCGAATAATGCCTTCTTTCGGGATATTGACTTGCATATTGCCGCTCTGCAATACATGCATTTTCAAAACATTGGAAATACACCGCCAACATGTCATAGGCCTCGTTATTCGTAAAAGGCATTGTTAGATATTATTATAATAATTATTAATAATCAATAAATGGAATGTTGAAAATGTAATGCATTTCAAAACTGACAAGTTAATTTGACTGTTTTTGTTTGTTTCCATGATTCCCTTCTTACACTCTTTGTGTAATGTAGCTTAGGATTGCATGCGTTTATTTGGAAACCCGAAAACGCATAATTTCATTCATCCATTCATTTAGTTTAAAAGAAAGAGTAGGTATATTTATTAATGACTGATTTCAATATTCTGTCATGATTGATACTGAATAGATAATTTTATTTTTTAAATAAAATTGTTGCGGTTGCGATTGCGACCTAAATATTAAGACCAATTTTTAACTTAATATTACAGTAAAAATTAAAACTAACTGATTTTTTTCAGAAAAATCGAAATATCTCTTGACATGTCAGAGATATCGATTTCGGGTTTTCACTGGACGATTCCTCTGTAATTACCTTTCTTGCCATGTAGTAGAAGCTGTACCATTCCATTTGAAAAAACTGAACAAACCTTTAAAAAAACTATTGTTGAATGTAACGCCACCTCGCTGTTTCATTTATAAACTAAATAATTTATCTCCCAGATTATCTGATTGTCCCAGCAATTGCCTTTTAAATGAATCCAAATTGAGGAAAATCGGTTTAAGCAAATGGACATTAGACGACTTTTTATCTCAATTGGTAAAACTCCCCCCCACCCCTCTATTCGCGAAGTTACGACAAAATGTCATAAAACAAAATTGAAGGAGACAGTTTGCTAATTATAACTGAGAATTTTTCTTACTCGGTTAACACTTGAAAATACACACAAAAAATGATTTTTAAAAATGTTTAGCTCGTCACGCCCTCTTGCGGTCATTTTAGAAGCTTAAAAATATGACCCATGACCGGTTTCTGGCTTTACAGGCGTCGTCAGCTGTGATCGAATCAAATGCAAGGAAATAATTATATAGAAATGAACAGAGCAAGACCAAGTCAACTAGCCATATTATTAGTATTATTCTTGATTCTCTGAACCTGTAAAGTAATATTAGTTACAAAATAAACAGTTATATTTGTGAATTAATTATATTGTTAAATTTTGCTCTGATTAGACCTCTTCATTGCTATTATATTCTATGAATGAAATAATAGGCTTACGGAAGCTAAACTATATTATAAATACTTTAGACTCAAGTTTATTTGAATACCTAAATACATTTTTTGCTAGTGGTAAAATGAAGCAGTTTAAGTATTAAAATACTACATTGATTAATTACATGCAAAACGTGGCTGGTGACGACTGTAACGCCGAATATACACGATTCAGTGTGTTACCGACCCGAGCGCGCTTGATGTCGAGTGGAGCCGAGTAAGCCCGATTAAGCGTCACCGACCCGAGCGTAACGGTTCACTTACGTGCACTTTCTAGCTGAAACGCGCCAAAAGAAGTTTCCACTTCAACAATTTATGGATCTTAGTCATTGTTCTATAAGTTTAACTTATATCTTTGACTGAATTTGTTGGTTTGCTATTGATTTGGTAATATACTTGCTTTTAATTGTTATTAAGGCTATCGGTGCTGTTTTCTACGTTATACTCATATGTTTACATTATATATGAAACCTCAGAGGCAGTGGCGTAGCTATACTATCTGACGCGCAAGGCAAATTCATTGGAAGGGACCCTCCCAGTAAAAATCGTCACGTTGTAATTTAATTTTAACAAATCGATATGAGTTTTTGAACTCCTTTTATGAGTTTATGAGTTTTATGAGTTTTTGAACTCCACCATAAGTACCTTTCATTATGTTAGCACCATCATATCCTTGTCCTCGACACTTATTTAAAGGTATATTTATGGATTTAATAATTTGGTTGGACATTGCTAAGGCAGTTTGGTCCTTAACTTCATGAAATCCTAAAAATGACGAGCGCTTTTGGGATTCCATTTGCGTCTTTCTCGATCATACAATAACGGTAAAGTTCACACATTTAATCTGTTTTTGAAATATCTTGAGTCGTATCGAATATGATTAAATAAAATGGTGCGGCATTTATTTAATTTATGAGTGCATTTTCTATTTTTAGAACCAGAACAGAAATGAGTTCATTTTGTATTTTCGGACTTAAGTATTTTATCTGGCCCTTTGGTTTAGTTAGCAATTCCTGTGAAATCGGATCGTATTTTACTAATAACTCAACCACAAAAGGCTAAATTACACGTTGAAAGTGTCAGCGTAACATCAAGGAGTCTAAAGATTACTTGACGCCAAAAAGATTTTTCTTTCTTCATCATGGACTCTTGCTCTTCGTCTAGTATTGACTAAGCGCCATTATTGATACGTAAGACAAGAATCCAGGTGAATTTTCGATGTCTGGTGTCTTTCTATGGCGTCTACAATATGTTTCCAGTCATCATAGCCTTCCATCCAAACATTTTATATTTTTTTAGATGCCCGATTTGCGAATAACCAGCATGGTTCACAATACGCCTTCTGAAGTATTAAGGAATAGGATAGCCATGTACGTTCAAGTTTCACACCAGACTTGGAAACAATATAGTAAAGTTTTTCTAGGAAAGATCTATTGTCACTATCTTTTAAGAAAGGATCCTAAGATTTACAATGTCCGTTTTCGATCGCGAACCGTTTCACTTGATCATTTAGTTCTTTAAAATTACCCTTATCATTAATATATGGTGAAGATGCAATATTGTTCACACTAAAATATAATTCACTTTGATTTTTGCTTGTACCTTGTTGTGGTTGTTCTGGATCTGGATATACACTGGTGTCGGGTTGTGCATCTGCTATACAGTTACTTTTAGTTACGTCCAATTCTTCACTTTCGGAGCACTGTTCACTCGTTTTTTCATCAATAAAGTCATTATTCTTAAAGTAGTGACTAATTTTAGGTAACTTTTTATTTTTTTCTTCAGACTCCCTCTTTCTCTTTTCGTTCCCACTTAGATATTTCCTAAAACTAGACATGTTGATATCTAACTTTCACAATTAACTTTACTTTGCAGACTATTTGCAGATTCAATAAAACAAATATTACGAAAAATCAAAGATACAAATAACCAGTTATCACAACAATCAAACAAATAATGCTTAATAGAGCCCCCCAGACTTAAAAAATAGAAATCCGGGATTCCCCTAATATCGTGCGTCGCTAGCCGCGCCAGCGCCACGAAAAAATACTTTCTTGGTTAACAAAATGCAGAAAATCCTTGAGCATCACTAGCTCGCCCGTGCCACCAAAGTACCACGACAAAAATTGGAACAACCAATGGATGTGTTCTAAAATTGATCGACATCCTTTTCTTATGAATGCGTTTAAATCTTAATAATTTATTTGAATTTGCATATGGTCTTTAGTTGTGTCTAACTTTAATTGATTTTAAGTACATATATAAAATTTATACTTGCTTGCTTGCTTGAGGTCACCTGAGGTGGACCTTTTGGCTTTGCTGCGAGGCAATTGCCAGCTCAATTTGTTAGCAGCCCAGAGGTTTTCTGGCTCTTAGGCCATATCCAGGCCACCGACTATATAATTATTGTAGACAGGCTACCGAAATACTACTTCACTGACTTTTGTCACTACTTTCTCTCGATAAAACCCGTCCGAACAAAACAAAAATGTTACGATATTGAAAGATGCACGTGGATATCACGGCGACTGACTCTCGTCTCGTTTCACACGATGCGCACATCATGAGAAACGAGACGGAAGTGAAATTTATACTTTTTACTAAATTTTGTTAAAAATGTTAGGTTACTTCGTAGCTGGTGGACTCTCGGACCGAGGGCCCCCGTCGGGTCGGGGGCCCGTGACATTTTGCCAGCCCTGCCACATTATAGTTACGCCACTGCTCAAAAGTAAGTTTAGAATAAAATATTGATATTAGATTAGGGTTCCGTTTGCTTTTTGCATGCGTTTTTATAACTTTTATTTATATTATTTACCAGGGAAAACAAATTAAAGTGCCAAATTTGTAGAAAGAAATATTCCTGCGTGTCCACAAAGAATCTACATATAATAACACAACCGAGGGTAGTAACAATGATAAAGCCCGTGATAAAGGATCGTCTATTTTGTAGGATACGAATAATAAGATTCCAGAAAGCGCGAATAGAAAGGACAAAATTTGACTACCAATTTGGAAGGTAAGAGTACAGAAATTTGTGGGACTAAAAGCTTTCCACTTAAAAAAAAGGTTAGGTGCCTTTTTGTTTAGAAAATTTCTGGCTGGTCATACATTCATGCCATTGTACAGAACTATGTACATCACTCATGTACATACTCATGTACATCAGTCTAGGCAGGTATCTTCTGATGCTCAAGAACTTCCACCTTAAGTTCCTGTCAACGGAGTCAAACACGTCTATTACAGATACAAAGACCACGAATAGGTCTTTCATTTTGTTCTCGGTATTTTTCTTGTATCTGACGTAGAGAGATTATCATATCTGATGTTCCACTACATGATATGAATCCACAATAACTCTCCGGCAGTATTAATTCAATTATGCCAGTCAGTCTATCTAATCTAACATGACTCTAGCTATAATCTTTCCTGCGACAGAGAACAATGATTTACCCCGAAGTGGTTACAGTTATCTTTATACCCTTAAAAAAATATCAATAGTAAAACAGTTTTATATCTAATTATCGAGGAAATTAGACAAAATTTGGAAATAATTAGAATTAATACTTATTATGTGGTAGTTTACAAACCATAAGTTCTGAGAAGTCCTGGGTACTGAAAAGATATAGTACACCAACATGAATAATCGGAAATTTATTAAATTAGTTGAGGATATTGCGATCGAAGGTATATTGAGCGAATTAAAAGGTCCAAATTAAACATATACAGAGTGTAAGGTAAACATGCGGCACAAATGCAATGGGTTATTCCTTGCCCTATTCTAAGAATATTTTGGCCTATGATGATTTTTGAAACACCCCTTTGTTTCGAAGATATAGGGCGAACAAAATTTGCGACAACTATATTCCCAGTAGGGTGTACGTCAATGAGTTTATCAAGTACAAAAATGTTTTGTTCGATCTCGATCACTTGGAACGGCTGTTTTATCTAGCAAGTGGATTTCATCGGTCGCATTTGTTTACATAGATTGAGACGTCCTTGAGAAGTCCTTTATCATAATGTATACAAACGCCGAGATGACTGACATGCACTTCATGTATGGACTTGCTGATGGCAATGGATTACAAGCTAGGCGATGGTACAGTGAACGATCTGCAGCCCGTAATGTCCCCGACCGAAAAATCTTCGAAAACATTCATCGACGTCTTCGTGAAACAGGCACATTGAAATGAACTGAAGGGTCAGGAAGATCACTGACTGTAAGAACGGTACAATTGGAACAGAATGTGCTGGACATGATAGTGAAAGGGCCTGGTAGTTCTACGCGAAAAATTGCAAATACTTTGAATGTGGGTCACTGGACAGTTTGGAAAATTCTTAAGGATAATTTGTTGTATCCGTACCACATTCAACGCGTTCAGGCACTACTACCTGTTGATTTTCCACCACGTATTGCATTATGTCAATGGATATTGCAAACTTTACTTCGCATCCCTCTATTCCTGACATAAATTCTTTTCACCGATGAAGCCACTTTCGCAAGAAACGCAATAAGGAATTTTCATAATAACCATGTTTGGGCAGATGAAAATCCGCATGAGGTATGCGAATATAGTTTTCATCATCAATGTTTGGGTTTGAATTGTAGGTGACTATCTAATTGGACCGGTATTTCGATCACAAAGACTTACTGGCGAGGTGTATCGCAACTTTTTGGAAGCAACGCTGCCTGAGTTTCTGGAAGATGTACCATTGGTAATAAGGCACCACCACATTTCAGTTTGGTTGCTCGTGATTTTTTAACAGTAACATGGATATCGCTGGATTGGTCGAAGTGGGCCACACGCATGGCCTGCTCGATCCCCGGACTTAAACCTCCTGGATTATTTCTTCTGGGGATATCTGAAGTCATTAGTTTACGCTACTCCATTGAAGAATTTGGATGATTTGCGAAATCGGATAATTGCTGAGTGTAACTCAATTAGAAACGACCCTGGTGTGTTTGAAAGAGTTCGACAGTCAATGACGAGAAGATTGAATGCTTGTATCAAGGCTGGAGGAAGTCATTTCGAACATTTATTGTAGATTGAGCAACTTTACATGTACTTTTTGATAATAAAATGTTGTTAATCTAGTAAATTTTATTCACCCTGTATCTTCAAAACAAAGGGCTTTTTCAAAAATCCTCATACAACAAAATATTCTTAGAATAAGTCATGGAATAACCCCTTTAATTTTTGCCGCATGTTTACCTAAAACCCTGTATAAAGAACATATTGCCATATCAGATATGGGAGATGAGAAATATAATAAATATTAGTAACTTAAGACTTACACTAAATACCAAATCCCTTTTTGAAACTTCTCAACGCACGTTTCGCTAACCATGTTAGCTTCATAAGGAGATTATTTAATCTAATTCTAAAACTAAACCATGTTTTATTTATATGATAACCCTACTTAATGAAGGGTGTACCAATCATGAACCGTGAAGTTTGCTGAGCCTTTATTTTAATAATTGAAAAAGTTGACTGAACGGAATAGGTTCTTCATCCCGGTTCATGATTTTCTTACATTTTATACATCCAAAGCCCTATTATTATTAACACTTTTAATTAGTCTTAAATTTCTAATATCTATATTGCGGTCATGTTCGATTGCATGTTGGATAACACAAGATTTTTCATTTCTCCCATATTTAATATGGGCAATGTGTTCTTTCAATCTCGTTAATATGAATCTTTTGGCTTGCTCAATATACCTTCTATTACAATCTTGACAACTAATTTCGTAAATTCCCAACTCCTAATGTTGATCTACCTTAATTCTTAATTTATTATATGGTTTGTGCACAACCTTAACGTCTACTTTTTTCAAAATTTTGTCTAGCCCTCCTCTTAATTGGGCACCAAACGGCATTACCATGAATTTATTTTTATTCTGATCCTTTTGAAAAGTCGAAGATTCATTCAATAATTTTCTAAACTTATGTTTTCTAATTAATTTATCAACAATGTTCTTCAATTCTTCTATCGGAACCGGCGTGAAACAGTAAACTCGGAGAGATTTACCACTAAACACCAAATCACCTTTTGAAACTTCTCGACGCGCGTTTCGCTAACCATGTCAACATCATCAGGAGATGATTTAATCTGATTAATAGATTAAATCATCCTGTTGATGCAAACATGGTTAGCGAAACTTGCGTCGAGAAGTGTCAAAAAGTGTTTTGGTGTTTAATGGTAAATCTCTTCGAGTTTACAATGTTTGTTTTATTTTTTTTTACCACACCATTTTCCTTTTCCTAATATAAAAAGAAAGATAAGAGACTTTGTTTTAACTCTTTGCTCGTTTTGATCTGACATACAGATGGCGTCACTTACAAAAAATCCTTATTAATGGTCCATTGTGCCAATCTTCAAACGTCATGCGCCAAAATTTCATGAGCTGTCTTTGTCATTCATCCGTCTATTAGTTTCTGAGTTGATGTGCTGTGAGTGACGCTATTTTTATTATTTTCAAAACAATAAAAAGAAAAGAATTTCATGTGATTTGCATTACTTTTTGAAGAAGAAAAATATCATTAAAGCAGAACTATGGCTTGCTAAACATTATCCGGACTCTGCTCCAGGAAAATCAACCATAATTGATTAGTATACTGGATTAAAACGTGGCTGCACAAGCACCGATGCTTCTGAACGCTCTGGACGTCCAAATGAGGTGGTTACATCAGACAAAATCAGAAAAATTACTAAACTTGAAGAGATTTAAACTATTTAGAGATTAATAAGAACATTGTAGACAAACAAATTAGAAAACATAAGTTCAGAAAATTATTGAAAGAATATTCGACTTTTCAAAAGAATCAGAACACAAAGAAATTCATGGTAATACCATTTGATGCCCAATTAACAAGAGGACTAGACAAAATTTTGAAAAAAGTGGACATTAAGGTTGTGTACAAACCACATAATAAATTAAGAGAAGTTCTGGGTAATCCAAAGGATAAAGTAGAGCAACATGAAAAGTCGGGGATTTACGAAATTAGCTGTCAAGACTGTGATAGAAGGTATATTGGGCAAACAAAAAGATCCATATTGACAAGATATAAAGAACATATTGTCCACATTAGATATGGAAGAAATGAAAAATCTTGTGTCACCCAACATGCAATCGAACATGACCAAAGTATAGATATTAATAATTTAAGACTAATTAAAAGTGTTAATAATAATAGGGCTTTGGATGCATATGAAAGCATTCAAATAGAAAAATGTAAGAAAATCATGAACCGAGATAAAGGACCGATTCCTTTCAGTCAACTTTTTCAATTATTAATGAAAGGCTTAGTACACTTCACGGTTCATGATTTTTTACACGCTCGTTAGGTATGGTTTTCATATAAATAGAACATAGCTTAGTTTTAGAATTAAATTAAATCATCTCCTGATGATGCTAACATGGTTAGCGGAACGTGCGTCGAGCAGTTCAAAAAAGCGTTTTGGTGTTTAGTGGTAAATCTGTTCAAGTTTAGTATTTCAAACCAAAGGTTCCATCAGAAAAATTTACAAAAGTATTTCGCAAACCCGTAAAATATAGCGGCTGGAGATAGATATTGAAAGGAATTGATTACAGTATTTTACCGAAATGGATACCGCATTTGCTCACAGCGCCCATAAACAACAACGCATTGATGATTCTGAGCAATATTTAGAGCTATTTAAGCGAAAGGAAAAGGATTTTTTCATGCCGGTGCTTGGACACCCGGTGAAAGTCGTCCAAAGTGACCAAAAACACAACCATCGGCTCGGCAGGCAATGTTATGGCCTACGTATTTCGAGATAATCATGGCATATTGTTCATCGATTATATCGAAAAAGGTAAAACCATCATTAGCGAATATTGCATATCGTTATAGGTGCGTTTGAACGACGAGATCGGAGAAAAGGCTCCAAATAAACAAAAAAAAATGCTGTTTCACCAAGACAATAGACCGTCTCACAAATTATTGGCAACGATGGCTAAATTGCATAAATTGCTTTTCGAATTGCTTCCTCATCCACGGTATTCTCCTGATCTGGCCCCCAGGGACTATTTCGTGGTCTCAGACCTCAAAAAAAATGCTCGATAAAACGAAATTTCGCTCCAATAAAAATTTAATGGCCGAAACTGAAAGATATTTTGAAGACAGAGAGAAATCCTTATATAAGTGCTTTGGAATGATTGTATTGCTCTTCAAGGAGAATATATTGTCAGACTGGGCTGTATATTGTAGGCTGTCAGACCGGGGACTCATTGACCGATGTGTTACTTCGGAAACCTGGGTAGTAACGACTGACGATGAGAAACTGCTAAACACATTCAACAGAAGGATGATCGAACTTATTTACCGAGGAATCCAGGAGAACGGGGAGAGCTCTAGACTACACAAATATAAGCTTTACAGAGAACATTAGGACATCTATGTAATTATCTTTGTCAAAGTTGGAAGGGTGAGGAGTGACAGCAACCCTGCTAAGAAAATAACCTAACATGGTTAGCGAAGCACGCATGACAAATTAAAAAAGCACATAAAACAGGTGGTTTTTATTGATAAATGTCTTTGAGAATATTGATGAATCTCTTAATTCATTTTGATCATTGCATTAAAAGTTAAAAAAAAAACATTTTCGAATACTTTAAAAGTGAATTAGCTACAATATATCTGTATAAGATTTAAATTAAAATTATTCTTAAGACCTAGCAACAAAATCGTTGAAATTATGAAATAATGAAAGAAATTAATGGTTTAACTGGGACACTAGTAACGTGTGTTGACCCCTTTACTTCAGATTAGAGCATTTATGCATTCATGCCTGCTTCTTAATTAAATTTTGGACAAAATCTTGACGAATTTCTTCCCATTCTGTGATAACTGCATTTTCAAGTTTCCTCAGGTTTCTAGATGAAGGTATATGACGTTTCACATTTCTTTTGAGGTAATCCCATACATGCTCGATCGGATTCAGATCCGAGCTTTTTGGTTGCCATTGCATAATTGGTATACACGCTTGATTAAGATAATCGACTACTTCCCCAGCCACGTGAGGTCGAGTGTTGTCTTGCATAAACAAAAAATTGGGTCCCAAAAAATGGCTGAAAAACATCACATGTTCTACTACAATATTCTCAAGATAGTAATCGGCATTCATGGATTTCATACGCACAGGAACTAATTCTGTACGAGCATGAAAGCAGATGCCACCCTAGAACATAACAGAACCACCCCCAAAGGGAATCCTTGCAGAGATATTGCACGTAGAAAATCTCTCCTGGTCTTCGTCATACTCGCTCCCGACCATCTGGATGTTTTACGCTAACCCTAGTTCCATCTGTAAAGAAAACTTGTTTCCAATCATCCACAGATCAATTTTGATAATTTCGAACAAAATGTAACCTGGCTCTGTTCTCCCTAGTAAACAAGAGCGCAGTGACTGGTTTTCTACTGCTTAATCCAGCTTCATTTAACCGTCTTCTATATGTTCTAGAAGAAGTTGCGACATTGCGGTTAGCTTCGAGTTCGTTTCTCATCATAGAACTAGCGGCAATCCTGTTTCTTAAAACATATTGTCTAAGAAAATGTTCATCTCGGTCGTTAGTGCATCGTTTTCGCCCTTGCCCTGGCCTTCTAGAGTACGTTCCTACTTCAGTCAAACGTCTTACCATATGACTTATTGTGGACCGATGTTTGCCTAACAAATTGACAACAGACAATATCCCTCTTCCAATAAAACTGAAGCTCGCATTACCTCGTATTCGGATAATTTTCTTAAATTTTTCAGAGTCAAAAATAAAACAGTCCACCATAAAAACGCAATACTTTCAAAAAAGTTACAAATTATAAGCTTAATTTTAAAGAAAATCTATTGCAAGTATTGTATAAAACTGGTAACCCTCTAAAAAAATATTTAAAACTGTAAATTTAAACGAATTGTTTGAGTGCTGTCATTAACAAGGAAACAAAATATTCAAAGCCTTCTATTCATACAATCGATAAACTTTAAAAGTGGCATAAGAAAAAGATACATTCATTTTTTGGTTGCGTTAACATTGTCCAGGAGTTAATTAATACTGTTTGAGTCCATATAATAATGTTTTCTCTGAACTGTTGAGTTTCAAAGGAGACTTTGCCAGCGTAGTTGAAATTATTTCACAAGAGCAACGTGTACCGATGTTGGTCTGGGCGCAATATTCAAAATTATACCTTCTGCGAAAACGCAAACATTCTCAAAATCGTCCCCCCGAGAGCGAACGAACAGATTTAACCCAATCGACCAGTCGCTCCGCACTGCAACAAATACCGTCATCCCTAATTACCAGTTTCCAGAGCGGGTCGCCCCCGAGGGCGTCCGCCCGTCGCCCGACCCAAGCCCCGTACGCCGCCCTCTACACCTAATATTATTTTAACGCAATTTCCCCAGACGCAATCACAGAAACGGGTAGCGCACCCCTAATTTGCCGGCAGGGGGGATGTGCGCGCGTTTCCCCCACCCCTCCGACTCCATCATGGACGACCGACGCGGATCCGATTGGTGGAGGGTGACGAGGCCACGCCTCCGACTGCCGCCCACGGCTGTGCGGTCCTTCGAGTCGTCTCAGTCGCGAAATAGCGGGTCATGGACGCGGAACGTTGCGTAGACGATACAGCGGGTTATCTCGGGTATGGTCTGGAGGCGAAACCGTTAAAGATGGTGGTCGGTGGTGGTGCAGGTCCACGGCACACCATCGATAATATCTTGGGACTGGCCAGGAAGGATGATGTCGAACGGGAACGTCCCGGTACACCAGGAACTGGGGAAAGTGCAGGTAGGTTTAGTGAAGTATCTAAAACTTCAACACTCCTTCGAGATTATCTTTTATATTAATTTTGCCCCACGTAAAGCATAACCTTTTTTTAAACAAACGTTCCCCTCACAACCTGATTGAAACTCACTACTACCCTCCCCCAATTCTAAACCAAAGTGATCAGTAGAAGCATCTTCCAAAACAAATGATTTTTCTTCGGGGAAAGTGGTGATGAAGCCCCTGTGCTCTGTATTTCCTTAAGATTGGTTAAAAGGAAATGTGTAAAACAAAATTTGCAAGGAGATAAATCAGGCGAATAGGGAACTTGTTCACGATTTACTTTTCGGACAAAATTGCTTGTGAATTTTCTGTTAAAAGGACTTTTAAAGTGCATTTGGGGATATCAGTGAGTTTCTCTCAAAGTGTGATATATAAACAACGATTAGTGAGAGGATCTTCATACAATTTATGGACCTGACATTTCAAAATACTTAAAAGGAAAGGATACTGGCATATTGGAATTAGTTAGGATGAATGTTAAAATGTGTTAGATTTGATTAGTCATAAATAATATAAATTCCCAATGAACCAAACCATTTATTTTTCAACACTATCCTGGTGTTACAAAATGGCGGTGAGATACTAACGCCATCATCATCTAATCGCATCAACTTGTACGACAATTCGAGTAGAATTTATCTGAATCAGTTTCTAAACATTTTCTTTTTTTTTCTTGTAAATATGACCCATTTAAATTGCTGTATTGTTAATTCTTCTTTCTGTTTTATTGTTTGGAAATAGCAACAAATGAAGATTCAAATAGATCCCTTTGACATCAATATACCGCTGGGCACAAGTCAACTATTGCTAGTATAGATTTTTACGTAGCGGTTTCTTGGACTCGTGTAAGACTGTGGCAGAACGTGCATTTCATAGCCGGTTTGAGTTTCGGGAACAGGATATGGTCACACGAATATAAATCAGGCGAATGCGGAGGATGTTAAAGCTCACAGGCTTGTTTTTTCGTCAAAAATTTACGAACAATGATCCTGAACACTTGATATTCGGTCCTCACTCGAAAGATTCGCTTCCACAAAAGCTCCATAACTCCCAGGTAATATTCAATACTGACATGTTGACCCTGTGGACTTTTTCCACCAACTTATCGCGATTTTAGTTTATTTAGCCGGCCTAGTTTGGGTGGTCTTCGAAAACATCACCACCGTTTTAGAATCGCTTATACCATTCGAACACACGTGTATAAAATAAACAATCGTCCCCATAAACCTTTTTTTATCAATTCAAATGTGCCTGTAAAAGTTTTACAGAGTTTGAAACAAAATTTAATATCAGCTCTTTGCTCCATCGTACTTTTGTATCGAAGTGACAAAAGGTATTCTCACTTTAAACACTATAACTTACCAATCAGCTAATCAATTCTAATAACGACCATCTCGTTCAAAGGAGGAGATATACAGCTTTCATATTATATATTGCTTCAGTAGATGGCGCGCGGTAGTTGTTTTCCTAAAATTTAAAATGTTCCGTTATTTTGAGTTGAGGTGACTAATAATAATATTTGCTGTGTACTTTTTTTTTAATACACTATATTTTATTTTAAATGCAGTTCTTTTGTTAACAAAAAATCACTCTCTCTCTCTCATCAATAACAGGGTGAATCTTCCTAAATCTTTTAGCTTCTAGACATTTCTCCTGAATCTTAATTTACATACCAATAAATAAAGTAGTCCTAATGTACGAAATGGATGGATCTAGTACAGGGAGAAAATTCTTGTTGACCACTGTTAGAGCAGGGGCAGAAAGTTGGGGTACCAAAGCATTTCTAAATGTTTACGCTAGAGACTATTGAATAGGAAAGTATTGAGCCCCTTATGAACTCACAGTTGAAAATATAAGTAGATGTTTTGAAGTTCTTGTATAATTGCTCGTCAGATTTAAGAAAAACAACTTCCTTTAATTTATAAAATAATAAGCAAAGTGCCACTCCTGCTCTAGTTCAATCACCGCCCTTAACAGAGTGTAATAATAATCGTGGCAAATCTACTCATTATTGATTTTTTGTCCTGTCTTGTCTTGTTTTTGTCTTGTCGCGTAAGGTTTGATCGGGATTTGCATCTCTTCTTTATTCTAAAACAATGACCATTTAAATTGGCCATGTCGAATGGAGCTACGCCATCCTGCGGAAAACGATCGCAGCAGTCAGACTGTGCGAAACCGGCTCTAGTCGTTCCTTCATTCGCTCTTCCTGTGTCCAGCTTGAGCCCAACTGATGACGGCTTAAGGCCAGAAACCGGTCTTGGGAGACGCTTGCTGGAGCTTTGGATGGCGGATGAAGAAATGACAAAGCACGACGTGGACCACGGGTGAACTTCCTTAGCTTTTTAATAATAAGTTTTTTTAGTCGTTTCTTCATTCGCTTACTCATCAGGTGTCCAGCTTGAGCCCAACCGATGATGGCTTAAGGCCAGAAACCGGTCTTGGGAGACGCTTACTGGCTTTTTGGATAGCGGATGAAAGAATGGCAAATATAAATATAAATATATGTGTATGATTTTTAGGGTGAACGATCTGTGATTTTTTTAACTTTCAAACTGTTTGAAAGAAAATATACTAGATCATGTGAATTTAACGAAAGTTATTTGACAGAACGCGCCAATAAGTATAGTTTGCTTTTGGAAAATTTTAGTATTTATTTTTTCAATATTAATTCATATATTATTTCATTAATATATTTATTCAATTTTAAATAATTGTTTATCCAAATATATTTTATCTCCTTCAAAGTAATCCCCTCCCTATTCAATATACTTATCCCTACGTTTGTTCCCGTTTGAAAAATAGTTTTTATACTCAAGTGGTTAGGGAACTCTTTTGAGTAGCTTCTATGAGCTCAAAACTGCACATATGAAGTCGTTTCTGCAATCGTTGGACAACGAAAAAGTCATACGGTATCATATCTGGTGAATATGGGGCTTGTTGGATGATATTTTTTGATTTTTAACGAATAATCATTGCATTGAGCGACGGTGTGATATTGTAATGGAAAAACCATAAAATATTTTGTCTTATATGTGGAAGTTTTGTCTCTAATACATAATCAGCGATTACTCCTTGATCATCTTTAATTTTGATAATGTTTTGTTCACCAGTTGAAGTGGAAGGTTTTCCTGAACGAGGTTCATCTTTGGCTGCTTCTTCATCATCACCAAAGTCCTTGTACCACTTGTCGATATTTTTTTGACATAGCTGCACCACTTTCTTAATATATCAGCGTAAGAATTTTCCTTTTTTTGTGCTAAAATTTAATGTAAATCCTTTATCCGTTTTCTTTATCTTTATCGGCTTCTTTAAACAATTACAAAATTAACTATAATTTCTAACTTAATGATATGTAACTTTCGTCGGATGTCAGGACAATCATATCAACATAAAAAAATGATTGTTAAAAGACAATTTACATATATATATATATATATATATATATATATATATATATATATATATATATATATATATATATATATATATATATATATATATCATCATCATCATCAGCCCGTATCGATCCACTGCAGGATGAAGGCCTCTTCAGCATGGTTCCAACCTTCACGGTCCTGGGCTTTCCTCTGCCACTCGGGTCCAATATACTTAACGATGTCATCAGTCCATCGTGCTTTCGGTCTTCTTCGCGGACGTTTGCGATCAAGCGGTATCCACTCCAGGATTGCCTTGGTCCATCTGTCGTCCCATCGCCTCGCTATATGGCCTGCCCATCTCCATTTCAACTGTTTTACTCTTCCAATGATGTCACAGACTTTTGTTTGTTCCCTGATCCATGCGCAGGACTTTCTGTCTCGTCTTGTAATGCCAAGCATACATCTTTCCATTCCCCTCTGTGCCACCCGAAGTTTTTGAATTGATTGCGATGTGAGTGTCCAGGTTTCACTTCCGTATGTCATAACGGGTAGAACGCACTGATCGAATACTTTTCTTTTCAGGCAAAGTGGGAGTCTGCTCTTAAACACTATGTTGAGCCTACCAATCTTCGTCAAACTACAACTCGTTTCAACAAATCAAACTACAAACGTTTTTTTTTCAATTAATCGTATTACGCATTACGTATTTGTGCCATTGCTTTTTTTTCGAAAATATAATTTGTCCACACATGTGCTAGTTAGGTCTGTATTTTATAGACCAATTGAAATCCCAATGTTCACATTTGTGTATAATTCGCCCAAGAGGTTGTGTTCTCTAATAACATAATAAAAAGTATTAAAAACTTATATTTGCTGGAAATATATGTTATATGTAATATGGAAATATATGTTATATATAAATATATGTAATATGGTATTTTTAAAGTAATTTGAATAAAATAAATAAAAACAAATAAAACTTATTTATTTGGGAAAGTTTAAAAAACGGTTTCTTTCCTTTATAATACACAAAAATACATTGCAAGTTGTACATCTTATTCGCGTTCTGCCTGTACATTTTGTAGTCCTTCATCTTTTAGCGTCTTGGAGATTCATGGCCTCTGGTAAATGCTTGCCGATCTGTCGCATTTATTTATGGACCCCGGACAACCAATACATCTTTTTTTCGGCACGTGAGTTTCTTCATCATCCACATATTGCCTTTTTCTTTGAGAATTATTGTCAACAATCAGAGCTTGGGCAACTCTAACTTTAAAGCTATGAAGCCCATGAATCTATTTTTTTTTCTTTGTAGATGATGACTAACTTTTATACATAATCCACGCGTTGACCACAGCCATATCCATGAAGTGCTTTATACAGCGTACAGTCCATTTTTTTGTCTTGTGGTATGATCGGTACAATGAAATCATTCGATTAATGAGATCGACCTCTCCCATATTTTCATTGTAACTAGATACAATGTTTGGTTGGGGAATAAAAATGTAACCCTTATGAGCTTTAGAACATCTTTTTGCAGTTTTTAAGGGATGAAGCCATGGTCACAGCCTTGTTGTTACAACACTTGACTAAAACAATTTTTTTGTCAAGCATTACCCGAGTCTCATAAGAACCTCTCTCACCTTTCAATGTATTGTTGTCGGTTTTAAATCCAACGTCTGGGAATCTGTTGGACATAATAGTCCCGGTTCCAGAAATACCCTTTTCTAATAACATTTCAAGAAGAACAGTGCCTGTAAAATATCTATCAAATAAACGTTCGTTCCAGGAGAACAATCTCGAACCAGTTGCATAACTGCCCTTCCTCCATTGCCCAACTTGAATCTTCCGTCTATTTCTGGGTGTAGGGCGGTATTTTTTCCTTGATTCACTTCTAAATCAAGAATTAGATCGTTTGGTGAGCACATTACATACACCTTCAGTCCACTAGGATAGGGCTTTCGAGAAACAAATTGCCTTACAGTGACTTGTCCTGTAAACAGTATAATTTGTTCGTCAATACATACATTTTGAGATCTTGGCAGAGAAAGAACTTATTCCCTAAAAGTTGATATTGACGACCTGATTTTCCATAAAAAATCATTTTGTTTTTCTTCATTGGTCACTGCCAAGTTGTTGACCACATGTATGGCATTGCGGATGCAAAAAAACTGGTCTCTGGTCATGGCTGTCGCAATAAGTGAAGCTTTAAAATCACCCTCCCAGTACATCCTGATATTTGGATATTTCATTGTAGTCATGAGAAATGTGATACCAACAAACTTCTTAATTTATTTTTGTCTGATGATAGTACATGTTTGTGAATTAAGCAATTTCATTAAAAAAAATATCATATTCGTAAAAGTATTTAAGTGACTTTTCCATGAAAACAAGTTCCACTGAGATCTGCTCAACGTTAGGAAAAAGTGCATCTAGTTCTTCAGAATTTGTCTAATCTGGCGAAATTTTACGCTCTGTATTTGACTTACGTCTTCCCCGCTGAGCTCTCCTCTCTGTGCGCTTTCCTTTTCCCCCCTTTTTGGAGGTTACATAAGTGAGTTTGTCAATTCAACAAACATTTCATCACTACATGGTGAAGCATATGAAGTTGAAACAGAAGCTTCATCTGGTCCACTTCCTATCAAACTAGGTACTTCATCACTCCCATCAAAATAATTGCATTCATCATCAATGTTTAAAGGAATTTCTAGAAGATCGGGGATGTAGTCTCCATCAGAATAATCGCTACTAACATCGATGTAACTCTCATTCAATACAGAGAAGATTTCGTTAACATCAGTTTCATCATTTAACTTGAATAAACGCCTTCTTGGTCCTAAAATTGAAAAATTGAAATCATTAAAAAAATAGAAGATGTAAAATTTTGTAACCTAACGTACACATTTGTGGACAATTGATAAGAATGATAAGAGGCTCAAGTCCAAACGTACACATATGTGTACATATTTTATTAACAAATGAATTTTCTAACTTAAAGATTAATTATTCCAATAAAAACAGTCTGAACATTTAATCTGATTATTTATTCAATTAATTATCCATCAAAAGCTAATAAATAATAGTTAAAACATTTATTTAAGAAGACTTAATTGAAGACTCGCGAGAACTCGAAGCAACAGGTTGGTCCATTTTCCACCATCTTGCTGTTATCATGCAGTGTCTTCTTGTTTGGAAGATAATAGGTATTTATTTTTTATCACTAAGTGGTAGCACTAGTTGGACCTAGATTTGGCGGTAAATTCAAATGTGTAGTCTTCCCGCGTTTCTTTGAAAATTTGTACACAAGTGTGGACACTGGGTCTGGCGAGGATATATATATATATATATATATATATATATATATATATATATATATATATATATATATATATATAAACATGAAAAAGAGTCAGGTTATGTTCAATAATTTCGCTCTGGACAGAAGAATTTCAGTTTTAGGAAGGGATTTGGAAATTGTGGACAGTTTTATATATCTTGGGTAGGGGATTTCAATGGAGGGGAATACCGCCCGGTAAGTGGAACGGCGTGTTAAATGTGGCTGGCAGGCTCAACACTGTGTTTAAGAGCAGACTCCCACTTTGCCTGAAAAGAAAAGTCTTCGATCAGTGCGTTCTACCCGTTACTACATACGTAAGTGAAACCTGGATACTCACATCCCAATCAATTCAAAAACTTCGGGTAGCACAGAGGCGAATGGGAAGGTGTATGCTTGGTATTACAAGACGAGACAGAAAATCCTGCGCATGGATCAGGGAACAAACAAAAGTCTGTAACATCATTGGAAGAGCAAATCGATTGAAATGGAGATGGGCAGGCCATATAACGAGGCGATGCCATGACAGATGGATCAAGGTAATCCTGGAGTGGATACCGCTTGATGGCAAAAGTACGCGAAGAAGACCGAAAGCACGATGGATTGATGACATCGTTAAGTATATTGGACCAGAGTGGCAGAGAAAAGCACAGGACCTCAAAAGTTGGAAACATGCTGAAGAGGCCTTCATCCTGCAGTGGATCGACACGGGCTGATGATGATGATGATTCTGTATATTAAATTCTGCATTCTGTATATTAAAAAAATATCCATTCTAGATACAAAAATAAATTCTGTGGGAGAAATTACTTTTTAAACCACAAATTCAGAATTGTCATGCAAAGTAATCTCTCTTTTTAGTTATAAGTCTTTCTCTTTTTTTATCTGTTGGTTGCGCAACGTTGTCGTAACCCAAAATTAAAAATAAAAGTTTGTAATTATTTAAATCATTATATCAACATCTTGCAAATATTAATTATTCTATAAAGTTGGAAAATTAACAGTAAATCGAAAAAAACTGGAAAATAAGAACGGGTTGAAAATATTATTTTTATATAAAAACTAGACGGTGAATAATTTTTAAATTTTATTTTATTATTATTCACGTATGGGCCCTGGTGGACCACGCGAAGTAAAAGTAAAGTAAAGTGTTTGGGTTAGAGGCGCATCAGCAACTAGGCTATTTAGCGACTGGACCTACAGCTTAACGTGGGTTCCGAACCACGGTCATCAGCTTCCGACAAACCCAGGCCAGCACCCCCCTCGGGCTATAAACCCTTGGTTATGTGCCTACCCATAAGTCTATCAGGAAACCTACCGACTGGCGAGTGACCAACGTAGAACACTTCTCAGAAGGCATCCGGCCTTACCCAGCCTTTAACTGGCGTGACTGAGGGGTAATTCATAGTCGGATTTTACACTCTTGTCTAGAAACAATCACAAACATTTAGGAAAGATAAACGGACAGAAGAAAGAAAAATAACCATCCGAGCGCTGGAATCGAACCAGCTACCGCTCCAGCGCGGATTCGGCAAAGCAGACGCTCTTACCGCCGCACCAACGCGACCGGCCCACGCGAAGTACAATTAGAGGCATTTGTTGTTGTTAGCCTTCCTTTGCGCCTATACTAATTTCATTCTTTCGCTATGAGCTTTTTTCCTTTCGTCAGACCAAGTTGTTCCAGTCTTCCTACATTTTTCTCTCTGGCCAACCTTCCAAACGTTAACCTTGTGTCTGAAACAGCCTCTATCCTGAATTTCACTTTGTGTAATATTTGCTGATCTTAGGTCCTCTTTAATTGCAGCAGTCCATTTAATTATTTCTACTTTAGCTCTACTCCTATTTTCATAAAATTCCACTATTTGTCTAGTTAGCCTATTCGGATTCATCCGTTTGATGTGTCCGTAAAACTTAAATCTTCTTTTTCTCATATCGCTATGTATATCTGTGTATTGTTTGATTTCTTGGTTTTCTCGAAGTCGGTATGTTGTGCTATTTATTTATTTGGGGTCTAGGATTTTTCTTATGATTTTTCTTCCCTTCTTTTCAATGTCCTCGATGTCCCTTTTTCTATTCAAAATGAGTGTTTCTGCTGCATATAGACATTCTGGCTTAATAACCGTGTTGTAATGTCTCAGTTTTGTGTTTTTAGATAGGCATTTTTTGTTGTAAATATTTTGTGTAAGTCTCAATGCCGTTTCCATTTTTTGACATGATTCACGCCACTCCTGTATTACTTTTTCTAGAACACAGTTAAATAAGAGTGGCGAGAGTCCATCCCCTTGTCTCACACTAGTTTTAATTTCGAAGGGATCTGAGATGTCATCCATGAATTGAACTTTTGACCTTGTGTTAGTTAACGTTTTAAATTTTAAGTATAGTTTAATTACATATCCTTTGTTACAAGACTTGAGAACTCGTTTTTCTTATAAGACTAGTTCGTACGTCCTCAATACTTAACAAATATCATAATCATTTTATCATATTTGCTCTACCTTTATGTTAGGCCGGTCTGAATCAGAAAGAATATTATAACTTATTTTTTATAAAAAATAATATCCTCGATTATACCTCGTACAATGCTTCAAACTATCAAGCAATTAAAGCAAAGTCACGTCTAATCTACCAATTAACACGACCAAAGAGAAAAACGCAGCTCGACCTTTCCAAACAAGACGAGAAAGGCGTCTTACTGCGAGAGGTAGCAGTACTCTCAATGAGCCCAAACAACAAAAAAAGAACGTTAAAAACAAAAGCCGTGCGGCCGTCTGACCATTACGCAAACGTCAAACGTCAAATGGATATTTAAAACTCTAATTATAATTAAATGGACTGCATGCGAAAATGCAATTAACAATTATGGGGCTTATCGCAAATCTGCTGTGTTTATTATTAATGCGAAGCAATTAGGGTGCACGAACGGGCCGGGGCGGCGGAGGGAGGCGGCGGGGGTGGCTGGCAGATCGATACACTTAATTTAATAATCAATTTTACGTTGGTTTTACCCTTATTTTTGTCGGGGTTTATTTTTTCGGTCGTATACCGCGATTTTGATCTAAACGTCCGGCTCGAACTACCGCTAAATGTGCCGTTTCCGAACTAATTTTGTGTCGTTTTTATTCGGTTTTCTTTTATTGAAATTTCTTCTTCATATCTTCATTTATCTATTTCCTACGTTAATATAATTTTTAGATCACTTTCAAATACACAAAACAGCACTTTTTTTCCTCATTATTTATAACGAGTTTTCCAATAAGAATGTCAGAACATTGTTTTATATTTATAGAAAGATTTCTATAAATAGTCTTTTAATAGAAAGATTTCTCTATGCCTTCAAAATATCCTACAGTTTCGGCAATTACCTCTTCATTCGGGCAAAATTGCTTTCCAGCGAGCATTTTTTTTATGTCTGAGAACATGAAATAATCACTGAGGGCCAGATCCGGAAAATATGGTAGATGAGGAAGCAAATCAACGTGCAATTCATGCAATTTTGCCATCGATGCTAAAATTTGTGACCTACACTAACCACTTCATTTGGACGCCCAGAGCATTCAGCGTCATCGGTGTTTATATGGCCTCGTTTGCAGGTTTCAGCATACTAATCAATTATGGTTGATTTTCCTGGGACAGAGTCTGGTTTATGTTTATCAAGCCATTATTTTGCTTCAACGTTATTTTTCTTCATTAAAAAGCAATGCTTAATCAACAGACGAAATATTTTGTTTCGATTGAAATAAAGACGATAGGATCATATTTTTTTAGAGACGATGAAAGACATCGTGTTACTGTTAATGATAAGTGCTCTAGGACTACGTTAGCCGAATGTCTTTGGCCTGAACTAATAAATAAGCGAAAATTAATATCTAAAATTTCCACTATATTTAAAATTGTATGTAAAACAATTGCTTGGACATACAGTGTCTTTCTTTAAATACAAACGATTTTAAACTAACATAGTTTGTATTTGAGAAAGGCACTGTGTGTCGAAACAATTGTTATACATACAATTTTAAATATAGTGGCACTTTTAAATACTAATATTTGCTTATTTATTTATGAATCTCACTAGAAATCTATAATTAATTTAAGTAAACCCAGAATAATGCTTGATCTTAAACAAAACATTCAATAATTCATTCTGCTAATGGAAAAAAATACATAAGTCAAGTATAAAGGATTTAAAAACTACAGGAATAGGAGTGCTCAGGTAAATTATATCTGATGCAAAACCTACTAGTAATAGTTAACTCCGAAAAGGGCTGACAGAGGAATATTATGATATGGAACGAACAGCTGAAGAAAAACCGCATGACCAGTAACATCGAAAAAATTAAAGTTATAGTAATAAGCAACAAAGAAGAACAACAGGAAATAAGATTGATTAACATAAGTAAAATAAATGAAACATTTAAATAATTAGGTTCCACCACAAATGTAAAAGACGGTATGGAAACAGGAATTGGAATAAACTCTACTATGCACTCAATAAAACTTGTAAAAGAAAGAAAGATTAAAGCGACGAAATAAAAAACTAATATTAAATTTGGTTTCAAGCTCGATAACACTTTTACAGAAACATTTGAATTGATGAAAAAAGTTTACGCTCATGATTATCCCGTACACGTTTGTTCGAGTTGTATAAACGATACCAAGACGGTCATGATGCTTTGGAAGACGGTCAAAAAGTTCTTTTACGACTTTAAAGGTATTAAACTTCGACAATTCGTTCCACAAGGTCAAAATGCCCTAGCTGAATATTATCTGGGTGTTATGGAGCGTTTGTTAAGGATATGGCTTTATAAAACAGATTAATAGATCGCATAGTGTCACTGGAACGACTGTCAAGATCCCCGAACTTAACCCCTCTCCGGATATTAATAAAATAGAGCTTAAAACTAAATCAGAATTTGATATCTATTCATGACAAATGTAACAGAAAAACTAAATCTGAAAAAATACTTGGTAAAATAAAATCTAATTTTTTAAATTGTTTCGTTTTAGGCGAAGGAAGTTGCAATTCAAACGATGGAGTATCGGATCTCAGGTACGGCAAGGCCGGAGGCAGTGGTTCGGACGACGAAGGCCCTGCCAACAGTTCAGGTCTATCAGAAAACGACAGCTGCAAAAAGAAGCATCGACGAAATCGGACCACCTTCACGACATATCAGCTCCACGAGTTGGAGCGAGCATTTGAAAAGAGTCATTATCCAGACGTGTACAGCAGAGAAGAGTTAGCTATGAAAGTCAATCTCCCTGAAGTGAGAGTACAGGTATATCTCCTTATTTCTTATTTAGGCCCATTTTCTATAACGTTTGTTGTATTTCTAAAGAACTGAGTATAATTACGCGACAAGATTCCTTAACGTTGTTCAAAAATATATGATAATCATTAACCATCCACCCTATTTGCCTGATCTGGCTTCTGGTGACTATATTCGATTTCCGAAATGTAAAATTCTATTGAAAGGCAGAATAAAACATAGGGTTTCTATTCAAACTATATAGATGCAGTAAAAATTCCTTAAAAAATAAATAATCCGAGAAATAAACTACTAGGATTTTAAACGGTGCACTTGTAGCTTTTTAATGTTTCAAATATTTATTAGAGATTTTGTTGTACATATGTTTCGCTTTATCAAGAGTAGCTTGAACTAATACTCCCTAATAATTTTTTAAAATCCTAGTATTTTCAATATGCTTCACAAAAAACCAGCTGGGGAATCCATAAGCTGGATCGACAACAGTTTTATGCATGACAACTAAAAATTGATAAAGTCAAATATTTATTTTAATTTAAAGATCTTTACAATATACAATACAATAAGTTTCATTACAATACCATACAGCCTGTATGTCTAGATCTTACGCTGATACAATAAAAATACTAACCTACGACCCACAATGCCCAAGAAAATAAAATAGAAATTTTAGAAAAAAAAGAAAAAACCGTTTCAACATTTAGCACAGGCTCACGTTACTTCAAATAGGACAAAAGGATGAAAACATGACTTGGAAAGATTACTTGGAAAGTAAACATCATTTCATAGCTCTCTTTACATCTCTTAAATATCGTCCTTTATTTCTGTAGAAGTAAAGCTTATGCTAATAAAAACCGAGAAATAAATAATCAAATATATGTATCAATAAATAAATGTATCAAGAAATAGTAAAGTAATAAGATGCAAAACTGTAACAAGAATAAGGAATAAGATGGTATGGCCACGTAATGAGAAGAGGCAATATGGAAACCAGCACACAGCAGACCGAGAGGGAGACCCAGGGACAAATGGAGACAGCAGGTGGAAGAAGATATAAAAAGAGTAAACGCAGAGGGATGGAGAAGACAGTTCGCAGATAGGAAGAGATGGAGGAAAATAATCGAAAAGGCGAAAACTCACCAACAACTATAAGAAGGGCAACAAGAAGAAATGTGGACTGGTCCACCACACGAAAAGGATTTGAAGAGTTCCTTATATATGGAACAGCTACAATTTCTATATGAAATGTATTAGCTTCTAATAATAATACTTTTAGATTTTCTTAGAGAGTGTATTTTTAAATTAAAATGTTATTTTTATATACGTTCAAATATAACAGATTTCAAATAACACAATAACATCACAATAATGATGGCTCATTTCAAACAACATAGTTTTTGTGTTGGTTTCTAGGTACAAGAATATGACATTTCACATTTATTTTAAGGTAATCCCATACATGTTCGATCGGATTCAGATCCGGGATTTTTGGTGGCATAATTGGTATATCAACTTGATTAAGGTAATCAAGTACCTCACTAGCCACGTGAGGTCGAGCGTTGTCTTGTATAAACAAGAAATTGGGTTCTACTACAATATTCTCAAGGTAATAATCAGCATTCATGGATCTCGTACACAGTGGAACTAATTGTGAACGAGCATCAAAGCAGATGCCACCCCTGGACATAACAGAGCCACCGCCAAATGGAATCCTTGCAGAGATAATGCAAGTAACAAACCTCTCTCCTGGTCTTCGCCATACTCGCTCACGACCATCTGGATGTTTTAGGCTAACCCTAGTTTTATCTGTGAAGAAAACTTGTTTCCAATCATCCATAGACCAATTTTGATGATTTCGAGCGAAATGTAACCTGGCAACTCGGTTCTCTTTAGTAAGCACGAGCGCAGTGACTGGTCGCCTACTGCCTAATTCATCTTCTAACTGTTCTAGAAGAAATTGCGAAATTGCGGGTAGGTTTTAGTTCGTTTCTCATCATAGAACTTGTGGCAATCCTGTTTCTTAAAGCAAATTGTCTAGGAAAACGTTCATCTCGGTCGTTAGTGCATCGTTTTCATCCTTGCCCTGGTTTTCTAGAGTAAGTTTCTACTTCATATATATATATATATATATATATATATATATATATATATATATATATATATATATATATATATATATAACCAGATTATACTGGGTCATAGTTTATTTGCACAATATAACAGATATTTTATACGTTTCTTTTCAAACTATATCAAATAAAAATAACTCTAATTTCAAGTAGACTTTTACAAATTGATATCTCGTTTAGCTTTATTAAAAGCGTCCTTAACAAATCCGGATATCACTATACACGTAAAAATGTCACCCTCACGGATTAAAGTTTTAGTTTTGATCCAGGTACCGGTTTGTACCGTCCCCAGGGCCATCGTCGGTCCCTTCACGGCCGTAGATTCTTGTGTTCCTTTGTCACACCAATTGTCTCCGGCCTGTCAGGCTGATTAAGAGGCCTTTTAAAGTTCGCGTGATCTAGATTTGGCACGACATTTAAAATTAGTTTAGCGGTGCTATGAAAATTCGATCATTATAATTATTTCTGGAAAAAGTTTCATGTTCAAAGGGTGTAGCAAAGGGAACCAGAGCTGAGGGGTTTGACATGTGAATATTCGGTTTGATTATGAATTCCATTTACCAGATCCGTTACATTTCCGTCTAATCCAGGGGTCTCCACACTTTCCAGCTTTAGAGCCATACCGATTACTCCAGTAAGTTTCAAGGACCAAAATTGTTTTAATTGTTCTGCCATTATCTATAATATATAAACTAGTCGCCGAGTACGCGCCCTAAACGAGCATCCGCTTGCTATATTCATAATATATATGCTATATATATATATATATATATATATATATATATATATATATATATATATATATATATATATATATATATATATCAATTCTTCTATTGGAACCTTTGGTGTGAAACACTTAACTTGAAGAGATTTACCTACTGCTCGACGCGGGTTTCGCTAACCATGTTAGCATCATCAGGAGATGATTTAATCTAATTCTAAAACTAAATTATGTTCTATTTATATGAAAAAACCTACCTAACGGAGAATGTAAAAATCATGAACCGTGAAGTTTACTAAGCTTTACATTAATAATGTAATAAATAAAAAGTTGACTGAACGGGATAGGTCCTTTATCTCGGTTCATGATGTTCTTACATTTTTCTATTTGAATGCTTTTATATGCATCCAAAGCCCTATTATTATAAACACTTTTAATTAGTCTTAAATTACTAATATCGATGCTGTGGTCGTGTTCGATTGCATGTTGGGCAACACAAGATTTTTCATTTCTCCCATATCTAATGTGGGCAATATGTTCTTTATATCTTGTCAATATGGATATTTTTGTTTGCCCAATATACCTTCGATCACAGTCTTGAAAACTAATTTCGTAAATCTCCCGACTTTTCCTGTTGCTCTACTTTATCCTTTAGATTACCCAGAACTTCTCTTAATTTATTATATGGTTGTACACAACCTTAGTGTTCACTTTTTTCAAAATTTTGTCTAGCCCTCTTGTTAATTGGGCATCAAACGGTATTACTACGAATTTCTTTGTGTTCTGATCCTTTTGAAAAGTCGAAGATTCTTTCAATCATTTTCTGAACTTATGTTTTCTAATTAATTTATCTACAATGTTCTTATTATAACTATTCACTTCAGATACCTCCCTAATTAATTTTAATTCTTTGTTATAATTATCTTTATTTAAAAGAAAATTAATTAATCTATTTACCGTAAAATTTAAACTAGCCATCTTATTTTGGGAGCTAAGATTTGAGTCGTTAGGAATATTTTTATTGTTTCTACTGACTAAATAATAGTAGTTTACCATTTCTGTTTATCGTTTCTGTTACCAATAGTTTACGAAAATGAAGTACACAAAGGATGTTTACAGATCTAAGTTAACCGATGTGCATCTTAAATCTTTTTTAATAATTGGTATAAGCAAAATTGGTACACAACTACAAACTATTGTCAGTGGAAAATCTCATTAGCATTTTTTTCAAGTGGACACCCCGCGGTTTTCCGTTCCTGAGAGATTTTTAGGATAAAAATCCTATGTGTGATTCAGGATATATACATTCCAAACACCTATATACTTATATATACGATACTCTTTACCCCAACATAACTACCGAGGGTGAAATCGCTGTGTTTGTGTAACTGTGTAAAACAATGTTTATTTCTAATCGAGTTAGGTCTCAAAAATATAAAAATTTATTAAGACAAAGCTTTCAAAACAATTTTCAAACATGGAAAGTTTGAAAAAAGTTCATTCTCCGGCTACGTCCTGGAAAAAAAGGGCGAGAAGAAGAAAAAGAAAAAAGTGGATATCGAAATCAAACTTTCCACAAGAGTGATGGGGAAGTGGGGCCTTCCTAAATTTTGGTTTCCTTCAAGCAACCTGAATAACATCGGTCACAGACTCACTCTGAAATAATGTAAATGCATAATGCAATAATTTTATAAGAGTAATCCATTTTCATTTCAACATTTTCCGCTAGTAAGAAGAAAAAACAGTATCTTGGCAAAACGATTTAAAAGAAACACAACCCTAGAATGGTCTAAGAAAGACTTAGATGTATTGTATGTTTTAAAAGCAAAATACAAACAATTCAGAGCTCCATATAACGAAAAAAAAAAATAAAGAGAACAAAAAAAAAAGATAGTTAATTGTAAAAAATATACAAGGAATATCTCAGTCAAATCACAAACTGGAAATTGAAGAATATCCTGAAAAAAATAGCAGATGATTTTAATTCATATTGTGTAACTGCAGTATCTACGCTACTCAATGGCTTACAGCAGGTTCCATTTTCCACATTTAGAACATTTACAAAAAAAAACTGTGCAAATCTATTTACAGTCTTTTTGTACCGAGGAAATACTTGATCATTGCTACCTTGCGACATGCAGTGATATTTTTTGGGAGTAGCTATGAAATGTAGAAGCTTTTTTTATGTCAGAAAAGAACATTACGCAGTATGTTAAATATGAAGCCACGGGAATCGTGCAGGAGAAAATTTAAAAACATTGGTTTGTTGACTCTTTCGGCAATTTTTATTCAGGAATGTATATGGTTTCTCTGCAAGAATCCAGAGTTACATACGAGCATTAAACCCCAGACAACATATACAATGAGAAAATTAAAATATAATTACCCATTATATAAGTTAACTCTCACACAGTAGGGAGCATACTATAACTATATAAAAATGTATAATCACCTACCACATTATGTTAAGATTATCAGAGACATTGGCCAAACTGAAGAAATGCTTGTTTAATTTTTTATTACATTTAGAACTCTACAGTATTGATGATTATATAAAATATCAGAACTGTACATAATATCAATGTATTTATTTCTATTTCGTTTTATATATATTTAACATACTTCTGAAATAAAGATTATTATTATTATTATTATTAAAAAAAAGCAAGATATTCAAAAAAGAAAACAATTTTGTCTCTTGCCCCCATAGCCAAGAGAAGGGGCTCAAAATTGGTCGCTTTAAATTTTAGGCAATCAGCATAAACAAACAAAAAAAGAAAATTAATTACTGATTGATTTGTCCGTTATTTTGGGATAGTTCATTTTTGAAATCGAATAAAACAATTTTATACTTTGTTATATACTATATGTACTATAATTAAAAGGACTCTAGAAATGAATCGAGAATACCACAACAAAAATGACCATATTATCAAATCCATTGCAAGCAGATAAAGGAAATTGTTATTCTAGAAAAGCAAACTTGAAGACCTCGTCAAAATTAAAATGACCCTATCACAATAATTCAAAACAAGTTAAAATCAACAATAAAAAATATAAACACCATTTTGTCAAACGAAGATAAATATAAAATAGTCAATATGAATCCTACTCCTCTAAAACTGTACGGTTTAATTAAAATTCATAAAGAAAACTTTCCAATAAGACCGGTAGTTTCGTACACTAATAGCCTTTTAAGAAACCTAGCTTTTTACTTAAATAAAATCTTCAAAGACATAACGAATTTCTTGCCAAAACAGTCAATAAAAAACTCGGTGGACCTTACAAAAAAGCTTAGCAAACTATCGATACCAAAAAACGAGTTTCTAGCATCCTTTGACGTTAGCAAGATATTCCCGAATTTTCCGAACGAAGATTGTCTACAATTAATAGATAATTTACTCATAAAAAATAACATCAATCCAATTATTAAGCGAGGTATTTTTGAATTATTTAACTTATGCATTAATGAAAATTATTTTCAATTTAATAACGTTTTATCAGCTTTATTATCAGAAGTTTTTATGTCAAAGTTGAAACGACATTTTGATGTACTATAGTGGAAATGGCAGACAAAGAGAAGGAACATTAAAGAATTTAAATAGTATTTATAAAAAAATAAAATTTACACTTGAAAAAGAACAAAATCAAACCATACATTTTCTGGACCTTTCAATATTCTTTGTATATTTAATATCTATAGAAAATCCACATATTCAGATAAAACAATAACAAAACAATCAATCCACCCCATTACACATAAATATGCTGCATATAAGTCTATGTTCCACCGAGCTTTCACAATTCCACTATCTGAAAATAATAGAAAAAAGACCCGTCTAGGTAGCTATTAAACGATCAGACGGATCTCCGAAATTCCCCACTATTTCAAATATTGTAAAAAATTAACACTAATAAAAGTATAAAATTAAGTACATAGTTAAAATAAAAAATTGTTTATAAAATTGTTTCATTCATTTAAGAAAATTAACTGTAAAAATTTTTCAACGCTGCCCGGGTATATTGGATACCATAACGGGGTGATAGCGACCCATGAGTTGGATGTTTCAAATTTTCCCAAAATAAGTATCCATAAAACCGGTAATAAAACCAATACCTAACTAAAGGTACTCGGTCTTATGGCTTGGACCTCGGGGTGCAAATTTGTAAAAATTCCTTAATCTAAATTATTACGTATCTATCTTACAATCTAATTATTACGTGCCATGTAGGCCCTTCAGCACGAAACACGGGAAAAATGACCTTTAACTTTCTCAATGCATATAACGAAAAACCCCGGTGGCAATCTCCCATCAAAATAGCTCCGTCCACGGAAACTGGACGAAAGATGGTTGAGCAGTACGTGGGTTTCTACGTGGGTTCTACGTGGGTTTCAACATGCCTTTCAGCTTGCGTTATTGCATGCGTTGGCGCATGCATCCTAGCGCAGGGTAAGACCCATTCCTCATTC
Source organism: Cosmopolites sordidus (assembly GCA_031761425.1). Taxonomy (NCBI): domain Eukaryota; kingdom Metazoa; phylum Arthropoda; class Insecta; order Coleoptera; family Curculionidae; genus Cosmopolites; species Cosmopolites sordidus. The sequence continues at coordinate 839,058 of JARFXV010000840.1, read as the reverse complement.
CTGTCCACATGTTTGCGTGAATTTCATTCAACATTGCAAGGCGAGTTCAGTAAAGACTTTTGTAAAAACACGTTAATATTTTACTCCGTTATTTTGCAGTCTTACTTTATTCTTGTTGTTGTTGTTATATAAGGTCCAGAGGCAACCCGTGGGTTTTTAAAGTGGAAGGGTCTAGAAGAAAATAATAATTTTCTTGCTATTGATACCCTATATAAGAGGTGAACCAGGAAAATGTGGTGTTTTGCTCTGAAAAATTGTTTATCGTGATAAATGTTGGAGGGGGACGCCCTCCCTCACGAGCCGACACTGATAAGATTTAATAATTTTATTACTCTCTCTTCTCATTAGACTTTTCCAGGTGTCCCTTCTTTTTCCTTTCTTTTTACTCTATAAAAAGCTTTTTTCAGGGTAATGAAACAAATGTGGATTTCGTTTTCTTTTCTTAAGTTTTTTCCTAGTTGTTCAATTGTAAATATCAGATCTTGTGGGCAAGTGCCCTTTCTAAAACCATGCTGTGGTTTCTCTCATGTTGCTTCTAATTTTTCTCTCAGCCTATGCTCTATTATTCTGGTAAATATTTTTTCCAGTAAACTTGTTAGTATAATCCCTCTGTAGAATACATTCTCTGTTATCGCCTTTTTGAAAGAAAGGCAATATTATACCCATATTCCAGTCTGTTGGTACTTTCTTTTCTACTATGATATCATTTAGTAGTGACATAAATTCTTCCTCTGTTATTTCTCCCATACATTTCAGCATTTCTGCTGAAATAAAATAAAAACCTATTTCAAACTTAGGATTACTTTGTTTCTATTACAATTAATAATCAATAAATATTTTTTTTTTACTTTTAAATAATTCAAAATGCAGACATGGGCACCAATATCGATAAAATAGTGTCGATATTATAGAGATGGACAACAACATCGACATTTTTTATTCAGTTCCATTTTTTTCATTTACAATTTGCTTATCGCAAATAATAAGTTAATGTTTTAACTTATTAAGTCCAGAGAAAATTTATTTGGATGAAAATCAAGTTATTTAGCACATATTATATAGGTGTTCCTACGTCCCTCGTTCACACAAACGATCTGAAAATTATGAGTAATAATTTTATTCGTTATAGACTTTATATACTTGACAAAGAATAAGTATTATGCTCGATGTTAAAACAAAAACAAGACAAAACACTGACAAAAGATCCAAATTTATTAATTCCTTAATGGGGATAGTTAAAAAGCTATGATCAATGATTATTTAAATGGATTGTCTCATTGGACGCACTCCAAAGAAATTAAAAAACTGCAGGTATAAGCCATGAGACGAGAAGTTGGCGAAAATATGGGTTGTTTGATTGTGGAGAGGGTCTCCCTATTCTTAGTGAATGTAAGGAATTGGTGGGCCTTGCTTCCGATTAAACAACGAACATAATGCTTATTTTGGCGGAGACGCAGGTCGTTGTGCGTTCCACATGAGATTATGGAACCCGGCGGTTATGGTTAGTAACCCATTGTTACTTAATCTGAATCAGTTTCATTACGATATACAACTGCCTACAAATCAAAAGATTGTTGCAGAGATTGAGTATACTGAACAAGCTGAAAGCGAAGAAGATGTTGTTTTAATAGGATATAGTATAAATAATACAGGATATTATGTTTAAAGTGCATCATTAGAAATTGAAGCGTGTTGCTCTCATAAAAAATTGCATATTTTGAAATACATAAAATTTGAATGCCTTAATTTAGGAAATTTCAAATAATCGCTTTAGTAATAGTTGTACGTTACAGCTAACACCATTCAGTTCACCTGGTGGCGCGGGGCGGTTGAAGGAGGGGGTGTCGCAGTTGGATATCGACGGGCAGCCACGAGCAAACAAGGCGCCTCGCGTGCCGCTTTCGACAATGATCTCTCGCGCTGCTTAGTCGGCAATAAAATTAATTTATCTAACATTATACGCGCGCGTTCGCCGACACGACACGCGAGGGCGCGCTAGTCGGCACCGCGCACCGAAAAGGCGCTCGCCAACGCTGATAAACTAATCCCAAATGTCGTGCCCAATCAGGGTCACGCAATTACAGCCAGCCACTTAGTCTTACGACAGGCCGTAGACAATTAATAAAGCGACATTTTTGAAAAAAGACCAATTTCAACCAAAAGGAATCACATTGTTTCGAATTGGTTCATCTACATCAGAGATTTCTAACCTTTTCTGGACCACCGCCTCCTTTATAAGAAAAAAATCCAGTGTTCCCTCTTCCATAATTGGTTTGTTCTAGCGACGATTTCAAACGGTTCAAAATCGCCCGGAGTTTGCGCAGATGAACGCAATATTCGCCTGCGCAAACTCCGGACGATTTGAAACTGTTTTAAACCTTTTAAAATCGTCGCTAGAACAAACCTAATAGTTAATTATACCAAAAAAAATATTGTTGCAGGTTATATATATATATATATATATATATATATATATATATATATATATAAAACAGCAAAGAATACAGTAAAAATAATTCAGAAACGTTTGAAGGCCCAACTCAAAAACCATCATGACATGACAATGACAGATTCGACGAAGAAAGTTCTGTTAGGCCGGCATCACTGTCCAGAACCACAAACCTAAATGTTATCTTGACAGCGAACTCACATCATGTGATCCACCGGTTCACCGTATTTTTATTCTATTCTGATAGGATTAGAGGAAGAAGGACAGAGAGTGTTTCGAAGTTTAAATGATTTTTTCTTTCTTATGGATTTAAATTGGCAATAGATTTCTCTAGATTGATGACGTACAACCATTATTTCCTTGAATAAATTATATGTTGGATAGCATCAGGCGTTTCGTGTCATTTTTTATATTTGTCATTTTACTTAGTATGGACGACTTGATTCTAAATTGTCAACCAAAGTGTGAAGGGTATTGTTTTTTCCACTGTGAGTAATTGTTTTTATTTTGTCGTTCCAGTTTTTTAGGATTCCCAGTTGCTCCTTCCATTCGTGGTAATATAAGTCTTTTCTACTACCGTGGGGGTAATTTTTGGTTCCTAGCCAAAAACTTTGTGGGCAACTCCTTGTCTGCCATTTTGTTTTGGGTCCAGGCATTTGAACCTCAGATTTAACTGCACACTCGTAAGCAAGTCCACGGACATCTTTAGGCGTATACCCAAAGAAAATCGACACAATTTGGACCAGATATTTTTTCAAGGAGATTTCTTGTTCTTGGGAAAATACTTGTTTTTTGGAAAATACTTGTCTTGGAGTTTTTTAACCCATGGATGGAGCACAACAATCTTTAAAGTCATCCTGTTAATATTAAATTGTTTGGCTGCAGCATTTACACTAATTTTTACCTCCTCTACAGCTTTTGCTGCATCACTCAATTGTTGACTAGTATGTAAACCTTTTGAGGTCTTTCCTTTATATGTACGCATCTGAAAATGTAACAATAATCATTAATACAATTATCAATATAAGACATTTTAAACAGTAAACTTTGTGTAGAATATTCTTTAGAAATATTCTTTAAATATTTACGTATTCCTTATTAAGTGTTTTTATATGAGTATAGTAGAAAAATTATGATGCGTTCTCTTGTTTTATCGGAGCATGTATCCCCCCCCCCCCCCCATAACCCCTTCTTTTCGCCATTTACACTTTTATTGTAGGTTGCTTAGTTTTCGAAATATTTCAATTGCACAACTTACCCCTGTGATCAACTAGCCCCTTTCTACCCTATGTCAACTTGGATTTTGACTTAATCCCTACATGTTTTGTATTGTCCTGAAGATTACATACATTATTATTATGTTCCTTTATATCTTTTCTTCCCAGCTAAGCTGGATTTTAAATAAAGTGCGGGCCGTAACCAAAACAACTTTATTTTTCCAAAAATTTTCGAGGGATGCGAGTGGTATTAAGAATTACCGCCCTCTACATTATTTTAAACAGATTTTCTTCTAGTCCCAGAGATTTGATGTTATTTTTCAGATTCTTTCGTATAAAGCCAAATGTTGATATTGTCAATGGCACACTATAGACCAACTTCCATATCCGTTTTAGTTCTAACTTAAGGTCTGTATATTTTTGTACTTTTTCTTCAGTCGTCTTTTGAATGTTGTGTGTGTTTGGAACAGCTATGTCGATTAGGAATGCTATTTTCTTCTTTTTGTTCTGCACTATAATATCTGGCCTATTACAGTGATTCTCGTACCGCCTCCGGGTTGTATATATAATAAGGAACTCGCTCTGTTATAAGATTATTACGATTTGCAAGCTCCTGGTGGACTATACTGAAGATTGTGCGTCTGGGAGAATCTACCACATGCTCCTACAATATGTTGGATAGTCTCAAGCTTTTCGTGACATTTCCTACACGTGTCATTTGATACACCTGCATCCTTAATGATATATTTTTGGTAGTTTTACTGTGCACGACCTGATCCTGAATTGCACACATAAAGCCTTCAGTCTCCGGAAAAAGACCTCCCCACGGCAACCAGTGGACCAAGATATAATTCCAAACGAATATGTCAAGGCTGGTATAGCAAAAGTGTTTATAGGTTTTACTATATTTCTACTGTCTAGGTCAGACCTGCATATGCTCTCAAGTCTGGACGTGAATTCTTTAGACTGTTCTATTCCCAGATATTTATATACTTCGCCCTCCAGCATTGGCTCTATATATTCTTATTCTGCAGTAACAAACCATGTCATCTCTAACTTAGATCCCCCTTATTATCATTATTATTATTATTATTATTGAAGTAACAAAAAGAGATTGTAAAAACATACATCCAGTATGTTGGTCAATATTAAGCAAATTTTCAATTCCCCTCCTCCACCCTATTAACCCCACACCACGTTCTCCCACTCTCCACCAAAAACAAAACCGTGAAACCACGTGACAGATCCCTGTAGCAGTGGTGGGGAGAAACGATCTGTGGTGGGGGCATAAGGGGAAAGGTCGTTTTATTAAAATTTTCATTAATAACCGCTAAATTGAGTGTTAAATTCATTATACAAAGTGAACAAATTGAAGATTAATTAACCATTGATAACCTAAACTCGCTAGTCCTTGCCCTAACGAGGTTAAAATTTGCATTTGAGGACGGAAAGCACTTTAGCAGGCACAAACACGATTAAGGGACGGCGGTGGGGACTCGGGCCGGGGACATCGGTGGGAGGGGGTGACGGTGGGGCGGGGTGCAGGAGGCGGAGAGAGCTGAACGTGCTTAAAATAACGCACTGAGGATTTGCGAGGATGTAGGCGGGGGGAAAGGAAGTCGCCCTGCACTCAGAAATTATGGAGGATCATTTTGAACAATTTCGGTTTTCAGAATAAGCACAGGCATTCGCAAGGTTTGCAAAATGAGTTTTGATGTCTTTGGCCTTCTTTCACCTACATCCACCCACTGTTTGAACTAATCCTTCGTTCGTTCCCGGGTTAATCCCAGTTACTGACTAATAGAGGGAGATTTTATAGTGCGTCCAAACTTTAAATTAAAAGAAAAACAACAACCAATTTAGATAGGTGCTTTGAAACTATTTATTTTATGTGAAATAACATTCAATGCTTGAAAACTCGATAAAAATGTTTCGGAAACATTCCGGTTGATGCAGCAAGTTTGCGGTGATGATTATTTAACCAGAAAAAATGTTTTTCTGTGGCATAAACGTTTGTTGGATCGCTAGAGAGTGTCGCTAGAGGATGATAAACGTAACAGGAGACCAATTTCAACTCGCATTCCCGAAATTATCAAAAAAAATCGCAATTTTGTAGCAAATGTTTCACCAAAAATGATGGAAGAGGTTTTAAATATCAGCAAAGAAACGATTCGTCTGCAGAAATCAATTTCGTGTCATTCATTCCAGAGAGGTCCACGCAGCCACCAGAAATGACTTAACTTTCAATACGATCCAGATACTAAACGCCGAAAAGTGCGAAATGGAAGTGAAAAAATTCACCACAGACAAAAAGGCACGACAAACTCCTTCAAAAATCAGGACAATCATTGTTTTCTTCCACAGCAAAGGCGTAACGTAAATTACTTAAAATTAAAAAATGAACTCTCGGAAATGTACTGGACGATTTTATGAAACAGAGTGGGGCTGTGCCGTTGTTACAAATGTTTATACAAAACAATTTAACATCTACATTTAGTGAATCTGTGAAATTACTGACTGTTTTGTATACCGTCCCTGTGACGATTGTGGAAAGCGAAAAATATTTCTCTACCCTCAAACGAATCAAAACATTTCTAAGAAACACTATAGGCCAAGAACGGCTGTGTTCGTTAGCAATGCTATCTATTAAAAAAAAACTTGTAAAGCGAATTTCAAATTTTAATTATCAAGTCATCGACTACTTGCTGCTGCTCGGAAACTTAGGAGGATGTACTTCACTATCGTGAGTTTAGCAAAATTATATTACACTGGGGAACAGCAATTTTGTTGACTTGGATCTGTGACTTGTTTTTGACTAATTTTTCATCTCTGAATTCAAAAATATTCACAGTTTTTCTCTATCACGTCAAGTTCTTAAGCTACAGCATACCCTTCATCTTACCTTATAAGTGTACGTATGAAAGGAAATAAGGTGAGATCTGACCAAATAGATTAGAATATTTTATTCATACAGATGTTAACATATTATTAAAAGTTAAATTGTGTTTATACAACGAGTTGCCGAATCTGTGGACCATCAAACACACTAGCCTTTATCTTTTCATATGACAGGATAGGGAATGCCGAAATGATATACTTAAAGCAGTCTCCTTCAATTGACAAAGCCTTAACAAATTGCTTCATGAGACCTAGTTTTATATGCAAAGGCGGAAATACAATGTTTTTCTGTCGACAAGTGGCTGATTTAAAATGTTTGGATCACCAGGTCTTAGGTCAGATCTTGGCGGCCAGTTCGATTGCACTCAAGGCTTCACACGAGCTCTGTTCTCCCACATGCACAAAAAACAGGGATGCTTGGTATACCCGCGTTACTGGCCAAGAAGGAAACAGACCATTTTAAGGTTAACACAGATCATCCATTATTGCATGTTATATTGCAACAAGTCAATGACTTTCTTGATATCGCCATATTCTTCGCGCAAAGAAACTGAATGGCCTATTGGGACTGAACCGAATAAATTTCCATTATGTAGGAGAACACACTTCAAGCTACGCTTTGAGCTATCTATAAACAATCGCCATTCAGTTGCGTTATAGTTAGAAATGGCCAATTCTTTCATTAAACCTTCTACGTTCTGGCAATATACAAATCCGTCATTATTTCTGGATCGATAGTAAGTGACTTTAGCTCCTTTGTCAAGCAAATTTTTTTCGTGCAGTCTTGATGCTAATAATTCCGATGCTTTTTTGGATAGTCCCAAATCTCGTGCTAAATCGTTTAATTCATGTTGATTGAATCCTTACGAACAGAATCATTGGAAACTTTGAATTCTTCGTCGGTGGAGTCACTTCGATCTTCACTTGATTCACATTGTTTTATTTCTAAACTGTTAAAGTTTAAAACTGGTACTGGAATTTCAGCTGAATGAGGCACAGGGCGTATAGCTGACGGTAAACTAGGGTACTCAATTTTATGTTTTTTTTTCTTGTTGAATCCTGATGTTTTCACTATGCAAAAGTAGCAATCACTTAAGTGATCTTTGGGCTCTCGCCAAACCTTGGTATACCAAACGAAAGTTTCTTACGTGTTCTCTTTGCCCACATTCGTAAACTCTCTACACGCTGCTTGCACACTTTATGAGGGGCCCATGATTTATCTTGGTCACCTATTTTCACTTTAAAATAAGCAAAATAGGCTTGCCTGACAAATGTACTAATATTAGTCCGTTGAATTGGGATGGTAAAACTGCCACATATATAAGAAAATGAATCAGGGCTGTTTAAGCATTTACGACGAGAACTGCCAGAGGCAGACATAACAAAAATCTGTAGTTGTGTATGTATACTTGGACTTCACTATATCAAAGCGACACAGATCCGCGTACTTTATCATCTCATGCGTAAGTGACCGAACTAGTTTTGGATCACCCAAAGTCACTCACGCCCCCACTCCTAGGTCGAAGAAGGTTCGCCGGTAGGAGAGCAGTAGTGACTTCTGTGATTCACCAAGCTTAGTCGAATGCGCAACAACTGTAGAGAAAAAACTTGACGTGACAGAAAAAAAACTAAATAAAGTTTTGGGAATAGCATGTCAATTTACGTATAAAACAGCTTAAATATCGAACTCAACAGAAATTATTTTTCAAAATTGTTCCCCAGTGTTATCTAGGTACCTATTTGAAAATTTGATGTTAGTTACAATTTGGCGACAGTTACAGTCATATTTCTACACAGCAAAGTGTGTGTATGATACTAAGAAATGTAAAATTTTGGTTGCGACGCTTTTCCCTATCCCCATTCCAAATTTTTTTATACGTGCCCCTTCTGTTTTTCCCCCACAAACCGCATTGAACCATACAACATTGAACATACAGTATTATTGGACTGCAATGTTATAATAATAAAATTATTATACCTTCTCTAAAATTATTAATCGACTTCTATTAAGTATACCTACAAAAATGAACAACAAACAAGTTTGTCGAGGTTAAACCTGAAGCCGGTCGCACTTGGCACGGTAGTTATACACTTACATACACACACGCACTATGTATGTATGGTTGGCATTACAAAGCGGGACAGAAACGGGACCTGCATATGGATCCGAGAACAACCAAAGGTATGTGACATCATTGGAAGGGTAAAAGAGTTGAAATGGAAGTGGACAGGCTATATAGCGAGGTGATGCGACGACAGATGGACCAAAGCAATCCTGGAAGGGATACCGCTTGATCGTTAACACCCTCGAAGAAGACCGAAAATATCACGGACCGATGACATCATCAAGTATATTGGACCCGAATGGCAGAGGAAAGATCAGACCTGCGTAAGTTGGATACATGCTGGAGAGGCCTTCATCCTATAGTGGATCGACAATGGCTGAATGATGATGATGATGACACACGCACATACACATATCTACTGTTAAATGTTTGTAATTGTTTCTAGGCAAAAGTGTAAAATCTGACAACAAATTACCCCTCAGTCACGCCGGTTAAAGGCTGGGTAAAGCCGGATGCCTCCTGAAAGCTGTTCTACGTTGATCTCTCCCCAGACGGTAAGTTTCCTGATAGACTTATGGGTAAGCACAAAACCAAAGCTTGATACCCTGAGGGAGGGTGCTGCTTGGGTTGTCGGTGGCCGATGACCGTGGTTCGGAACCCACGGTAAGCTGTAGGTCCAGTAAATTTATACAGTATGTCAGAAAAATAACAGAACTTTATAAGTTTTAAGAAAACTACCTGCGCCATCTAGTGAAACACGATCTAAAAGCTGTATATCTCTATATAATTATTATGTTATTACACTTAAAGTGACAGTACCTTTCGTCAGGTCGTTTCAAAAACCCGATGGAACAAAGAGTCAACATTAAATTTTGTTTCAAGCTCGGTGAAATGTTTACAGAAAGATTTGACTTGATGAACTAAGTTTATGGTGAGTAGTAAATATACGGGAGCATCTCCTCATCTTCTCGTCCGTTTTACCCTCTCATTCGTATCTTGACAAGTATGGGAGCACATCTTCGTCATCTTCTCGTTCGTTTTATCTTCTCATTCGTTATTGTGGGGAGGAATTACAGAAATATAGTGGGGACAAATACGAATGAGAAGGTGAAACGGACGAGACAATGAGGAGGATGCGCTCCCATACTAGTCAAGATGCGACTGAGAGGGTAAAACGGACGAGAAGATGAGGAGGTGCGGTCGTGATTCTTTGAAAGACGACTCAAAGTCAGGCCGCCCAAAAAACCAATCCGAATTCGACTCCGAGGTAGATATCGGAAGAACTAAATACGACCAGAGATATGATTTACGAAATTTAAACAAACTGTCTCTGTTCGATTTGTTCCTCGCGTCTTAAATCAGGAAATTGCTCGCGTTGAACACTGCAAGGACCTTGTTATAACAGCCAGACGAAACTGCAAATTCTTGGAATCGATTATAGCTGGGGATGATACTTGGTGCTGCAAGTACGATCCTCAAACGCTTTGTTTAAGGAGTGTTCGTTTCCAGACTCTGCGTTTTCAGAAAACACGAAAGAATACAATATTGATTTGTTTTTACGACTCTAAGCAAAGAGGCAATTTGAAATTTAGCCAACGCAAATAAAGCAGAGCGACCCACCATACATTTCTGTAAAGCAAACGAACAACCGAAACCGTGTACATTGAACTGCAGGGTAACATGTCTCAGTTTTTGCGTCACATGCCCTGACAGATGCAGTCGATAAGCCGCAGTATGGAAGAAAAAATTCAAAGATATCATACATCGGGAATTTGTCCCACAGGATCATAATGTTATAGCATTTATGGAAGAGAATCGTTCGCGTGAGCAAAATCCGCCATATTCGCCTGATTTATCTCCGTGTGACTATTTTCTGTTCCCGAAACTAAAACGAGCGATGAATGTGACGATGGTCATTTAGTCAATTCCGCAAAAACCAACGTGTTATTCATGCAGAAGGGATGTATTTTGAATAAAAAGAAGACGATAAGAAACAAACAGAATAAAAACAACAAAACTCTTATACTTAATTTCTTTTGGATGCATTAAATCAGACTCATACTCCGATGATGCCAACAGGGTAAGCGAAAAGTGTGACGTCGAAATAAAAACAATTGATTTGATGTTTAATGGTAAATCTCTTCGAGTTAAGTATTTCACACCCAAGGTTCCGAAAGACGAATTGATTGACAAATACCGTCGTTTGATCAAAAAGTATGTCTTATAACTCTTTCTCCGACGGTAAGATTTCCTCCCTTATTCAAACCGTCATCGTATACTCGACTTTTCAACCTTATTTTCCTCTAAATAATCCATCAAACTCCCTCAGTTTCCTCCCCCATCACCCCGAATAATATTTACCGTAACTTTTTATTCTTTCTTTTTAATTATCCCTGTCCGACACAAAAGAAAGTAACTCAATAAAGGAGCGAGCAGGCGGCTCTTCAGATTCACGGTACTTGGCCTTGATGGAGCGAACGAACGAGCGAGAGCGAGAGAGGGACCCCCCGTGCAATCCCTCCGGCCCCTTTTTAAACACTTTTACAATGGGGGCCCCATTGTCGTGCCCCATTACGCAACAATCATCCAAATGAGTTTGTATCGAAACGGCGAACAGTTCAGGGGTTTGTGCTTCGCGAAGCGCGAAAATGAAATTCAAGGGGTCGTGTATGTACGGAGGTTAATCAAAATGTTTCTCCTCTACGGGGGTGGTTCGAGAAGCAGTTCTTAACACATATATCAGAGTATATCAAGCCTTAAAATTAACCTAAATAAAACCAAAATTGAGGGTGTGGAGGTTCGTTAATTCATTCTCTTTATATCAAGCCTCTCTCCATTGCTTCCATTGTTCTCCCTGCTTTATTTTTCATCTTCATCCATTCTCTTCATGTATCCCAGACACAGCAGTCTCCCCGATTTCATTATCGTGTTTGTCCGTTCTTCTCATATAATCTCTACTATTCTTCTGATTTTTTTACGTGCTCTTCGTAACAGTTTTTCTTCTTCTTTCTTGTTTAGAACCGGTTTTTCACATCCATGTACTGCAATTATCTTAATTTGGCATTTTTGAATATCAGTTTCAATCTTATAGAGTGAAACAAGAGAACACTGATTAATCTTAGGTCTATCTCCTTCTCTCCTTCACGTTTGCTCTTTATCTTTACTCTTAAATAGAAAAATTGTTCCACATTTTCAAAAATTGTTTTTCTTAGTTCTGTATCAACTTCTAACGGGTGATTTTTTTAGTGTGCCCGAACTTGCAATAGGAAACCTATTTCTAAGACTATTACTCGCATCCACTAGCCTTCTTGTTGCTTCTTTCAACTTCTCCTCGCTTCTCGCAATTATTGCCATATCTTTCATTGTTCAACCGACCCTTTCCAAACTCATATTGAGTGATATTGTCGACAGTGTATCCTCTTGACGTGATCCCTTGATCAGATAATCTTCCGTCGTTCGTTCTTTTACACCTACATTAGCTGTAGCTATCTCCACTGCCATGGTTATTAATATCACCGTAGTTTTATCAATAATCATCATGGTTTATATCATTTTGGATCTCTTTATTGAATCATAGACTTTAATAAAATCTATAACCAGTACCATTGCTGGGATTTTATTCTCGTAGCACGTTATTATTAATGATAAAAATTTGGTCGATGATTTGAAAAAATCTTACATCATGGTATAAAGGTTCTTGAAGAGCAACACAATAATTCCAACGCTTTTCTAATATTTCTGTGCCTGTTTTTAGAACGGTTTTTCTTTGCCTTCAAAATATCCTTCATTTTAAGTAAATACTGCTTCATTACGTTGTTGTTTTTGATCCTCTGTGAGAAAAAGGGGAACCCATTTCGATAGCAATGTACGCATTCCCAAATGTTCAAGCAAAATGGTATATACACTTCCTTTCGATATCTTCATGATATCAGCTATCTCCTGTCGCTTTGCTTAACGGTTTAGCGAAATAATTTTACGATTTTTCTCATGTTCTCTGGTGCAGCCATCTCATTTGGACGTTGAGAACGTTCAGCATCATGCTTGTGCTTGTACAGCCACGTTTGAATTCAGCATACCAATCAATTATGTTTGATTTTTCTGGGGCATAGTCCGGATAATGTTTATAAAGCCATTTTTTTGCTTCATCGATATTTTTCTTCATCAAAAAGCAATGTTTAATCGACACACGATTTTTTTCCATTCTTTTGGAAATAACAAAAGTAGCGTCACTTAAAAGACCACAACTCCGAAACTAGTAGACAGATTGTCATGAAATTTTGACACATGACATTTAAAGGTTGGCATAATCGACCTCCGGTAAAGAATTTTCGTAAGTGACGCCATCTATATGTCAGACCGGCGACTTATTGACTGACGTATTAATTTCTACAAATGTTGTTAATTTTTACCTTTAGGATATATTTAGTTTAATGAAAAAATAATTGTTCTATGTTTTTTTTTACCCCCTGTATAAGATCCCGCCCAGAAAGAGCTCCCCCGCAGGTCTTTTCACCGACAATTGAAAGTAGATTAAGAGTCCCGGCCCGTCATAGCCATCTGGATTTTCTCTCGTTTTTAATAGTTGCCAGCTTAACCCCTAAATTACCGTACACAACCCTTTTCTTATTGGGGGTTAATTCCCTGGAAAACACGAAATCAGATCGTTAATTAATAGCGTAATTAGTGCGTTCTTGTTATTAGCGTTCTTGTTATCGAAGATAAAAAAATAAGTCTGTAGTTTCTGTATAAACCTTGCTGGCATTATTAAGTCCTTGAAGTAATTCTCGATGATTTTTTTCCCGCCGTACAGCAGTAACTGATTCGTGTTAATGGCAACGTGCGGCAACAAGCTACTGCAAAAAGACTTTGAAAACGATCACAAGCTTGATCTGAAAGATTTTATGGCACTGGGCATTTCCTCCAGACTTGGTCTCTTTAGATTTTTATCTCTTTCGATTCCTTCAACAACACGTCGTTGAAAAACGCTGCAATAACTTTTTCACCACCGAGCTTTTTCGTTATGGGAATCACCAATTACCTGAAAATGGTGAAAGCATATGGAAAGTGAGGGAGATCACTTGGAAAATTAAATTTTGAATTGCATATTACGTATATATGTGTTCAACATGAGATTGTGGAACCCAGCAGTTGGGTGTCTGATGACACCCAGCACTGTTGTCTCATTGGACGCAGTCCAAAGAAGTCTACTCGAAAAGTATGGGTTGCTGACTGTGAATAGGGTCTTCTTATTCTTGACGAGAGAGCACATGTAGGTACCCTGAAGAGTCTAAACATCAAGAGACGAAACATGTGCCCTCCAATGGAAAGGATGGGTGGGGCCCGTCCCTAGTGAAACAATCAACAAAATTTAGGTGGAGACACAGATTGTTGTGTGTTCCACATGAGCAGTTGGGTGTCTGATGACACCCAGTACTGTTGTCTTGTTAGACGCAGTCCAAAGGATTCTAACACTTCATATATATATATATATATATATATATATATATATATATATATATATATATATATATATATATATATATATATATATATATATATACCTGATTCTGTAAATAATAATTTATATCAAGATATTTTTGCTTCAAGAGAAATGATTATAAATTTGAGATACCTATTTGACAATGCCGAAACTTATACGAAGAGATTAGAGATTAGAGTACTTGGACAAAGTTTTAGAATATTTTAATTGCATCAATTATATGTGGTCAAAACTTCATAAATTTTGTAAGAATTTAAAATTAATTTGTAATTTATCATAAATTAATCATAATAAATAATTTTTAATTATATCTGGAATATATAAAAAAAACCCTGAAAGGAATAAAACGTTAAAATTTGGTTGGGAAATACAAAAAAAGATCATAGATTACTACAAAAGTGATGTCTAAAATGTCTGACTGAGTATGTTTATTGACAATTTCATTGGACATACTTCATCAAGTAGTTTCTCCAACTTTAACAGGATTGGCGCAAGACGACTAAAACGGGGGAGGAAAGTGAAAAACGAAAAGAATCTAGTCAAGAGCAGGAAGTAGAGTTACGAGTAATTCGATGTCAGAACGGCGGGGCGTCCGGACGCCGCAGGCGCCAATATGGCCGCTTTCTTTTTCTTGTAAAAAGGAAGGATAAAGAATGAGGGCAATCAGAGCCAAAGGGGGAGCTTCGACGGGGTTTAATTCCGCTTCGGGTTGAGGAATTTCCTGCTTCCAAAGGTTCGATCTCGGTTTTTCCTTGATATATCCATTCATTTCCTCGTTTTCGGAAATATAAAGTAACGTGTAGAATATTTTCAAATTGTATTTTATTAGCTCTTGATTCTTGTCGTTTTATTCTTAACTTGACCAATAAGTATCCTTGTTTCAAGATATGTTTTCCTACCCTAATCTGAATACTTTTGAATTTTTTTAATACAGTATACTTACTAAGCTCCGTTTTAGTTCCTTAAAATATATTAAAAATATATATGTGTATTATATAATATGTGTGTATTATATAGGGGTTTCTCGAAAAATGCTCGGCCTCTCACACGGTTCGCGCAATATGTCAAATATGATTCATTAGATGGAGTGTTGCAAAGTTCCACACATATAACTTCGAGAAAAGCATGAATGGCCAACGAGAAATAGTATCACTATCCCTACCAGGTCTGTAAATATGAAACCAGAATTTGCCCATAGATATCCCTAGCTGTCAATGTAGTTACTGTCAAACCGTATCATTGGCATGTTTCGTACAACAGCATAGTTGGTAACAGCGATGAACATGTCGAATTTTGTGCCTGAAAACTACGGTTTGCGGGCAACATTGATTTCCTGTTACCATTTGAAGAAAACTGCTGCAGAATCGCATCGAATGCTTGTGGAAGCTAACGGTGTACATGCACTTGGTAAATCACAGTGCTTTGAGTGCGCCAGATACAAAAGAAAGTCATTTATTCATCGAATTGTGACTGGCGATGAAAAGTGGATATATTTTGAGAATCCTGAACGTAAAAGATCATGACTAACTCCAGGCCAACCATCGACATCGACTGCAAGGCCAAATCGCTATGGACGGAAGACAATTCTCCGTGTTTGGTGTGATCCGATTATGAGCCGCTAAAACCTGGCAATACTGAATGCCACCGACAACAAATAATCGATTTAAATCAAGCTTTGCGTAAAAAACGACTAGATTATCAAAAAAGACAACACAAAGTAATTTTGCTTCGTGATAATGCAGGGAATACTAAGGAAACGATTGCGGCGTTTAGTTGGGGAATACTTTTCGCATGTGACTTACTCACCTCAGTTGGCTCCGTCTGATTACTATTTACTTACATCAATGAGACACGCACTTGCTGAGCAGCGCCTCACTTCTTACGAAAATGGCTTGATGACTGTTTTACCTCAAAAGGGCAACAGTTTTTTTGGCATAGCATCCACAAATTCTTAGATAGGTGAGAAAAATATATATCCGGCGATGGGTAATACTTGGAATAAAATATTTTTTATCATTTTCATACAATAAACGTGTATTTTCTATACAAAAATTCCGGTTTCATATTTACATACCTGGTAGAAGTGAAAACTGCCAAACACAGAAGCTTAGAATAACAAAGCTTCTGGACCAGGTAATATCTCAGCGGGTTAAGTAAAAAAAGAAAAAAATCACTTATTGAAGTTATACACATGCTGATCAAAGCTAATTCAGAAACTGAAAAAAATACCAACATAACTACTCAAGAATTTAAAATTAGTGTACATATGTACATATATGTACATATGTACATATGTACACATGTGTAAAGTTATTGCTGTAAAACTCCATCGCCTACACTTCGAAGGACTTCCACCATCACCGTATTTACTGGATGTGGATTCCGGCAATTACTTTTCAAACTTGAAGATATCGCTCAATGGACGAAGGAAGATTCACTTCAAATGATGAGATCAAAGCTAAACAGTTATTTTACATAATTGTAATTTTGGAACAACGCTGGTCTAAATGAATTGAATAATAACAGACCGTATGGATTTTTCTTTATTCAAAATAAACTTGCGTTGTCAGTGTAATACTGTTCAAGTAAAATTTTCTTAAACATCTTCGGTACTTGTTTTTATAAACCACCACCAAAACTGTGATTGGGACTTGGTGAATGTTCAGGATCGTGCCAAAACGCTTTCGCTTCATGTCTGGTTTCAGTTTAAGAAAAAATCAAAAGTCGCATGAAGTCAAGTAAGGGGAATATGAGGGATCGACCTATTTTTTCTTCATTGTTTTAAGCCGTTTGAATAATATTAAATATATATTGTTAAAATAAAATAATACCAGTATAGTAATTTCTTTAAGAGACGACGCTGGTTTACAGTCCAATCTCTTATGTCATATTCATGGCTATGGTTGATGTTTAAACGATTTCGAGGTAGAGAGCATTTGCGTGAAATGCGAGCGATACTTGTTGACACTTCCGTTGACAATTTCTCAACGTAAAACACTTGTGGGCGTTGGTTTAGACTATGCAAAAGACATTAACTCGACTTGGAAGACAAAGAACAGCCAGATCAACGAAATAATCTCAAAAATGCCGAATTACGAGCATTGCTAAAAGAAGACAATTGGCAAACTCAGCAATGAATAGCAGAGAGGTTAAATGTTGACTGGCAAACGATTTGTGATTGTCTGCCTGACAGTCGCTTTCTCGACATTTTTTGCATTGGATCGTAACTGGAGACGAAAAATGGATTTATTTCAAGAACCCAAAAAGCAGAAAATCATGGGTTGGCCCACGACAACCATCAACATCGACCGCAAGACCCAATCGCTTTGGAAAAAATACAATGATGTGCATTTAGTGGGGTCAGAAAGGTGTCGTATACCATGAGCTTCGGAAACCAGGTGAAACAGTTAATATCGTTCCCTACCGCCAACAAATTATCAATTTAAACTGTGCATTAATTGAAAGGCGACCAGAATGGGCTACAATACACGGAGAAATGGTTTGGTAGCACGGCAACACCCCATCATCAAACACGGAAATCAAATAAATCAGCGATAAATATTTTTTTTTAATTAGCACTACCGGAGGCACAATGATCATTATCTTGCCAAGAATGCCACATTTTTAGCACGTTTGGAATAACAAAAAATACGATCGAAATTATATAACTGCACTGTTTAAGAGAAGAATGCGAACCAAACTAAAATATGTCGAAACTACTAAACCAGGTGTAAAATTCAATTTTAATTAATCTCTTATTTTGTTGGCGCTCCGGCCTGTCCACGTTTCTTGTAACTTTACCAGATTTCGTTACAACAGGGGTTGTTAAGAGTTTATTGCAGCTAATTGGTCAACGATATATCTTGAAAAGCACTATAACAATGCTTGGTAAGAATCTAAAATCCCATCATTTTATTTCTTCCAACAAAAACGATTATGGGGTCTTTGGTCCTGTTTCTTTTCACATCTGTATACGACAATGATCATCTCGCCTATCCATTACTTGCAATCTAATGACCATTTAACCCCGGTGATAAAACGATTCTAATTGTTTACAGCTCGTCGGTCGTCGGGGGCCAACAACCCCTCCGTGCCCCTTGTTTGCCCCAGGTTCGCCCTCTGCATCCATCATTTGTCTTAGAAAAAGCCAGGCTCCATTTTCTCTCACAAACGAATTTTCTGGATGGACGCTTTCCACGTGTCGGCCTTCCCACACTCTTCGACGATTATGGACCCCTTGGATGGGGGAGGTTTCAGGCTTGGGGTTAAATAGTCGCTTAATTTTCCTTGTTTTTCCGGCAGGGGTTGTATTCGGAGTGAAAGGTCAGGCATTTTTGGTGGTTGATGTTTTTTTCTCTCGATAAAGAAAACGGTATACACAATAAGAGAGGGAGAGAAAAGCACAGAAGAGTATAATAACTAGTAATATATATATATATATATATATATATATATATATATATATATATATATATATATATATATATATATATATATATGTTACATCTAATATTTTCACGAATGGTAGATAATGTTTCTAAATCATTTCGCTTCGACTGAGTTGGACTCTTCAGTCGAAGCGGACAACACTTGAAAATGCCAAATGCGATTTTGGCGAAACGTCGTGACTCTTCACAGAATCAACGGATCGACACCCGAAATGATTTAGAAATTTACACTGCAAATTAAATTTTTGCGGTTAAATTGAACATAACCTACAGCTTTGATACCGTAACATTCACGTGATAACTTTCAAATAATTTAATTGTATTTAATAAAAATATTTTGTTTCTTATTTACATTTACATTATTATTTTTTTTCAACTCTAATTTATTAACTAACTGAATGTCATTTTTAAGAAAATCAGTCACCATAAAAATATCTACACCAGGTATATAATCAGAATTAGTCTTTATGAACCCTTTGTCACACATTACTGAATTAAATTAGTAACCAACAATATTTTTTTAACAATAATTCTTCAATAAGTTTGGGAGTATATACACAAAAGCCGTTGATAGACGTGAAAACACTTTAACATAGTGACGTCACAAAAATGCCAATCGTGGCACTTTCGTAGTCACGTGATTGTATTTTAAATTTTATACTACTACCACCGATATCCTATCCTATCCTATCGACTATGCCGATAAACCACCAACTATTGACGTCTTGGGAGTCAACATAACTCGGACAATTGCGGAAATAAGACCACAATTGCTTGAAAAAGTAGTAATTTAATTGAATTAATTGAATTTTAATCGATTAATTGACGCAATTAATTGACATTAATGCCACTGAATATTATTTCACATAAAATAAATAGTTTTAAAGCATCTAATGTTCAGCTCATTCAGGGAAACAATGGTTGCACGTCATCAAAATCTCTAACGCACTCACGTTACAACGTTGCCACTTCAACACCAAAATACCCAGACTTTGGTATTTATCGATAAAACTGTAAATGAAAAAGTAACACGAAAAGTTTTCTCTTTAAAAGTTTTAATCAAAAATCTGTTTCGAAACTTCTGCTTGTCAACATAGGGAATTTTCATTTAGTTCACACAAAGTTTAATTATTCAGTGTCACTAAAACAAGTAAATTACTAAAGGATTAACTTATAGTCTATCAAATACTCTTTCGCGATTCGACCATTTTCGAATCTCTTCTTCTATATGTCTGATGCTGTTCATCCAGATCTGTGGTGTAACTGTTGATAAAGAGTCTTTCCATATATCCAAACAGTTATTAATCGTTCTTCCACCTCGACCTATATGACGACTGTAATAATTTTTAGCCACCCACAATAAGCAATGATAAGGGAGAAGACGACAATACTTTGTAGCCATACTCTTCAGCCATATGATCTGCCACATATTCTTTTTTAGGCTTGTTTCTGGAAAGAATATTATGAAACACAAACAGTTTTCAAACCAAAACAGAAAGGTTATCTTTATTCATTTCTCCATGATAATCGCCTATTGTTTTAGAAGAGAAGACTAATTCGGCCTCTGGAATAAAGCGATTCTTATTCCCAGCATGAAGAATAATATATCTGAAATAAGATGTTATTATTGACACGTCTTAAAACAATTATTTATGACAATATTACTTTAATGGTTATTAGTACTACGTATAGCACTCACCTTTTTCCATCAACTTTTGTAGCCTTTACATTCCTCTTGTTATCATCTTGCCATGAGGGACTCAAGGTACCATCTTGCAATATTTATGTTTCATCCAAATAAACAAAATCAAACAGAAATTCGTTTTTGATATTTTGATACATCTTCGAAAATTGGATTCGTTTAAAGGCAATATCTGGAAGTTCCATCAGGCTCCTACGTGGATTATCTTTACTACATTTGAAACCAATTTCTTTTAGAAGTGTATGAAGCGAAGTTTTACATCTATCAAAGAGCTGCATGTTCTTTAGTTTTGTAAGTATACCTTCAAGATTAACCGTTTGTTCTGAAATAGTTCAATAAAATTAGGATAAAAATACAATATTACCATGTAAATCTACTCACTTTTTTCATATATTTCATAGATTTGATTACGAATTGAGCCCACATCAAAATGATCTGGATTAGTTACTGATTTTGGATGTTGACGCTTTTTCTTCGGTGATTTTAACATTTCGTTATTCTTCAACTTTTTCGAAATTGCACTAACTATATCAATACTAATATTTAGTACAGCTGAAACTCGCTAAAATAAATCAAATTAACCATGATACCTACTAAATTATTAATACATACCTCTCTCACAGCGTTTAATGACAAAAGAAAAGCCCCATTGCACGGGCGTAGCCAGGATTTAGTTGGGGGCGGGGCGGGGGGGTTAGTTTGAAGTAAATAAAACAATAAAAATATACTTACATGAAATTTAATATCTATATATTCATCGGAAAAATTACGACATATTTATAAAGTTCTGAACTTTAAATGAAATAGTTAAATTAATTTCGTTCCTCTGCGCAAAATCTAAAACCATTAAAGAAGAAATCTTCGGCTTTTTCTTTTAAATATATTCACTACTTCATCTGCATGAGTTTCTCTTCCCTAGTGAATGTTCATGAGAGCCAAACCATTAGGTCTGTTTTCACTTGTAGTGTTTCGTAAATAGTTTTTCAGTCTCCTTAGACTCGAATCAATCTCTTTCCTCTAGAAGATAACCTCTCTTTCAATCTCCTTAGTCCCATTATCTCGTTCTTGTTCAAAATAACTGATAAGTGACGAGACAAGTTGCTTACACTGACCACTTAACGGTTTTTACTTTTTTTTGCAATTATAATAGCAGATTTTTCACTACAGAACTCACAAAAAAAGAAATTAAACCGAAAAATAGCTAAAACACCAAAGAATACAGTCAAAATAATTCAGAAACGTTTGAAGGCACAACTCAAAAACGTAAATAAGCGTAAACGTTAGCGTAAGTAAATAAATTTCGTTGTTATACAGAGCCTTCCTTTAATTCTGCAAACCACGTGAATGGTGGTGAGTTATTTAAACTTAGAAACTTTCCAAAAATTGTTTGCGTTTTACAAAAAAATCGCGTAAAATCCTTAATTAAAACCTGGAACAATCTGAAATATCTCAAAAACTGATGAGAATAGACCACGACAGGAAGAAATCTTTTTTTATTTATTTATAAATATATAATAGCCTTCAATGAGCTCTCGCAATATCCAATTATTTTTAAAACACACGTAAATATTTAAAATAGAAAAAAAAAACAAACAATAAAGCCTTTATAACGCTCTTACTTGTTTTTTCAACGAAGCGAAGCAAAAGAAAAAACGAAAACTAGTAAGCGGACAGTCTCGGTGGGGCGTCTCCAAAGCTCCCCTCCGTGTGGGGCGCAGGGGGTCTAGGAGATCTGCGTTTGACGTGGCGGAGACACCGCCCCTCGTTCCGACTCCCCCCGCCTAATGGCGGGTAATGATTGGCGAACCAAAGCCAGAGGCAGCGCCGGTTTGAAAACAATTGAAGTTTGGTGTTACGAGAGGACTAAGAAAAGTTTTAAATCAACATATTGAAAACGTATGTAGCAGCAACAGTTACGAGGGTTGCTATTTATGTATGCGAAATAATAAATAAAAACAAGTATTTATCATGGAAAATACGTTTACCACGTTTGAATCAATTTTCTTCCGACTTTTTCCATTCCGATTAAAGTATCTTCAAAACTTTGTACGCATTTTGAACGCATTAACCGTTTTTTATGGTGTCGAAAATCATCGTTGGTCACGTATTTTATTGGACTGGATGTTTTAACCAGTCAAATATTGAATTGTTCGGTCTGATGTGTGAGAGCTCGCGTTTTCATGGTGAAGAATGATCCTGGTTCGCTGGTTGCTTTATTTATTTCTTGACTTTTGGCAAACAAATGGTTATGCACCATTCAGAATTGACCGTTTTACGGTATTCTCTGGCACTGTCACCACATACCCATTCATCCCAAAATAAATAGCAGTCCTCGTGTATATCTAATAATTTGTGGTATTAATATAAGTAATCCAGAAAAAGTAAGTCCGCTTAGCGAACATCATCATAATGATACGAGAAAAGGAACTAAATCAGAGATTAATTCAGCTAATAATTGACAAAGCTATGAGATCAATAATTGCAACAAATTCATTGCAGAACGAATATAAAAGCGATTCCTGGATTAATTCATGATCATGGACATAACAGTTGAAAATTTACCTGAAACAGCAGGCTACAAACGCTAAGCTAAAAAATTGTTGAAATGTATGTATAGTTTTCAAGCAATAGTTTTATGTATGTATAGTTTTTAAGCAAAGAAAACATCTTTTAACATCTGAAAACATCAACAAAAAGTACATGTAAAGTTGCTCAATCTACAATAAATGTTCGAAATGACTTCCTCCAACGTTGATACAAGCATTCAATCTTCTCGTCATTGACTGTCGAACTCTTTCAAACACACCAGGGTTGTTTCTAATTGAGATACACCCAGCAATTATCCGATTTCGCAAATCATACAAATTCTTCAATGAAGTAGCGTAAACTAATCACTTCAGATATCCCCAGAAGAAATAATCCAGGGGGTTTAAGTCCGGGGATCGAGCAGGCCATGCGAGTGGCCCACTTCGATTAATCCAGAGATATCCATATGTTGCTGTTAAAAAATCACGGGCAACCAAACTGAAATGTGGTGGTGTGGCATTTCATGCCTTGTTGCCAATGGTACATCTTCCAGAAACTCAGGCAGCGTTGCTTCCAAAAAGTTGCGATACACCTCGCCAGTAAGGCTTTGTGATAGAAATACCGGTCCAATTAGATAGTCACCTACAATTCCAACCCAATCATGCAACGAGAACTGATGTTGAAAACTATCTTCGCATACCTCATGCGGATTTTCATCAGCCCACACATGGTTATTATGAAAATTCCTTATTGCGTTTCTTGCGAAAGTGGTTTCATCAATGAAAAGAATTTGTGTCAGGAATAGAGGGATGCGAAGTAAAGTTTGCAATATCCATTGACATAATACAATACGTGGAGGAAAATCAACAGGTAGTAGTGCCTGAAAGCGTTGAATGTGGTATGGATACAACAAATTGTCCTTAAGAATTTTCCAAACTGTCCAGTGACTCACGTGACTCAAGTATTTGCAATTTTTCGTGTAGAACTACCAAGCTCTTCCGCTATCATATCCAGCACATTCTGTTCCAATTGTACCGTTCTTACAGTCAGTGATCTTCCTGACCCTTCAGTTCGTTTCAATATGCCTGTTTCACGAAGACGTCGATTAATGTTTTCGAAGATTTTTCAGTCGGGGACATTACGGGCTGGAAATCGTTCACTGTAACGGGTAATGCATTGCCATCAGCAAGTCCATACATGAAGTACATTTCAGTCATCTCAGCGTTTGTATACATTATGATAGAGAACTTCACTCACCATTTAAGACACGTCAAACAGCCAAACTTCACTCAATCTATGTAAACAAATGCGACCGACGAAATCCACTTACTAGATAAAACAGCCGTTCCAAGTGATCGAGATCGAAAAAAAATTTTTTATACTTGATAAACTCATAGTCGTACACCCTACTTTTATTTACATTAATGATTTCAACAAATATCGAATACGGTCGTCGCAAATTTTGTTCGCCCTGTATCTTCAAAACAAAGGGGTTTTTCAAAAATCATCATAGGACAAAATATTTTTAGAATAGGACAAGGAATAACTCTATTCCTTGTCCTATTAATAGTCCGAATATATATATATATATATATATATATATATATATATATATATATATATATATATATATATATATATATATATATATATATATATATATATATATGTATGCTTCCAACTCTCACGGTCCAGTCCAGTCCAGTTCATCGTGCTCTCGGTCGCCTTCATGGACGTTTACGATCAAGCGGTATCTACTAAAGGATTGCCTTGGTCCATCAGTCGTCCCATCGTCTCGTTACAGGGCCCAGGGCCCGCCCATCTCCATTTCAATTGATTTACTCTTCCAATGATGTCACACACTTTCGTTTGTCCGCTGATACATATGCAGGGCTTTTTGTCTCGTCTTGTAATAGCAAGCATACATCTTTCCATTCCCCTCTGTGCTACCAGAAGTTTTTAAATTCATTGCAATGTAAATGTCCAGGTTCCGCATAGTCATAACGAGCAGGACGCACTGATCGAAAACTTTTTTTCAGGAAAAGTGGAAGTTTACTGTTAAACTCTATGTTGAGCCTGCCAACCACACTTCACATGTCGTATATATACAAAGATAATACACCCACGCTCCACGTTGATACTTTGTCGTTCCCCATCCACCATCCAAAGCACCAGCAAGTGTCTCCCAGGACAAGTTTCTGGCCTTAAGCCGTCATCAGCTGAATTCAAGCTGAAGGGAACGACTGACTAAAGCCATGACCATGTAAATCGGCTCTGTCGAAGGGTGGCTGCAATCACATGCAGCACTGCCATCCTGTGGTAAAGTGCTACGATAGGCAAACTGTGCGGGACCGTTGCATATTTCACTCTATCACATCTTTCCATCTCACAGTTTTGAGAACACAAGAGTTTATATCATGGTATGAGTTTTTTGAAATGTATTCTTTTGAAAGAATAAAATAAGCAATACATTTTTTTTTGGGAACAAAAGTGACTTAATGGGCCTTCTTTTAAAATAACTTGCCCAGGATAGTGTAATGCATTTTTTTTTAAGTGTCAAAGTTAGCTGACAATTTTCTAAATCACGACTCAATGTAACTTTTTTTCTTAAATTAACAAACATTCATTGCTTCAACGTGTACGTTTATTTCATGAACGTTCATATTGAAACGTTCAATTCATGAACATTCAAACATTCATTATTTGATTTGTAACTGCGATTAATAAATTAGGAAATTTGTGATCACAGTACTTATAGATAAAGCTTAGGGTATATTCGCATTTGTTTAAATGCGAATTGTGTCTTAAATGGTGAGTGAAGTCCTCTATCATAATGTATACAAATGCCGAGATGACTGACATGCACTTCATGTATGGACTGGCTGATGGCAAAGCATTTCGAGCTAGGCGATTGTAGAGTGAACGATTTCCAGCCCGTGATGTCCCCGACCGAAAAATCTTCGAAAACATTCATCGACGCCTTCGTGAAACAGGTATATTGAAACGAACTGAAGGGTCAGGAAGATCACTGACTTAAGAACGGTACAATTGGAAGAGAATGTGTTGGACATGATAGCGGAAGAGCCTGGTAGTTCTACGCGAAAAATTGCAAATACTTTGAATGTGAGTCACTGGACAGTTTGGAAAATTCTTAAGGACAATTTATTGTATCCATACCACATTCAACGTGTTCAGGCACTACTACCTGTTGATTTTCCTCCACGTATTGCATTATGTCAATGGATATTGCAAACTTTACTTCGCATCCCTCTATTCCTGACACAAATTCTTTTCACCGATGAAGCCACTTTCGCAAGAAACGCAATAAGCAATTTTCATAATAACCATATGTGGGCAGATGAAAATCCGCATGAGGTATGCAAAGACAGTTTTCAACATCAGTTCTCGTTGAATGTTTGGGTTGGAATTATAGGTGACTATCTAATTGGACCGTTATTTCTATCACAAATACTTACTGGCGAGGTGTATCGCTACTTTTTAGAAGCAAGGCTGCCTGAGTTTCTGGAAGATGTACCACTGGCAACAAAGCACCACCACATTTCAGTTTGGTTGCTCGTGATTTTTTAACAGCAGCATACGGATATCGCTGGATTGGTCGAAGTGGGCCACACGCATGGCCTGCTCGTTCCCCGGACTTAAACCCCTGGATTATTTCTTCTGGGGATATCTAAAGTCATTAGTTTACGCTACTCCATTGAATAATTTGGATGATTTGCGAAATCGGATAATTGCTGGGTGTAACTCAATTAGAAACGACCCTGGTGTGTTTGAAAGAGTTCGACAGTCAATGACGAGAAGATTGAATGCTTGTATCAAGGCTGGAGGAAGTCATTTCGAACATTTATTGTAGATTGAGCAACTTAACTACATGTAGTTTTTTATAATAAAATGTTGTTAATGTCGTAAATTTTGTTCACCCTGTATCTTCGAAACAAAGAGGTTTTCATCATAATAATCATAATACATCATAATACAAAATGTTCTTAGAACAAGTCAAGGGATAACCCCTTTAATTTTTGCCGCATGTTTACTACCTAACACCCTGAATATATATATATATATATATATATATATATATATATATATATATATATATATATATATATATATATATATATTCGAATGAACTTTACACATTGGAGTTTACAATAAATATTTCACAATGACTGGACCCTGCTTTGAAGGTTTATATTACAGGCGCAGTTCGCAGTTGTACATCCATTCCAGTGCTTCAATAGGAAAGTTTATGTGTTTTTCAATTGAATTAAATATATCAAGCGTATTATCCAGACAGTTTTTTGTCTTGTTTTTGTTTTAATATCGAGCAGCGTAAAATGCGTTCGAAATTTGTCGATAATTCGGCGAGTACATCGCTCGGTTGGGTGATTATGTGCACCACCATAAAATGTACGTATATGTGCTCTATAAGTTTGGCGTACAGAACATTGATTTTGATAATAAATTTCGCCAAATTGCGACAAGGGTTGCTCTGAAGTGTCATGAACGTTTCATGATTTTTCAAACTATACTAAATAATTTTGACACTAAAAAAAATCATCCTTTATACACATTACTAGATTTAATTAAACGTAGCTCACTAAAAAAATGCATTATAAAGCTGTCAAGTCACAAACAGATCCATCACGAATGTGAATCACCAAAATTAGCCTGAAATGGTAAGAATATTATGGTGGTGGCCATTAAACGATGTTAATAATCACAATTTTCGAACGAACAAAAGCGAAAAGCATCTGAGGCATCAGTCCAAATTGGCAGTTACACGTATCAACGTCACCGCTGGCGGGCGACGTGTAATTTGGGCGGCGCGTGGCCGCCACGTGCCGCCCGCCGTCCCAACAAAGCCGGTTGCTTTATTTACAGTTTGTTTGCGGGGGTCGGCGGGCTTATTAGCGCTTAGAGACAGTTACACGGACTCATTTTGCCAGGCCGGCAGAGTCGTAATCCGGAGGCAATTAGGCCGCCGGGAGGCCCCCCTTGGGACTACGACACTGGCGGCCAGCTCTATTTATTAGTGCCTGTTATTAAGTTTCGTTTAAAGCCCCGACACGACACGTCTGTCAAAAAACAGCGGCGTAGACGAAAAAGAAACCATAAAGCCAAAACGGATTATTAACACAATTATTGCTATGTTGCTAATCAAGACACATTGGCATATGCAGAACTTATTGATGAACCAATGTTTACTTTATCCAACAACTGGAAGCTCATTAAGTTGTTTTTATGTTTAGATGATTTCCCGTCCTTTTGAATTTTATCTCACAAATGTTTTAGAACCCTGACTCCTTCGCTAGTCCATTGCTGCTCACCACCAAGTAATAAACACACAAAACAAAACCCAAAATTAGTGTCTTCACAACCACATAGCCACAAAATACTATTTTAAAGTTTACTGTCAAATTTTTGCGTAAATCTTTTTGAACTTAACTCAAATTCAAAACGGGCGTGGAACGTCCGTTAGTTTTTAATTCAACTTTCTCCTCCAAACTTAAATTAGTCATTATTAACTGTTTTACATCACACATCTTCGTGTGTGCAATTAAAAGTTGATTATTTTTATTTAAAAAGTACTACGCAGTGTGTACACACTTAGCAAATCCCAAATGAAAACGCTCCATACTCGTCAAATCAGCGTTTAAACTAATTACCAATACACTCGGTCGCACGGAATCTACGTCCAAATCGAAAGTTTTAGAAAGCAGTTTAACCCCCGAATTCTGGCAACCAACAAAACATTTAACGTCAACGACAAGATAAATGGACGTGGTGTGCGGTCGCTGGAGGTAAACGTCCGACCAACGATGTAAAAATTGTGGCGAGAAATGTATCCGCATTATTTGGTGTGATGGGTCGAAAGACGTTCTTTTATATTTGGAGATTTTAATTTTTAATACTATCTTAAAATTAATTAAAGGAAAGAAACTGAACGGAAATAAAATATGGTGTTTTGCTCTAAAGTTTACTGTGATAAATGCTGGAGATGCCACGTCCCATCGCCCTCGCTCACGAGCCGCCACTGCTTAATTCGCCTCACTAATGTAAATAATCGCATGTAAGTATTTTTTTAGGCATAAATAAAATTCTTAAGAAAGCAAAACATCAAACAAATTTTAATACAGAGTTTAATACTACACCTATTGTTCATGGATAAAATAATCTGACCTATATCTTCTTGATATAAATGTGCCTATTCTCTTGTTGTCAAACAGACGACTGTATGGATCTTTCAAATTGAGTCAAAACCCAACAAAAGTTGTTCGCGCAAGAAAAAAGTATAAATGGGCATGTGACCTACAGTGTCTCTAGATAATCGTAAAATGGCCAGTTCTGATTGGCATACAACCATTTCTTTGCCAAAAATATTTGAAGAAATAAGAAAAAACAACCAGTGTCGCAGGACCATTATTCACCACAACGCCAGCTCTCACACATCGGACCGAACAATTCGATGTTTAACCGGTCAAAACATCGAATTGATGTGTTATCCGCCGTACAATCCTGATTTAGCACCCAATAAGTAATTTTTTTCCCGTTCATGAAGAACAAACTACGTAGTCAACAATTATCGATACCAGAAGAACGATTAATGCGTTCAAAATACATGCCTTGGAGATAGCAATCGGAATAAAAAAAATCATCGAGGAGAATGTTTTGAAAAACAATAAATCCATTTTCAATTATAAATATTTGTTTTTATTTATTATTCCGAATGCATAAATAGCAACTCTCGTATGATTGCATAGAAATAACTTTAAACTTTCCTTGGGTGTGTATGTATTAACTGTACACTAAAGAATTCTTTCATTTCATAGTCAAAACTGAAATATCCTTAAATTTATTGTCTATATTTAGTTAGGGTTTTCTTTCGTGATATATCAGCTTTTTCCTAAATAAACAGTACAGTCTTCTAATTTCCATGTATGCTTGCTTTTAACTCAAGCAAAGATACCCCCTAAAACACATAGAAAATGACAAAAAAACCCTCCACTGTAATTATTCCTCCATTAAATGGAAATCACTTCAAAAATTCGACATATTACACCACCTATCGGTCGTCCCTGTAAACATTGAGTCTCTATAAATATACTGGAAAAAACCTCAACCCGTTTCATAGGGACAAATGCCACTTTTTACCACACGTATCGTGGGATGTCCCCCTTCCAGTCGCCTCTCAGTAATTACCAGACGATTTTATTAATGGTCGATCCACTTTGGCTGTCATTGATGCTATCATTGATTGATTTTTTGAAACAATTACGTAGAAATACCGGAGGCGGGGGGGTTCAGGTGGGCTTGTGTGACAGTAATGGAAAATAATTTATGGAAATAAAGGGGTTTGGTAATCGGGGGGTAGTAAATCGTGTATGTCGCGACTTTTAACTGATTACCGAACATCGAAAAGGAGTATTAATTATTCACAAGGTCTAGAATGTCCATTTAAGGATAGAGGGTGGCGCAAAAGAAGGTTTTCCATTAACTCAGTGACAATTGCGATGGGCGGGTTAGGGGAAATAATCGGGAAACACCAGGAACATCAACCTCTTTGATCAACTGGGCATAAAACGACGGCCACTGCGATGTATTTTGAAACATCAATACAACATCTTCTTGCATCAATACAAAACCCAATGCCCCCTCCATAATGAGAAAGCCAAAACAGTTTCTGCATAAAGAATTATTGGACTTTTCTTTTGTGAAAATCGAAAGTAAATGCCGAACGTTATAGGCATACGGTTGCAAACTTTTTATCATTAACATTAGCTCAAAACCTCCAGATGGATCTTGGTCTATTCCAGGAGTCGATGCCATTGGTTCTTATCTCTTTCCGAGCCCTCCAGTTTCTCACATTTAGTTTTCTTACGTCTTTCTCTACGTTCTTTAGTATGTTATGAAATATTCCTCTATCTCCCTCCTCCTTCAACATGCCTTATACTTTTCAACCTGTTAGCACACTGTAACCATCAAGTTTCCCAGAGATTTTTTAACAGAGTTATGCGTATAATAGTATCTGCTTCAAGATATATACACAATTTCATCATCCAGGGAGGCATTCCAACGTCATCCATAAAAGAGTCAATTAAGCAATGTAGCAAAAGATACAATAAAAGTTTAAAGATGCACCCTAATGGGTTAGCTACCACCTAGTTAAATACCACCTATATTAAATTTGTCGAAAAAACAGTCTGAATAAGGGTTCTCGGAATTTCCAGAAAAAAAAATGTAAAATTACTTAGTATAGTGCGGTTCAAGATATACCGTTGACCGAATGGCTGCAGTCATCTGTTAACAACCCCTGTCGTAACAAAACCCGCCAGAGTTGCAAAAAACGTAAACAGGACCGGGCCTAATAAAAAAACAGGTAAAATGATAAAATTAATTTTTTACCTGATTTAATAGTTTTGAAATATTTTAGTTTAGTTCGCATTCTTTTCTTAAACAGTGCAGTTCTATAATTTCGATCGTATTTTTTGTTATTCCAAACGTGTTAAAAATGTCGCCCGATGCTAAGCGTATTGTTAAAAATGTGTATGTTTGTTTATTGAATAGGCGGCTTAATGTAAATGCAGTCGCAGAAACGTCTTCATTCACGAAAACTCCGTTCTCTAGAGTTAATACTATTGTGACAAAGCCAAAAAAGTTCGTAGTGATTCTGGTAAAAGCAAATGTGTTAGCGAAAGTGACAAAGACTTAATTTGAAGCAAAATTTGTGCTATATATGAAGAAGCAAACTGTGCCTGCATTGCATTCATTGTAACAGCGACTAAGGAAAGATGAAATCAACATTCTTTACAGCAGAACTAGCCTTCGGAGAATATTATCTTTAATGGGTTTTGCATATCGGACCATTGATAAAAGACAAATATTAATGCAATCACAACGATTGCGACGATGGCGGTTTGACTACTTAAACTCTATAAAAACTACAGATTACAAAATCGTCCCACTATCTACCTTGATGAAACATGGTTCGATACACATGAGACGCCAGCAAAAGGATGAGTAGATACATCAAGAAAATCCCAAACCAAAACTCCAGCAAACAAGGGAAAAATAATTACAATTCTACATGCTGGTTCTGAGGATGGATGGTTTTCAAATTGGTTGTCCTCCAAAAATATTAAACATTCATCTTTGGACTACCATAACGACCCCACAGGAGAACTTTTTGAAGTATGGTTTATAAATAGCATTTCAAAAATACATATAACAAATGTGATTTTCTAGAAATATTAAAGACATTTTATATTCAAAAGAAATATGGATGTGATAGCATTGCTGCCGATGGGACATACAGTTTTACGCCTTTCCCCGTATTATTGAAATTTCCAATTGAGCATATGTGGCATAAGGCAAAATCCAATGTTGGAGCAGAAAATATTTATCTGACCTTAAGTACAAGTGCTGCGACATTAATTAGGAATGTTGTAGATAGTATTTCGCAGGAAAGTTGGATAAATTCGATTAGCCATGTTATTAAAATAGAAGATTCCTGTGTTCCCATTACTAATAATATAGAACCATTTATTAATAATGTAGATCAAAGTGACAGTGAGGGTGAAACCGAATTAAATGTACAATTAAATTTAAGTTATAATTTTTATTGTATTAATAGATAAATGTATTTATTTGTTTATTTTTATTGTATTAATAAATTCAAAATACACAAACCAATAAACAATGTTTTAGTCATCCAGAATATTTTAGAAGAATTCAGAATATTCAGAAGAATATTTTATTTTTCCAAAATTATTCAGAAATTAATCCATTCCTACTCTGGATATATATTATATTTTTATTTATATATATTTTGTCAACCATCTGATGAAGCTACAATGTAACAAAAAGGCATTAAGATTTTAAAAAAAATATAAGGGAAAATTAGATATATTTGTTATATTTATACGAAGCCAAGTTATATGAATTCATTTGCGTATTCTATTCAATCTGTTTTTGCTACCAGATCTTTGAGTATTCAATGCGAGTATTAACGACACCCTCGCATTTTGTGTTGTCTATATTAAACTGCAACCTCTTTTTTCACAAGCCTCTTTAAGTACATTGTATGCATGTATGAGATCTCGCTTTGATCCAGCTATAAGATCCTAATCATCAACATAAACAAGTATATGAATAATTTTATTTATGGTTGTGTGTAGTGAGGTCATGTCGGGTTGCCTTACTTCATTTTCAAGGCCAATATTAAATAGAAGGCATTAAAGACTATCGTATTCAAGCCAGAATAGGTTAGAAATGATCAATTCTTCTATGGGAACATTTGGTGTGAAACACTAAACTTGAAGAGATAGATATAGACTAACTTTGAAGATGATTTAATCAGGATGAGATTATATATTTAACTGAGGTAGCCGATACTTGATGGAAATTCATTTTAAATAAAAAACCAAGATTAATATCTAAATTTCCACTATATTTAAAACTTGTACGTATGACAATTGTTTCGACACACAGTGTCTTTTTCAAATACACTCTAAATTAAACTAACAGTAAGAAAAACAGTTACTACCTAAACTAATCTAATAAAACCATAAATGATGATAGTGGGAGTCCCGCGTTTCAATGTCTAGAGTAATATAAGTTTAACAAGGGTGAACCATTCAAGTCTACCTGATCATTAAGTAAAATACCCAAATTATTTCTTTTATTAATTTCTAGGCTCTCTAAAAGCTTTAGTTTTTTAGATTTATTTTCGTTACGCAACATTTTGAAATTATCGTTGAAAGTGTGATTTTCTAACATTAAGTGATTGGCATAATGAGAATTATTCTGTTCTTTAATATAACTTCTTTTATGTTCATTAAGCCTGGTGGAAAAGTATCTTCCTGTTTGTCCAACATAGACTTTTGGACAAGAACCGCACTCAATTAAATAAACTCCTGATTTATGAAGTTTATTTGACTTTTATTGTTTTTTATTAAGCGTTCAAGACTATGGTTTGTTCTGAATGCAGTATTTATATCGCTTGTTTTTGACAAATGTTTAGAAATTAATTTGGTGACTTTTCCTGTATATATAATTGTTTTGTATGCGGTGTTCTTGACTTTATTGATAGGATATATTAAATTAATGGTCTTGTTATAACATTTTTTATTAATTATTTTATTTAAAATGTTTGGGTCATAACAATTATTCACTGCGATCTGTTTGATGACATTCAATTCTTTGTTATAGTTATCTATTGACATTGGGGTATTTATTAATCTGTGTATGAATGAATGAAATGCTGCCATTTTTTGAGAATATGGATGACAAGACTTGTTATGTATAACTAAATCTGTGTCAAATGGCTTATGAAAAATTGCAAAATCATGTTTATTCTCTTTTCTTGTAACTGTTAAATCTAAAAAGTTAATACTGTTGTTTTGTTCTTCTACAACTGTAAAATGAATGTTCTTATGTAAAGAGTTTATATAAGTTAGGAATTGATTTAATTGTCTGTCAGTACCCGTAAAACAAATTATAATGTCATCAACATATATATATATACCAATAAGTGGTATAACATATATATACCAAGTGATGATTTGAATAGCTGATGTTGACATATCTTATCTTCTAAATTATCCATAAAAATTTCCCCCAGTAAAGGACTTAAAGGGTTCCCCATTATCAAACCTTCTTTCGAAAAATAAAATCTGTTATCAAACTCAATTCAAAATATCAAAGTAATTGATAGTAGGTCTAAAATTTCTTTTCTTACTGTTAGTTTAATTTAGTGCGTATTTGAAAAAGACACTGTGTGTCGAAACAATTGTCATACGTACAAGTTTTAAATATAGTGGAAATTTGATATTAATCTTGGATTTTTAATGCTAACATGGTTAGCAAAACGTACGTCGAGTAGTTCAAAAAAGTGATTTGGTATTTAGTGGTAAATATCTTCAAGTTTAGGTTAGAAATGGACCTATGCCAAGTGTGCTGTCAAGTGTGTAGGGAAAAAACTTCTACAGGGCACAATTAGAAGATGCTGACATTTTAGATTAGTTTCCAAAAAAAGAGATTTGATATAACCTCAAAATTTCCGTGTTTCACTCCCTCTAACTTATTATTTGGCGGTTACATTAAGTACATTAATAAGCCTCAAACACTG
This sequence comes from Cosmopolites sordidus, assembly GCA_031761425.1. NCBI lineage: Eukaryota > Metazoa > Arthropoda > Insecta > Coleoptera > Curculionidae > Cosmopolites > Cosmopolites sordidus. The sequence goes on along the minus strand of JARFXV010000840.1, from coordinate 804,104 downwards.
GATCAGCTCAAAGACAAAATTACATGAGAAACAAATGGAATATGTCAAGAAATTTTAACTTATATAAGGGAAGATGTTCTTAAAAGAGCATCAATTTATAAACACGAAATTAGTCGCCATATATCATGCATTATTCTTCGAAAGCAATTAATTAAGAAAACTATACTCAGAAACTATACTTTGATTTACAAGCTCGATAATAAATGTTTACTTTAGTTTTCTTATTTTTATTTTAATTCTAAATAGAAGACCCACTTTTACGCCACCTATTGTAAAAATGAGGTTAAGTTATTTGAAGCTTCCATGTTATTGTAAAACAACTACTAGAATTTTGTTTTTTTTGTAGGTATGGTTTCAAAACAGACGTGCGAAGTGGCGTCGACAAGAAAAAATGGAAGCAGCTAGATTAGGCTTGAGTGACTACCACGCAGCTGCCAGTCTGTCCAGAGCAGCTGGAGGTACCAGTCTCACCCTTCCTATGGACCCCTGGCTGTCACCCCCTCTTCTTTCTGCTCTGCCCGGGTTCCTCAGCCACCCCCAGACCGGATACCCCAGCTACCTCACCTCACCGGTGGCGGCGGACCCTGCCAGGCCACCTCCACCACCCCTCGCACACTCTCATTCACCGGGGGCGACGCCGCCCGATCTCCGGACCACCTCGATAGCCGCCCTTCGACTCAAGGCCAAGGAACATGTCGAAAGTTTGGCCAAAGGCCTGCAGATGGTGTAACCGTAGGTGGACACTTTGGCCCAGTGACAATCTTGACTCTTGTACATAAACATAAAGACTAGTACGACCCTGTATATATTGTTGTGAATGGCCGATCCGTTTATTTTAATTGTGAAAATGTTGTGCATAGATGACAAAACAAAAAATGTTCCTTTTTTTAAATATATTAAATGTCTTTGTCGATTTCAGGGCGTTTTATTTTACTCAGTTATATTACCATCTCTATCAACGAAGATGGCAAACCACTTTTTTAAAAGATTCCATATATGAGATGAGGTATTAGTGTTTCCGAACTTTAAATTCAAATAAACCAAACCAAATTAGATGCTTTGAAGGCAAGTTCGTCTAGTTTATAAGAGCTGCAGAGCTGCAGAGACCGCAACAAAATTAGGAAATAATCCTTAAACCTAAAATAATAAGTTGTTTCAATTATTTGTCTTTTATCGTCATTATAATTAAAAAAAAAAAAGTTCGATTCAAATCGAACCAACGGCAACAACCACAGTTGTTGCTCAGCGTAGTAAACAATCTCTCTCCTAATCCTCCTAATCTGTCCTCTCTTCTCGCGTCGCGACACCCCCGCAATAATTTTTATGGTGTACACAAGTTAGAGTGACAGAGTCAGAAAATAATGAGGCAAGAAAAAATCTACAGGCGACATTTTTCGTCACCTAATAAATTTTAGATCAGAGCTTGACAGAACCTTGGCAGAACATTTAGAAAAGTAGACAGTGTTTAAAAGAAATTCAAAATAATATTTTGGACTGTATTTTAGAAGTATGCTAGAAGAGGATATTGGAAAAAAATCGTCAATCTCCATATCTGGCAATCACGGTAGACGAAAAAACTGATGTGTCTGCAAAAACGCAATTAGTAGTAGTACTTAGGTATTCCCGAAATGGCGATTATATAGAACGTTTCTAGATCTATCTAAATCCCATTAGAGTTCCTCACTCAAGATATTTTACGTGTTTTGAATTCAATATTACCAGACACAAACGCAACCAAAAAACGAATTGCTCAAAGCTACAATGACGCAACATTGATGAGTGGAAGGCTTACTGTAGTCCAGGCAAGGATTAAAGAGAAATTTCCTTATGCCCATTTTGTACATTACTATGCACATCAATTAAATTTGGTAATGTAGTAAAGCTGCTTGAGAAAATTCACAAGTAAGACTTTTTTTGGAAACTTGCAGTAATTACCAGCTTATTTTAGAAATTCGCCACAACGTGTAGATGTACTGACTCAACTAGTTCAAAGAAGAGTTCCCCAGCCAACTCAGTGGAATTTTAACATACGCACGTTTTTTTTAACATAGAGAATCGTTAATCGAATATATGAAGAATATAAAAAAATCTTTTTCAATCGTGTCATACCCCATGTAGGTGTTCTTTTTAACAAGCTACAAAAAAAAACAAACAGATTCTCTAGAAATAACAGTGGCGGCTCGTAAGGAAGGGCGTTGGGCGCCGTTCCTCCACTACTCGAGGCGCACACACTGCGATTAAAACACAGGTTTTCACAGTTTGAAGATAGATCTCAAGAGAGCAGTATGTATTGTTGCTCTAACACTAAGAAATTGAAAAATAAGACGTCAACACAAATTGCTAACTAAGTTCTGTTAGTTACAAATTGTGGCGCAGGTTTTACCCGCAAGCCATATTTCATGGTTTTAAAATCAGTCGCGAAAAAAAACCGCTCCCCTTGTATTAGTTTTCATGACTAACAAAATCACGCGACTAAAAACTACAGCGGTTTAGTCGTAGTGCGGCCTCGGCCTAATAGAAACAAACCAGGAATAATTCGTGTTCTTAGTCGAAATATTGTGTGAAATATGCGCGGAACAGCAATCAATAATAGGGTGAAATAGAATGCATTCCACCAGATGAAGCGAAAGGGGATATTTTAACGACATTATTTTCAAAACGTCGTTTCATTAATGTCCTTCAAGATAAAATAAAAACTATTGGATTATCACTTGTAGTACATCAAGTTTTGACACACTTATTTTAGAACCCTTTATATTCTTCGAGAACCAATTTTATTACATTTACCCAATTGAATAAGCTCTTAGTTTGAAAAAAAACATTGTATTTAGGGTGAATGCACCCTGTTCGCCAAACCTTAATTCCACTGACAAGTTCACGAAACAAGTACGTCGAAATGAACTAATTACAAGATCATTCCTAAACATTACACCGTCGTTAAAAATTACAAATTCGTGGAGCGAAAATAATAAAACAAATTTATAGTTGAAAAAATTATTTTATTCTTTCGCATGTTCTCCCTTAAGCTCAATGCTTTTTCTCCAAATCATTTATTCAGTATCTGAAGTGATTTTCTGGAAGTCCTTCAAAATACTCGTCTACGGCTACTACAACTTCTTCATTTGATGAAAAACGCTTGCCACGTTGGGATTTTTTGAGGTTTGGGAACAGGTAAAATTCGGAAGAGGCCAGATCTGGTGAATATGGTGAATGCTCCGACAATTCGTAGTGTAAGTCCTTCAATTTGGCCATTGTAAGAACACCTCTGTAAACAGGTGCATTATCTTGATGAAAAATGATTTTTTTCTTCGCTAAATCAGGTCTGTTCGTACAAATGTTTGCACCCAGTTGATCCAAAAGGTTTGAGTAATACTGTCCTGTTATTGTTTTACCGGTTTGAAGGTAGTGCCTTTTGCATTCCAAAAAACTGATGCCATAGCCGTTTTTGGTCGATTTTGAGCATTATGGCTGCTTCGAAGCTGAACAACCGGGCTCAGTCCACTATGCGGTTTGTTGTCGCAGTTCAGAATCATAGTGGTAACACTTGCCTCCTCCATAGTTACAAAACAACTATTAAAATGTATATTATTATTTCGAAAAAGATCCAAATGTTTGGTAAGAAAGTTTTACTCGAAGTCGTTTTTGATCAGAATTTAAAAAACGCGGCATCCTTTTTCAAAATTATGAAACACCAGTTCAGTTGATGTTTCCATGTTGGACGTCCAGAACGAGAATCATCATTCAGGCCTGTGCAACCACGTTGAAACCACTTTCCCCCTTAAAAACCATTGTTTAGACTCTTTTAATATATTTACCATTTCATTATGAATTTCCATTGCCCTTAAAACTTTTTTTACTAAGAATTTAATCACTACACAACTTTCAATATTTTCAATTTTAAAAAATAACACTGATATGTTTACTTTAAGTCGTTTATTGTTTTTGTACAAACGAATTTACTTGAAACTTCACACCTGTTCATATGAAGGACAAAACTTCAAAATGTAGTAGATTATATAGTTCTTTTACTGCCCTATAGGTGTCGCTCTGCTTGAATTAGCCTAGTATAAAAATGATTATATTAACTTATTAATAAAATCCATTTTAATTCACTATTAATGATAATAAAAACGATATAACGACCTTGTTACCAACCAAAGTGTTTTTCTAACGATAATATTACAATAAAACACACAATCAAAAATAAGAATCGACTGATATCGCTCCGGACAAAGGCACTAATAGCTTATAATGCGAGAATAATTAGAAACCACTTACCAAACGTTTCTATCCCCATTTTACGCATGAACAATCACTTACAAATAGGGTATTCTGTCGGGCACAAAGGGATTTGAAATAGAGAGGCTTATATTGCCTGAATACAAATATTTTTTTTCACTCTTTTTATATTATTGTCGCTAGATTATAAAATATGTTAATGTCAAGCTTCACAGAGCTTAATTTTCAAATTAGGGGATTCTCTCTTACGCTGATGTCGAAGCTACGTGGATTAGAGCAATAAATATACACAAAAACTGTATAAACATATGTTTAAAATATTATCGATAAAAGTGTATATACCAGGGAATAAAAAAATTATCAAATTGCCCAGTAAATATTGAACAAATTTGAATTAAAATGAAAATTCACAAAAACTGATTTATTTTTGCTTGTACAAGATGTATAAATAAAATGCTGATACTGATTTTTTAATTTTTTTAATACAGTTGCAAGTAAATGTTCTTTCAAATTGAGCGGTTATTTAATTCTTGAATGAAACACAGATGGCGTTGTATATATATATATATATATATATATATATATATATATATATATATATATATATATATATATATATTGTATATATATATATATATATATATATATATATATATATATATATATATATATATATATATATATATATATATATATATATATATATATATATATATGAATAAATACATTATATATATATATATATTTTTAAATACATATATATATATATATATATATATATATATATATATATATATATATATATATATATATATATATATATGTATTTAAAGAACTACCGCCCAATAAGCCTTCTATCGGGGGTGTACAAAGTTTTTACCAAGATAATATCCAAAAGAATACTAAGAAAACTTAATAACGCACAACCAAGGGAGCAAGCAGGATTCAGAAGTGGATTCAGTACATTGGATCATATCCAGGTTCTACAGCAGGTCATAAAAAAACAGAACGAATACACTATGCCACTGTACCTGGCATTTATCAATTATGAAAAAGCATTTGATTCAATCTCAAAGCGGGCCAGAATGAATGCATTGCTTAATCATCAAGTGTCGAGAAAGCCTATGTAAACCTACTAGGATCGATATATGATGAAGCTACAGCAACAGTCCACCTTGACGATCTTGAGGTGGGAACAAATATAAAGCGGGACGTACCGCAGGGGGACGCAATATCGCCTCTTCTTTTCTCAGCCTGCCGGGAAGAAGTGTTCCATAAGCTGGATTGGGAACAAGATGGAATAAGGATTAATGGTGCGAACTTAAATCATCTTAGATTCGCAGATGATATCATTCTTCTTTCACAAGACCCAGATGAGCTGCAAAGACACGTACAGAACTGCAAAGGGCTGGAGAAACATTTGGCTTGAAAATAAACCGGAAGAAGAGTCAGGTCATGTCCAATAAATTTGCTGAGAACAAAAGGATTTCTATCTTAGGAACGGATTTGGAAGTTGTGGATCACTATATATATCTTGGGCAAAGGGTTTCAATGGAACGGGACACCGTCCGGGAAGTGGAACGACGCGTTAAATGTGGCTGGCAGGCATTTGGCAGGCTCAACATAGTGTTTAAGAGCAAACTACCACTTTGTCTGGAAAGGAAAGTCTTTGATCAGTGTGTCCTGCCCGCTATGACATACGGAAGTGAGACCTGGACACTCACATCAGAGTCAGTTCAAAAACTTCGAGTAGCACAGAGGGGAATGGAAAGATGTATGCTTGGCATTACTAAACGGGATAGAAAGACCTGCACATCGATCAGAAAACAAACGAAAGTGATTGACATCATTGGAAGAATAAAGCAATTAAAATGGAAGAGGCCATGTAGAGAGGCGATGAGACGAAAGATGGACCAGGGCGGTCCTGGACTGGATACCGCTTGATCGCAAACGTCCACGGAGAAGACCGAAAACAGGATGGACTGATGATATTATTAAATATATTGGACCCCGAATGGCAAAGGAAAGCACAGGACCGCGAGAGTTGGATGCATGCTGAAGAGGCCTTCATCCTGCAGTGGATTGATACAGGTTGATGATGATATATATATATATATATATATATATATATATATATATATATATATATATATATATATATATATATATATATTTATTTATTTATTTATTTATTTATTATTCACGTATGAACCCTGGTGGACCACGCGAAGTACAAATAGAGGCGTTTGTTGTTGTAAGCCTTCCTTTGCGCCCATACTAATTTCATTCTTTCGCTATGAGCTTTTTTTCTTTCATCAGACCAAGTTATTCCAGTCTTTCTACATTTTTCTCTCTGGCCAACCTTCCAAACGTTAACCTTGTGTCTGAAACAGTCTCTATCCTGAATCTCACTTTGTGTAATATTTGCTGATCTTAGGTCTTCTTTAATTGCAGCTCTACTCTTATTTTCATAAAATTCGACTATTTGTCTAGTTAGCCTACTCGGATTCATCCGTTTTATGTGTCCGTAAAACTTAAGTCTTCTTTTTCTCATATCGCTATGTATATCTGTGTATTGTTTGATTTCTTGGTTTTCTGGAAGTCGGTATGTTGTGCTATTTATTTGTTTGGGGCCTAGGATTTTTCTTATGATTTTACTTTCCTTCTTTTCAATGTCCTCGATGTCTCTCTTTCTATTCAAAATGAGCGTTTCTGCAGCGTATAGACATTCTGACTTAATAACTGTGTTGTAATGCCTCAGTTTTGTGTTTTTACATAGGCATTTCTTGTTGTAAATATTTAGTGTAAGTCTCAATGTCGTTTCCATTTTTTGACATCTACCCTTATTGGCCGCTTTTTCCAACCCATTTTCCATTATTATTTCACCCAAATATTTGAATTGAGGGACTCGTCTGATGTTACCATAGTTTGTTTTTAGAAATGGTGTTCTTAGTCTGTTGCAGGTCATGTATTGTGTCTTTTCAAAGGAAATTTGGAGTCCTATCTTTTCTGCTGTTTCTTTTAGGATTTCAATCTGTTTCTGTGCCGTTAATACATCTTGAGCTAAAATTGCTAGATCAACAGCAAATGCCAGACAATCAATTTTAATGTTGGTTCTACCCAGTTTAATGGGCTGGTCAATATTTAGGGCCGACTTTTTTTCACGCCAGAGTATATATATATATATATATATATATATATATATATATATATATATATATATATATATATATATATATATATATATATATATATATATATATATATATATATATACTCTGTTAGATCATTCAGTCGATAACTGAATCAACCTTGTTACATATAAAAAAAACAATTTGGAAGTTTTTTTCTAACGATTCTAACCCTATTTCACGCTCGAAGGCCCTATAAAAAGACACTTACCGCGTCAAAATAGGGTCTCTTCAAAGAAAATGTTATATTGAAAGAATCCTGATACAATTTAAACGTTTTATAATATTGGCCGACACAAAAGGACTAGACCAACAGGGCAAAACAGTTTTAGTTTGGGCCGTTTCTATATTTTTTTCACAAATTTCAAGTGTTTTTCGCTTGGAAAGTTAGTATTAATAGTTTAAAGGGGTGTTTTTGTCAGGGTTGTAGAATTTTATTTTTATTTCTTGAAATGTAAATGATTTTGGGGAATGAAACAGTTTAAAGTAGCCTAAAATGTAAGTGTTAAAGGTACCATATAAATTGTTCGCGAAGCTAATAAAAGTCACCCAGTTTTTCGCCACGATCAAAAATTCAAAAAAATATCAAAAATATCTGTTCTTATGTAAATAAAGTATCACTGGGTAGAAAACAAAAAAAACAGAGACTAAGTTTTCATTGATTTTTTCTATAATAAAATTGCACAACGAACAAAAATTTAAAAAAAAAATATTTTTTTTAAGTAAATGCAAACTTTTGAACGTTAACGTTTCAGGAAGTCTTCTCCTCGCATTTTCAAAACGATTATTGTCAATGTAAGTATCATTGACATAAACAAAAAATATATTTACTTTCCATCTTAACAGTATTATAGAGAAATTAATATAAATTATTTTTTAGATTCGTTTTGAATACGGGAGGAGAAGACCTCCCTAAACGTCAGCGTTCAAAATTAATATTTATTTAAAAAAAATATATTTTTAAAATTTTTGTTCGTTAGGTAAATGTATTACAGAAAACGAATCGCCGAGAAATTTGTCTCCGTTTTGTTTTTTCTTTCTTTTAGCGTTTACGGGAAGAGGCGCATCAGCATCTTAGGCTATTTATTTAGCGACTGGACCTACAGCTTAACGGGGGTTCCGTAACCACGGTTATCAGCTACCGTCAATCCAGGCCAGCACCCCCCTCAGACTATAAACCCTTGGTTATGTGCCTACCCATAATAAGTCTATCAGGAAGCCTACCGACTGGCGAGTGACCAACATTTCTCAGAAGGCATCCGGCCTTACCCAGCCTTTAACGGCAAGACTGAGGGATAATTTGTTGTCGGATTTTACACTCTTGCCTAGAAATAATCACAAACATTTGACACAGTGTGTAATGTGAATGTATATAAGTGTGTGTGTAGGGTAGACAGTAAAACGGACAGAAGAATTAAAAACAACACCCATCCGAGCGCTGGAATCGAACCAGCTACCGTTGGATTGCCAGACAGACGACTAACCCACCCACCGCGGCCGGCTTTTGTTTTTGTTTTTCTACCCACATAAGAACAGATATTTTTCATATTTTTTTCAGCTTTAGATCGTTGCGAACACCCCAAAAAGGAGAACAAATATACAATTTTCAATAATACACAATAAAAATATATTAAAACTTACAAGTATTCTCTCTCTCTCTCTCTCTCTCTCTCTTTCTCTCTCTCTCTCTCTCTCTCTCTCTCTCTCTCTCTCTCTCTCTCTCTATATATATATATATATATATATATATATATATATATATATATATATATATATATATATATATATATATATATATATATATATATATATATATATATATAAATTTAATAATAAAATATAAATATATAAATAAGGTTCTTTCCAAAAAAGGACAGTTTATATATTTCTCATAATTTCCGTGCCATTATCACGAAATTAATCCTGTAAAACGACGAAAAATTGAGCCGTTTGCCTGCTAATTACACACGCAACGGCAATAATGAGAAAGGATCCACTAGGGAAACAGGGGCGTAGCGAACAGACGTACCGGACTATTCCTACATTATCCCAGCAAAAATAAATGAACGAAATGGAATTTGGAAGTGTAAACAATACGCACTATTCTCCTGATTTAGCTCCATCAAATTATTATCTCTTGCCCATACTGCCCAAAAAAAAAAATATCTGGGTGAAAATGTATAACTAATAGTGTAGTAATTAATACTGTGAAGGTGAACTCAACAATATAAAGTTTGAGTTTATCAATAAAGAGTTTAATCACAAATGTGTCAAATAAATCCAACCTTACAACCTTACCTTTTTACTCCAATATCAGGTACAAATAATTTTTAAAATTTTCAAAAATCATATCGGCCTGTGTAATCGTTTTATATAGTTTAACTTTTGTTTTCCTGTCAAGGTGTTTGTTTTTAATTATAGGGAGTACCAAATAATACGTCTTATTTGCCACCATTATTCTTCTTTTAATTTCGATGGGTTGGCTTCCATTCTTCGATAAGTTTGCCCCTAGGTATACGAAGTTTTCTAGGCTTAAGTCTTCTACTGAAATATTTTGTCTGATTTTCTAAAACTGTTTAGTCTATACAGGGTGTCCCATAACTTATCCATCATAGAGCAACTAAGAGGTGATCTTAGATGACAAATCCGAATTTAGTACTGGTTTGAGCCTAGTTCCTGGAGTGCGCTTGGTACCTACTTTGTGAGGAATTAACTCGCTCATATTTTTTACCCTAGAAAGTTGGAAATATTTTGACTTCAAAATAGAGAAGACTCATAATTTCCATGTAAAATTTTTTTAAAAAATTTGTCGATCTGGGATGATTCTAGTTGGGTAGAGCTCTTCATACCTTCTAATTCCTAGTTTGATAGCAGAGATAGAACACAATGACGGTTATCATCGAGACGTAATAATTTATACATAACATTCAAGGGACCACGGGCGTAGCCAAGTCCAAGCCCCGAAATAAACCAAATATTACCTAATATTATACCGAAAAAATAGGAGGAGTGAAGAGAGTTAAATTATTACATTTGAATTGAATATATATATATATATATATATATATATATATATATATATATATATATATATATATATATATATATATATATATATATATATATATATATATATATATATCCGAACTAATGGGCGTTGCGCACAGTAACGCCATCTCTTGTCGAGTAGTCGAACTATTTTGTATCGTATGGAAACTTTATTGCAGCAACGGTATGTTTTTGTTGTTTTATTTACTTCTAACTAACAATGCTTCTGCAGATATTATACACAAAGCCCTGCCATCAGAACCAAATAAATTAATTTTAGTTTCGTTGCTAAAAATAATGTTTTTCCAATTACGTTGGAAATCTTCATTACGTTTTCTTTACAAATTTTATCCGCGCTTTATATTCTGTTTACTTAAAAATGGATTTTTTTTCTATCTAATCTACCGTGTAAATTCTTCTGTTGTAAATGTTGTCTTATGATTAATGTGCTGATACGTAGGTGAAGTTTTTCTTTTATTTTATAACGACAGAAGTAGTAAAAGAATCCTTTAGAGTTTTGCACACCATAGGACTATTCATTCACTGAACTAGGAACCATTATAAGGAAATAAATTCTTTAAGAAGTTAAGCATAAATAAAATGAGCTGGTTATAATGTAAACAAAAGATCAGTTAATATTATTATTATTCACGTATGGGCCCTGGTGGACCACGCGAAGTACAATTAGAAGCGTTTGTTGTTAGCCTTCCTTTGTGCCCATACTAATTTCATTCTTTCGCTATGAGCTTTTTTTCTTTTCGTCAGACCAAATTGTTCCAGTCTTCCTACATTTTTCTCTCTGGCCAACCTTCCAAACGTTAACCTTGTGTCTGAAACAGCCTCTATCCTGAATTTCACTTTGTGTAATATTTGCTGATCTTAGGTCCTCTTTAATTGCAGCAATCCATTTAATTATTTCTACTTTAGCTCTACTCCTATTTTCATAAAATTCTACTATTTGTCTAGTGTCTCTGTGTCCGTACAATTTAAGTCTTCTTTTTCTCATATCGCGATGTATATCGGTGTATTGTTTGATTTCGTGTTTTCCTCGAAGTCGGTATGTTGTATTTATTTGTTTGGGGCCTAGGATTTTTTTTATCATTTTTCTTTCCTTCTTTTCAATGTCCTTGATGCCTCTCTTTCTATTCAAAATGAGCGTTCCTGCCCCATATAGACATTCTGGCTTAACAACTGTGTTGTAATGTCTCAGTTTTGTGTTTTTAGATAGGCATTTTTTTCGTTTCCATTTTTTTACATCTACCCTTATTGGCCGCTTTTTCCAACCCATTTTCCATGATTATTTCACCCAAATATTTGAACTGACGGACTCGTCTGATGTCTTTCTTTTAGGATTTCAATCTGTTTCTGTGCCGTTAATACATCTTGAGCCAAAATTGCTAGATTATCAGCAAACGCCAAACAATCAATTTTGATGTTGGTTCTCCCCTGTTTAATGGACTGGTCAATACTCAGGCCCGAGTTTTTGTGACCGTGCTGCTTTTTGTGACAGAGCCAACTGTGCTCTGTCTAGTAGACATTGAGATAGAATCTTGTAACAAACTGGGAGAAGAGATATCCCTCTATAGTTGTTTACATCCATTCTATCTCCTTTCTTGTGTAGTGGATGGATTAGAGCATCTTTCCAATCATCCGGAATCCGTTCGGTTCGCCAAACTTCTTGTAGAATTTTTGTTATTTCTTTGATTGTACCTGGACCAGCGGATTTCAAAAGTTCAACAGTGATTCCATCTTCACCAGAAGCTTTGTTATTTTTAAGCCGCTTGATTTGCCTAATTATTTCATCTTCATTCGGTGGTAATGAATCTGGGTTTGTTTGTTTAGGGTTTAGTGTTGGTAATTTGTTTAAAGGCTCAGGGCAGTTTAGTATTTGTTCAAAATATTTCACAAGTTCTTTGCAATTGTCTTGGTTATTTAGAGCTAATTGTCCGTTTTCCTTTTGGAAGCAAAGCCTTTGGGGTTGATAGCCTGTTAATTTAGTTTTAAATGTTTTGTAAAATTTCGGGTGTTATTTTTTTGGAAATCTTTTTCTATTTTATTAAGTTGATTGTTTTCATATTTTCTTTTAGTTGGTCTAATTAGCTTCGATGTTTCTTTTCTTACTTCCTAAAAGATCTTATAGTTTATTGCTGTTTTTTGACTGTTCCAATATTTGAATGTTTTACTTCGGCTTTATACTGCTTGCTCGCAAACTTTATCCCACCACGGATGTTTTCTACATTTTTGTAAAGGGACCAACTTTAAGGCTGTTTTAATAATTTTTTGTTTCAATTCTTGCTAGTTCTGTGCTGGCTGTTTATCAAGCTCTTCTGTTTGGGCTGGTTTTATTTTCGTTGGGCCGAACTTTGGTATTAGCAGTCCCTGAATAAGTTTTCGAGGTTTTAAGCTAAGTTTGATTCTAGTCAAGTAGTGATCCGTGTCTATGTTAGCTCCTTTCCTGACTTGAACATTCAAAATCTCTTTATATTTCTGGTACGAAATGGCAACATGGTCAATTTGAAATTCACTGAACTAGGAACCATTATAAAGAAATAAATCCTTTAAGAAGTTAAGCATAAATAAAATGAGCTGGTTATAATGTAAACAAAAGGTCAGTTAATATTATTACAGCATATTATATTATTTATTGTGGCAAATAAATTGGAAAAGAAACCTTAGTTTTTGTTTTTTAGTCCTGTTCCAAAATAGAATCATTCTAGTTGATTTTAGATATCCCGAACAACTCCACATCACTGATGTTCGAGAGTTGCAATCGATGGGATATTGGGGAATAGACAGTTAGTTAGATTGAAAAAACGGCAAGTTAATTAGTATTCCGTTCGGGGTGGCCTTGAGCGTATCTCCCCTCCGCACCCTGAAGACGGCGTTGCCGGATTTTCTTGCGCTTTAATCCGAAACCCGTGCCCGTCACACAGCCGATTACCGTCGACAAACACACATTAGCATTTTATTGCCTCGGTCCCGGCTCGCAACGCCCTCTAGATAAAATGGAATTAAAACTGGAGTGGCCTTTGATCTCGACTCTATTAGCCAAACTTCGTTATTGGCCACATTTATTAAATAAAAGAGTCGGAGAGGACGGGAGAGGGACGAGGAGAGGCAGGGGGGACGCAGTGAGGGCCCCCTTTTGTTTGGGGCCAATTACCCACGCCCGACTGACGTTTCAGTTAATATTTCCAGTCTCTATTGGATGGGTTTTCAGCATTTTTCACCGATAATTCGGCCTGGTTTTCGTTATAAATTCAGCGGTAAGCATTTTATTAAGTGTACAAATTAATATGGGGCTTGTATAAAAACCAAAGGGGTGCTGTTAAATAGTTGTCCTTACTCAATATCACTTCATTAACGATAATATAATAAAAAGTGTCCCAATTCGTACTTTTTTTTAAATAAAACCAACAATTTAAAAAAATAAGATGTTTAATAGATAAGATCTTTAAGGCAGTTATGTTTAACAATATTCTTCGGCAATCGGCCGTAAAACGTGTTTTGGTCTCTTTTGTCAATATCAGATTAAAAAAAAACAATATTTTATAAGAGTTTATAATGTTATTTCGTATTTCGCGCTTGTACCAAACGCCAGTTAATCTTGGCAGGTTAACAAAAGAAGAAGAAGGTTAAGTGTAGTAGTTGTACACGCATTAAGAATAAAAATTGTGTATTTTTTTGTAAATTAGCCCGTTTTTTAAATTATGCAGCCATCCTTACAACTTCAGGAGTGGGATTAAGCATTCATTTAGGAGTTAACGGAAAAAATCGTCCTTGTTTTATTATGAAAAGCGAAAGTTAAAATTTTTAGGTTAGAGCTCCACACTGTTAATCGAATAATGGCTTCTGAAAACGATTCCGCTAAAAAGAACGGTCTGATTAGTAAGAAAGACTATTTCTTTGAGTGTTTAACCTTCAATCAACAAATTGTATCATTTATGATATCTCCTTTTTTAAGAAACTCTTATCTTATGTTATTACTTATGTACCTATTATGGCTATTGCTTATGTTATTAATTATGTTTGATTTCTACTTATTAGATTTATGAGAGTTATTATGTACGCTTTTATGTAAAGATATTTTGTGCCAGATACTACGACTTTAAGCTGTAAACACAATTTCTTAAAGATCTATTTACCAAAGGTGTTCAAAATGTCCACCATTAACTTCCTGACATTAATGAATACGTCGGACGAAGTCTGGAATTGCTTTTTCCCTCCAAATAAGACGTTTATCGGCAATTTCTTGTCGAAATCGGGATCGAAATCGTCGTAAATTTGGGATTTTCGGGCCTATTAACGAAAACAAAACTTTTTAAATAGCCCCACAAAAAAATCGGGTGGTGCCAAGTCTGGTGACCTTGCCGGCCGTTCGATAGCTCCTCGTCGACCGATCCACTGGGAAAGTAGTATTCTGTAACGTTAATGCCATAGTGTGATGAAGCACCATCTTGCTGTAACCATATTTCCTAGTTTTGATTAATTAAATTTGGCAACAGACGAAAAGTTGGGAGATGATATTTTCTTCTAATACATCTAAATTCTTATGTCCTATCAAGTTGCCATCAATGAAACAAGGTTCTATAGTATTCTTGTCACTAAATTCCAACCGAACATTTAACTTTTGAATATCGTGTGTACGAACCTGCTGATTTAAACAGAATGTTGTTTCATCCATGAAAATGATATTTGAAATAAAATTTGAATTGAACTTTGCAAAACTCAACTCTTCAATCAAAATCATCTTCGCTTAATTCTTGTAGCAATTGTATTTTGTAAAGATAAACATCTTTTTTTAATTTTTTTTGACCGAGCGTCTACACATAGCGTCTAATTGTTGCACGGAAACCCTACCATTGTCTACTACATCAATTAAAACATTCAACGAATGTTTGTAATTGGTGTTTGTTGTTTGGCTTCCTAATTTTAGACGACTTGTAAGGTTGTTTGTTTGAATCTTTTCACCAGGAACAAAAAATGAAAATATATAGTGCGTTTCAAGATATATCGTTGAGTGATTGGCTGCAATAAACTCTTAACAACTCCTGTCGTAACGAAACCCGGCAAAGTTTCAAGAAACCTAAACAGGGCCGGGCCTAATAAAATAACAAGTAAAAAGATAAAATTAATTTTATATCTGGTTTAGTAGTTTCGAAATATTTTAGTTTAGTTCGCATACTTTTACTTAAACAGTACAGTTCTATAATTTCGATCGTATTTTTTGTTATTCCAAGAATGTGGCGCTCTTGACAAGATGATGATCATTGTGCCTCCGGTAGTGCAAGTTTTAAAAATAGTTTGAAATACCAAGTAGCCAGAGGGCATGTGGAGGGAGGGATGGAAATTTATACAATTGATTATATTACTCCTATTATAAAACTATTTTAATTTAAATTGAGAATTTAGAATTAAATAGTAACTATAATTATAAAATAATTTATTGTTTTAAACAACTGTAAACTTTTATCAGTTTCTTATTTTTATTCATACTGCCCTAGGCCACTGCCAAACCGGAAGCGGTGGACGGCCATATACAGTTACCATTCTGGTCCCACTTACAGAATCATATGTTCTTTCTTGTAGTTTTATATTCAAAGAAAAATTCAGTTGCTCACCTAATATCAAACAGTCTGAAAATTGTAAAACTATACATTTAACAGTTCAAAAATCCGTCAAAAGCTCCATCATCTTTTCATCGAGATAACTACAATTTTTATAGAATGAAAACTGTAGCTTTTCTTAGGGATTTTATAAAAAATATTGCAAAATCTTGAAATATCAGAAAATCTCTCACATATCGAAAAACAACTACAATCAGACTATAGTCTGGGGAACGTGTTTGTTTAAAACGCCCTGTACAATAACGCCACTCTTTATATTTAAAGAGAACTACTAGCGCCATCTATTGAAATAATTTATAATCCAGTGAAGACCGAATATTGAGGTTGCGCGATAATGAAAAGCACAGGAAATCGCGCTTTTCGTAAATTTTTGAGGAAAAAACAAGTCTATATGCTTCAACATCGTCCGTATTTGCCTGATTTATCTCCGTGTGACTATATCCTGTTCCCGAAACTCAAACTAACCATTAAAGGAACGTTTCATGACAGCGCTACACAAGTCCAAGGAGCTGCGTCGCAAGTCATTAACGCGATTTAGAAAAAGACATAAAAAAAATTATTCTAGCATTGATTGAACATGTCCAGCGGTGTATTAATATAAAAGGGATGAATTTTGAATTAAAAGAAATAATTTTGCTAAAATAGTTTTATTTTATTTAAAAAGTTCCGATATTTTTCCGACATACTGTATATAAAGCTTAAAGAAAGTTTCTGTTTTTTTTTAATGGAGAGTATTTGAAAAGAGAATTCCTTCCGAATTGAAACGCGAATAAGAAATACATTTTTTATTACTAAAAATAAAAGGGCTAATAGCCCTTTTACCCTATTCACGTCAAAAATTAATCACAAGCAAACAATCAAATATAAACCTGGTCTAATTTCTTTAAATACCAGCTGTTCCTTCTTTCCTCCACGTCAAATCGAGAGTAATTTTATAATAAAGATATTTGAAACGAGCTCTTTAGGACACACCTTTGAATTGCCAGAGAATAACAGAGTATATCGATTTTTTTCAAATATCAGTACTACATGCGCCATCTGTGAAGCGATAGCTATACTAGACATACTAGAATAATAGTTATCTGTAACAGTATTAGTAATAGTTCAGCTATTCTTCGACAGATGTCTCTGGGGGTATATTTTTCTTGTTTTTTCAAATAATTTTTCTATAATTTAAATTAATTAATAGGAAAATAAACAAAATAATGTTTAAAATATTCTCTGAAACAATTTTCTTATTGATATTTAATTAATTTTCTTGAATCTAGTAATAAATATGTGGTAAAACGATACGCATGATCATTTTTTTCATCTTTTTATTATTGATTCATGGTGTGTGGTGTGTGGAGAGATAGTTGTTGCGGATCTTGCTTTTTATTGAATGGAGTTAACAAGTCTGGGCGAGGATGCTCGACGCGAAAAGCTGCCCTATTGTGTTTCGACAGGAAAAAAGCGCAGCGAAAAGCACAAAGGGCATCTGGAGGCCTGAGGGGGGTTGGAGGGAGTGCGGAATCCTGGCAGACTGCAAAAAAAAGAGAGAGGAAAAAGTGGGGATAAAAATCTGGTTTTATTTCGAAATAATAAAGACATTAAGTTCGAATTGGGGAAAAAAGTGTTGAGGGTGATGTATTGAGTGGTTTGAGGAGTTCATCATTTTAATACAGTAGGAGTAGGCCAGAGTCGTACTGAAAATATTTTTTTATTTCTAAAAAAAACGTTTAGCAAAAGAATATGTGATATTTTACCGAGACAAAGCCCCTACTTAGAATAAATACAGCAAATACATCACTAACTTACCAGAAGTGGTGATCAGTAATTCTTATTTTTTTAAGAGATGGCGCTAGAACAACGATTAGAACAACGATCGACTTAAAGAACTTTTTCGACAGACTTCGTTTTTAAAAATTTTATTTTGAAAATGGTTTACAAAAATAGGTCTTTATCAAACAACAGTTTAACTAAGAATTAACAATATTGAATGTGAATTCATCATTTATACTTTAAAATGGGTTTGCCTTGCATTTCCAACGGGACCATCCGGTGGTGTGATCACTCTCAAGGTAATGCTGAAGTTGCGGTTCTCATCTGTGCGGTTTGGAGTCTAAGTTCAAGCTGACGGGGTGGTTTTCATGAGAACGGAATACGTAACTCCTCCCTCTTTAAGATTCGAAAATAACGGTATGTTTTTTCCGAATCCACTTCACTCTGGGGTGGTTTTTCCTTGACCTTCTTTTGACGGCTTGCGAAAAGGAATGCAACTTTTTCCTTTGCATTATCACCACAAGTATGGTTAGGACAATGCAAATACTACCTAAAACAATATAATTTGTGGTTTGTCGATGATTAGTGTTATCGAGGTTTATTGGCTTCAATTGATTTGCCATATTCTTCAGATGGTATATTTCGTCAATATTGATTTTTTGGATTTTGGTTCCATTTAATTCTGACCATTTTATTTCAGGTAGAATGATTGGTTTTCCCCTCGGAATCTTTAAGTCATTCAGGAATTTCTTTTCCTTAATCTGAATTTCACAATCTTCTGGGATTTTAATTAGTGAAGATTTCGATATTTCAAAATATTGATCGGTGTCGCATTTGGCAATCATTGTCTCTGGTTTGGTAGGTAGAATTAAAACTAAGTAATGTCTGAATGACTGTGGCGTGTTCATATATTGTTTTCCTTTAATTGGGGTTTTCGCCACTATCCAACACTCAAAAAATATCAAAAATACCTGTTCTTATTTAAAGAAAGAATCACTGGGTAAAAACAAAAAACCAAACGGAGACAAATTTCTCAGTGATTCTTTTTTGTAATAAATTTGCCTAACGAACAAAATTTTAAAAATATAAAAATGTGATAAAAAAATTTACAAACTTTTAACGTTAACGTTTCGGAAGGCACTCTCCCCCCGTTTTCAAAACTAAACTAAAAAATAAATTATATTAATTTGTAATATATAAAGTAACGAGCGAAAGTAAATATATTTTTTTTGTATATGTCAACGATAGTTACATTGACAACATTAGATTTTCATGACAGTGACATACTACCAAAAAAAATATATATAGGTAATGTTTACTGTGTGATTGTTTATTGTACTGATTGTGTATTCAAATATTTAAATGTGTTTAATTGTATTCTTTAGAATCGGGAACCATATTGAATTTAAATCTACCGAAGGCATAGCAATACAGTTATTTTTATTTAAATTAATTATAGCGGTTTCTTTTAATCTTCTGTATTTTATTACCGATTCTTTTAATACCGTTTTGGAATTATTCCAATTGATTTTATGACCCGATTCCCATGCGTGTTGACAAATTCTAGATTTATTAAAATCGCCCTTTCTAAGAAGGTTTTTGCTCTTTTACTCTATGCTCTTTTACAATGCTCTTTTACTCTAACATCTAACGGTCTAAATGTCTTACCTATATAGAATTTGCCACATTCGCAGGGAATTTTATAAACCACATTTTTGGTATTTTGTTGTATATTGTTTAGTTTAGTCTTTGTTAATAGAGATCTAAGAGTATTTTTTGTTTTAAATGTCGTTCTTATGTTGTATTTATTTCCTACTCTTTTAATTGTGTCAGAAATACCGCGGATATAAGGAATTGTGAGGTTAATTGTTTGAGACTTATTATTATTGTTATTAATAACTTATCTGCTTTGTCTAGTATCAACATTTTTAAACGATTTATCTATAAAATTTTTGGAGTAATTGTTTTTTTATTAAAATGTCTTTTATGTGATTTGTTTCATTTTGTAGTGTATCACTGTCGGTACAAACAAGTTTTGCTTTGTCATATAAACTTTTAATTACTCCTATTTTGACCGATTTTGAGTGATTTGAAAAGAAATTGAGATACCTATCTGTGTTTGTCGGTTTTCTGTAAACTGTAGTTTTTAATGTGTTGTTTTGTTTTAATATTAGAGTGTCGAGGAATGGCAAATGTATTCTCCTTCTCCATCTCTAAAGTAAACTTAATTGTAGGCTCTCGAGAATTTATATCTTGTAAAAAAATATTTAGATCGTCAATGCTATGTTGCCATATAGCACAAATATCATCAACATACCTAAGCCATATTAATGGTTTTTTAAGAGATTTATTTAATATGTCGTTCTCATGTTCCTCCATAAAGATATTACTCATCAAAGGAGAAAGAGAAGAATCCATTGCCATTCCGAAATTTTGTTGATAATAACCATTTTCTAATTGAAAATATGTGGTGTTTAAGCACAGCGTTAATAATTCCAAAATTGTATTTATGTTTAGTTTAGTGCGGTCTTTTAATGTTGTGTCATGTTCTAACTATTAAAAGTGATTTATCAACTGGTACATTAGTAAATAAACTCACCACGTCAAAACTAACCATTAAATTATATTTTTAAATTGTATTTTTGATATTTTTTGAGTTTTAGATAGTGGCGAAAAACCCAAATAAAGGAAAAAAATAGAATTAAAACTAGTTCTCTGGTAATCTGTTCTGTCACTGGGTCTTCAATATTAATTTCGATAGTTGTACAATTTCCAGTCTGATGTCCTGCTATTAGACTGTTCACACATTGGTCGTCGGGTAGAAATTCTTCCATGCAGAAATATATCTTCTCGATAATTGGGCATGAATTAACGATAAATTGACTTTTCGTAGAGGTTTGTGCCAAATAAGTATATTTTGGTATAAATATGGTTCAATTTTGGATAATTGGATAGACGTGATAGAAGGTAAGGATTTCAGGCCTCAGTATAGGTACATGTATAGCAAATATTACTTTGCTTTCCAAAAATTCTACTTGAATTCCCAAAAATTGATAATATGACAGTAAATTATTGAATGTTATAATTTGCGAATTGTTATAGATATTATTTAAGTAGTTTAACATGTTTTTTAATTTCAAACTTGACAGTATGCTGTTATGCAGAGCGTTTACATTGGCAAACATAATGACGTCTTCCAAATTATCTAGGAACATTATTAAATTTTGACAATCTAAGTTTAGTTGTGTAATTTGTTTGAACTGATGATTGTAATGTATATAAACCTATTTGCAGTGACTCTTGATTTTCTTGATTTTTACTTAGAGTTGCCACAGTTAAGTTATAATTATCGATTAGATTTTTTGATAACGAATGTTTAATTCTCTGAATATTCTTCGTTTTGTTGTTGTTCATTTTCACCATGGTTATTCAAATGATAATCAAGGTAAGTTTCTTCGTGTGGTTCGTAGTAGTATTCTTGATAATCCTTCACACTCGTTATTGTGGAGTTCTTCAAAAGTAAAATTCGGTTTTTGATTGGGGTGTGTGTTTTGGAATTGATTAAATTGATTACGGATTGGTTGTCTGTTAAATCCGTTGCTGTTTCTTACGCTAATCGACATGGCTGTTGGCTTACTCATTTGACTAGGTGGAATATTTCTGGGTTTAAATACATATTTTGGCGGTCCAAAAACTTCTCGGTTTGTGAAGAATTTTTGACGTGGCAATTGTCTAGAATTGGATTTCGATTAAAACTATTTTGATTAAATGGATTTTGATTGAAAGAATAATTCTGATTGTTTGAAAATTTTGGGAAATTTGAAAAATTTGTTGGTATCGGTGCAAATGGTGCAAAAAAGTTGGTAATGTGCTTTTCAGTAACGTTCAGGTTCCCATATAAATTTTCGAAATTTTCAAATTCAACGACATAAGCCATTGCGTCTTCTAATGTGTCGAGTTTTTTCAATGCTTGTTATTTTTCAAAGTACCCGTACAACCTGCTATAAATGTATATAATGTGACAAATTTTTTGGTTGTTCATTCAAATTTATATCGTTACTAATTCTCTGAGCAACATTACTTAGAAGTAGTTGAAGTCTAGTTCCGAAACTTATTAAGTGTTCACCTTTGAATGGTCTGGCTTATGTTAATTCTTGGACTAAATTGTCCGTATTGCGCCTATCAGAAAAACATTGTTGTAACGCGGCTTTCAGAGCGTCCCAATTTATCAGCTCTGTTCTATTTCCAACCATTACTTCTGTAGTTGTCTATATATATATTTACGAGTTTATCGCATTTGGTAACAAATTTGTTTAAAGTGTTACTGTCACCATCAAAAGGTTTAATATTTTCTAATCTAGATTTGAATAAATCCCAATCAATGGGGGTATGTTTACTTTGTTTCTGCATTTTAATATCGTTATCGTTAAATGCTAAAGTTAATGCTGTTACTAAATCGTCAACTTCTGACATATATTATTTTATTCGAATTATTTCTTTCTTTCTTTTTCTTAACCTAATTTCTAAACTTAATGTGTTCAATACACTGGCTTTTGTGTGAAATACACTTCCCTAACTATTGCAACTGAGTACCTTAATCCGAGGGTCAGGAGGGTAAAAGGAATTGACACTAACCTTTATTGATCTGCTTTTTCCTTCCCGAATTCTCGGCTGTGCTGCTGTCTGCGTTTGGTTCCGTTGATTGCACTGCTGGATGGCTCCAACTGTTGTGTCTCTTGGTGTCGTCCTCAATTGGATCTTTTGTGAAACACTTATGCAATCCTACCGACTGCGCCACTTAAAGAACTTTTTCAGCAGACTTCGTTTTTAAAAACTTTATTTTGAAAATGGTTTACAAAAATAGGTCTTTATCAAACAACAGCTTAACTATGAATTAACAATATTGAATGTGAATACATCATTTATACTTTAAAATGCGTTTGCCTTTTCCCAAGGGACCATCCGGTGGCGTGATCACTCTCAAGGTAATGCTGATGTTGCGGTTCTCATCTGTGCGGTTTGGAGTCCAAGTTCAAGCTGATGCGGTGGTTCTCGTAAGAACGGAATACGTAACTATCGGTTCACAGTCCAATCTCTTATGTCATTTTGTTACTAGGACAGCAGTCACCTGAGATATACTAATAGTAGTTGAATTAAGTTGATGCCTAAGTCCCTGTTTTTTAAAAAGAATTGCAGAAAACTTGTATTTATTTAAAAATATCCTTACCCCACCTTCTCATAGAAAATTTCTTGCTGAAGAAGTGATTCAAGTAATTCAGGTGCAAATAATATCGAAATTGAAGGATGGCTTTAAATATAATTTTAAAGATTTCAACGTCATTGTACTACAGGTACAATTTCTTGACTCACCCTTCATAAAAACTAATATTGAACAATTTGCCACTTGTGTTATGCAGCAATTTGACGAGGATATGGCTATAACTGAGATAGAAGTTATTACGCTTCAAAATGATTAAACCTTACAATTCTTGAAGTGAACGGCTGTAATAAACTATACTGTCAATATTTAAAAAAAATAGGAGGCTGCCGACAAAAGTGAAAACTTCAAACTTTGGAATAACTGGGTTTATTTTTTTTAATTTTTAAATAAATTATGGTATGAATAATTAAAATTTCTATTATTTATTTAATTTATTTTTCTACATAAAATTATTAGCATATTAAGTACTCACTCTTGTACTGCACAGTGATTCTACAATTAAATAATTAAAATAATGATTATCTAAAACACAATTTAAGCAATGCACAGTATACACAAATTAAACTTTTTACGTGAACAACTTAACTTCACTTACCGCTACTACAGCATGACGCGAACTCGCAAGATCTTACCCATCCAAAAAGAGGCTATACGAGTATATACAATGTACTAGTGTATATATGCGTATACATCTACACAGGCCGCTGCGATTCGCTAGTCTGGCGCAACACGTCAATAGCATGTCGGCGACGCGAATCCATAAGTTTACAGAGTGCAACTGACTGAGGAAAAAACTTAAATTAGTCATTATTAACTGTTTTAAATCAAGTACCTTTATTTTTGCAATTAAAAGTTAATTATTTTTATTTAAAAAGTACTATTCGGTGTGTACACACGTAGCAAATCCCAAATCAAAACAAGTGTTCGCGAGGTGAATAAAATATGCGACGCGAGACATATTAAACGCTCCATACTCATCAAATCAGCGTTTAAAACTAATTACCAATACCGTCGGTCGCAGGGAATCTACGTCCAAATTACATTAAACCCCCGAATTCTGGCAACCCACAAAACATGTAACGACAAGATAAATGGACGGGGCATACGGTCGCTGAAGGTAAACGTCCGACCAACGATGTAAAAATTGTAGCGATAGGATGGAATTTTTATCCGCATTATTTGGTATGATGGGTCGACAGACGTTCTTCTACATTGGGAGATTTTAATTTTTAATAATGTCTTGAAATGAGTTAAAGAAAAGAAACTGAACGGAAATAAAATATGGTGTTTTGCTCTGAAAATTTTTTTTCAGGCGCCCCAATGCCCTCCTTCACGAGGTAATTGATTAAATGTAAATTTTTAGTAAATATCATTTTTTTCCAACTAAAAAACAGAATGAAATTTTACACGAACCCAATAATGTTTTAGTCAAATTCGCCATCATACTACACAAACCTTCTCGGTATTTTCAACATCGAAGGATTCCTTTCACCTCCCTTATTTGCCCCTGCCCTCCACCCCTCCCGGTAAATCCTGACGTCTTAGTCCGATTTTAATTTCGGCCAGTAGTCTTGTTGATCTTCGGCTCCGATTCAATTCAATCGAGAAGCAATAACCCTACGCGCGTCTAAACAGCTCGCTCGCGTATGGAAATGACCGGGGGCTCCGCCGCCGGACCGGAGGGTAGGCGCTCTGCCCCCGCTGCCGCTGCCGCCTGCGACTTATTACGTTTACATTGATCTCGAGTCGTTCGAGTTATATGCGGGGTCCCGGCTCACTGTTTGTTGCCAGGCCGGATTTTCGCGGATTAGATGGCAATTTGTAGACGATTATGATGTTGGATCACTTGAATGCGGCCACTTCCACATCTGTCACAAGAACGAACCCGCCCTTAAATACCGGGGTGACTTTTTTACCATATTCAAAAGAAATGTCGTTGGTTTGGCATTTCTTAATATTGAAAATGTTCAATAAAATCTTCTTTACACGGTGTAAAAACATCAAATATTGCTGTAAACTCGAACAGATTTATTGTATTTTGGTATACGACAACCGTATCAAATAAAGCGTGTAAAAATCATAATTATTATTACTATTATTTTGTATGACATATCAAGAATGAATACAAGATCAAGTACACAACAAACCAAACATAGAAATATGTTACCACAATTAACCAGCTGGAGGTATATGGAGATGTGTCTGCATGTTTACTGTAGCTGTGGTTGCACATTACTGTTTTAAAAGGCTACGACCTTTAAATCGGAGTATACTCTCATCAATTGATTGGTATTTTGACGGGTTGTATGATATGTGAAAAGTTTCAGCTAAAGTATCGAACAATAATCGAACTTTTTACAGCTTGTCATAGCCTGGAGAATCGATCTCTAGTCATTACTGAATTAATGTAAGGATCTCTTAATTCTGGTCTTACTGACAAGTAGTCACAATAACTGGGTAAGTAGTTTATCCCCATCAAAATGTTTATGCCAATGAAAGTTTCAATTTCCTTAACATTTGTTGGTATAAATAAAGAGTCACCTCCACGCCTCTGAAGTTTGTTTGGAATACAATTTTGTCAATTAAAGTTTTAGGCAAGAGATGCAAAAAAACATTCACTGATCTCTCAAGATTATCCAGGATCTGGGAACCAGTTTCTTCTCTAAACTCCTCAGTATTAGTAAGACTTATTCTCTGTTCCTAACCACAGACAGAGGAATATTGTCTTCCTCCTCTCAGTCGCCATCATCACCCATAACATTTTCATAATCAGTTTCTGTTCTGTTATCTACAACCGGCTGGGTATCTTCAATAACTATAGGCAAGTTAGTGAGATCCATTAAAGTATCTTATAAAGACCCGTCTAGAGAGTTATTAAATGACCAGACAGATCTCCGAAATGCTCCCCTATTTTAAATATTGTAAAAGATAACCCCCCTTTAAAGTGTAAAATTAGGTATAGTGCGTTTAAATATATATCTTTGACCGATTGGCTGCAATAAACTCTTAACAACCCCTGCCGTCACGAAACCCGGCAAAGTTGCAAGAAACGTAAACAGGGCCGGATCTAATAAAATAGCAGGTAAAAAGATAAAATTAATATTATATCTGGTTTAATCCACTCGAAATATTTTAGTTTAGTTCGCATTCTTTTCTTAAACGGCGCAGTTCTATAATATCAATAGTATTTTTTGTTATTCCAAACGTGCTAAAAATGTGGCGTTCTTGACAAGATGATGATCATTGTGAATTCGGTAGTACTAATTTTAAAAGAAAACGTTTATCGCCTGATGCTAATCGCCCGATGTTAAAAATGTGTATGTTTCTTTATTGAATAAAGAATTTAATGTAAATGCAGCCGCAGCAGAAATATCTTCATTAACGAAAACTCCTTTGTCTACAGTTAAAGATATTGTGATAAAACAGTTCATAGTGATTCTGGTAAAGCAATGTGTTGACGAAAACGATAAAGACTTAATTCGAAGCAAAATTTATGCCATGTATGAAGAGCAAACTGTGCCTATATTGAATTCATTGCAACAGCGACTAAGGAAAGATGAAATCAAGATTCTTTGCAGCAGAACTAGCCTCCGGAGAATATTATTTCAAATGGGTTTTGCATATCGGACCATTAATAAAAGGCAAATATTAATGGAATGACAATGATTGCGACGATGGCGGTTTGACTACTTAAACTCTATAAACAAAAATACATATTAGAAAATCGTCCCATTATCTACCTTGATGAAACATGGTTCGATACACATGAAACGCCAACAAAAAGATGGCGTTTAAATTATGATACATATTATATTATTATTATATTAAATATTAAACATTCATCTTTGGAATACCATGGCGACACCACAGCAGAACTTCTTGAAGATTATTTTATAAATAGCCTTTTGCCCCATGTACCTAAAGAAAGCGTAATTGTTAAGGACAATGCTAGTTCGCCAAAAAAATTAAGTTATTAATGCAAATATTAATATATTAACTGTATGTTAAAAAACGATATAATACATATAAAAATGTGATCTTGAAATGTTAATTGAATTTAATGTTAAAAAGGAATATGTATATAATACCGTTGCTGCTGATGTGGGATATACAGTTTTAAGCCTTTCCCTGTACTACTGTATTTTTAATCCAATTGAGAATATGTGGCATCAGGTAAAATCCAATGTTAGAGCAGAAAATGAAAGAAAACGAAGAACATTAACTGGGAAGGTTGTAGATCGTATTCCCAAAGAAAGTTGGATACATTCGATTAACCATGTTATTAAAATAGAAGATTCTTATGTATCATTTACTAATAATATAGAACCACTTATTAATGTAGATCAAACTGACAGTGAGAGTGAAACCGAATTAAATGTATAATTAAATTTAAATTATAATTTTTATTGTACTAATAGATAAATTTATTTCTTTATTTATTTTTATTGTACTAATAAATTCAAAATACACAAACCAATAAACAATGTTTTAGTCATACAGAATAATAATAATAATTTAACAATATTTTATTTTTTCCAAAATTATTCAGAAATTAAACCACTTCGACTCTGACACCTTTGAAGAAACCAGCAATATTTTTATTGAAATTTATTGGGGCAATTAACATTTTGCCGAAGAGCAACGAAATATCTTGAAACGGACTATACTGTAACAGTGTTTTACGAAACAATAGTTACGCAACGTTACAAAATAAAAGTGATCGATAACAAAGTAAAAAATTGTTTTATCCCGTTGTCTATTACCGAAAAAAGTTGTTCCTAAACTAATAGGAAACTTAATTACACAAAATGAAGTGTAACCGGAAGAGAAAAACCAAACAAAATATCGAAAGGAAATCATTGTCGAGCGGTCGGTATTAATAGATCCTCTCTGTTGAAAAGAACGGAAAATTTGAACCATGTGACAGGCAGTCCTGTCTTTTTATTGGCTAATATGCCCCGCGGCTTCGACAAATATTATCGGGAACGAAATTGACTTTTTCTCTCTGGTTCAATTGCTCGACATTATTGCTTTTAGAATGTGGATATCGGTCGTTCATTAAATTTAAACCAGTTAGTTCATTGGTAGCAATTATAAGATTCGACTCAATTAAATATTTCATCGACTGCAAAGATACACTGCATTTAGTTATATTACAGTGCGATCTATCAGCTTCAACGCGCGCTATAATGTACGTATATTCGACACGCAAAGTTTAAGTTAAAGTTAAAGTTTTAAAATGTTTAACACGTTTATGGTGGGGCGCAAATTCCAAGACACTGCTCACGATTTTTAAGAAAATAATTTTTTAAGTAAACTGTATTAAATAAACTGCAAGCAAAAAAAAGCAAGAAAAAAAATTAAGAAAATATGGAAGGTATTATAAGAGAAACTGAGGGAATTGCAAGAAAAATTTGCACACAAAAAAATTAGATAATTTTACCAAAAAGTAAAAAAGAAAGAAAAAAGATACCAACGCAGAAGTGGATGCATAAAAAATAATCAACTAGAACTTATGTAACCTGGAGGAAAAGGGGGAAATCTGAGAAGACTACTCTAAACACCTTCACAATGGCAATATGCAGAAAAACCAGGAACGGGCAACTCCTATATCCAAATGCAAGAGAGAATGAAAATAAAAGTAAAGTAAAGTTTTGGGTTAAGAGGCGCATCAGGACCTGCGAGAGCTATTTAGCGACTGTACCTACAGCTTAACGTGGGTTCCGAACCACGGTCATGAGCTACCGAAAACCCCGGTCAGCACCCTCCTCGGGTTATCAACCCCTGGTTTTATACTTAACCGAAACTATCTCGAGAAGCCTACCGACTGACGAGTGACCAACGTAGAAAACCTCTCAGAAGGCATCCGGCCTTACCCAACCTAGAACTGGCATGACTCCTTGTCAGATTTTACACTCTTACCTAGAAACATTCACAAGAATTTTAGAAAAACTTTTTTACCTAGTACGGGATTCGAACCTGCTTCACATTAACAGTCTTATCGTAAGGCTGGCGCCTTAGGCACCATAGTTACTGTGGCTTCAGAATGAAAATAAACCAACCAACCAAGGAAGAAATAGAAGAAATAACAAAAAGATTAAGAAATAATAAAAGCCCATGGGAAAGTAATATAACAGCTGAAAGGTTGAAAGAGGGTGGTGAATCATCCCCCCACTGAGCGCTGGAGCCTTTCAGGGGGCGGTAACGGGTACCGACGCAAATAGGGGGACGTTAAGACAGTCAAAGGGGGCGGCCATAGAGTACCTACCTATTAAATAAATATTTATCTAGATATCTAAAATTGGTATCTTATTATTATCGGATAAATAAGTATTAAAAATAAAATAAATTAGCATTATAGCCTGTACAAAACTAAAATAGTTGCACGTCATCGATGACGCTATTGGAGAACAGCAGAAATACCACTACATAAATTAAATAATAAAATCATCAAATGGAATGTATTCAATTTGGTTGTTGTATTTGTATTTGCATGTATACTTTCATTTTTTACCTTAACGATCGAAAACACTACTTTTAAGAACTAGCAATGTTATAAATAATGTCTGAATGATTGAGGCGTGGTCATAAATTTTTTTCTTTATTTGGTTTTTTCGCCACTATCTAAAACTCAAAAAATATCTGCTCTTATGTAAATAAAGAATCACTGGGTAAAAACAAAAAAACTAAACGGAGACAAATTTCCCATTGATTCTTTTACCTAACGAACAAAATTTTTAAAATATAAAAATGTTTTAAAAAAATATATAAACTTTTAACGTTAACTTTTCGGGAAGTATTCTCCTCCCGTTTTCAAAAGGAATCTAAAAATAAGGTATATTAATTTCTATAAATTATGAAAAGATAGAAAGTAAATATAATTTTGTGTATGTCAATGATACTTACAATGATAATTAGTTTTTAATGACAGTGACATACTACCAAAAAAATATATATGTGATGTTTACCTTGTGATTGTGATTGATTATTGAAATTCTTCAATGTTTTTAATTGTATTCTTTAGAATCCGGAACCATATTGAATTTAAATCTACAGAAGGCATGGCAATACAGTTATTTTTATTTAAATTAATTATAACGGTTTCTTCTGTATTTCTTCTGTATTTTGTTTCCTATTATTTTAATACCGTTTTGAAATTATTCCAATTGATTTTATGACCCGATTCCCATGCGTATTGACAAATTCTAAATTTATTAAAATCGCCCTTTCTAAGAAGGTTTTTATTCTAACATCTAACGGTCTAGATGTCTCACCTATATAGAGTTTGCCCCATTCGCAGGGAATTTTATAAGTCACATTTTTGGTGTTTTGTTATGTGTTGTTAGGTTTAGTTTTTGTTAATAGAGATCTAAGAGTATTTTTTGTCTTAAATATCATTCTTATGTTGTATTTATTTCTTATTCTTTTAATTGTGTCAGAAATACCGCGGATATAAGGAATTGTGAGGTTAACTGTTTGAGAGTTATTATTATTGTTATTAATAACTTGTCTGTTTTGTCTAGTATCAAAATTTTTAATATTAAAAGAAAAAATCCAAATAAAGGAAAAAAAAAATATATGAACACGCCACAATCATTCAGACATTACTTTTTTATCTATCACTTTTATTTTTAAACAAAATTTGTGTGACTATAGTTTCGTAAACGATTTTACATTCTCAAACCCTACTTCAAAACTAAGGTTTTACAGCTGTTTGTCTATTCTATGTACCTAATTTTATACTTTTAATGGGGTTAATTTTTTACAATATTTTAAATAGTGGGGAATTTCGGAGATCCGTCTGATCGTTTAATAGCTGTCTAGACGGATTTTTATTATATTTATAACTTTCAATAGCTTCAAAAATGTTTAATTTTTTGCTTTTTTAAACTAAAAGTAAAGAACCCTTTATTCTTAGAAAAAATATACTTTTTTTTAAATTGATTTAAATGTATACAGTAACCATAATTATTGTTTTAGCAGTACAATAATTTATTGTTTTAAATAACTGTAACTGTAATTTTATCAGTTTTTGTTTTAATTCATACTACCCTACGCCACTGCCAAACCGGAAAGAGTAGTCGGCCATATGCACCACTTACAGGATCATATGTTCCTTCCTGTAATTTTAAATTCAAAGATCTAGAATCGGCAACACTTAGACTTTCAACATTTATTATAATTTTGTTAGTTACTTTGTAATTTGCCTTTAATTTACAATTGATTTTTTTAATTGTTATTATAGTTTAAATAGTAAAAATAATTCGCTAAAGTAAGGTTATGATCTTTAATCTCAATCTGGCAACAGGGCAGTCAAAATGTTGATCACGTGCTTCATGACGTGTAGCTGTTTTTATTTTATACGAGCTATATGTAAGAACGATAGTTTATCACCATATGTAAACAATTAGAAAAAATACAAATTTTGCAAATTCTAATGCTGTTCCGCTACTGCACCACTTCAAAACTTCCTAACTCCCATTCGATCGGATCTTTTTCATTTTCAACCGGGGGGTCGTGGAGCGCGTAGCGCCAATGAAATCCCGACTTATTTTCTAATTCCATATTAATAAAAACGGTTCGGCAATTTCAATGGCCCGTCAAAAGTTCGTACGATTTTAATTTTGTTTTCCGACGGATTATTTCGGTTTAATCCGGTACTGTTTTTTGCGCGAATGCCACTCCCCACACCCCCCACTTTCCTGGGGGAGATTTTTTGGAAGTTTTGTTTGCGTTTGCTCTGCTCTATTTTGAGGGTGGCTTGGATTACGTTTATTTGTCGAGGAGGGTTGTGCGAGAGACTAATATTAAATATATTAAGTTCAGTTGAGTAAATAAATGTGTTTTTAATTGTTTTCGTAATGTTATAATGCGGCAAGACGTATTAGGAAGGAGAAGAAATATATAAAAAAAGATAAGAAGCACAGACTCGAGTAAATTGAAAATAATTTAAGACAATGATTAAAAGGTAAGGTGATATATTAAATAAAACACAAAATATTAATTTATTCCTCCAAATGTATGTGCCCTTCAAAGTGATCACCTCTCACTGTAATACGAAAGCGAGTCTGAAAAGTTTGCCGCC
This sequence comes from Cosmopolites sordidus, assembly GCA_031761425.1. Lineage (NCBI taxonomy): Eukaryota > Metazoa > Arthropoda > Insecta > Coleoptera > Curculionidae > Cosmopolites > Cosmopolites sordidus. The sequence goes on along the minus strand of JARFXV010000840.1, from coordinate 771,932 downwards.
TCAACATAAAGAAAAAAAACTTCAGCCATATTAGATGCTCAGTTGTATAACAGTCATTGATGTCAATCCATGTTGTTTTTGTAAAGATGGAAAAACTCGAATATCGACCCGTCATTAAATTCTTGGATTTCAAAGGTAATACGCCAACATAAATTAAAACCGAACTGGATGCTGTTTACGGGGACTCTGCACCATTATTTACCACCATTAAATTTTGGACACTGAATTTAAACATGGTTGTATAGTGATGAAACCTGGTTCGATACACATGCGGCGTCAGCAAAAAAGATCAGTAGATACATCAATAAAATGCCGAACCAAAGCACCAGCGATCAAGGGGAAAATAACTACAATTTTACCTGCTGGTTCCGATGATGGATGGATTCCAAATTGTTTACGGTTATCCTCCAAAAATATATTATATTACATTTGTCATATATTAACTGAAGATTTATGAATGAAAAGCTAATCGTGAGTTGAGTGCCGCCATTGCTCACTAACGACCAAAAAATGCATTCGAATGAACATTTCCGAAGCTCTGTTAAAGCAGTTTAAGCGAAACAAGTCATTTAACTCTTTCATCAAGGGTTAATAAGAGTTGTTATAACCGTAAATGAAAATTGGCCACGCCACTACACTCCGGAAACCAAGACGCAGTCGAAACAGTGAACTACAAAGGATGAATCGATTCCGAAAAAGCGAAGACTGTTTCATCGGCTGGAAAAATGATGGCGACTGTTTTTTGGGATAGTCATGCTAATCGACTATCTTGAAAAGGGAAAAACAATAATAGGGGCATATCACTGCTGATTAATTTTTACACCAGAGTTCCACAAACTCACAATTGATTTAACAGCGAGCGATATATATATATATATATATATATATATATATATATATATATATATATATATATATATATATATATATATATATACATATGTATATATACACACCATATACATATATATACATATGTATATGGTGCGTATAGACCTGGTTGGATCACGCAAAACATTCTGACTCATTTTCGAGTGTTCTTTCTGATCCTCCACACCTCTCTCATCCTTTCTCCGTGGATTCTCTTTCTCTCCTCCGTCCACTTTGTTTCCTATCTCCCCGAAACTTCGCCCTCTGATGCAACGTTCCACATATGCATTTTGTTTCTGTACGTTCTTCTAGCCTCAATTCCTGTCGGACCCATTTGTGCCTTTTCCAGATCAACTCTGACTTGTGTGATCCATGGTACTGTTGACTTGACTCATTGTATGTATGTAAGAATTCTGTTGGTGAGTCTTGTCGGTGGGAGTCTATTAATATGTCCATAGAATTTCAACCTTCTTTTTCTTATGTCCGTCGCTTCGTTGGACATCCTCTGTGGTATTTCGAGAATGTAGTCTGTATCCTTTTTCAGTTTTGGACCGAGAATTTTCCTCGTGATTTTGCGTTCTTCTTTTAGTATGTCTTCTATGCCGCTTTTTGGCCGCTTTTTGTATGAAGTGTAAGTGTCTCGCTTGCGTATAGTACTTCTGGTTTGATTACTGTGTTGTAGTGTCTTATTTTTGCGTGTGTGGATAGGCATTTCTTATTGTACATATTGTGTGTCTTGCCCTATACCCTCTTCATCTTCTGTAATCGAGTCTTCTGTGCTATCTTCTCTCCTCCTGTGGATTCGAGGATCTCACCCAGGTATTTGAAGTGAGTGACCCTATTTATTTTGCCGTATTTGGTGTTTTTGAACATCTAATTTTGAACGTCTAGCTTTGAGCAGAAGAATTAGGTTTTTTGAAAGGAGATTTGTAGGCCAACTTTCTCTGTACATTCCTTGAAGACTTCGATCTGTTTGGTTGCTCTTTTTTCATTGTCTGCGAGTATCGCTAGGTCGTCTGCGAAAGCCAGGCATGATATTTCTATGTTGTTTTTGGATCGTTCAAGTCGTATTGGTTTCCACTGTCATTGATTTTTAGATCTTTTTCCCATTCCCTTATGACTTTGTCCAGGACCAGGTTGAAGAGGAGTGGGGATAACCCATCTCCTTGGCGTACTCCAGTTTTAATCAGGAAAGGTTCGGACATTTCTCCCATATATTTTACTTTAGACGTTGTCAGTCAGTGTCTGCTTGATTAATCGTAGTGTTTTGGGGTCGTCCTTGTTCTTCTAGAATTTTGAACAAAAATTTTTGTTCGATGCAGTCGTACGCTTTCTCCACGAACGTGCAGATGGTTGGGACGTTCCTGATAGCTTTTTATTTCAGTATACTTTTTAGGTTAAATATTTGTTCAGTGCATGAGCTACAAGGGCGAAAGCCTGCCTGGTACTCGCCAATTTTGTGTTCTAATTGTTCTTGTGTTCTCTGGAGAAGGCACACTGAGGGGATTTTGTACTTTGGTAAAAATGGTTTGGTTTAAATGCTTTAAAGTTTATTATAAAAGTTTTTTGATTTATTTGGACTGCTGTTCAATGAGACAACAGTAGTTGGGAGTTATGCACCCCAGCCACTGGGTCCCACAATCTCATGTGAAACACACAACAACCTGCATCTCCATTAAAGTGAGAATGTTGTTAGTTGTTTGATCTGGAAGGAGGCCCATCGATCCCTTACATTGGAGCGGTAGTTGGTTCGATTCCATGGCGCTCTATGGTTGTTTTTCTTTCTTTCTTCTGTCTGTTTACTTCCTAAATATTTGTGATTGTTTCTAGGTAAGAGTGTAAAATCCGACAACGAATTACCTCTCAGTCACGCCAGTTCTAGGCTGGGTAAGGCCGGATGCCTTCTGAAAGGTTTTCTACGTTGGTCACTCGCCCGTCGGTAGGCTTATATATATATATATATATATATATATATATATATATATATATATATATATATATATATATATATATATATATATATATATATATATATATATGTATATAAATGCTTTAAAGTTTATTATAAAAGTTTTTTGATTTATTTGGACTGCTGTCCAATGAGACAGCAGTAGTTGGGAGTTATGCACCCCAGCCACTGGGTCCCACAATCTCATGTGAAACACACAACAACCTGCATCTCCATTAAAGTGAGAATGTTGTTAGTTGTTTGATCTGGAAGGAGGCCCATCGATCCCTTACATTGGAGCCGGTCGCGTTGGTGCGAACGGTAAGAGCATCGGACTGCCGCTGATGTGCCGAACCCGCATTGGAGCGGTAGTTGGTTCGATTCCATGGCGCTCTATGGTTGTTTTTCTTTCTTTCTTCTGTCTGTTTATTTCCTAAATGTTTGTGATTGTTTCTAGGTAAGAGTGTAAAATCCGACAACGAATTACCTCTCAGACACGCCAGTTCTAGGCTGGGTAAGGCCGGATGCCTTCTGAAAGGTTTTCTACGTTGGTCACTCGCCCGTCGGTAGGCTTCCTGATAGCCTGAGGGAGTCGGGGCTGTCTGCTCTGGGTTGTCGGTGGCTGATGACCGTGGTTCGGAACCCACGTTAAGCTATAGGTCCAGTTGCTAAATCGCGTTGTAGCTGCTGATGCGTCTGTAACCGTAAATTCTTTCTTTACATTGGAGGGCACATGTTTCGTCTGTTGGTGGTTAGACTAATCAGGGTACCGACATATGCTCTCTCGTCGAGGATAGAGGACCGTAACCCCAATGAAACAAACCATATTTGTGCTTTCTAAAAAACACATTCAGCATTTTTTTTACAAGTGTCCCGTTTTTTATGACCCCCACAATATCTGGAATATTTTACAAAATACAAGATAACATTTTTCTAACTCATTCAAATAAAAAACCGATTAAAACATCGAATAAGGAACAAAATTCCCAATCAAACAAAAAAAAACAGCAAAAAATACATGATACAAATTTTATAAACAATTATATTTCAAATTTCAGACTGTCCCGTCTGTCCCTGTGTGTGATGACACTCAGCTACTGCTGTCTCATTGGACACAGTCCAAGGAAATCAAACTCTACATATAAACGCCATCTGACCGGAGGTCGGCGAAAACGTGGGTTGTTGGCTGTGGATAGGGTCTCCTTATTCTTGATAGTATGGTATATGTCGGCACCCTGAAGAGTCTGAACCTCGAGGGACGAAACATATGTCATCCAGTTGAAGCGATAGGTGGAGCTCCTTCCTCCTTAGATCTCTTTGGAGAACGAGCCTAACGAGAGGCGAAACATGTGCCCTCTAATTTCAGGATTAGGTGGGGCTCGTCCCTACTCTAGCACCTAACAAAAGTGTTCATTTAGGCGGAGACGCAGGTTACTGTGCGTTCCACATGAGATTGTGGAACCCAGCGGTAGGGTGTACTTGACAAACAGCTACTATTGTCTCATTGGACGCTATCCAAAGAAATCTAACATATATATATATATATATATATATATATATATATATATATATATATATATATATATATATATATATATATATAATAATTTTTGTTATATATATTTAATTATATATAATACAAAGATACCGCCGTGGAGAGAGATATTTGAGAACAGAAATCTTTCATCTATACTTCCACGTACCTCTACTCGTTTCAACCGTCACCAGCACGTCGAGACATGTACCTCCCAAGACCGGTTTCTAGTCTAACAGCCGTCGTCAGCTGGGCTCGAGTCTAACGCAGAAGACAGCTGAATAGAAACGAACAGAGCTAGACCTAGTCAACTGGAAGTCATCCAGAATACATCATTAGATACATAACTGAAGCTTTTATCATCAGCCCAATTTCCAGCTTACACAGCATTATGAATTTAAAGCCCTAACCCATCAGGAGAAAATATCTACTCTTAATATATGCTACGAATTTCTGGCAGAGACCATTTAATCCTGAATATCAGTCATTCTTCCATTCTCCCGCAATAATCCGAAATAAACATCATAATCCAGTCCCACCCTTCATGCCTAACAATTTGTCCAGTTGGATCCAAGTCAGATCACGGAGTCGATTGTGGCTTTGTTCACTACAGATCCTCCTCAGGCTTTAAATTGCCAGCTACAGCAAATGTACTTACTGCGGAGCGAGTGGCCATTGAAATATTTCTCAGCTATATCATGTTAAACCCTGCAAATTCCTAGGTCATATTCTCAGATTCTAGGAATGACTTATCCATGATCCAGGACCACCTCGTTTCCCATCCGGTTATAGTGCTAATTGTGGATCTTATAGAATATATCATAGCACAGAATTCTTCCTTTCTATGCGTCAGAGACCCGGTCACAAGGCTATTAATGGTAATGAGGAACCAGATTTATTCGCAAAATACTCCATTCAGCATGATCAATCTTATATGCGCTGCTTTTATCCGAAAGACAATTTGCAATTTTTTATGCAGTCCTATTGGGATGATCCAGAGAGACTTAATAAACTGAAAGACGTTAATTCATTATTCTTTCAACCTTCCCCAGATCATCTGATAAGCAGGAAAATTACAATAAAATTGATGAGACTCATGATTGGTCACTGCAGATTTACACATTAGTATTTACTAAAACGAAAAGGTCCGTCGCTCTGTGAATTTTACAATGATCCCTGAATGTACGGCACTATACCCCCTCAGATCCTTTTTTATCTGAAAAAGGACTTCTTTCAAAAGCTTTGCTCAGTCAACATATCTAACATCCTTGCCTATCTAAAAGAAATTAATTATTTCACTAAAATATGGTCACCGCTAGCGACAATTCGCTGCAGTGCCAGCTAATTTTAACAAAAACAAACTAGTCAACACACCTGCGATAGCTTGTCCTACGATTAAATCCATCTGTGATAGAAGTCATTTCTGATAGAACCGATCGGTGATACTAGTAATCGGTGAAATGTATTAGTTTTTTTCCTATTTCCGTCTTTTTCCTGATGTGAGTTCCAAACTCAAAGTTTCTGGTCGCTAAATGATCTTGAAATCGATGCGACCTTAATCTCAAAATTCTCTCCTCCCCTCTCGCTCTTTCTCTCCCTCAAAAATAACAGATGGAGTAATTGATACTTACTCCATTCTTTATACATCTCATAGCCTAAACTAATATGGAGAGAAAAAACATGATTTAGAAAAAATATTTTCAGAAAAATAAAACTTAAAGCCGCTGGTTCTTAAAACTCCAAACAGAGGTTTCTAAGATTAAGACAAATAAACAAAGAAAACACGAATATATTAATAAAATATGTATTTAACAGCCTTATCTACAATATGCTTACAAAACAACAAAAAAAGTAACCACTACATTCCCAGATCACTTTTCTTCATATCTTATGGTGGAGGTTGAGGACTTATATCCCCCAAACCGCCCCTGGTGAGTTTCTCCTCCACCGTCGTCTCCAGTTTGGACACGCTCTCTGCCAGAGCGAACCTAGTCATCAAATATGCCTGAATGTTGGGTACCGCGATGGGATTCGAAGCCCATGGGAACGTGATGGGCGTATTGGCGTAGATAGAGGGGAGTTGTAGACGAGGCCAGAACGAATCTCCGATGGAGGGGATGACGTGCATTTGACAGTCGGCCATTGTTTGTTGATCGGACTGGATGAGGGCGCTGACATCGCGTCCGAGGGATTTTTCACGTTTCCGCCACTTGGCCCGTCGGTTTTGAAACCAAACCTGAAAATTGAAAAGAAAATGTTTAGAACATACAGTGTAGGAAAAAAATTTTTAATAACCACGGTTTATTTTCTAATTTATTTACCATGATAAATTTTATTATATGCTGGTATTAACTGAGCTATAAAGGTCAGTTAATACCAGCATATTTTCTGCAGAATTTATTGCATACTAATGGTTACTACATAGTGGTGACAAAACTAAAAGTGTACTCATTTTAAAAGATGTTTCGATTAATAAAGTTGTTTATTTCGCAAAAATTGAACATTTTTTGAAATTCTCGATATTTTTGAACAATTCGATTGACAGTGCATTCAGATGTACGATTGTGCAAACTATTGTGTAAGTATCACGTAATTTTCTAAAAACATTTTTCAGTGAACGCCCATTTTCATAAAATAATTTTGATTGCGTTGATTTAATTTTTTCAAATGTCATACATTACACTTCTGAAATGAAACCAGACCTAGACAAATTCACAACGCCATCAGTGTTTTATTCAAGAATTTTAAAAAACGTTCAATTTAAAAGACCCATTATGTTGTGCGCAACTATTATGTTGTTTATTATTCTCTGACCACTCCCAAAAATTCAAAAACCCATAAAATATAGATAATAATAGTTATTTTTTTATATAATAAGTACATATAGTTCTAAATGTAATAAAAAAACCAGCATTTTTCTTAATTTACGTGTAAATATTCTGTATTTTGCAATAAATGTGGCAAAACAAACAGATAATAGATAATATGTAATAATAATAACAGATAATTCCAATATACCTCGCCTAACGTACTGGACGGGTCACGGGTGGTGGATAGTGAAAGTTCCATTAGATATTAATGGACAGCTGCGAATATCTCAAAATAAGCAGCCCCGAACCAAGGCAAAAAAAACTAAATCCACTTAGCGTCTGACTTGTATCAAGCGGTTGTGTGGTCAGCGTCTGTTCACCAGTGGTGCGGCTGATATTTAAATTCTGGAACTAACCCCTCCAGTCTTAACCTCTGAACCATCATGATTCAAACTTTTAATTCAAAGTACAAGATGAAGCGTTCTAGTAATTACAAAATTACCCCAGAAGGTAGACAATCCTCTGCCAGCTTTGCTGGTACAGCCGGACTTTCGGATTGTGGGGCGTCAGGGCTTAAACGTAAAATCTTTCAGAGAGAGTCGGAGACCTCTGGCCAACGTCTGAAACGGAAAACAAAAACTTTCTTTCTAACGGTAAATATCAATTCTCTGCTGCATCCTGGAAAACTACACGAATTGGGGCGAACACTGAATCAGTAAAAAATCCAAATTTTAGCTTTGCAAGAAACCAGATTGACAGACGAACACCTTGGAATTTGACAACTACAGACTTTTTAAAAATAAAACGGACAAAAGAATACTCAAAAATACACCCCATCTCGGTGTTGCTTTAGCTATCTCAAGAAACATTCTTGGTTCTATAACTAATATCCAGCCAGTAAATAATCGACTTATGACACCATCCCTCAAGTGTGCTAACAAAAACTATACACTAATCAATGCACACCTCCCAGTTAATGAAGAAAATAAATATAATCCTGAAAAAGTAAATAAGTCCTGGGAAATTCTGGAAAAGACCATCTCTAAAATTCCCTCTAACCATGTAAAAATCTTATCGGGTGATTTCAACGCCCAACTAGGGAAAGAAAGAAAGTACAGGAAAACAGTCGGCAGTTTTTCTGCTCATAAATGGACTAACCATAATGGTACAAGATTGGTTGAACTATGTTCGCAGTTTAACCTAAAAAAACTAACATAGACACGGATCACTACTTGGCTAGAATCAAACTTAGCTTAAAACCTCAAAAACGTATTCAAAAGAGACCGCTAATACCAAAGTTCGACCCTACGAAAATAAAACCAACCCTAACAGCAGAGCTTAATAAACAACCAGCACAGAACTGGCAAGAATTGAAACAAAAAATTACTAAAACAGCCTTAAAGTTGGTCCCTTTACAAAAACGTAGAAAACATCCATTGTGGGATGAAGCAAGCAGTATTAAGCCGAAATAAAGCATTCAAAGGTTGGAACAGTCAAAAAACAGCAATAAATTATAACATCTTTTTGGAAGTAAGAAAAGAAACATCGAAACTAATTAGACAAACTAAAAGAAAATATGAAAACAATCAACTTAATGAAATAGAAAAAGATTTCCAAAAACATAACACCCGAAACTTTTACAAAACATTTAAAACTAAATTAACAGGCTATCAACCCCAAAGTATTTGCTTCCGAAACGAAAACGGACAATTAGCTCTAAATAACCAAGACAATTGCGAAATATTTTGAACAACGACTAAACTGTCCTGAGCCCTTAAACAAATTACCAACAATAAACCCTAAACAAACAAACACATATTGATTACCATCGAATGAGGATGAAAGAATTAGGCAAATCAAGCGACTTAAAAATAACAAAGCTTCTGGTGAAGATGGAATCACTGCTGAAATTTTGAAATCCGCTGGCCCCGGTACAATCAAGGAAATAACCAAAATTCTACAAGAAGTTTGGCGAACCGAACGGATTCCGAAAGATTAGAAAGATGCTCTAATCCATCCACTACACAAGAAAGGAGATAGAACGGATGTAAACAACTACAGAGGGATATCTCTTTTCCCAGTTTGTTACAAGATTCTATCTCAATGTCTACTCTACAGAGCACAGGGACAGTTAGAACTTAAAATTGGTGAATATCAAGCAGGTTTTCGACCGGGCAGATCCTGCCCTGAACAAATCCTGAATCTAAAGTTAATCCTAAGACATCAAAAACTGTACAATAAAAATCTCGTCTGTAGATTTGTCGATTTCAAAAAAGCATATGATTCTATTGACCGCGAATGTTTATTCCAAATTTTGAAAGAACAAGGACTAGATCTGAAATCGCTGGCAATTATTAAAGCAACATTAACTAACACAAGGTCAAAAGTTAAATTCATGAGTCACATCTCAGAGCCCTTCGAAATTAAAACTGGAGTGAGACAAGGGTATGGACTCTCGCCACTCTTATTTAACTGTGTTCTTGAAAAAGTAATACAGGAGTGGCGTGACAAAAAGCCGGCCGTGAATATTGACCAGCCCATTAAACTGAGGAGAACCAACATCAAAATAGATTGTGTGGCGTTTGCTGATGATCTAGCAATTTTGACTCGAGATATATTAACGGCAAAAAAAAAGATTGAAATCCCAAAAGAAACAACAGAAAAGGTAGGACTCCAAATTTCCTTTGAAAAAACACAATACATGACCTGCAACAGACTAAGAACACCATTTCTAAAAACAAAATATGGTAACATCAGACGAGTCCCTCAGTTCAAATATTTGGCTGAAATAATCATGGAAAATGGGTTGGAAAAAGCGGCCAATAAGGGTAGATGTCAAAAAATGGAAATGGCATTAAGACTTACACAAAATATTTACAACAAAAAATGCATATCTAAAAACACGAAATTGAGACATTACAACACAATTATTAAACCAGAATGTCTATATGGGGCAGAAACGCTCATTATGAATAGAAAGAGAGACATCGAGGACATTGAAAAGAACGAAAGAAAAATCATAAGAAAAATCTTAGGCCCCAAACAAATAAATAACACAACATACCGACTTCGAGAAAACCAAGAAATCAAACAATACACTGATATACAAAGCGATATGAGGAAAAAAAGACTTAGGTTTTACGGACACATAAAACGGATGAATCCGAGTGGATTAACTAGACAAATAGTCGAATTTTATGAAAATAAGAGTAGAGCTAAAGTAGAAATAATTAAATGGATTGCTGCAATTAAAGAGGATCGAAGATCAGCAAATATTACACAATGTGAAATTCAGTATAGAGGTTGTTTCAGACACAAGGTTAACGTTTGGGAGGTTGGCCAGAGGGAAAAATATTGGAAGACTGGAACAACTTGGTCTGACGAAAGGAATGTTTGTGATCATCCGTGTATTTCGACGCCTTATTGATGGCATTTTTCCATTTTTCAAAGATATTAAAATAATATTTTCCACACACCACCGATGACACAATATTCTTTTTAACCAAGAAAATATAATGAAATCCCTTCCCAAAATGTCACACTTCTTTGACTTGGTTGCAAAACCTTTAAGCCTTTTTTTTTATTATGAAAACATGTGAGAGCAAAACTCTCAAACTGTGCCTCTTTTGACATAAAACGTCAAAATTTAACATACAAAGTTTTTTCATTTAAAAATTTCTGACTTTTCCCGTGGAACGGGACTAACGTCTTATATGTAGGCCTGGCCTTTCCGCGTCACATAGAGCTCTGGTGCATGTGTAAAAAATTTGAAATAAAGTCCTTTGTTTTCAAAAAAGTATTTTCGAGCATATCTGGGTTAAGGCAAAAGTCAAAAAAATGAATTTTTGCCTCAAAGTGTGGCTCACCTTCCAACTTTTACGCGTTGTTGATTCGTGTATCGTTCCATAGTGAATTAACACAACAGTCTATGAGTAACATTTACATTTCAAACAGTGTTGCCGTTATTACGTTTCAAAATTCTGACGTTCTTATTAGAAAAACAATTAAAATCCCTGAGAAGATGATTTATAATGGTGTAGGCGAATTAATGGTTTTTGCGCCGTTTCTAAAGCACTTTATTCATCGAATTGGCGTTTCCCCTGCCCCGTCAGCTCACCCCACGACACAATCAGAACCGTATCGAAGACCGCCAGTCGACAATAAGACCATCCAGAAAAAAAACGCTCCATCTGCTTCCATTGCGGCCTCGGCGGCTGCTCAAATCGTTCCAGAAAGGGGCAATTACTCGAAGTGAGACGGCAACTTGTGTCCCCCCCTTGACGTCGCCTCGTTGCCGCCACCATCTCGGTGAGCGCGCGCGACATCAGAGAGAAATCCAGGCAAGTTCCGATTACCTCTATTGTATCTGAACAATGAGCAATCGGCCTCGCCACTTAAGCAGCAACAAGCCTGGATTAATTGTCCAAATTGTTACCAATTAGGTTGGAGTTAATGTCGGTCATTAAGCGAGCATTAACTGAACGGACCGTCTAATCGTGTAGCGATCGCTTTTACCGGTCCTGCGGACGAGCCTAACGGATGAGAGAGCATTATCGGAGATATTAAAATGGGAATGAATAGATGCACACGTTACGATTCAGATTTATTTCGTTTAGATCGTCTAACGAGAGTAAGCTTTTTCGGAGGGGTAGGTCTTTTATAATATGTCCAAAGCCTAATTTTTGCCGTATTTTTACTCAAAATTGGGTTAATTTTAACAGAAAAGATCAACGTCCCTTCAATAATTACAAATAATGAATCACCATCATATACAGGGTCTGATTTATTTTAACAGTTGTGGAAATTATCTTCCACAACCATGTTTGGGCAGTAGAAAATCCGTATGCTGTGTAAAAAAAAACCATTTTCAGCGCAGATTTTCATTAAATGTTTGGCCTGGCGTCGTAAATAGCAGAAAAGTAAACCTAAAATAAAGTAAATCAAATGAAAAATTCTCTATATTATTTTGACATACCTGGAGTAACAACCATCAGCGCATAGTCTACACAGTTTGGTACAGCTGAGTAAAACTACGAATTTGTTGACTAAAAATATTGCGATTTAACTCAAGTTACCTTAGTTCAAAAGATAATATTATTTTATCCACCTTTTGTGGTACCTAGTTACCGTTTTCTAGATATCTGGGTTTAAATTGTTCACTTTTTAAGTTGCCCTTTTGAAACATAACATTTGTGGGTGTTTTCCCTTTTTTTGTCTTAGTTCTAGAGGAACATAATCTAAATATTCGGCTGAGTTTGAAGAAAATTCGCCGTTTAAATTAGGTGGTAATTCGAATGGACCGTTGGGTTATTACATAATCACCATAATCATTAAATAATCACCAATAAGACCACATCAAACGTTCATTTTAAATTCGTGTCGGAAATGGCATTCGGATACTAATAAGGGTAGAGTTTCTAAATCTCACACATTTTTATTTCTAAAATTGAATACAGCTCTACGTGTAAACATTTTCCGTCTGTAAGCAATATATTTTTTAAAAAGATGGGGCCGACATTTTGCCGGGTACAACAGAAACGAGTAAATCCAGTCTGGCTGGCAAATCAGCTTCCGGTAGGTTCCCTACAGTCGTGAAGTGAAACGGATACAGTCCCTCCTCGTGAACAATTTTACAAAAGGGTGGACTTGCCTACCTTAACTCCCAGAGCAATGCGTCTTGTGTTTATATTAGGGTTTTCGGTTACGCGAACCACAATTTCTTCTTCCTGGTCGGTGGGTAGAGTCTTCAAACGACCTGCGGAATCTCGTTTCGGACGAAAAGAATCTGTTTCACCCAGTCTGTCGTAGAGATTTTTGGAAATCTTAAAATTCAGCTGTCTTCGTCATGGTTACGTTTCCAAATATCATCCATGAGACCGGCGTCCATTAAATTTTTCCTGCTCGTATATGCCTGTCTTGTTCTTGACTTAAGTGAAAATCTTTCAAAAACTGTTTTACTATAGTGTATTGAAATTATTATTTAAAACTTTTTTAGTATTTAAATACTAACAATATTAAATATTAACAATAAATGCAAAAGTTGTCTTGATGTATTTGTTTTAATCATAGCCTACCTAGGTTAAGGAAACAGATATCTACAAAACGGTAACTCGAAGGGACATTTGCAAAGTATACCTTATTTACGTAAAAAAGACAAAATAATATTTTCATTAAAAATGCCAAAACTAAGGCCCAAAAAAGATGTGATCTTTCAAACGTAGTCAAAAGTGTCAACAAACAACGCCCTCTAAAATCTACATAAAAATTTTGGAGACATTTAAATTTCTTATCTTAAAAAACTTCCCACTACCAAATTTCGTTCAAGAAAGATACTATTAAAGAAAGTTATTGACGAAAATTCTGTATCTCGGTTAATATTAACTTTTGGACTAAATTTTTTATACAAAATATCTGTAGTTTTGCTGTGTATCATTAATTAGCGAACACCCTGTATTTATATATATATATATATATATATATATATATATATATATATATATATATATATATATAATATATATACATGAAGTTTGGCGAACCGAACGGATTCCGGAAGATTCGAAAGATGCTCTAATCCATCCACTACACAAGAAAGGAGATAGAACGGATGTAAACAACTATAAAGAGATATCTCTTCTCCCAGTTTGTTACAAGATTCTATCTCAATGTCTCCTAGACAGAGCACAGGGGCAGTTATAACCTAACATTGGTGTATATCAAGCAGGTTTTCGACCGGGCAGAGCCTGCCCTGAACAGATCCTGAGTCTAAAGCTGATCCAAAGACATCAAAAACTGTACAATAAAAATCTCGTCTGTACATTTGTGGATTTCAAAAAAGCATATGATTCTATTGACCGGGAATCTTTATTCCGAATCTTGAAAGAACAAGGACTAGATCTGAAAACGCCGGCAATTATTAAAACAACATTAACTAACACAAGATCAAAAGTTAAATTCATGGGTGACATCTCAGAGCCCTTCGAAAAAAAACTGGAGTGAGACAAGGGGATGGACTCTCGCCACTCTTATTTAACTGTATTCAAGAAAAAGTAATACAGGAATGGCGTGAAAAAAAGTCTGCCCTGAATATTGGCCAGCCCATTAAACTGGGGAGAACCAACATCAAAATAGATTGTCTGGCGTTTGCTGATGATCTAGCAATTTTAGCTGAAGATGTATTAACCGGACAGAAACAGATTGAAATACTAAAAGAAACAGCAGAAAAGGTAGGGCTCCAAAGTTCCTTTGAAAAGACACAATACATGACCTGCAACAGACTAAGAACACCATTTTTAAAAACAAAATATGGTAACATCAGACGAGTCTCTCAATTTAAATATTTAGGTGAAATAATCATGGAAAATGGGTTAGAAAAAGCGGCCAATAAGGGTAGATGTCAAAAAATGGAAACGGCATTGAGACTACACAGATATACATAGCGATATGAGACAAAGAAGACTTAAGTTTTACGGACACATAAAACGGATGAATCCAAATAGACTAACTAGACAAATAGTCGAATTTTATGAAAATAGGAGTAGAGCTAAAGTAGAAATAATTAAATAGATTGTTGCAATTAAAGAGGACCAAAGGTCAGCAAATATTACACAAAGTGAAATTTAAGATAAAGGCTGTTTCAGACACAAGGTTAACGTTTCGAAGGTTGGCCAGAGAGAAAAATGTAGGAAGACTGGAACAACTTGGTCTGACGAAAGGAAAAAAGCTCATAGCCAAAGAATGAAATTAGTATGGGCGCAAAGGGAGGCTAACAACAACAAACACCTTTAATTGTACTTCGCGTGGTCCAACAGTGCCCATACGCGAATAATAATAACATATGTATATGGCTATACATGCCATTACATGGCTATACATGCCATTAAGAATTGTAGCCGCTCAATTCTCTTGACCTCTAGAAACTAATTTCTTGTGGTTAATTAGTCCAATTCCGTTAGTGAAATGAATTCTTGACTCATTCTATCCTTTTGTTTGTCTTTGCTTCTTCCGTTATTTTCTTCCACGTATCTCGGTCTTGATCCAGCCACCTACTTTTCGATCTCCTCCTTCTTCTGTTAATATCTGGTCTACACATTGTATTTTTTTTTACTACTCTGTTATCTTCCATTCTTCTTATATAGCTAAACCAGCGAAGTATTTGCACTTTTATGACCTTCACTATATCTACTCCATTTAAAATTGTTATTCTTTCAAAATTAATGAACCTTCTATATTCATCTTCAACTTTCTTTAATCCCTATATTCTTTTTACAATATTTCTTTCGAATATTCGTAACTTTTTCTGTTCCAAGCTTGTTAAATTCATTATCTCCTGTCATCACCGGGATAAAGCTGTTTTATATACTTTCATTTTTGTGTTTATACTTATGTTTTTGATTTTTCATAATGCTTTTGAATTTATAGTAGGCTCTATGTCCCGGCTCTATGTACTCTAGGCTCAGGTACTCTGTGATCTATCTCTATGTTTCTGTCACTTTTTCTATTATTCCCAAATATTTAAAGTTTTCCGCTACTTCAAATTCGTAATTTCGTATTTCTACTAATCTGGTTGTAACTCTTATCTTTTCATTCCTTATTTCCACATATTTGCTTTTTCCTTGATCTATTGTGAGACCTCTTTTATTTGCTTCTAATTCAAATTTCTGTTAGTCTTATTAGCTTGCCCGGTATTTTAATGTCCGTCATAGCTTTTATTACTTATCCCCGTTTCAAACTATCGAAAGCTTGCTTGACATCAATATACACAATTTGTAATTCCATTCCATATTCCTGAGATTTTTCGATTATTTGCTTTTGCTATATGCTACCGCGTCTATGGTAGATTTGCCTTTCCTACAGCCATGTTGATAGTCTCCAATTTTTCCAACCCTATACGCATGAGATGCTAAAGCACGCGGGTCTGTGTAGCTCTGATATAGTGAAGTCAAAGTATACATACACAACTACAGATTTTCGTTATGTCTGCCTCTGGTAGTTCTCGTCGTAAGTGTTTAAACAGCCCTGATTCATTTTGTTATATAAGTGGCAGTTTTGCCATCCCCATTCAACGGACTAATAGTAGTACATTTGTCAGGAAAGCCTATTTTGCGTATTTTAAAGTGAAAACAGGTGACCAAGATAAATCATGGGCCCCTCATAAAGTGTGCAAGCAGTGTGGAGAGAGTTTACGAATGTGGACGAAGAGAACACGTAATAAACTTTCGTTTGGTATACCAATGGTTTGGCGAGAGCCCAAAGATCACTTAAGTGATTGCTACTTTTTCATAGTGAAAACATCAGGATTCAACAAGAAAAACAAACATAAAATTGAGTACCCTAGTTTACCGTCAGCTATACGCCCTGTACCTCATTCAGCTGAAATTCCAATGCCAGTTTTTCAAGAATTATCTTCTTTAGAAATACAAGAATGTGAATCAAGTGAAGATCGAAGTGACTCCACCGACGAAGAATTCTAAGTTTCCAATGATTCTGTTCGTAAAGGATTCAATCAACATGAATTAAACGATTTAGCACGAGATTTGGGACTATCCAAAAAAGCATCGGCATTATTAGTATCAAGAATGCACGAAAAAAATTTGCTTGACAAAAGAGCTAAAGTCACTTACTATCGATCCAGAAATAATGACGGATTTGTATATTGCCAGAACGTAGAAGGTTTAATGAAAGAATTGGCCATTTCTACCTATAACGCAACTGAAGGTGGCGATTGTTTATAGATAGCTCAAAGCGTAACTTGAAGTGTGTTCTCCTACATAATGGAAATTTATAGGATTTAATCCCAATAGGTCATTCAGTTTCTTGAAAGTCATTGACTTGTTGCAATATAACATGCAATAATGGATGGTCTGTGTTAACCTTAAAATGGTCTGTTTCCTTCTTGCCCAGCAACGCGGGTATACCAAGTATCCCTGTTTTTTGTGCATGTGGGACAGCAGAGCTCGTGAGAAGCCTTGTGTGCAATCGAACTGCCCGCCAAGATCTGACCTAAGACCTGGTGATCCAAACATTTTAAATCAGCCACTTGTCGACAAAAAAAGCATTGTATTTCCACCTTTGCATATAAAACTAGGTCTCATGAAGCAATTTGTTAAGGCTTTGCCAATTGAATGAGACTGCTTTAAGTATATCATTTCGGCATTCCCTAGCCTGTCATATGAAAAGATAAAGGCTGGTGTGTTTGATGGTCCACAGATTCGGAAACTCGTTAAAGATGAAAATTTCACTGAAACAATGACCGAACTTGAAAGGAATGCTTGGTTGGCTTTTAAAAATATTGTTAAAGACTTTCTTGGAAATACACGAGCCCCGAATTACATGGAAATTGTTCAACAACTCTTGGATAGCTTTAAAAAGCTTGGTTGCAACATGAGCATCAAACTTCATTTCTTACATAGTCATCTTGCTAACTTCTCAGAAAATCTTGGTGCTGTTAGTGATGAACAGGGAGAGCGATTCCACCAAGATCTAAAGGTTATGGAAGCGCGGTATCAAGGTAGATGGGATGTCAGTATGATGGCTGACTACTGTTGGAGCATCAAGCGAGAATGTCCACAAACTGAACACTCCAAGAAAAGCTATAAGAATAAGAAGAAATTTAACTTTAATAATATGTTAACCTCTGTATGAATAAAATATTCTAATCTATTTGGTCAGATCTCACCTTATTTCCTTTCGTATATACACTTTTAAGGTAAAATGAGGGGTATGCTGTAGCTTAAGAACTTGATAGAGAAAAACTGTGAATATATTATATTCCTAAAGCTTCTCCCCCGTATCTTATCACCTCATTGCCTATATTATCCAATCTACCTGCTCTATTTAATTTAAGTGGAGTATTAAGTGGAATTTATTTATATATATATATATATATATATATATATATATATATATATATATATATATATATATATATATATATATATATATATATTCTTCTTCTGTGGATACCCAGATCCAATTCTTCTTCGTCCATATTGCCTTCCAGATTCCCACCCTTTTCCCCTTCCGTTCTGTTATCTGTTAATATTTTCTTAAAATGATTCACACATTCGATGCTACTCATGTTTGTTGTGTTTCGATTGGCATTTTGTCTTTTAATATATCTGTATAATTTTCTGTTATTCTTATTACATTTTTCGATCATCTACTTTTTACTAGTTTAATGTTTTTTTTTTCTAATTTCCTGGTATGCCTTATGGTCTACATCACTCCATGTTCTTAACTACTTCAATCTAGCAAGCCTCTTCCTCTGCCTTCTTCGTCAAACCATTCGTTCCTTCCTTCCTTCTATGGATTTATTTCCCATTATCTTATATGCGGCGTACTCAATACATTTTTTAAATTCCTCCATTGTACTTCTATGTTTTCGTCTTCTTGACTGCCTGCCAGTCATTTTCTTACTTCTTCATCGTACTTCTTCCTTATCTGTTATCATCTTAATGTTCCATCTCCTTCTGTTTGTTTGTAAATTCACTCCACCTACCATTCTTAACTTAAGCTTCGCTATAACTAGAATGTGGCCTGTACCCACGTCTGCTCCTCGGGACGATCTAACACCTTCTATCATTTTTTGTCTATGAGAATACGGTCTATCTGGTCTACAGTCTCGTTCCATTATTGTTTGTTTCGTTATACAAAGTTTCCCTTCAAATCACTCCCCTCCAGTATTCTTCTTTTCCCATCCTTGCATTTATTATTATATTAACAGCTGATACATGTATTTTATGTTTTCCTTTCTTTGATGTATGGACACTTGCTACATAATTTCCATTTTTAGATCACATGTGTGCGAACTAAAACTTCTTCGACTATTTGTTGCTCGCTATATGGATTTGAAAGTGATTTTACTCAGAAATGAAAAACGATTTAGCAAAGTTGATTCTTTATAGTTTTGATAAAGGATAAAAGAATTGACGCTACAAATAGTTACTATTCCATAGAATACAGCGAGCGGCTCTCTTCTAGTTCTTCTCTTTGACACGTATACTGCGCATTTCATATCTAGTAAATCGATCCCGCATTTGGTTTCGTTGGTTTTTTATTTTATGGGTTTATTTCGAAATTCGAATTCGAGAACGTAGCAGGTGTAGCGAACGCGTGTGCTTCTGCTCCTGTGTTTAATCTATTGTTGTTGCGTCATCGCGAAAATTAATTGATAAACTTTGCTGCAGTATGTTTAATGTTGAGTGTACTGAAGTATTAATCGTAGTAGCGTCTTGATTTGTCTTGTTAACCTTTTGAATTTTGGACATCGTGAACACTGAACACTGACTTTTTTTGCGATGTCGGCTTGTTGTGCTGCGTGTTCAACTTCTGCTAGCCGCGCTAACCCAGGCATTTGTTGTAGTGGACACCGCCGTCGCGATTTTCACTTAAAGTGTGTTAAATTGCCAGTGATTTTGGGTGAGTTGCCCAATGACTCGGGGGTGATTTGGTCCTGTAATGATTGTAGAAAATCGGACACTAGTGAATTATTGCGGGAGCTTCTCGCAAAGGTGAACTCAATCGTAAGAGATGTTTCGTCTGTGCAACAACAACAATCTGGTCTGACAAACTCAGTTAAGTTCTAGGGTGATAAGACAGATGATTTCAACAAGCAGATGGAGCACTTTAAAAAGGTATCGAGAGGGTTTGATAATATTCAGAGTGAGCTGGTAGCTGTTAGGAAGGAGTGCGCAGACTTGCGAGCCAGGGTGGAGTTTGCGGAGCACCAGACACGGGAAAACAACATAAAGGTTTGCGGTGTCCCGGAGGGGCGCGGGGAAAACGTCCAGGACTTGGTAATAAAAATCGCTGACGCCATAAATGTAGAGATCGATAAAACTGATGTAGTAATCTGTCATAGAGTAATGCGTTTTCCGCACAAAGACACTGGAAGACCTTTAACTAAAAATATTGTGGTAAAATGTGTATCCCTAGAAAAGAGAAACCAACTACTCAAAGCTGCCAAACCTTTGAAAAATTCTAATATTGCATTGTTTGTTTATAACATCTTTTGAATTTTTGAATAATGAGTACCCTTGAGAATGTTCGACTGGACTAACAAGGCAATGTAAGTTTCAATTCCTATAACGTCTGTGTCTTGGTAGTTTGATTTTTTGGTATTGGGACCTAAAAATCATCTAGACTATATCACCGGTAAACAAAAGTTTCCAAACTTTGCCCTAATCAGGCATACCTCCCAAAGCTTTTGCAGAACCTGCAAAATCAAGTGATCCGGAAATAATATTTCTACTAGCAGTACGAGTATTTCTACTTGATTCAATAGCTGACAGTACTAAACCGAATTAGGTATACGTATACCTAATGGTAATTTATTTTTTGTAATACTTATTTACGCTATAACAAAATAAAAATTTTAAGTAACTCCAACTTATACAACAAATGTCCCATGCCAAAAAAGTCGTATGGTAAAACGTTTGACTGAAGTAGGAACTTACTCTAGAAGGTCAGGGCAAAGGCGAAAACGATGCACTAACGACCGAGATGAACGTTTTCTTAGACAATATGCTTTAAGAAACGGGACTGCAGTGACAGTGCAGTTCTATGATGAAAAATTAACTCGAAGCTACCCGCAATGTCGCAATTTCTTCTAGAACAGTTAGAAGACGGTAGATTTTTATCCCCCATTTATCCCCCAAGTTATCAAGAAGATGTGGCAAGTGTAGACAGAATATTAGTAGAATATATTTCTAGATTAAAACATAAATTCATATAAACTTGAACAACCTGACATATCACCCTGATCCATACTCAACTGACTTTCAGGAAATTCCGAATCTCTACAATTCAAGATCGTAATCCTCACCTGTACTCTAGCTTCGGTTAAATCCAATCTCAATGCCAATTCCTCTCTGGTGAAAACATCCGGATACTGAGTCTTTTCAAACGCTGATTCTAGAATGTGCAGCTGATAAGTGGTGAACGTGGTTCTGGACCGTCGGACTTTTCTCGGTCTGTGTTCGTCCAACTCATCCAAGGTGTCGCTAGATGCCGTTGTTCGATCGTGTTTGGAATCTATAATAGAGTGAGTTGTTTTCTTAAAATTTTAAGTAAAACTGTTAGACATACATATAAAAATACCCTATATAGAATCTCGTGATTTTTAGAAAACTTCTCAAAACAACTTGCAATATATATGTTATGTTGTAGTAAAATTTGCTGACTTGGGATTTTTCGTGGCTTCAGAAGACAATCCAAAGTCAGGCCGGCCAAAAAACAAAAATCGCGATGAATTATCTCAATCTCACAGAACCGTCGCTGTTCGTAAATTTTTGATAAAAAAACAAATCTGTGTGCTTCAACATCCTGCGTATTCGCCTGATTTATCTCAGTGTGACTATTTCCTACTCTCGAGACTAAAATTGGTCATGAAATGAACGTTTTATGGCAGTGTTATCACAACGGCATCAAAAAGCCGTGATAGCATTCGTTGAACGTGTCCAGCGGTATGATAGAAACGGAAGGGATGTACTTTTGATAAATATTGGGGATTATTTTGATAAATAACTAATTGCTTTTTGTTAATTTCTAAAGTTTCGTTATTTTTCCGTTATACTGTATACAACTAAATCTGACAATTGATCCGGTACTCTGCATAATTCAAGTTTTAGTAATATTTTTAATGCTTTTCAAACAAATAGTCCAGAGTTAGAAGTTACTGCAGTCAGTCACTGCAGTAAGACGATATAAAAAACATTAGGACATCTACTTTATTGTCAGCCCTCGCGCTTCAGCGACTGCATAGCATATTTGAACGAGATTTTTTTCCCGTCGCATAGTAATTTCAAAGCGCAAATCTTCAGCTTCAAAACGAGGTATAATAACGAGCCTACTGTAAATATAAACTGCAAAAATTAGTTATAGAAGTGATGTCATTCGAAAAACAACAATTAAAACTTTTCATCTGAAAAAAGATGGTGTGGAAGCTCAGGATTTGATTTGTGCCTGTTTGGGAGATAATGTTTTATCATGCTGTACTTGTCAGAAATAGTTTCGATCCCCGTGGAATAATTTGTGAGTAATAATTCAATAATTATTTTCAATAATTATTTTAGTCATTCAACATCACCTGATTTAAGTACCAGTAGAAATTTAGAATATTCCATATTGTGCAATGAAAATTAAGTACACTTGCGAGTAATTTCACGAGAATAAAACTTAAAATTAAATTTCACATCCACAGTTGAAAATTACATTAAAACTAAAACCACTGTGACTCGATGCAACTATGTAAGAAGTGGTACGATTTTTTTTACACCAACGCTACTTTCAAATCCTGCTGAATACACAAAATCAAATCAAAACACTTCCTTGTCGTTACCAGTTTCAGTTCTGGGAACAGCCAGAGGTCGCATGCAATTAAATCAGGTGAATAAGGAGGAGCGAACTCAAAACACATCGATCATTTTGAAGAATTTCGATCTCGTTTTGGGCGTTTTTTTTAATTCGAACTTTTATTGAAAGACCTGGTCGTAGATTGTCGTAAATGACCTCTCTACCTTCACGAAATAATGCACGTCCCTATTATAAACAATTTGAAGCATTTTAAAAACTTTTGTGACACTTTTACCCAAGCTAACACAAACTTAATGACAGCACGTTGTTTCATTTTACTAAGATAGAGTGAACAATAGCGGTTTGATGCCAACGTCTCCTTTCTAGTAATGTTGCACGAATCTCAAGCTGATATCAGATGTAACTATTATGGGTACTTTGCTCGTTTACATTTTATGGTTTATAAATGGTTTCTTGAGATTCGATGTGATGAAACTAGCACGAATAACGCTCCCGTTGGGATCATTACTGAAGAAATCGTCAACAAAATTGATGATGGTGCTGGTAAACATCTCTACATGAACATTTAGGCATGAGAAAACTATCAGCGCAGTGGGTGGCCCTTTTACTCACTGCAAATCAAAAAGAGTCTCTTCACAACGTTGTTTAGACATACATAAGGGCAATCAGAAGGAGTTTCTATGACCATTCGTGACTGCTGATGAAACCTGATGAAAACTGAAAAAAGGTCAGAAAGACCACGATCACTGTTTTCAGGTATTCACGAGCCATTATTTTTATATATTATTTAGAAAAGGGAAAGACGACCACATGAGAGAATTAGGCTACATTATTAACCAAATTTCACCAGAATTGATAAAAAAATGCCCTAATTTGGCGAAGAAAAAGGACTGGTTTAATAGGACAATGTACTTTTCCATTCCTCCGCCATTGCAACAGGTAAATTGGTCAAGTTAAGCTACGAATTGATGCTGCCACCACCTCACTTTCCAGGCTTATCCCCTTCCGACTTATTTCTCTTTCCAAACCTGAAGAAATAGCTGACTGGAATAAAATTCACGACAAATGACGAGGAAAGTTTTTTAGGAGACATAAAAAGCTAGGACTAGGATAAAAAAAATCAAGATTCCATTACGACATGCTAGAGATGGCACTACTGTCTATGCGAAATCCATCAGTCAGATTTTCATCCCGCATATTGTCCCGATCTAATCTCCTGTTACGTCGAAGAAGATTCTTAGAGAAAAGTTCGAAAATATTACAACTTACTCACTATTACATCAGGACATGATTTAGTTTTAGAATTAGCTCAAATAATATCCTGATGATGCTGGCATGGTTAGCGAAACGTGCATCGAGAAATTTAAAAAAGTAAATTGGTGTCTATTCGAGGTTAAACAATTTAAAGTGACATTTACAATGTTCTAGGGCAGAAGTAAATATTCTACAGTTGCAAGGAAAATTATAAAAACAAAACTTGAAAATAATCGTGGCTACATTTGACGTTTATTTAAAAAAAAAATTATATGTAAAAATTCGATATGGTCAAGAATGTTACCCAGTTTAGCTCCGTTCGACATTGTTTGAGCGTTCTTTAAGCCACAAACAATAGAATTGAAACAATACTTAAAGGCATTGAAGTTTTGTCTAAGTGAAATTTATCTTGGACAAAATAGTCCAATTTACTAACTGGAACTGAATCCCAGTGATTATTGTAATATCCCGCAAGAACAACCTTTTAGTAAATACGATTAAGATTAATTTAAATATATTTCGAGAACCATAGGTCTAGATCAACTCTTCCATTGGAATCTTTGATATGAAACTGTCTAAAAAGATTAAAGCATCTCCCGA
The DNA here is from genome assembly GCA_031761425.1 of Cosmopolites sordidus. NCBI lineage: Eukaryota > Metazoa > Arthropoda > Insecta > Coleoptera > Curculionidae > Cosmopolites > Cosmopolites sordidus. Next base: position 747,601 of record JARFXV010000840.1, on the reverse strand, counting down.
TGATGCAAATATGCTCAGCGAAACGCGCATCGAAAAGTTTAAGGATTGATTTGGTGTTTACTGGTAAATATCTTCTCGAGTTTAGCATATTTCTAATAAAAAATTTGTTTTTCAGGATTTTTTATTAAAATCCTACGAATTACCCGATCTAAATCCTAGTGATTTAAAGGGATTTTCTTGAAATGATTGTTGGAGTGTCAAGTATTATTCAAGATAAGCTGATTTAGAAGCGATACGTACCCTCACTACTTGACGACGTGTTAAATCCCAAAATCTGGTCGATACTGTATACAGCTCGCGTCTTACTCTCCTGTACCGATTTCGACATATCTCCCTCAACTCACCAAGAAAAAACCACCCCTGAAGCAAATCTCAAGCCCAACACACTCGCCGATCTCAAGGGACACAACTCGTCATACTAAATTGTACACTGTTCAGGCCCGTCGACTATCCGAGACGATCCTGACAACGCCCATCGTGCTACCGCCGCCCAATGGAAGATGAGGACGGTGACGCGCACGCGCCCCCTCCACAAAGCCACGCCACACGTCCGCGAGGATAATCGGAGGGGTTGCGCCTATTAATGAAATTGATTAGGCTAGTTTATTAAAACGAGATTAAGTGAGTTTTTCAGGTGTCCTGACTGATATGGGGGAGGGGGGAGCGTCGGAGAGGTGGGGGGAGGGTCGATTAGCTGTCGATCGGCTACGAGAGGGGAGTATATTTATGAAATGTAATTATTACGATAAGAAGAAGTGATTAATGTGGGAACTGGAGATTGATACTGGTGATATTGTTTCAGTGTTGGAGGCAGGTATCATAATTTGTCGACTCTTGTTATTTTTAGTTAAAATTTGTTGTTAAACTAAGCAGATTTTTATTTATTTCGTCACAGCTTGTTGTACTTACGTAACACTGTCATAAATTATTTCTTTCAGGGCCAGTTTGTTTGAGTTTATAGGAAATGGTCACACGGAAATAAATCATGCGAATACGGAGAATGTTGGAATCGCTTATACCACTCGAACACACATGTACGGAATAAGCAATCATCGCCATAAACTTTTTTCATCAATTCGAGTGTTTTTGTAAAAGTTTTACCGCAGAATTCAGATGATATATTGTTTCAATGGATGGCGTTAATTATGTAGTACCGATTTAGGTGTAGGGGTACTTAGTTTTTTACTAAGGGGCGCTTTAATAGGGACGCTCGAACTTTGACAGTGTAAACAAATTCGAATCAACTGGTTCATCAAACTCCACATATTCAAAAAACATATGAAAGCTTATTAACGGGAACGTTAAAAGAAAAGATCGAAAGGGACTTGGATGAGGCACAAAACGGATATAGGCCAAAAGGAGAAGTAAACGTTTCTATATTTGTATTACAGCAATTAATTGAGAGAACAATAGAGGCAGGAGGAACCATTTAACTGTGTTTTATAGATATTTCGAAAGCATTCGGCTCAGTAAATAGAAGTCAGATTTGGAAAATACTGGTAAATAAGGAAATAATTAGAAGAATCTCAAATCTGTACGCGGAAAATATAAACCATATCCGAACAAAAAATAAAATATTCCAAAGGTTCATCACAACGACATCGGGAGTGAGACAGGAAGGAACCCCGATTAAGTCTCTCTCATAGTAATGGAGGCGATAATTAAGAAATGTAACAGAAGAATAAAGAAAACAACATGAAGATTTTTTTAATCTGGAAAGGGTAAAAATTAATCATTTGGCTTGTGCGCCGATGACATAGTACTGTTTGCGAAAAAGGAGAAAGACCTATAGTATAACTTAAATCTATGGTATGAGAAGCTAAGCAAAAATCAACTGGTATAGTTCGGTTCAAGATATTTCGCTGCCTTTCGGCAAAATGTTAATTGCCTCAATAAATGTCCTATAATATTCCTATTTTCTTTAAAGGCGCCAGAATCGGAGTGGTTTAATTTCTGAATATTTTTTATATTTCTGTTTAATTTCTTAATAATATATATCGATTTTTAACATATAGTTCTAAATTTCCAATTTAGTGTAATTTGTATTAGGAACTTTTTTTTTTTGGCTGTTATTTTCCTTAGGCATATTGGGCCAAAGGTTTATTTATAAACTAATCTTCAAAAAGTTCTCCTGCGTGGTCTCCATGGTGGTCCAAAGATGAATGTTTAATATTTTTGGAGGACAACCGTAAACAATTTGAAACCCGCCCATCCTCGGAACCAGTATGTAAAAATGAAATTATTTTTCGATTGTTTGCTGTGTCAACTTTGACATGTCAACCCATCCTTTTGCTGGCGTCTTATGTGTATCGAACCATGTTCGATCAAGGTATGGAACGATTTTCTAATCTGTATTTTTTTATAGAGTTTAAGTAGTCAAACCGCCATCGTCGTTATCGTTGTCGTTTCATTAATATTTGTCTTTTATTAATGGTCCAATATGCAAAACCCATTAGAGATAATATTCTCCGGAGGCTAGTTCTACTACAAAGAATGTTGTTTCATCTTTCGCCACAATATATTTAACTGTAGACAATGGAATTTTCGTTAATGAAGACGTTTTTACAGCAGTTGCATTTACATTAAGCCTCCTATTCATTAAAGAAGCATACACATTTTTAACAATTTGCTTAGCATTGGACGATAAATGTTTTCTTTTAAAATTTGCACTACCGGAGGCACATGATTATTATCTTGCCAAGAACGCCAAAATTTTAGTACATTTGGAATAATAACTAAACTATTTCGAAACTACTAAACCAGGTATAAAATTAATTTTATCTTTTTACCTGTTATTTTATTAGGCCCGGCCCTGTTTACGTTTCTTGCAACTTTGCCGGGTTTCGTTACGATAGAGGTTGTTACAGTTTATTACAGTCATTCGGGAAACGGTATATCTTGAACCGCACTATATAAACGGAAGTAAGACAAAAAATAATGGTGGTATCGAGAAAACAGAAAAACATACGAACTAGATTGGAAAATATAAACCAGGAACAAGTTAAACGATTGATTTAAATACTTTGGAACAGCTATAGCGGAAAATGAAAACATAGAAATAAAAATAGAAGGAGGGTTAAAAGCCAGCATCACATTAAATTTTTCGCTAATTAGAAAAAATAATTAACAAGAAAGAAATGAAAACAGAGGCTAAGATTAGAGTACACAATACACTATGCATCCCAACTTTGACATATGGCTCCGAAATGTGGAAACTAAATAAACATCAGAGAGGAAGAATACAGGCCTATAAAGAAAAAACATGGAGTGAATATATAGCACGTTATTAGGTCATTCAACAGATCTCAAGTCGTTTCAGTTAACGTTTATCTAAAAATTGTAACATCATTTTATGTCATCTCTAGGTGACAGGGATTGGCGAATTAATTTAACATATTAAATAATAAAAATCTAGCCTCTAGGTCTAGCAATGGGTTCCCCATTAAGTCCTTTATTATCAGAACTGTTTATGTCAAAACTTGGAACATATTTTTTTAAAAACGGATAAAACAAAAAATGTATTGTTTTGGTTTAGATATGTAGACGACATGTTGGTTTATTATACTGGAAATGACAGACAAATAGAAGGAACATTAAAGCATTAAAATATATTCATCCAAAAATAAAATTTACACTAGAAAAAGAACAAAATCAAAACATAAATTTTCTGGACCTTTCAATATCCAAACAAAATAATAAACTAGAATTTAATATTTATAGAAAACCCACATACTCAGATATAACTATTACAAAACAATCAATACAATAAAAACATAATAAATAACAATAAAATACAAACAATACAAAATCTGCAGTTTATATGTTAAGTTGCAACGAGTGCAGTAGCTGCTATGTTGGACAAACCGGCAGAAATTTTCAAACCAGATAGATACAAAGAACATAAATCTGCATACATATTAAAGAAACAACATTAAACAACCGAGGTTACAAATTTGAAAATTGTACATACAGCGCCCAAAAGCAAAAAACTAAACATTTTAGAAGCTATTGAAATGTATAAATATAACAAAGATCCGTCTAGACAGCTATTAAATGAACAGACGGATTTCCGAAATTCCCCACTATTTAAAAAATTGCAAAAAATTAACCCCAATGAAAGTATAAAATTAGGTACATAGAATAGATAAACAGCTGTAAAACCTTCGTTTTAAAGTAGTGTTTGAGAATGTACATATAAAAACTATAGTCACACAAATTTTGTTTACAAATAAAAGTGATAAATAACAAATTAAAAAAATTGTTTTATTCCTTTTTTGAAAAATGGACTATCACAAAGTAACGGACACATCAATCAATAATATTAAACAATATATTTAAATGAAAAATATACTACTACTAAAATGTTAGCATTTAATAATATTTATAATTTTATTTTGGCAACACTGACCCATATGTCATCTCTCAAAATAATTCATTTGTTTCAAACGGTTTCTTCATTTTCTTGCATGGGAGTGTTTTTTTGGACTTTATATTGTTGTGAAAATGCCAAAAGGGTAAGTACTGTAATAGTTACTATTGCAAATTGTTGTTCCATAATCAAACTCGTAATGTAAATAATTTTATTGATAATTGATTCTGTTAAATAATTGTTTTTGTATTCAAAATAGCACGTGTCACGTGCAAGTGACACTGGACAATATTATAATTAAATTGCTGTTTGGGCTGCGTGCGTGATAGTTTCTTTTTATATTTTAGGTTAACGTTGAACGACGCAGTTGATGCATTAGAAGCTGACGATCACTTAGATGGTGACATCAACTTATTACCTCCTGAGGATGGTGAAGTCACTGATGAAGACAGTGGGGACGATAATGAAGCCAATTTCCTTCACCTTCCCAGTAAAATGTTAAGTTCAGAAGTAAAAGTGCAGGTTAGACCTACTGATACAAACAATGAAGAAGATAATAGAGAACAGCAAATAGGAGAAGAACAGCATGAAATTCAAGAACCGGCTCGAAAGAAACAAAAAGATAAAGGAATTTACACTAAAGAAGTGGGCGAATAATATATCTTTTTTCTTCTAGCATGAGGTGGAATCGATTCTTTGAACTACAATATTGACATTTATGCGATAGTACTGTATTACCGCAAAATCATAAATTTGCTCAAGTTCGTAGATACTTGATGCTCATTCAAAATTTTACAGCAAAATTTCGAAAAACGTAGAATCATCACACATATTACATTAGACGAAACCATTGTGCCATATTTTGGGAGACATGGCACATATCCACGGGAAGCCCATCAGCTTTGGTTACAAACTTTGGTCGGCGGCTACACGGCATGGGTACCTCGTCAACTGCGAATTGTATCAAGGTGCAACTGGTCCGACTCTGAAGCAACAATCTGATTATGGTTTAGAAACCGTTGCCATTTTAGAGCTACACTTCAGGTTACCAAAGATTCTTGGTCCATCATCATCATTCTCGGATTATCTACGGCTGTCGCCGCCTCTCCGTCCCCAGTTTCCAGTTCGTTCTGTCGTGACACATGTCCTCTTGCAAATCTCTTGCTTCCATGGCTTCGTCAACGCCGTCTCTCCAACTTCTTCTTGGTCGTCCTCTCTTTCTTCTTTCTGGAGGTATCCATTCCAACACTTTTCGTGGCCATCTTGTCTCATTCATTCTTTTTGCATGTCCGAACCAAGTCAATTGTCTTCTCTCTATGTCGTCCACAATATCTCTCTCGATGTTCATGTCCCTTTTAATGTTTATATTTCTTATTCTCTCAAGTCTCGATCTCCGACAGCTGCTTCTCAAAAAATCCATCTCCGTGGCCAGTAGTTTTCTTCTATTAGTATTATTTAAGTCCCACACTTCTGAACCATAAGTCAAAACACTCTTTACGATTGAGCTATATATGCGAAGTTTTGTTTCTCGCCTAATTTTTCTTTCCCACAGGACAGAGTTGAGTGCTCTAATGATTTGTCTACCTCTTATTATTCTTGTTTGAATTTCATCATTACTATTACCTTGCCTGTTGAAGATCACCCCTAAGTATTTAGCCTTGTCAACGTTTTTTATTGTTCCGTTTTCCAAGGGTAAATCGTCGTTGTCATTACTACTCACCGCTAAGTATTCACATTTATTTAAGTTAATTGTGAGACCAGCTAGTGTGTACTCTTCATTTAGTTTCCTCACCATATAGCTCAAATCCTGTTGGTCTTCTGCAACCACTATCTGATCGTCGGCGAAATAAAGAGTATATAGGGTGTCATCCCCCACCCGAAGGCCCATGTTCCAACACTTCCGTGCCCAGCCTTTCATGGATTGGTCTACGTATAGTTTGAATTAGGTGGGAGATAGACAACATCCTTGTCTTAGCCCCTTTGTTGTATTGAATGATTCAGATAGTGATGTTCCAATTTTAATAACCGCAGAATTCTGTTCATAGTAAAGTTGGACGGCCCGAATCAATGTTGGTCTAATCTTGAGAGTTTCCATTGCTTCCCATAATTTCGATACTGGTACACTGCCATAAGCTTTTTCTAGGTCTATGAAAGCTATATGCGTCTCCCTGTTTCGCTGGGTTCGTTTTTCTAGGGCTATTTTTAGAGTGAAAAGGTTGTCTGTGGTGGATCTCCCTGCCCGGAAACCGGCTTGTTCTTCCGCTTGTTTATCCTTGATGTCTTCTTCTATTTCATTTCTAAGGATTCGGGAATATATTCTTCCTATTGTTGGGATTACCGCTATACCTCGGTAATTCTTAGGATCATTTTTTGAGCCTTTTTTGTGAATGGTTGATATATATGATGTTCTCCATTCGATCGGCGTTTCTTCCCCATTCAGGCATCGTTGAAACATATTCTTCAACATTCTTAAAAGTTTTTCGGGTCCATACCTTATGAATTCCGGGTGGATCCCTCCAGGTCCAGGGGATTTTTTTATTTTTGTGTCTTTCACAGCTTGTTGCACTTCTTTTAGTTGGAGATCTATAGGAGTTAGATTATTTATTTGGTGTTGTTTTCCTGGAAAATTTTCACGTCTCTCTTCCAAAAGGTCTTTAAAGTGGTGTACCCAGTCTTCATTTGTTATGCCCCCTAAGTTAGGTATTTGTTTTTTTTTTGTTTTTTTTTTGTTTTTTGTTTTTTTCTTGGTCCATACAACCTAAATTTTGACAATTTTTTCACTGGCTTGCCTTTGCTGAAATATTTACACAAGAACAAGAATTGCGGAGTGCCTCTTAAATGGAGAGTTTCAATTGAAACTAGACTAGGATAAATAAAAGATATTATGGTAAAAATTTCTTCTTATAGCTTTTCCGGGAGTGTTCAGTTTGTGGACATTCTCGCTTGATGCTCCAACAGTAGTCAGCCATCATACTGACATCCCATCTACCTTGATACCGCGCTTCCATAAGCTTTAGATCTTGGTGGAATCGCTTGCCATGTTCATCACTAACAGCACCAATATTTTCTGGGAAATTAGCAAGATGACTATGTAAGAAATGCAGTTTGATGCTCATGTTGCAACCAAATTTTTTAAAGCTCTCCAAGAGTTCTTGAACAATTTCGATGTAATTTGGGGCTCGTGTATTTCCAAGAAAGTCTTTAACAATATTTTTAAAAGCCAACCAAGCATTCCTTTCAAGTTTCGGTCATTGTTTCAGTAAAATTTTCATCTTTAACGAGTTGCCGAATCTTTGGACCATCAAACACACCAGCCTTTATCTTTTCATATGACAGGCTAGGGAATACCGAAATGATATACTTAAAGCAGTCTCATTCAATTGACAAAGCCTTAACAAATTGCTTCATGAGACCTAGTTTTATATGCAAAGGTGGAAATACAATGCTTTTTTTGTCGACAAGTGGCTGATTTAAAATGTTTGGATCACCAGGTCTTAGGTCAGATCTTGGCGGGCAGTTCGATTGCACACAAGGCTTCTCACGAGCTCTGCTGTGCCGCATGCACAAAAAACAGGGATACTTGGTATACCCGTGTTGCTGGCCAAGAAGGACACAGACCATTTTAAGATCAACACAGATGATCCATTGGTGCATGATATATTGCAACAAGTCAATGACTTTCTTTATGTCGCCATATTCTTCACGCAAAGAAACTGAATAACCTATTGGAACTGAACCGTATAAATTTCCATTGTGTGGGAGAACACACTTCAAGCTACGCTTTGAGCTATCTATAAACAATCGTCATTCAGTTACGTTATAGTTAGAAATGGCCAATTCTTTCATTAAACCTTCTACGTTCTGGCAATATACAAATCCGTCATTATTTCTGAAGTACTGCCTAAATTTACTTTCTCTGGATCGATAATAAGTGACTTTAGCTCCTTGTCAAACAAATTTTGTTCGTGCAGTTTTAATGCTAATAATTCCGATGCTTTTTTGGATATATCACATATTTCAGCCATTTTAGAGCTACACTTCAGGTTACCAAAGAATCTTGGTCCATACAACCTGAATTTTGACAATTTTTTCACTGGCTTACCTTTGCTGAAATATTTACACAAGAATAATATTGGAGGAACCGGAACTATCAGAGAAAACCGCTGTGAGCTGGTTTACAAAACCTCACAAGCAATAATTGCAGCTAAGTGGCATGATAATAGTGACGTCAATGTGGCCTCTAATTGTCATGAATTGTCACCAATGACAAAAGTCGATCGGATTGGTAAAATAAACAAAAAACTGTCAAAAATACAAGTTGACTGTCCATCACTTATAAAAATGTACAACGGGTCGGGTAGCTTCGATGGGAATGTCAATTCCATGAGTATAGTTTTACGAGGAAAAAAATGGTGGTTTCCACTTTTTGCTTTCGGACTGGATGCATTTTGCCGAACTGCTTATCTAATCAAAAGAAAGTGTGGTAGTAACTGGACCTACTGCGAGTTTCGCAGGGCTGTCGTGATATCCTATTTACAAAAATACCGCAAAATGATTGCGGAGTGCCTTTTAAATGGAGAGTTTCAATTGAAACTAGACTAGGAGGTAGTTCAGCTGATGACATGGAGAAAGATTGTTCACAACGCCTCTGCGGTTATGCCATGAACGCACAAGAAAAATGTATTCTACCTGTAACATAGATTTACACATCAAACGCTGGTACTAATTCCACAACAAGTAAGAAGTAAAGCGTACATACATTCCTAACATAAGTAAATCCATATTCTTTTTACACTAATAAAACTATAGAGAAGAAAATAAGTTGTTTTCTTTTTATTTTCACATAAAGTGACCCCCTCTACAAAAAAATAAAGAGCTGAAATTTGTGTCTTATTTTTAATATGTAAACACGTTAACTAGCTCAAAAAAGCAATCGTTTTCGTTCAGATAGAAGCATGGGAACTGACGAGTTAATAGAACCGTCTATATAAAAGGTAACTTAATATGCACTTCTGGATTTCCTTTTTAAATAATACCAACTTTAGGAAGAATAACAAGCTTATAGTTTATTTTCAAAAAGTAGAAATATTTCTGTTATGTTTTAAAAATAATATTCCCCATATGTCCCTCTCTGTTGATAGCCTGATGATGCTAACTGGGTTAACAAAATATGCAACGAGTAATTTCAATCGGTGTGTATCTCGTTATACGAGGGAAAAACTGACAAACGTTTTTGTTATGTCAATTTACGTTAACAACACCCTTTATATAAATGTAATAATGTTACGATATCATTAAAATGAACGCGAAGTTGTTACAGATAAATGCCTATGCCGAAAGTGTGAAGTGCTAAAGTGAAGGGCTCGTAAACATTATATCAGGAAAAAAACGATACGAATAGAGTTATTAATTTTCTTCGTAAAATATTAATAACATTTATTATTACCACTCCATTTTATGTTCAACACCTGCATGCTCATGTACTTATTAAAGAACACGGATGTTTATTTGTGTATATACGGGGTGTATAAATGGTCTACCAATAAGAAAGATGGAACTTCAAAATTAAATAAAACACATTTTTTACCCAATTTTCTATTTTAATAACATGGTTAATCGAATTTATCCAACTTATTCTGGAAATACTACCTACAACCTTCCTAATTAATACACTGAGGAACAGCAATTTTGTTGACTTGGATCTGTGACTTGTTTTTGACTAATTTTTCATCTCGGAATTCAAAAATATTCACAGTTTTTCTCTATCACGTCAAGTTCTTAAGCTACAGCATACCCCTCATTTTACCTTAAAAGTGTACAAACGAAAGGAAATAAGGTGAGATCTGACCAAATAGATTAGAATATTTTATTCATACAGAGGTTAACATGTTATTAAAAGTTAAATTGTGTTTATACAAAAAATAAATAAAAGATATTATGGTAAACATTTCTTCTTATAGTTTTTCCTGGAGTATTCAGTTTGTGGACATTCTCGCTTGATGCTCCAACAGTAGTCAGCCATCATACTGACATCCCATCTACCTTGATACCGCGCTTCCATAACCTTTAGATCTCAGTGGAATCGCTCGCCCTGTTCATCACTAACAGCACCAAGATTTTCTGGGAAGTTAGCAAGAAGACTATGTAAGAAATGCAGTTTGACGCTCATGTTGCAACCAAGTTTTTTAAAGCTCTCCAAGAGTTCTTGAACAATTTCGATGTAATTTGGGGCTCGTGTATTTCCAAGAAAGTCTTTAACAATATTTTTAAAAGCCAACCAAGCATTCCTTTCAAGTTCGGTCATTGTTTCAGTAAAATTTTCATCTTTAACGAGTTGCCGAATCTGTGGACCATCAAACACACCAGCCTTTATCTTTTCATATGACAGGCTAGGGAATGCCGAAATGATATACTTAAAGCAGTCTCATTCAATTGACAAAGCCTTAACAAATTGCTTCATGAGACCTAGTTTTATATGCAAAGGTGGAAATACAATGTTGTTTTTGTCGACAAGTGGCTGATTTAAAATGTTTGGATCACCAGGTCTTAGGTCAGATCTTGGCGGCCAGTTCGATTGCACACAATGCTTCTCATGAGCTCTGCTGTCCCACATGCACAAAAAACAGGGATATTTGGTATACCCGCGTTGCTGGCCAAGAAGGAAACAGACCATTTTAAGGTCAACACAGATAATCCATTGGTGCATGTTATATTGCAACAAGTCAATGACTTTCTTTATGTCGCCATATTCTTCACGCAAAGAAACTGAATGATCTATTGGGACTGAACCGTATAAATTTCCATTGTGTAGGAGAACACACTTCAAGCTACGCTTTGAGCTATTTATAAACATTCGCCATTCAGTTGCGTTCTAGTTATAAATGGCCAATTCTTTCATTAAACCTTCTACGTCCTGGCAGTATACAAATCCGTCATTATTTCTGAAGTACTGCCTAAATTCACTTTCTCTGGATCGATAGTAAGTGACTTTAGCTCCTTTGTCAAGCAAATTTTTTTCGTGCAGTTTTGATGCTAATAATTCCGATGCTTTTTTGGATAGTCCAAAATCTGGTGCTAAATAGTCTCAAATCTCGTTCTCGTAATAAATAATAATATATCTTTAATTCATGTTGATTGAATCCTTTACGAACAGAATCATTGGAAACTTTGAATTCTTCTTCGGTGGAGTCACTTCGATCTTCACGTGATTCACATTCTTGTATTTCTAAAGAAGTTAATTCTTGAAAAACTAGCACTGGAATTTCAGCTGAATGAGGCACAGGGCGTATAGGTGTCGGTAAACTAGGGTACTCAATTTTATGTTTGTTTTTCTTGTTGAATTCTGATGTTTTCACTATGCAAAAGTAGCAATCACTTAAGTGATCTTTGGGCTCTCGCCAAACCATTGGTATACCAAACGAAAGTTTATTACGGGTTCTCTTCGTCCACATTCGTAAACTATCTACACACTGCTTGCACACTTTATGAGGGGGCCATGATTTATCTTGGTCACCTATTTTCACTTTAAAATAAGCAAAATAGGCTTTCCTGACAAATGTACTAATATTAGTCCGTTGAATGGGGATGGTAAAACTGCCACATATATAACAAAATGAATCAGGGCTGTTTAAGCACTTACGACGAGAACTACCCGAGGCAGACATAACGAAAATCTGTAGTTGTGTATGTATACTTTGACTTCACTATGTCAGAACTACACAGACCCGCGTGCTTTAGCATCTCATGCGTAACTGACCGAACTAGTTTTGGATGACGCAACGTCACTCACGCCCCCACTCTTAGGTCGAAGAAGGTTCTCCGGTAGGAGAGCAGTAGTGACTTCTGTGATTCGCCAAGCTTAGACGGATGCGCAACAACTGTAGAGAAAAAACTTGACGTAATAGAAAAAAACTAAATAAAGTTTTGGAATTAGCATGCCTATTTACGTATAAAACAGCTAAAATATCGAACTCAACAGAAATTATTTTTCAAATTGTTCTCCAGTGATATTGCAGCATTTAACTTGAGTCGGTATCAATCGTTTATTAACATACAGTTCTACAATAATTAAACTGCCATCGTCGCAATCGTTTTGATTCCATTAATATTTGTCTTTTATTAATGATCCGATATGCAAAACCTATTAGAGATAATATTCTCCGGAGGCTAGCACTGCTGCAAAGAATGTTGGTTTCATCGTTGCTTAGTTGCTGTTGCAATGAACCGAATTGCAGACACCGTTTGCTTTTCATACATAGCATGAATTTTGCTTCGAAGTCTTTGTCGCTTTCGTCAACACATTTGCTTTCACCAGAATCACTACGAACTTTTTGGCTTTAATTGGCTTTGTCTCAACGGCGTTTTCGTTAATGAAGACGTTTTTGCTGCGACTGTATTTACATTAAGCCCCCTATTCACTAAAGAAACATAAACATTTTTAACAATTTGCTTAGCATCGGACGATAAATGTTTTCTTTTAAAAAGTGTACTACCGGAGGCACAATGATCATTATCTTGCCAAGAACGCCACATTTTTAGCATATTTGGAATAATAAAAATACGATTGAGATAGAACTGCACTGTCTAAGAAAAGAATGCGAATTAAACTAAATAATTTCAAAACTACTAAACCAGATATAAAATTAATTTTATCTTTTAACCTGTTATTATATTAGGCCCGGTCCTGTTTACGTTTTTTGCAACTTTGCCGGATTTCGTTACGACAGGGGTTGTTAACAGTTTATTGCAGCCATTTGGTCAACGATATATCTTGAACTGCACTATACGCACAACCGATTTGAAATTTTAGAGCGGCCTATAAAGCCGCACGTCAGTGTTAACGTTCTTATTTTTTTATTAACTGTGTACAGTTATTTGTAGTTTCATTTGCAGAATTGTAATGAAAACAGCGAAATGGAATCTCAAGGTACATCAAGTAAGAAACGCAAATCAAATCTATCGGAAAATTGTTATAGATCTTAGTCAAGAATGATAGTTGGAACTTCAAGTAGTCATTTTGAAGGTGCCATCACGTCCTGGCTGGGATTTGAAGGTTATAGTAATTTTGAAGCCGACGATATTGGAGGTAATTATGTACTCGAACGGGGTGACCACTGATACCAACACTGATGAAGGAGTTTCCGATTTTGAAGATGTGCAGGAACAAAGGCAGTTTTTATCAAGCGAAGACGAGGGTCCTTCGGCTAATTTTCAGTTGTATTATAGAAAGAATAGATACAAATGGTCGAAGTGTAGACCAAATAGATCTGTGTGAATAGAAGTGAATAGAAGTGTAGAAAACAAGTTTTAATTCGGACAGGTGTTATTTATTATGGTAAATAAATTAGAATAAAAAACCTGGGTTTCATTTTTTTTATCACTATTATTTTATTGGTTACCACTGAATCAGGGAAGTCTTGTTTCTTTTTAAAGTTTCTCCGATGTTTTTTTTAATAAAGATTTTTTTTTTTTTATCATCCACATTCTTGGCACTTGTAGTCGAGATATAATACCTTTAAAATTCATTTCGCACGTTTCATAGAGTACAAAGTGAAACTAACGACCCATACCCCTTTAAACTCTCCCCACTTACGTTCAGCCCCTGTCTCCCCGCCGTTCCTATTCCGGTCCACTAATTGCAGCGAATCCCCAGTCAGAACGGCGCCAGTGATTTAATAATTCTGGAGATATTAATAATGGTAATTGTGTTACATTCAATTTTGGATGCTTTGAAGTTGCGCATTTGACAATCGGCCATTGTTAAAATTTCCATTATCGACTTGACAGTGACAGTTTCGCACCAATACCCGAAAACGAAATGGCATTCGATTCAGAACCGATCCCTTTTCGACAGGATTTAATTTTCACCTTTTTCATGCCTTTTTACCCTGTCATGTTTATGAAACCGGCTTTAAATATAACTGCTCACAGTAGAAAATGAGAGGAACAATTAATACGTGGGTTAGTGAATTTATACTCGCACACAGAATGTCGAAAAAATAAAGGAACTTTTTAAATTAAAAAAATACTAGTTTTTTGTCGAAAGTATTTCTTTTTCGTTTAAAATACATTCCTTCCGTCTCAGTATCCCGCTGGACACGTTTCCCAACCCGACGGGGTCCCCCGGTCCGAGAAGTCGCGAGCTCAGAAGTAACCTAAAATTTTTAATAAAATGTAGTAAAAATTATAAATTTTTTATAAGTACTTAAAATCAATTAAAGTTAGACACAACTAAAAACCATGTACAAATCCAAATAAATTATTAAGAAATTCAAAGAGATATTTTAAAAACAGATCAAATGTGTGAACTTTACCCCTATTGTATGATCGAGAACGACGAAAATGGAATCCCAAAAGCGCTCGTCAGTAAAGTCATTTTAGGATTTCTTGAAGTTAAAGATCAAACTGCTTCAGCAATGTCCAACCAAATTATTAAATCCATAAATGACAAAAATATATCTCTAAATATGTGTCGAGGACAAGGATATGTGCTAACACAATGGTGGAGTTCAAAAACTCATAAAAGATATCGAACCAAATGCGATATATGTTGGGCATTGTGCTGCTCATAACTTAAATCTGGTACTTAATGATGCAGTAAGAGAGATTATTTATATACAACATTTTTTTGAAACAGTTCAGCAAATTTATAATTTTTTTGGGCGTAGTATCAAAAGATGGAATATCTTATCAAGTTTTATATCTGATAAAGAAAGGAAGTCTTCAACTTCGATAATATTAAAAACATTGAACCCTACTAGATGGGCAGGACGTTATAATAATATTTTTGCCTTAAAAGTTCGGTTTGTTCAAAAAAGTTTGTTCAAAAATCGCTAACGAAAAAAGTTCTGTTAAATTGCAAATCAGATGAAAGAAATGAAGTTATTTCACTCAAAAAGAAAATCGAGAACTACAATTAGTGCTGAAAGATCATTTTCGAAACTAAAATGAATAAAACCTATTTAAGAAACTCTTCCTTTCTTCCTTTTATGGATCAGTTTGAGTTTAGGGAACAGGGAATAATCACACGAAGATATATCAGGCAAATACGGAGGATATTGAAGCACAGAGACTCAAAACTTACTGCTGAAGAGGAATTACCCTTTGATGAATGTGATGAAGAGGAAGAAAACCCATTGAACTGGATATATATGAAGCAGATAGTGAACAGGATATTTCAGACAATGAATCGGGTGTTTTGGTCAATTTTTCATACGAACAAATCAAACTACCAAATGGAGAAAACATTGTCCTCGAAAAAATGTGAAAACCTGATCATAAAATTTAGTTACCCATTTTCACAGTCTAAAAGGAATTGTTAAAACACTAAACACTTCTTTGCACACTAACTTCTTGCAACAATAAAAACCTCCAGCAAATCAAACAGGATGATTATATGTCACAGGAAAAACGTTGCCCGACCAGATATTTCTGCAAGAAATGTCACACTTATGTATGTTTGGAACACGCTCTAATAACACTAGTTTACACAGTTTTTATATCTCAACTGAAAATTGTTTATTTAGTTAAGAGTTATCCAGAAAAAATAATAAAATTTCTGTCATGTCTGCTTTTAGAAATTTTTATTTACTTTTAAAAATGGAAACAAAATCTTAGTATGAATAATAAAAAAAATAAATATATATTTGTGGATCGGTTTCTCTTATAATGGACCCGCAGTAATCCCCAAATATGTTTTCATCCCAAAATCCTTGATGTCGTTCTTCGAAATTCTTTAAATCTTGGTGAAAACGTTCTCCCTGTTCGTCACTCATACCTCCCAAATTTTCAGGAAAAAAACAAATGCGAGTGCAGGAAATGAATCTTCAATGAATCTGTTGGAACTTTTTCAATGAATCAGCAACAATATCTTTATAATTTTCACTTTTTTTATTTCTCAAAAATTTTTCGACAACCATTTTGAATGAATGATCTCAAATCTCTAGTCCTTCTGTCCCACAGACAAAGGAAACTAGAGTATTTTGTGTAACCATCCTGCAATCCCAATAACAAACCGATGACTTTGAGGTCACTGCACACTGTTCAAACTTTATTAAATGTATTAAACTACACATCGTTTCATAGCTCTCTTCACAATTCACTGCCTGTCCTATTGGTATAAACGGTTTCTCATTCCCGTTGTGTAATAAAACAGCTTTCAGACTATATATTGAAGAACCTGAAGAGCCGAAGAAGCGCCACTCTGTTTTATTATAGTTTTGATTAATTGCTTCAAAAAGTCTCGAGATATCAGTACAATAACAATATTCCTTTTCAAATCAATTCTTCTATTGGAACCTTTGGTGTGAAACACTAAACTTGAAGAGATTTACCACTAAATAACAAATCACTTTTTTTGAACTGCTCAACGCACGTTTCGCTAACCATGTTTTATTTATTTCATTTAATATTTAGATTAACGCTATTAACTAGTTTTGTCGACTTTGTTTCGTCCCATTGTTGTTGGCGAGAACCAAGAAGCTATGCTTTAGCTCTTTATAGTTAATCTTTTATAAGATTATTTAATTCAACTTGGTTAATTAAATGTGGAGTGTTTCCTTGAACAGAGAAATAGTCAGAATCACAAGAAATCAATTTAACTTCAAAATCACTTTCATTGTCATCGTTTAGTATATTTTGACTCGAATTACCGGGCCAAATTGGATATTAAAGATCCTTCAAATGTAAAATTGGCTGAATAACAGACAGAATTTCGATATATACAATACTCCTTGTTTTTTGTATTATATCCCATTGTCTTCATAACACAAAAGTAACAGTCATTTTCATGATTACTAGGTTTTTTCTATAACACTGGTGAAGCAAATGGAAGTTATACGTCATATCCTGATGATCACTGGAGTAAAACGATTTTCAGCTTTCACAAAACACATGAGGCACCAGCTTTTTATCTTGGTTCGGAACAGGAAATCCAAAATAATGAAGATATGCAGTTTTTAACAAATCTACAATTGGTGTTCTTTTTTTTTTAATATAAACTGTCCACAAACGTAGCAAAAAGGATCAGAACTTTGCTTACACTTTCTATTCGACATTTTAATTCAATTTGAAACAAGATATTTGTTGTTTGAATCAAATAAATAAATATTAAAGTGAAGTCAACACGTCGGGTAGTTGAAAAAAACTGATTTCACTGTAGAAAAAAAAATGTGACTTGATAGAATGAATATTTCTGCTAACACTTTTAGGTTTAAGGAAGGTAAGTTAACATATTTATATAGATTTCTGTCGGGGTATATATAAAAAGTTAAAATTTGTAAACTAGTGTAAAGTAAAGTAAAGTGTTTGGGTTAGAGGCGCATCAGCAACTAGGCTATTTAGCAACTGGACCTACAGCTTAACGTGGGTTCCGAACCACGGTTATCAGCTTCCGACAAACCCAGGCCAGCACCCCCCTCGGGCTATAAACCCTTGGTTATGTGCCTACCCATAAGTCTATCGGGAAACCTACCGACTGGCGAGTGACCAACGTAGAACACTTCTCAGAAGGCATCCGGCCTTACCCAGCCTTTAACTGGCGTGACTGAAGGGTAATTCGTAGTCGGATTTTACACTCTTGCCTATAAACAATCACAAACATTTAGGAAAGATAAACGGACAGAAGAAAGAAAAATAACCATCCGAGCGCTGGAATCGAACCAGCTACCGCTCCAGCGCGGATTCGGCAAAGCAGACGCTCTTACAGCCGCACCAACGCGACCGGCTAAACTAGTGTAATTTGTCCAGAGTGTTTTGAAGTAGAGCATGGTAAAACTGAATTTTACAATGACTATTTTACACTACTTTCAAGTTATTTTTATGTTTTTTTATCGTAGTTTTTAAATATATGTATTAGAAGTTTTGCATGTTATTTAAAAAAAATTATTGAATATATTTTTATGTTCTTAAATAAGTACATAATACCATAATATAATGTTAAAACTCCACCACCCTCAACCATCTCATTATTGTTTTTATTTCTTATTGATTTTGAGTTTATTTTTAAATTTTAAATAAATTATTTTTTGCTATATTTGATGATATTTTTAATTCATTTATACTTTGTGATTCTTAATAGATAGACATATAAATAAAATAGTTATAAATAAATGCAACAATATTTTAATATTTAGTATAATTAACTATTATGGAAGAGAGATGTTGGATTTCTTTTCTTATAAAGGCGGCCCCAAAAAAAGTTGGGAGTCCCTGGTTTACATAAATAAACTCCAAACATTATAACTCAACGCGAACTAATAGCTCCGATTTAATTCATATAATTTTCAAAAATTAATTCACGCAAAATTTAAAGATGAAAAAAACATACTACAAAGAAAACGATCTTGTTTCTTTTAAAAGTTAATACGCGCGTGATATTAAACCCAACCCGTTATCTGTTTTCTCTCCCCTTCAACCCCCCAATTTCCTACAATTAATCAACCCATCATGTCCATAAAGGGTAAATAAACGGTAATGTAATATAATCGAAAAGTTTGATGGGTCCGAATAAGATTATTTTAATTAATGAAAACTACAAAGCTCAAGCCTGGTACCACCCACTAGGAAGAAGTTAATAACTGGGAGATGCCGTTGACAGATACTGCCGCCTGCCAGGCTGGGGGAGGGGGGGATGAGCGGGGTGATGCGAGAAGGGTCGTTTTGCGGCTGATAGTAGCGAAATGTCGTGAAAGAGTTAATTACATCGAGGAGATACTCTGAATTTTACTTCTTGGTTAGAAATTGATGTACCAGGGTCGATCTAGACATGTTCAGATGTAAGAAAAATTTCCTAGCTTGAATATAGAATATATAAAGTAAGATCTTGAATATCACAAGGTTTAAGTAGAACTCAGTAAACATTAAAACACAAAAAGACTAAAAAAAGAGACGAGAAATTACTATCGTTCATTATATCGACATTACTACCGTATCGACATTACTATCGTTCCTGGTTATTTTGCTAAAATTATATCTCCATATTTAAAATATGAGAGTGAATCAAATATTAACCGATTTTTTTTTATACAAGTATCATCATCATCAGCCTGTGTCGATCTACTGCAGGATGAAGGTGTCTTCAACATTCCCCTGCCACTTCATTCCAACAGTCCATCGTGCTTTCGGTCTTATTCGCGAACGTTTGCGATCAAGCGGTATCCACTCCAGGATTGCCTTAGTCCATCTGTCATCCCATGTCCTCGCTACATTACATGTCTCCATCTCCAATCTCCATTTCAATCGCTTTACTCATCCAATTTATTATGTCACAGACTTTCGTTTGTTCCCTGATCAATGCGCAGGGCTTTTTCTCTCGTCTTGTAATGCCAAGCATACATCTTTCCATTCCCCTCTGAGCTACCCGAAGTTTTTTAATTGATTGGGATGTCTAGGATGTTCTAGTCATCCAGCATGATGTATTCGTTGTGTCTTTCTGTGACCTGTTATACCACCTGGATGTAATCCATTGTATTGAATCCACTTCTAAACCCTATTTGTTCTCTTGGTTGTGAGTCAATCAGTTTTCTTAATATTCTATTAGATATTATCTTGGTGAAAACTTTGTACAGTACTGATAGGAGCCTTATTGGACGATAGTTTTTTAAATCTTCCTGTGCTCCTTTTTTATGTAAAATGATAACTAAAAAAAAGGCGAAGAGCTAATCAAACTGGATTCAACTGGTCACGTACTCTACACTCGGGTAACCGAGAATGAACGATGTGGTGGAATTGGATTCTTCATGAATCAAAAGCTGAAAAACAGTGAACTCAAATTTCAAAGTGTATCTGACCGAATAAAGCTGAGTCAGCTCATTCAGCTGAATAAAAAGTTAAAGCTTCAAATTGTCCAAGCTTATGCACCAACTATATACTATAGGAAATGTAATGAAAACGAATGAAAGAAATGCAGGTACAAAATCCTGATGGGTGATTTTAATACCAGAATTGGAGCAGTGAGAACTAGTGAAAATGCATCTGGCCCATATGGAACTGGTGACCGGGACAATAGAGCTGGCAGATTAGTTAATTTTGCTGAAAGACGAGAACTTTATATTATGAATTTCTCCTATAAGAAAAATATCATAATATATATCATAAAATATATAATATGTACTTGAAACGGCTGCTTCAATTGCACCAGAAGAAAAATGTTTCAAACAAAAATCTCCAGTGCGACCTTTGAGTTAGTGAAAAAACGACGCACAATGAGAAATGCAGGGAGTCCTTTTGGCAAGGTCGAGTCAACATGCAGCTCGTGCATAAAACTCTGAAAGAAAATAAGGGCATTAACAAGCTAAACAGAAGGTGAGAAAGAAACAAAGGCAAATTTAAGCTTTTATGAGTTAGGATGGCACAGTGCGCAGTGCGTGAACGGAAATGTTAGAGGTCATCAGTAAATTGTATTCACAGTTATATGGAGATGAGGACCACTCAAAGACAATCATACCCACAAAGAAAAACGGCAAGGCTACAGTAAAGGACAGAGTAACTGTCGAAATACTGGCAAAATTATACTCAAAATGCCTCAATGAGCAAGAAGCTCCTGATTTATGGGAAAATGCAAGTTATCGTTTTACATTCACGTATATTATGTATAAAATAATGCAAAAAAAACATTGATTATTTTTCGACATAATCGCCACCACGCTCTACACATTTTTCCCAACGGTTTGGAAGCTTGTGAATCTTTTACTCATAGAAACTGGAACACGCACTTACCGAGCAGAGCTTCACTTCTTACTAAACTGTATGAAATTGGCTCGATGACTGATTTGCCTCAAAAGACCAACATTTATTTCAAGAACAATATTTCGGAAAAAATATTTTTTATCATTTTCATATTTCAATAAACGTGTATTTTCTCGAAGTCGGTATGTTGTGCTATTTATTTGTTTGGGGGCTAAGGTTTTTCTTATCATTTTTCTTTCCTTCTTTTCAATGCCCTCGATGTCTCTCTTTCTATTCAAAATAAGCGTTTCGCCCCATATAGACATTCTGATTTAATAACTGTGTTGTAATGTATCAGTTTTGTGATTTTAGATATGCATTTTTCGTTGTAAATATTTTGTGTAAGTCTCAAGTGAGTTTGAGAAACCAAGAAAACCAAGAAATCAAACAATACACAGATATACATAGCGATATGAGAAAAAGGAGACTTAAGATTTACGGACACATAAAACGGATGAATCCGAGTAGGTTAACTAGACAAATAGTTGAATTTTATGAAAATAGGAGTACAGTTAAAGTAGAAATAATTAAATGGATTGCTGCAGTTAAAGAGGACCTACGAACAGCAAATACTACACAAAGTAAAATTCAGGATAGAATTAGAGATAGAGGCTGTTTCAGATACAAGGTTAACGTTTGGATGGTTGGCCAAAGGTTGAAATGTAGGAAGACTGGAACAACTTGGTCTGACGAAAGGAAAAAAGCTCATAGCGAAAGAATGAAATTAGTATGGGCGCAAAGAAAGGCTCACAACAACAAAAGTCTCTAACTGTACTTCGCGTGGTCCACCAGGGCCCATACGTGAATAATAATAATAAACGTATATTTTTATAAAAAAAAATCGGTTTTATATTTACATATCTGTTTTTTTGCAATTGCAATTGCAATTGCAAAATTGAACGCTATTGCAATTGCGTTCGAATTCTCTGACTTTTATATGTAAACTAAAAAAGAAAAAAATTAAAAACTACAAAGAACTAAACAAATTTTGATTTTTTCAAAAATAGGTATCTTATTTTGCGTCACTCTGTATTTATCCGAATATTTTTGGGATCTACTGTATATGTTACGCCATTTTTAGTTAAATTTACAAATATTTTTTTGAAAATTATCGCCATTATTTTTGAAACTCTTAAAAATTTAAATGTGCTAATACTTTTTATCCTACTGTAGGTTCTCGTGGCATAGCGTCAATTTTTCAACCCAGAATCACCGGTCTAATCAATAACTTTACTATAATAAGCTTTATAGTCACCCCCCGTACCTCAAACTTTTCATAATAACCCTTGTAATAAACTAATTAAAAGCTATAAATTAAGACCTGTTTATTAATAAATTTTAGTATAGGAATATCCACGTCAAACACGATTAAACCTTTCCAATCAATTGATAACAACTATAATACAGTGTTAATAAAGTTTTAATATACAGAGCCCAATATCAGAGCATACTAATAAAAACCTAATTCTGCCCGGTAAAATATAATATTAATAAAATTCCGCTTGTTTACATTTCATTGTCTACCTTATCAGATGTGTTGTTACAAATGATAAACAGTCAAGAATTAATCAAATTGATATACAGTGGGAGACAAAAGTATTGGTACAGCACATTTTGTTTTAAATAAAAATATATATTTCCAAATCATTCCATTTCAAAAATTTCCAAAACTTATTCAAAAGAGACTGCTAATACCAAAGTTCGACCCTATAATAATAAAACCAACCCTAACAGAAGAGCTTGATAAACAACCAGCACAGAACTAGCAAGAATTGAGACAACCTTAAAGTTGATCCCTTTGCAAAAACGTAGAAAACATCCGTGGTGGGATGAAATTTACGAGCAAGCAGTATTAAGCCGAATTAAAGCATTCAAAGATTGGAACAGTCAAAAAACAGCAATAAACTATAACATCTTTTTGGAAGTAAGAAAAGAAACATCGAAGCTAATTAGACAAACTAAAAGAAAATATGAAAACAATCAACTTTCAAGATTTCCAAAAAATAACACGCGAAACTTTTACAAAACATTTAAAACTAAATTAACAGGCTATCAACCGCAAAGTCTTTGCTTCCAAAAAGAAAACGGACAATTAGCTCTAATTAACCAAGAAAATTGCAAAGAACTTGCCAAATATTTTGAACAACTACTAAACTGTCCTGAGCCCTTAAACAAATTACCAACACTAAACCCTATACAAACAAAACCAGATTCATTACCACCGAATGAAGATGAAATAATTAGGCAAATCAAGCGACTTAAAAATAACAAAGCTTCTGGTGAAGATGGAATCACTGCTGAACTTTTGAGATCCGCTGGCCCAGGTACAATCAAGGAAATAACCAAAATTCTACAAGAAGTTTGACGAACCGAACGGATTCCGACAGATTGGAAAGATGCTCTAATCCATCCACTACACAAAAAAGGAGATAGAACGGATATAAACAACTACAGAGGGATATATCTTCTCCCAGTTTGTTACAAGATTCTATCTCAATGTCTACTAGACAGAGCACAGGGACAGTTAGAACCTAAAATTGGTGAATATCAAGCAGGTTTTCGACCGGGCAGATCCTGCCTTGAACAGATCTTGAATCTAAAGTCTTAAAAAAAAATATAATCAAATGATTATGTTACATTTGATTATTTTTTTTTACGTTTGTATTTTAAAAATATAAATTTTTATTATAAAAACAATATGCTGTGCCAATACTTTTGTCCACCACTTCTAAGTTAATTTCTTTCGTGAAATGTATTGGTAATATCTATCCCTTTTGTGACAGTGACTAAACAGAGACAGTCAATCAGTGCGATGGGTTATTCTCTCAGAAATGTCTCCATTTCAGTGGGTTTTAAAATTTATGTTATCTCCAGGGAGCAAGGGTAAGTACCTTCATAAATTTACCCTAACGATTATCCTATCCGATTAACCTATCGGTCAAGGTTTTCCAATTTCCCCTGAATATTTTTTTGGATTATATTTTTTTTAATTTTCTATTTCCGACTTTTAAAATTCTAAATATGCTAATTCAGATATAAGATAATTAGTCTTTTGAAAAAACGTTTTTTATCATAAATGGAAGGATAAAATATGTACTTGTCTGGTTATGTTGATTTATTGCGTGTTGAAGCTACACAATCGTGTCATTGAGTATCTTAAACTTTATTTAATTTTTCGTTAAAAATTAATGTAACTGTATAAGGTTCACTCAGAACTTTATGTTCTGGACATACACGTCCTTTGATCGTGCAAATACAATTTTTGCGTTTAAATTCAACATAACATATACCTTTGTCATAGTAACTTTTGCGTGACACCCTACAAATAATTCAATTATATGTAATAGAAATATTTTTTTTCTTATTTACATTTTCATTTCTTTTTCTAGACTCAAATTGATGCTTTAGCACCTCGAACTTCAGCTGAATTGAACCGAATGTCATTTTTGAGAAAATCAGTGACCTTAACACTATCCACGCCAGGTATATTATCAGAATTAGCCTTTATGAAACCTTTGTCACACATTACTGACTTAAATTAGTAGCCAACAGTGTTTTTTTGTACTAAACTTCAACAATTTTGACAGTATATACACAAGTTAAAGCCGCTGACATTCCTTACGTGAAAACACTTTAACATAATGACGTCACAAACATAGCAGCCAATCGTGGCGCTTTCGCAGTCACATGATTTTATTTTAAATTTTAATTTATTTATAAATAATTGCAAATTTCAAATTTTATGATAAAGTTTTAAAATAAAGTAAAAAATTATTTTTTTTTTCAGAGAATGACCCATCGAGTTTAATTTCTATTTTAGCTTAAATTATTACGGTATCATGGGTTTCTCTTTCTAGCACATGATAAGTAATGGCGAGAAATATATCCTGAGAATGAATAAACATAGCCCTGACATTTAAGCACGTGATTGTTTGTGTAGTTGTTGGTATGTTGACTGACATAGTCCTAGTGAAAGTGCCAGTTAGCGGTTTGAAACATGTGAAATAAGTGAATAAATATGACTTTTGATGATATTTGCTATGAGGAACAACTCCCACTTATAAAACACCTCAACGAACGAGTCTTATTGTATTCTATAACACTGCTAGCTTTTGGAGTTGTGTTCTTTTTAATATGGATTATAAAAAGTTATACTTTTTTCGAAAAAGCCAAAATTCCTCGAGGAAATCTTCCCCATTTTCCATACGGTAATCTGGGGGATGTGATCAATCAAGATATTAGTTTATACGAGTTATTGTGGAAGTATTATAACAGATTTAAAAGGAAGGGATGTTGTGTTGGAGGATTATATTTCTTTACTAAACCTGTGGTGGTAGCAGTGAAGCCAGAATTAATCCAACAGGTTCTAGATAACCCTGATGATTTCCTACAGGTTTTTCCAGGAAATTCTCACCAAAATACAGGTGATATCTTTAAACCTGCATCCGTAGAAGCGTTTTTAGAAAGTTATCGCGAATCGTTCCGTGGAACTTTATCAGAAAAACTTAAAAAACACGATTTGGGTACGGTACTGCGTAACCACCTCTTAGAAATGGCCTCTCAGGCTTTCGGACTCAACTCATCCGAGATAATCGATGAACTAAACTCCCTCCTCTACGCCAAAACCAAAGCAACCCTTAGACACAATCTTTCTTTATGTTACCCTGTATTTAAAAAGAAAAACACGGCTCTGTTTAGGGACTTGAACTCTGTATTTGTGGACAAGGTACAGTCTAGGAAAAAGAATGATGATTTCAGGGATGATTTTCTTCAGTTTTATATCAATTTGTGTAGTGAGTCTGGCGTGAAATCGCATGATGTTATTATAAAGATGTTTGAGCTTTACTCTGATGTTATTACGCAATCATATTCGGTGGTTTTAGCTTGTTTGTACGAGTTAAGTAAAAATGCGTGCGTTCAAGATGAACTCATCGGCGAAATAAGAAGGTTTAATAGAAAATATGGAGTGATGCGCTTGGAGGATATGGGGGAACTAGAATATTTGAACGGTGTGATTTATGGTAAGTTTGTGTTGTTGTGTTATTTCTTACAATACGGGGGTAGAGTGGAAAGTTAGTTACTTTTTAAATGTAACTGGTCTGTCAAATTGATCGGTTTTTATAATTTTTGAATAGAATACAGATGGCGTTGTGTAATGTATGATCTTTATACAAATAACGATGCGTTAAAATTGTTAAATTATTTTATGAAATTTATTATAATATGTTTTTAGACAAAAGCACTATCAATTGGGTTTTTAAATAAAAAATAATTATCGATTTTTTTACTTTATTTTAAAACTTGATTATAAATAATATTGATAATCGATGCGAAAAACTTTTTAAAAATTCGTTACAATTAATTATGAATGAATTAAAATTTATAAAATTTAACGAACGCGCCGCGATTGGCTGCGATGTTTGTGACGTCATAAATGTAAAGTGCTTCAAGTCAGTACTATCAACAGCTTCTACCTGTGTATATATACTGTCGAAATTATTGTTGGTTAAGTGCAAAATAAAATTAAGTGCATAAAATGCAAATTGGTAGTCGAATTTTGTTCTTGTCTATTCACGCTTTTTTGAATATTAATATTCGTATCCTACAAAATAGACAGCCATGTAGGTCTTTCTCATTGTTACTACTCTCGGTTGTGTTGCTACATGTAGATTCTTTGCGGACACTCAGGGAATATTCTTTCTTATAAATTTGGCACGTCTGTTTTCCCTATATGAATTAAATAATATAACTAAAAGTTATAAAAACGAATACAAAAAACAAATGGAACCTTAATCTAATTTCAATATTTCATTCTGAATTTACCTTTGAGCTCTTCATATCTTATGTAAAGATATATAAATATAACGTCGAAAACAGCACCGAAACCCTAGATAACAAGATATAGGTTAAACCTATAGAACAATGACTAAGATCGAAAAATTGTTTTATTTTCCCGAGACTCGGGCAGCAATATATAGTTGTAGTGCTCGTTTACAAGAGCCTATTGATTTGGTACGTGAAAGTGTTCCTGAAGAACAAGAAATTTCCATTAGTCGACCTTCACTACAATTTGGAGTAAATCCACAATATGACGTATTTTCCGAAAGGTTTGGCTATGAAGGCATATAAGGTTCGAATAACGCAGGAACTAAAGTCACTGGATCATTCAAAAAGTCGTGCAAAGAACAAACAGATGATTTTTCTCAAAAAAATATCTTTAGTGTTCAGTGAATTAGTGTTTACATCCTAAACGAGTCACTATTTGGTCTGCATTATGTTCAGGAGGTATAGTTGGGACATATTTCTATCAGAATGCTGCTGGTGAAGCTGTAATCACACCAAAGAGGATATGTGATTTGAACAGGATGGCGCTACAGTTGACTTTATTAATGAAACGATTGATTTATTGATAGAAAAATTTCCTAGACGAATTACATGAACCATAGATAGGCTGGTAGGCCACCCAGATCACACTTTTGGACTTTTTCTTTGAACTTACGTGAAAGGCTAGGTTTATAAGAAAAATACACTGGCGATTCATGAACTAAAAGATGATATTATTTGAGTTATTGGTAAGATAGAGCCACGCTTATGCCAAAATATCATATACATGTTTTGTCGATTGATTGCGCGGTTGGCTTTGGTGAAACATAATAAAAATTACCATAATTAAAACACTTGGTATTTGTTTCACAGTATATTCAAGATATTCTCCAAATGTTTCGGCTTCGTGACCATTCTCTTAAAGGAAATTTTGTGTTTTATTCAAGTATTAAAAAAAAACCCGTTCAATTTGCTAGACGCTTTATCATTGTTGTGTTTTTGGATTATGTTATGGCTTGTACTTGATGGGAATTTATCAGAAACGTTTAATGAAAGACTCTTTTTTTTTAATTTCACGTTTATTATTATTCACGTATGGGCCCTGGTGGACCACGCGAAATAGAGTTAGAAGCGCTTGTTGTCGTTAGCCTTCCTTTGCGCCCATACTAATTTCATTCTTTCGCTATGAGCTTTTTTCCTTTCGTCAGACCAAATTGTTCCAGTCTTCCTACATTTTTCCCTTTGATCAACCTTCCAAACGTTAACCTTCCGTATGAAACAGCCTCTATCCTGAATTTCACTTTGTGTAATATTTGCTGATCTTAGGTCCTCTTTAATTGCAGCAATCCATTTAATTATTTCTACTTTAGCTCTACTCCTATTTTCATAAAATTCGACTATCTGTCTAGTTAGCCTACTCGGATTTATCCGTTTTATTTGTCCGTAAAACTTAAGTTTTATTTTTATCATATTACTGTGTATATCTGTTTATTGTTTGATTTCTTGGTTTTCTCGAAGTTGGTATGTTGTGCTATTTATTTGTTTGGGGCCTAAGATTTTTCTCTTTCGTTCTTTTCAATGTCCTCGATGTCTCTCTTTCTGGTTTATTCTGGTTTAATAACTGTGTTGTAATGTTTTAATTTTATATTTTTAAAAATGCATTTTTTGTTGTAAATATTTTGTGTAAATCTCAATGCCGTTTCCATTTTTTGACATCTACCCTTATTGGCCGCTTTTTCCGACCCATCGTCCATGATTATTTCACCCAAATATTTGAATTGAGATACTCGTCTTATGTTACCATATTTTGTTTTTAGAAATGGTGTTCTTAGTCTGTTGCAGGTTATGTATTGTGTCTTTTCAAAGGAAATTTGGAGTCCTACCTTTTCTGCTGTTTTTTTAGGATTTCAATCTGTTTTTGTGCCGTTAATATATCATAAACCAAAATTGCTAGATTATCAGCAAACGCCAGACAATCAATTTTGATGTAGGTTCTACCCAGTTTAATGAGCTGGTCAATATTCAGGGCAGACTTTTTTTCACGCCACTCGTGTATTACTTTTTCTAGAACACGTTTAAATAAGAGTGGCGAGAGTCCATCCCCTTGTCTCACTCCATTTTTAATTTCGAAGCGCTCTGAGATTTCACCCATGAATTTAACTTTTGACCTTGTGTTAGTTAATGTTGCTTTAATAATTGCCAGCGTTTTCAGATCTAATCCTTGTTCTTTCAAGATTTGGAATAAAGATTCGCGGTGAATAGAATCATATGCTTTTTTGAAATCCACAAATGTACAGACGAAATTTTTATTGTACAGTTTTTGATGTCTTAGCATCAACTTTAGATCCAAGATCTGTTCAGGACAGGATTTGCCCGATCAAAAACCTGCTTGATATTCACCAATTTTAAGTTCTAACTGTCCCTGTGCTCTGTCTAGCTATTCTGTTCTAGCTATTTCCACTTTGTTATATTTATAATGGATATATTTAACTAAAATCGCTACATTAATGGCAAATATGTTGACAAAATTTATGGAAAACATGTTAAAAATAGCACAAAGTTGTATTGCTCATAATAGCTTATATTTGATTGGTTTAATTATCCTCAACTTCTTTTTATGAGTCTTTTTTCTTTTAAAAGTTATAAATTATTATAATGGTAGTGTGATACTGGCCCTACTCGTTACTGAATCAAACCAATATTTAAACTCAGACAGATTTTATATATTTTTTTACAGAAACTTTGAGAAAATACCCTCCAGTGCCTTTTATACTGAAATCATGTCAAAAGGACTTCAAAATAGACGACGTCATCCTTCCTAAAGGGATTTTAATCGCTGTGTCTGTCCTGGGACTTCACAGAAGCTCAGGAAACTATACCAATCCTGAAGAGTTCGATCCTGATAGGTTTTCCGAACAAACTAACAGAAAAACTGATTTTTTACCTTTTGGATGTAGAACAGAAGACAATGGTGAGTAACTTATACGTGATATTCTAAATGAAATAGTTAGACTGATGACATAGCGTTCGATCTGGAAACACTATTTCCCTTCTCTTTGGAGGCGAACCAATAGGCGGATAGGTCAATATCTGATGCGTTTCCAGTACCAGTTAAAAAAAAGGTATTACCAGATCGGACACTGCGCCACCAGCCTCATTAGTTTTGTTGTATACCTCGTATAGCATGCTTAAACCTGCACCCTGTACCTTTTTCATTATTTTCAGTTATGAAACTGGTTGTTTTGTTCACCAAATTAGTTTTGATTGATATTCTATCTACTGTGAAGGTCAGCAAGAGGAAGGATTCAACCACACTGATGAAATTCGATGCCAAACTTGTACCTTTGAGACTTTCCGAGTTTTATCCCTTAGTTTTTACAGATTTGTAGTTGTTAATATTTTGTCTAAATAAAAACCTTTATTATTTGTTATGGGTTATTTATTTTTTCACTTTAAATGTATAATATACAGTTTATACTTTAGTACAGAGGTTTTCTTCTGCCTGTTGATTTAGTTTTTCTGGCGATTTTGGAAGCATCATCTTTTGTAGGGCGGACACGGGCATTTCTACTAAAAGACATAGCAGAAAGGCCGACGCATATGATACAGTTACATCTCCCAAAATCAGAAATAACTGTAACACAAAAAAGGAAAACTTTACTTAGGTCCTTAACTTAATTCTGGGCCTTTTTTGCCTACGTGATTTTTTCTAAAAGACCTCATTTACGTATAATTATGAATAAAGTAATAGTTTAGAATCAGAGTAATAAAATACATGCCTTTAAAATTCTGGAAAGTTAATACTCTCTTAGAAACAACGTAGAAACGACTCGTAAATTTAACCAACGGTTCTTCAAATCATTTAAAAGAAAAAAATGATCAAAAACGTAAAAGTTTTGGTGGAAAAAATTTGCAAGTTATTAAATCGTCAATCGAAAAGCTATGAAAGAATTATCATTTTAAGCAAATATGTATAAAATCACAAAATAAATTGCCTTATAAAAAAAGTATTGGCCAAAGGAAAAAGTTAGCTACTACTTTTTCCCATCTTTCACTTTCTTTCACTTCTTCATAAAAATATAAGTGTTGTTCTGAAAGTCCGTGCTGCACCGAACGAAATAAGTTTTTCAAATAGTTTTTTTCAACGTTTCAGCGATTCATAATACATAGCTTCCCTACTGTCACACCAAATATACAGTAAAGCTTTCTTTCCATGTATAATGTTCAGTGGTTGTGATGTTGAAGGCTGGCCTGAGCCCACCCATGATTTTTTACACTTTGGGTTGTTAAAGAAAGTCGTAAATAAAGATGGTACTTACACAGGTAGTATTTTCGATATAAATCGGATATCTTTTAACCCCCATGTTCATTTTAGTAAACAGCACATGAATAAGGTAACAACTATACGTCAAACGTCCCAAAACCATCATGACATCTCTACTCATTAACCAATACACTATACCTAAAATGACAAGTCAAGACATTAATTATACGGATGACTGTGAAATCGGCAACATTCTTGCCTCCAATCTTATGCGTCATACCAAAAAGAGCAATGGCCATACCGATGGAGAACACGGATTTACCGAACATCCAGTAGAGGGCGCTTCCAAGTCTCGTGTAGTAAAAATTGGGGTCGTAAAAAATAAAGGCAATAAAAAGTACTGAGAGGCAAAGTCCAAACGACAGGATCCACCACAGAACAACCAAAACCTGGAAACAAAACGATTTAGTCCATAAGTCAGTTTCCAAAAAAAAAAGCTTCGTCTTTTACTTTGTTGTGTCTCAAGCTGTGGTCTCTGTATTGCAAGAAAAAATATCCCCCCAGCATGCCATTGAAGAATCCAAACATGTTACTGTAAGTTGACGTTACTAGATCGTGGAAAACGTCCATTTTTAGCGAATTTAGTTTGTATAGATTCCTGCAAAAAGCCAAAATTTTATTTATTAATTCTTAGTTTCTACTTCACCATTCTACCTAATATTTGTACTCTATTTTGCTATTTTACTCTCGTATGTTGACTTAAAGAAATGAATAAAACTTGATGAGTTTTCTATATTTACCAAATCCCGATTAAAACTTCTCTTCTTAGGTTTTAATCATGTCCTGAATGATGTATACACACACAGAGTCTCCCTATTGATGAGAGATTGATCTCTCTTGATTATATGAGAGCGGGTACCCTAAATACACAGGTTGTTGTGTGTTCCATATGAGATTGTGGAACCCAGCAGTTAGGTGTATGATAAGCTACTGTTGTCTGATTGGATACAATCCAAAGAATCCTGACACTGCATATATATATATGCATATATATATATATATATATATATATATATATATATATATATATATATATATATATATATATATATATATATATATATATTCCTTTGAAAAGACACAATACATAAATTGCAACAGACTAAGAACACCATTTCTAAAAACAAAATATGGTAACATCAAGCGAGTGTCTCAATTCAAATATTTGGGTGAAATAATCATGGAAGATGTCAAAAAATGAAAACGGCATTCAGATATACACAAAATATTTACAACAAAAAATGCATTTCTAAAAACGTAAAATTGAGACATTACAACACAGTTATTAAACCAGAAAGAGAGTCATCGAGGACGTTGAAAAGAAGGAAAGAAAAATCATAAGAAAAATCTTAGGCCCCAAACAAATAAATAGCACGCCATACCAACTTCGAATCCGAGTAGGCTAACTAAAAAAACGGCCAATAAGGGTAGATGTCAAAAAATGGAAACGGCATTGAGGCACAAAATATTTACAACAAAAAATGCATATCCAAAAACACAAAACTAAGACGTTACAATACAGTTATTAAACCAGAATGTCTATATGGGGAAGAAACGCTCATTTTGAATAGAAAGAGAGACATCGAGGACATTGAAAAGAAGGAAAAAAAATCTTAGTCCCCAAACAAATAAATAGCACAACATACCAACTTCGAGAAAACCAAGAAATCAAACAATAAACAGATATACACAGTAATATGATAAAAATAAAACTTAAGTTTTACGGACAAATAAAACGGATAAATCCGAGTAGGCTAACTAGAAAAAATACTCGAATTTTATGAAAATAGGAGTAGAGCTAAAGTAGAAATAATTAAATGGATTGTTGCAATTAAAGAGGACCTACGATCAGCAAATATTACACAAAGTGAAATTCAGAATAAATGCTGTTTCAGACACAAGGTTAACGTTTGGAAGGTTTGCCAGAGGGAGAAATGTAGGAAGACTGGAACAACTTAGTCTGACTTCAGGAAAAAAGCTCATAACGAAAAAATGAAATTAGTATAGGCGCAAAGGAAGGCTAAGAACAACAAACGCCTCTAACTGTACTTCGCGTGGTCCACCAGGGCCCATATGTAAATATAATAAAAAAAAAAAAAAAAAAAAAAAAAAATATATATATATATATATATATATATATATATATATATATATATATATATATATATATATATATATATATATATATATATGTATTCGGTAAAGAAATATTTTAGTTTCTGTATATAAGGTTTAGTCTGTGTATAAGGCTATGATAAGCTGCTTAGCTATTTCGTTGTGGATGTAATAATTTTTTATATGTTGTTTGTTGTATTTGTGTAAAAGGGTTTGCGAACTATCTTGAAACTATCAATGTTTGTTTGACAATCGTGAAATGGCTAAATCCAAGAAGTTTAAACTGTTGTGTCCTTCTAATTGAACTATAAACTCGATATCTGTATAGACTGAATTTACATATTCTAGATGTACACTTAATTGTTTGTTAGTACCCACAAAGCGTGTGAAAATGTCCTCCACACACAATACCTAGTCCGTTGTTCTGGATTATCGTTTCCATGTTGTCCAAAAATGTTTCCCCAAGCGTGATATGTCGCACCCGGTATATTCTCCAGACTTTACCCCTTCTGATTTGCATCTATTCCAATCCCTCAGTATCCACCTGGATCAGTATCCCCTCAATCCACCTGGTTGATAGTTGTAAAAGTGAGGGAGATGACTTCGAAGATTCTTCGATTTTTCATGGATAAATGTCAAAGATAATCAAAAAACTAGATGAAGATCTAATATTTTCTTTCATATTCTTAACATTTTACTTTTACTTTTACTTTTACTAACTCACTCTGGAATTTGCCTGTGTAGAATATCGTGACCCTTCACGTAGGCCACGATTCCAGGTATAAAAAGTCCCACGGCCAGAACAAAGCCGAAAATGTGAAACAATTTCTCGGGATACTTGTTGACAATGTAGAGAACCGCCAAGCTAACGATGAACAGCTGCATGTCAGCTGCCAGGAACCATGTTTGCTGCAAGCACTGTAAAACAACATGTATTAGAACCAGGTTGACGTTGAAATCAGTTGGGATTATGAGGGAGCTAACCATATTGTTTTTGTATACGAAATTGTTGATAAACAGCAAGTTGGTCCAGCCATTTTCACGACAATTTCTGTATTCTTCACCGACAAAGTCATCCCAATAAGGACCCTTTAAAAAATGAACATACCAAGTGCTGTGTATGGCCCATACGACTATCAAAGTTGGAGCCAGTCTACAATTATAATATCTTTCTAGTTCAATAAGTTTTGTTCTATAAATATTAAGTTGACAAATAGTGTTTCTATCAAAAAGTTTGGAAAATTTACAAATGGGAGCCTATGAAACTCTAAAATTTGTGATGGATATTTATTTTAGACCGTTCTTTAATGAAAATATTTCATTAATCTGTGTTATCAGCTTTGTTTTGTTGATAACACAGGTTTTTCGATTTTTACCCATTCCGTTGATACTGGTATTTACACATTATTTTAGTTCTTTTTTAATTTTCAGTCAATCCGTTTAGAAATGCCTAAAAACATGATATCTCATTTTAACAAATCGAGAGTAATTGTTTTGTTACAATAGGGCTTTAATCAAAATGATATCGCGGAAATTGTAGGTGTTTTCCAAAGTGCTGTATCGAAAATTTATAAAAAATTCCAAATGACGTAAAGGATCGTCTCAGTTGTACAAGGCCGGCAAATATCAATGATAGTTCGAAGAAATCATCTGGAATCTACAAGTGGTATATCAAGGGAGCTTGTTCGTTTTATTTTTCTGAAAGTCTGAAGGTAACTGGAACATTGTAATTTTTTGACTCCAAACTAATAAATCAATTTAACAGATTAGTCATTTCGGGTCGAGTTTTATTTGGTACCAGTAACAGTTGTAATAAAATGATGATTACGTAAACGAGTAAAAGAAAAACTTAATACAAATAAAGTAAAAATTTTTAATATTCCAAACTTTTAGACGTATGTGTATCTTCAGACAACACTATTTTTGGAGATATATATTTTAGAAAAATATACAAGGTAGTTTTTTTTAAATATAATAACTTACCTGATGTATCTGTAAAAAATGGCAAGTAGGAAAAACTTAGCGTTCAATCTCTCTTGTCTCAGTTTTTTTTCGAAGAACTGGTAAGAGAATAGCCATCCAGATATAATAAAGAACGTCTGCACAACATACCAACCTTGCATTACCATCATATTAAGAGGATTCTTAGTAATCTAAAAAAAGTATTTACTTTATACAAGAACAGGGTGGGCCAAAAGCGTTGATAATTGCTTGTAATGTACAAACAAACTTGATTGTACTGTACTTTGTTTCAATTGTTTCAATATTTAACAGTGTCCAGTCCTTCCGTTGATTAGCAATGGATTCGTAAGTTTCAAGAAACCGGATCAACGTTTAATAAACACGTCCCCGGCCATCGAAGGTCAGCGAAAACCGATGGAAACATTGAGTTAGTGAGAGCGACCGTGCGCCAACAAAACTTAACGACTCGAAACTGCACAGCTGCTTTAATTCGATAAGAGACCTTCAATCTCTAGCAAAATGATGAACCGATTTCCAGCATCATATTCTCCAATGAGGC
The DNA here is from genome assembly GCA_031761425.1 of Cosmopolites sordidus. Classification (NCBI taxonomy): domain Eukaryota; kingdom Metazoa; phylum Arthropoda; class Insecta; order Coleoptera; family Curculionidae; genus Cosmopolites; species Cosmopolites sordidus. Next base: position 711,724 of record JARFXV010000840.1, on the reverse strand, counting down.
TCATTTCCTTAGCCCGTCATTCATGTGCTTTTTTCGAGAAAATTGATAATCCTCTTGAAGTGGAGACATTCAGTGGAGCCCCCCGAAACCTGGATCTCACTCCCTGTGATTTTTTTTTCTATGGGGATATTTTAAAAGTTAAGTTTACCCCAATCCCATCGCCAGTCTGGAAATGTAACGAAGAATATTCGGCAAGACATTGAAGTCATAACTGAAGACACTTGCCGAGAAGTTATGGCAAATTTTAGAAATTGGCTTCAGCAAAAATTGTCGCGTACAGAAATGGAGCATATTTATACAATGTAATCTTCAGAATTTAATCAATTGTTCAATCAATTTAATCGATTTTTTTCGAATTTAATCAACAAGTCAATCAATCAATCTTTGTTAGAATTGATCTACTTGTTTTTTTTTAATATTTCATTTCAAAAAGTTAACAACTCTACGGACCACTCTGTGTTTAGTATATAAGGTATTATATTATTATTATTATTCACGTATGGGCCCGGGTGGGCCACGCGAAGTACAATTAGAGGCGTTTGTTGTTGTTAGCCTTCCTTTGCGCCCATAGTAATTTCATTCTTTCGCTATGAGCTTTTTTCCTTTCGTCAGACCAAGTTGTTCCAGTCTTCCTACATTTTTCTCTCTGGCCAACCTTCCAAACGTTAACCTTGTGTCTGAAACAGCCTCTATCCTGAATTTCACTTTGTGTAATATTTGCTGATCTTAGGTCCTCTTTAATTGCAGCAATTCATTTAATTATTTCTACTTTAGCTCTACTCCTATTTTCATAAAATTCGACTATTTGTCTAGTTAACCTACTCGGATTCATCCGTTTTATCTGTCCGTAAAACTTAAGTCTTCTTTTTCTCATATCGCTATGTATATCTGTGTATTGTTTGATTTCTTGGTTTTCTCGAAGTCGGTATGTTGTGCGATTTATTTGTTTGGGGCCTAGGATTTTTCTTATGATTTTTCTTTCCTTCTTTTCAATGTCCTCGATGTCCCCCTTTCTATTCAAAATGAGCGTTTCAGCAGCATATAGACATTCTGGCTTAATAACTGTCTTGTAATGTCTCAGTTTTCTGTTTTTAGATAGGCATTTCTTGTTGTAAATATTTTGTGTAAGTCTCAATGCCGTTTCCATTTTTTGACATCTACCCTTATTGGCCGCTTTTTCCAACCCATTTTCCATGATTATTTCACACAAATATTTGAATTGAGAGACTCGTCTGATGTTACCATATTTTGCTTTTAGAAATGGTGTTCTTAGTCTGTTGCAGGTCGTGTATTGTGTATTTTCAAAGGAAATTTGGAGTCCTACATTTTCTGCTGTTTCTTTTAGGATTTCAATCTGTTTCTGTGCCGTTAATACATCTTGAGCTAAAATTGCTAGATCATCAGCAAATGCCAGACAATCAATTTTGATGTTGGTTCTCCCCAGTTTAATGGGCTGGTCAATATTCAGGGCCGACTTTTTTTCACGCCACTCCTGTATTACTTTTTCTAGAACACAGTTAAATAAGAGTGGCGAGAGTCTATCCCCTTGTATCACTCCAGTTTTAAGTTCGAAGGGCTCTGAGATGTCACCCATGAATTTAACTTTTGATCTTGTGTTAGTTAACGTTGCTTTAATAATTGCAAGCGTTTTCAGATCTAGTCCTTGTTCTTTCAAGATTCGGAATAAAGATTCGCGGTCAATAGAATCATATGCTTTTTTGAAATCCACAAATGTACAGACGAGATTTTTATTGTACAGTTTTTGATGTCTTAGAATCAACTTCAGATTCAGGATCTGTTCAGGGCAGGATCTACCCGGTCGAAAACCTGCTTGATATTCACCAATGTTAGGTTCTAACTGACCCTGTGCTCTGTCTAGTAGACATTGAGATAGAATCTTGTAACAAACTGGGAAAAGAGATATCCCTCTGGAGTTGTTTACATCCGTTCTATCTTCTTTCTTATGTAGTGGATGGATCAGAGCATCTTTCCAATCTTCCGGAATCCGTTCGGTTCGCCAATCTTCTTGTAGAATTTTGGTTATTTCCTTTATTGTACCTGGACCAGCGGATTTCTAAAGTTCAGCAGTGATTCCATCTTCACCAGAAGCTTTGTCATTTTTAAGCCGCTTGATTTGCCTAATTATTTCATCTTCATTCGGTGGTAATGAATCTGGGTTTGTTTGTTTAGGGTTTAGTGTTGCTAATTTGTTTAAGGGCTCAGGACAGTTTAGTATTTGTTCAAAATATTTCGCAAGTTCTTTGCAATTGTCTTGGTTATTTAGAGCTAATATAAGGTATTTATTATATGCAGTTTGTAAAATCGTAATTCTTACTTTTTCTGTGTACTGGGTATTCGAAACAGGACCACTAAAGATATTTAACATGGTGTGGGAAAAAATAACACACACCATTGTACAGAATCTCAAACCTTGAATGATCCTCAATTTTCTATGATCGGGATTGCCAGATGTAGCGATTAAACGCTTCCAATTCTTAGACACGGAAAAAGCATCCACAAATTTACTAACTAAAATTAAGAACTATAGTGAAATCAATATATTTTTCTAACCGTTTTTCAACTTACCTGTCGAACTGACTTTATGAGAAGAATTCGCTTTACTACATAAAGTGGCGAGTAGTACAAATAGTATATACGTTGCAGAAAAAACTCTAAAAAAAAATGTTGACTTTAGTGGATATAAAGGGACTTTTAAATTGAGAGTTTTTTTTCATTCTTAAATAAAATAAAGATGGCGTTTTAAATTTGCCTAGGTCTAATCTCATTTCAAAAGGGTAATGTATATCACGGGCGTAGCCAGGGGGGGGGGGGGGGGGGTAGCCAAATATTACCTAATATTATACCGAGAAAATACGAGGAGTGAAGAGAGTAAAATTATTACATTTGAATTGAATATATATCCGAACTAGTGGACGTTGCGCACAGTAACTCCATCTCTTGTCGAGTAGTCGAACTATTTTGTATCGTATGGATACGCTCTATTATCTCGATTGTTCGCCACGCCCCTCGGTCGGAATGAGCGGAGCTTTGTGAAAGTTTGTGGTAGTTTCTGGACGGCTACTACTGGGCTGCTAAATAAGCGGCGCGTGACCGCGCTTACGGCAGTATTGTTCCATGCGAACTCGAAGCGAATATAAGTTAAAAGTGGTGAACGAATAGTGAAGAGAATTAAGTGTACCGTGTAAGTGAGTAATTTTAGTGCAGTGTTATTCGGTGACCTTGTTAAGGATAGATACGTGAATCATTATTACTGTCGAAAAATGCAGGGGAAGAAAAGGAAGGGTGATAAACTTAAAGGTATGGACTACTGGAAAAAGTGGTGTAGTCAAGGGGTTTCTAATAAAGAAACAAATTTGGATTTAGCTATCAAAGCTTCAGCTACCTTGCATGCTCATAAGAAGACTATGATGACAAGCGGGCCCTCGACCTCGAGCTCAATCACAATACCGAATGTCGAAATCGATGCCATGTCGCTGATGCCCTGTTCGATACCTCCAATTGCCGAATCTACATCTAGTCTGCAACAGGCCAGCTTGCTTGTTACCTCATCTTTTACAACTGTAGCTAAGTTGGATGTTGGTTTTTACGCGAATCAAGAAAAAATCTTGGCTGAATATTTTAAAGCCCAAATTTTAAAAACGCCATGGAACCCACCCAGAGATTATAAGTTTCCTATTTCCACAAAACGAAACTTGCGCTTTCAATTGAAATGGTTGGAGAGATTCCCCTCGTTGTCATATTCGGAATATAAAAGTGGAACATACTGCAGAGTTTGCGTGGTAATGGGACGTTCGCTTGATGAAGGTAAAGGCGGTCATCAAAGGATCGGCCAGTTGGTAACCGAACCTTTTTGTAAGTGGAAAAATGCCCTAGAAATATTTGAAGCTCATGCGAAATCGGGATACCACAAGCGAAATTCAGAACTGGCAGATAACTTTCTAAAAGTAATGTCTTCGCAGGCTTTTTCGGTCACTGAACAGCTGTCTTCTGAAAAAAAGAGACAAGAAGAGGAGAATCGAAAGAAACTAATCCCTATCGTAAAAGCAATAATTTTTTGCGGCAAACAAAGCATCTCCTTGGGAGGTAAAATCGATTCGGGGCGCATACAAATTACACCAGAATCACCAGAACCAGGCTGAGGCTGGAGATAAAGATCTGGTTGAGCATTTGAATACTTCACAGAAGAATGCCCTGTACACAAGCCCTCAGCTCCAAAACGAAATAATTGACATTTGTGGTGAATTAATTCAACATAAAATAATTGAAGAAGTAAAGAAAGCCAAACTATTTGCGATTCTGGCTGACGAAACCACCGACATCGGACGTGTAGAACAAGTCTCGTTATGTCTTCGATATGTTGATTTTACAGATAATAAACACCATATACTTAAAGAGATGTTCTTTGAGTACATTCCAACGGTCGATGTTTCAGGATCCGCTCTCGCAAATCTTATTATTACAGCGCTGAAAAAGCATGGACTTGAATGTTCTTATGTGGTTGGTCAAGGTTACGATGGGGCTGCAGCTATGAGTGGGTATTTGCACGGTGCCCAAGCTTATGTTCGCCAAGAATGTCCTCTTGCTCTTTATGTACACTGTAGTGCACACTCTCTCAACCTTGCTATTGCTGATTCATGTTCATTAGCAAATGTCCGAAATTGCATTGGGATTGTGCTGTCTGTTGGTTCCTACTTTCGACATACTGCTCAATGTACTGCTTTGTCGAAAGAAAAAATTCAAGAGCTACTACCCGTCAGTAACCAAAAAAGCTTGCTCTCAATATGTGAAATACGGTGGGTCCACCAACATGAAGCTATTATAAGATTCAGGGAAATTTATTCAGCGATTGTGAATGCTCTCGAAGAACTCCAATTTAATCACAATAAGAAAACATCGCAACAAGCCCCCCAATTGCTAAGTACGCTTCGATCTTCGGATTTTGTGATGTGTTTAGTGATTCTTCAAAACAGACAATTCAGTTCAGACAATTGACATCGATCACGGCATTCAAACATGTAGATGATGTTATTAATGTCTTACAACTCCTGAGAAGCAACACTGACGTCGAATATCTTCATCTCTATGAAGGCGCAAAGGTTTTACTGGAAGAAAAATGGTGGTATACTGCGAATGCCACGCGTCGTCGGAAGACAATTAAATAGACCGAACATTCCTGCATTGGATGTATGCACGTATTACAAAATTAATTTGTTCATTCCATTTCTTGTTCATACAATTCAACAATTGGTTGAAAGGTTTACCAAACATCGTAAAGTAGTATCAGCCTTATCTGGTGTGCTACCTTCAAATTTTACTGCCAGTTCTGAAATTGAAGAAGTAATTTCCGTGTACTCGTCACTGCTTCCCGAAAGCAACATATCAGTGATTAAAGCAGAAGTTAAAGTATGGAAAATAGTGATGACAAGTATCTCGCCTACCCCGAAATCTAGTTTGGAATGCCTAGATATGTACGATAAAAACCTTTATCCTAATATTTATACATTACTACAAATCTTAGCTACCATTCCTGTACCCACTGCTACCCCAGAAAGGTCTTTCTCGAGCCTAAGGAGACTGAAAAACTATTTACGAAACACTACAAGTGAAAACAGACTTAATGGTTTGGCTCTCATGAACATTCACTATGGAACAGAAATTCATGCAGATAAAATAGTAGATATATTTAAAAGAAAAAACCGAAGATTTCTTCTTTAATGGTTTTAGATTTAGCGCAGAGGAACGAAATTAATTTAACCATTTCATTTAAAGTTAAGAACTTTATAAATATGTCGTAATTTTTCCGATGAATATATAGATATTAAATATCATGTAAGTATATTTTTGTTGTTATATTTATTTCAAACTAAACCCCCCTAAAACTAAATCCTGGCTACGCCCGTGATGTATATCATTTATAAAAATGGAGTCGTACAAAATACAACAACACGTTAAGATTGTTAAATTATTTTATAAAAATGGACATTCAGTGATAAATGTTTTTCGAAAATTACGTAATATTTACGATTTGCACAACTGTCTATATAAACACACCAAATTGTTGAAAAATTTCAAGAAACTGGTTCGGTGGAATTTTAGCATAGTCGTAGTAATCGTACGTGACAAAAAAATCTTAATTGTTTAGTTTTTCTGTTACCTTACTTAATTAATAAATAATAGATTAAAACAATAAAAATATATCGCAATGCTATAATCTCATTAAGTAGAGTTGTCTGAAGGTCTCCAAGAAGCGAAATCATTTTAGTAGCTTTTGTTTAACAATTATCCGACTTGGAATTTAAACGAAAGAATCGAAACTGTAGAATTGTCTAGATCAGAGGTCTCCAAACTACGACCCGCGGGCCAAATCCTGCCATGCTTTATGCGTATGCTCATTTAGGGCGCGTACTCGTTTTAGAAATTATAGATAATGGTAGGAAAATTAAAACGGTTTTGGCCCCTGGAACTTACTGGAGTAATCAGTATGGCCTTATGGCTGGAACGATTAGAGACATTGTTTAAATTTTTTAAACTAATATTTAATAGTATAAAACATTTTTGACTATATCGTCAAAGCGTTCGTTGCGCAGAGCTCTATAATCAACACTATATTAAAAATATTAATAATAGAGTTATTCGAGTTATATCGACCCTCTTTTCTGCGAATCTTTATATGTTAATAACTTTTGCAGTTGTTTATGTGCGGATTTTAACAGTTTTCTAGATGCCATTCCAAATCCAATAAGCCCACGCTTATAATTTAAATCGCAGTAGAAACAGGGAAAAAAAACACACGAGTTGGATATACCTAATACTATGAGCACTACAGGAAAAAGAAGAAGAAAAAGAATCCTCATATAAACGAGTAATCTACTAATTGCATCAAACGTAGGACGTTTTTTACTTACGCAAATACCCAGTCATAACCATCAAGTGTATAAATGGATTTTGTTCCTTGACATCTGATCTGAGTAACATTTCCAGTGAGATCAAAAGGAGACATCTTCCTTCTATAACAATCATTGAGAGCTTGGCGAGTGGATGTGTCGTTTTTATAGTCCTTCGGGCAAGTGAATGGTACACAGACACCATGACGAAGGTTACGGTGATTGTAATGTCTGGGATCTGCACTTACGTTCTTCAAAAATATTCTTCTATTTATTTTTTTTAGATTACTAAAGTAAAATGAAGACTGTCCCAGAAATAAAATGTGCCTTTTGTACAGACTTTCAGCCTCCACAATATAATGTGGAGGATTAATTAGCCTTTACTACTCTAAACCTTGCTTTACCTTTGTGTATAAATAAATGGTCATTATTCTGTTTTACTGGGCGTGGCATGAGATGCGCCTTTTTCAGGAAAAATTATGTTACTTTCAAAAAATCGTACGGCCCATTCAAGGTCATATAGATACATTCTGGTAAAAGAGAATCGTTAAGCGTGAAATTTGCTTCACCTTCAAGGCCATATAGACACATTCTGGAGAAAGCGACTTTGAAGGAACTTTGGTATAAATAAACGGTCATTTACGATGCATGGAACCCTAAATATATAAAATTCAGGAACTGGCGAATGAGGGCATAGTACAGCCGAAAATCAGGCTTACACAGTGCATACAAAACCCCAAAATTAATCCAATAAAATTATTTATTTCTGGTCCAGTGTTTTTGAAATAAATTTACCTGTATTAGATTCCAAATTGTGTTATTGGCGTTCAAAGAAGTTAGTTCGAAAGTAATAGTGCAATATAGAGCTTTATCACCTCTTAACATACAAAGATCAAAATTATCCATAAAAAATAATTCGGGCATTAGGGCATATTCTTGGTCTAAAATACAACAAATAATTAAGTTCAAACAATTAAATAAAAAAAAATCAATTTAAACCGAAAATATAATCCTTACCCGATATTTCGCATATTATACCTATTAAATACGCAAAAGCTAACGAAAACACAAGCCAAGCTCGAACACTCATGGTGTACTGCATGACAATATATTTTTTTTAAGACTGACACCAAAATTTCTCTCGAAAACAAGCATTTTTATATCACAAAATTATAACAATTACTTCCAAGAAACGCACATGGTCTTTTCTGGTCTGGGCAGTTAAATTTCCCAACGCTAAGCCATAATGTTATATTTATTTTAAGTAGATCACAGTGAAAAAGATGAAGATATGAGCCTGGTTTTTCGTTTTATAAAGATTTACGCGAAACTTGTCTAGAAAAATTCACTAGAGGAATAAAATATTCTGAAACCGTAAATGATGAAGTATTTAACATAGGTGAAACAGGCATATATTTGTTTTAGAAACTGCAAAGAAGCGTGAATTACAAGAAAAATACCATCCTCTGATTAAAAAGAAGGTAATAGTTAAATCTAAAACACTTTGTTATTATTATTAACATTTATTTTTAAATTATTTGTATACATGTAACTAAACTTGTCAACATAATATTTAATTCTTTTAAACTCGACTCTGCCAAAGTTTATTCCTCTTTGGTGACAGTTTTTTTCGATTGTGGCTGTTTGAATATCAATTTCTGCAATTGGGAGACTGGAAGTTCCACGAACAGGGTCAGCAGCGTAGCAATTATATAAATAACGCTTATATCGCCCATGAAGGTGGAAAACTGGAAAAAAAATCATTAAAAATTTTTCATCGCTGTCAGTCCAGTGGAGAAAGTGACTTGTTGAATTTTCGCATAGTCATCAATACCGCCTTGAGATTTCACCACCGGAGATTTCAAGACACCTACACCTGAATGATTTTTACCCAGAAAAGTTCAAGGGACATTCCGTGAAGCACAAAAATCTAAAATATTTGCCACTAAACACCAAATCACCAAATCTTTTAAACTAACTCTTAGTCTTTTAAACTAACCACTTTATGGTTAAGTAATGTCTGAATGATTATGGCGTGTTCATATATTTTTTCCAAAAAACTGGAGTTCTGTTTATATCTTTTTCTTTATTTGGGTTTTTCGCCACTATCTAAAACTCAAAAAATATCAAAAATATCTGTTCTTATGTAAAGAATCACTGGGTAATAACAAAACACCAAACGGAGACAAATTTCTCAGTGATTCTTTTTTGTAATAAATTTGCCTAACGAACAAAATTTTAAAGATATAAAAATGTTATAAAAAATTTTACAAACTTTTAACGTTAATGTTTCGGAGGGTACTCTCCCCCCGTTTTCAAAACTAAACTAAAAAATAAATTATATTAATTTGTAATATATAAAGTAACGAGTGAAAGTAAATATATTTTTTTGTGTATGTCAACTATACCTACATTGACAACAATAGATTTTCATGACAGTGACATACTACCAAAAAAAAAAAAAAATATATATATATATATATATATATATATATATATATATATATATATATATATATATATATATATATATATATATATATAGATAATGTTTACTTTGTGATTATTTATTGTACTGATTGTGTATTCAAATATTTAAATGTGTTTAATTGTATTCTTAAGAATCGGAACCATATTGAATTTAAATTTACCGAAGGCATAGCAATACAGTTATTTTTATTTAAATTAATTATAGCAGTTTCTTTTAATCTTCTGTATTTTGTTACCGATTCGTTTAATACCGTTTTGGAATTATTCCAATTGATTTTATGACCCGATTCCCATGCGTGTTGACAAATTCTAGATTTATTAAAATCGCCCTTTCTAAGAAGATTTTTATGCTCTTTTACTCTAACATCTAACGGTCTAGATGTCTCACCTCTATAGAATTTGCCACATTCGCAGGGAATTTTGTAAACCACATTTTTGGTATTTTGTTGTATATTGTTTGGTTTAGTCTTTGTTAATAGAGATCTAAGAGTATTTTTTATTTTAAATGTCGTTCTTATGTTATATTTATTTCCTACTCTTTTAATTGTGTCAGAAATACCGCCGATATAAGGAATTGTGATGTTTATTGTTTGAGAGTTATTATTATTGTTATTAATAATTTGTCTGTTTTGTCTAGTATCAAAATTTTTAAACGATTTATCTATAAAATTTTTTGGGTAATTGTTTTTTATTAAAATGTCTTTTATGTGATTTGTTTCTTTTTGTTGTGTATCACTGTCGGTACAAACAAGTTTTGCTCTGTCATATAAAGTTTTAATTACTCCTATTTTGACCGATTTTGAGTGATTGGAAAAGAAATTGAGATACCTATCTGTGTTTGTCGGTTTTCTGTAAACTGTAGTTTTTAATGTGTTGTTTTATTTTAATATGAAAGTGTCGAGGAACGACAGTTTATTCTCCTTCTCCATCTCTAAAGTAAATTTAATTGTAGGCTTTCGAGAATTTATATCTTGTAAAGAAATATTTAGATCGTCAATGCCATATAGCAAGAATATCATCAACATATCTAAGCCATATTAATGGCTTTTTAAGAGATTTATTTAATATGTCATTCTCGAGTTCCTCCATAAAGATATTACTCATCAAAGGAGAAAGAGAAGAATCCATTGCCATTCCGAAATTTTGTTAATAATAATCATTTTCTAATTGAAAATATGTGGTTTTTAAGCAGAGAGTTAATAATTCCAAAATTGTATTTATGTTTAGTGCGGTCTTTTAATGTTGTGTCATGTTCTAATCTCTTTCTAACTATTAAAAGTGATTTATCAACTGGTACATTAGTAAATAAACTCACCACATCAAAACTAACCATTAAATTTTAGTTTGTAATTTTAATGTTCGAAATTTTATCTAAAAAAATGGAAGTATTTTTAATATATGAATTTGTTCTACCCGAAAGTGAATTTAAAATGTTTAATAAAAATTTTGCTAGTTTATAGCATAGGGAATCTATACCACTAACTATAGGGCGAAGTGGTATATTAGTTTTGTGTATTTTTGGTAGACCATAGAAATGAGGTTGTTTACAATAATGTGGTGTAAGTTGTGATCTTTCTAGATCTGTGTGTTTGTGTTTATATAATGTATTGTAAATTTGTCTCTTCTTTTTTTAATGTTGGATCTGTAGGTATTTTAGTGTAATTTCCCTCATCAATTAAAGTTTTAATTTTGTTAATATATATTCTGTAGTGTCCAGAATAACTGTGTATTATATATATATATATATATATATATATATATATATATATATATATATATATATATATATATATATATATATATATATATATATATATATATATATATATTTATAGATATTTTTGATTTTTTTTGAGTTTTAGATAGTGGCGAAAACCCCAAATAAGGAAAAAATACACTTTATGGTTAACGCACGTTTCATTAACCATGTAAGACTTATCAGGACATGTTTCATTTATACAATTTTGTGTTGGAGAAGACCAGAGAGACCGTTGAAAGTCATCCATAACCAGGATAATTATCGTAATCCACAGATAAGTTGTTCGTAATCCACAAATACCATGTTTAAATTAAAATATCCTCCATATTAGCCTGATTTTCCATGTTCCATTGTTCCATGCGACTTTCCAGGTCTGATTGGCAAATATTACATTTTATTTTTAAATACACTAATTTGCCGAACCATTTGCGATGTTGGCAACTGTTGGAAAATTTCAAAAAGTTCTGATATATTTTCGGCGGAAATGGTTGAGTTTTGGATACAAATTTTAAGGAAACTTTTTGTTCCATATGATGTAAAGAATAATTGATTAATTTTGCGAGTTATTTTCCTTACACTTGGTATATAAACAACGTCTTTTGTCACTTTTTCCATTGGACTATGCGCACGTTTTAGTTTTAGTGTTTTAAGCTTACTATTACGTAATCATCGACGTAATTGGAATGGCGCGTTATAGAGGGCGTTGTGAGATTAATTGACATGTGGATGAGATAGACGGTAAACGTCAGTCTGCCCAACACGTAAGTTGGTGGCCATTGAAGTACTCGTAAGGCCAACCCTAAAATCAAGATTAAAATTCACTTTTCTCATATTACAGTTATAGATTAACTTGTATGTACAAAGATAGAATGAAAAATCCTGCATCTCCGTCTAATTGAACATTTTATTTTGAGCCCCACCCATCCCTTCAATTGGGGGGCATATGTTTTGTCTCTCGATGTTCAGTCTCTTCAGGGTACCCAATTGGGGAGACACAATTCACAGTCAAACAACCCATTTAGACGCAAACGTAGGTTGTTGTGTGCCTCACATGAGATTGTGAAACCCAACGGTTGGGTTTGGTTTGGTTGGACGCAATCAAAATAAGTCTAACACTGCATATATACATGATAAAACTTATCACAGGCTAACTTTTTTATTTAATGTGATAGAGTAGTACTTCCAAATGCAAAGTAAGATATAACTTGACAAACAATGCTTTCCGGTGTTGCCAGATTTCTTCACTAGATATTAAAACTATATTTTTTTAAATAGCAACACCGTATTTTTTAACATAATTTGAAAATCCTAAAAAAAGCTGTTTAAGTTCATAATTGACTTACATCCAACTCCCTCCGAAAATCCTATGATGCCGAAGCCAACGATGGACGCAAAGAGCGGTCGTGATACTGCTACGTACATGGAGGCCCAGAATCGATCGTGTTCCGTCTCGGAATTCAAAATTATTGATCCAGGAATGACTAGATAAAGGGTAGCAGCTACAAAAGTTATTATCCACCACAAGCCTTGGCGAAACTAGAAAAAGAAAAAAATAGGAAAAGAAAAACACTAGAAAAAAGAGAGAAAATACCTTCGTTCGGAAAATGTATTGGTCAGGATGGTCGTGCTTGTGTTTACAGAAATAAAAACCGAAGGCTATACCTGCTATCGCAGGAGTCAGATTACCAATAAAGCTACCCACTTGATAGTGGAACTGGAAACTTTCAAGCAAATTTCGCATTGCATAAAAATACCTAAAACGCGCAAATTGATAATTTAAAACAGCCAGACTATATTTTGAAACTAAACTTGAAGAGATTTACCACTAAACACCAAATCACTTTTTTTTTGAACTGCTCGACGCACGTTTCGCTAACCATGTTAGCATCATCAGGAGATGAGATTTGGTGTTTAGTGGTAAATCCCTTCAAGTTTAGTATTTCACACCAAAGGTTCCAATAAAAGAATTGATATATTTTGAAACGTTGTATCAACACAAACTATACATGATTTCCAATAAATCCATACCATAATTATGACAGAATAAAAAGTTTTTTTTTCGCTTTAAAGATAAATAACTTAAAATAACTTTAGTACAAATAAAAATTTCGCCTGTTTTAGTCAGTTATATTGGGTGACGGTTAATAATTTTTAATTTTCTCTTAAAAACGAAGGAGAAAGGTAACAACTATGCGCCATCTATGCGTCAAACTCTGCATCATTATTAGCTGCACATTTTCCTTATCTTTCTGGGAATTTGTGGACCACTTTTGATTTGATCCGGTCATCAAGCCATTATTCGACATCTCCGTAATTGTTGAAGTATTTGATGGAAAGTGCGTGAGACATCGACGAAAACAAACGATAGTTGGAAGGGGCCAAGTCTGGTGAGTATGGCGGGTAGGCCAGCTAAGTGCTGAAATGGTGTATCAGACCGATTTCGCTGTGCGTTGAGGCGTTGACGATAGTGAACGGTGTTAACTGTATCACTTGGTTTCAGAAGTTCATAGTACATGAAATCATTCTGACCAAACCAAATGCACATCATTGTCTTCTTTCCAAAACGATTCGGTCTTGCCGTGAATGCTAATAGTTGTTTTCGGTCAACCAGTGATTTTCTGCGTTTTGGGTTCTCAAAATATATCCATTTTTCGCCGCCAGTTACGATCCAATGCAAAAAAAGTCTTTCTATCATGCCGAGAAAGCAGAAGTTCGCACATCGTGTTTCGCTTTTCCATCTGTCTGTCGTTCAGCTGATGTGGTACCCAGTTCTCTGCCTTCTGGATTTTTCCGATTACAATTTTCTCTGCCATTTGTTGTTGAGTTTGCAAATCGCCTTCTTCCAAAAAAAACATAAGAGATTAGACTGTGAATCAACCCTTGCTAACAACGCTATCTCAATTCTTCTATTGGAACCTTTGGTGTGAAACACTAAACTTCAAGAGATTTACCACTAAACACAAAACACTTTTTTGAACTGCTCGGCGCACGTTTCGCTAACCATGTTAGCATCATCAGGAGATGAGATTTGGTGTTTAGTGGTAAATCCCTTCAAGTTTAGTATTTCACACCAAAGGTTCCAATAAAAGAATTGATATATTTTGAAACGTTGTATCAACACAAACTATACATGATTTCCAACAAATCCATACCATAATTATGACAGAATAAAAAGTTTTTTTTTCGCTTTAAAGATAAATAACTTAAAATAACTTTAGTACAAATAAAAATTTCGCCTGTTTTAATCAGTTATATTGGGTGACGGTTAATAATTTTTAATTTTCTCTTAAAAACGAAGGAGAAAGGTAACAACTATGCGCCATCTATGCGTCAAACTCTGCATCATTATTAGCGGCACATTTTCCTTATCTTTCTGGGAATTTGTGGACCACTTTTGATTTGATCCGATTATCAAGTCATTATTCGACATCTCCGTAATTGTTGAAGTATTTGATGGAAAGTGCGTGAGACATCGACGAAAACAAACGGTAGTTGGAAGGGGCCAAGTCTGGTGAGTATGGCGGGTAGGCCAGCTAAGTGCTGAAATGGTGTATCAGACCGATTTCACTGTGCGTTGAGGCGTTGACGATAGCGAACGGTGTTAACTGTATCACTTGGTTTCAGAAGTTCATAGTACATGAAATCATTCTGACCAAACCAAATGCACATCATTGTCTTCTTTCCAAAACGATTCGGTCTTGCCGTGAATGCTAATAGTTGTTTTCGGTCAACCAGTGATTTTCTGCGTTTTGGGTTCTCAAAATATATCCATTTTTCGCCGCCAGTTACGATCCAATCCAAAAAAAGTCTTTCTATCATGCCGAGAAAGCAGAAGTTCGCACATCGTGTTTCGCTTTTCCATCTGTCTGTCGTTCAGCTGATGTGGTACCCAGTTCTCTGCCTTCTGGATTTTTCCGATTACAATTCTCTCTGCCATTTGTTGTTGAGTTTCCAAATCGCCTTCTTCCAAAAAAACATAAGAGATTAGACTGTGAATCAACCCTTGCTAACAACACTATCTCAATTCTTCTATTGGAACCTTTGGTGTGAAACACTAAACTTCAAGAGATTTACCACTAAACACAAAACACTTTTTTGAACTGCTCGGCGCACGTTTCGCTAACCATGTTAGCATTATCAGGAGTTGATTTAATCTAATTCTAAAACCAAACTATTTTCTATTTATATGAAAGCCATACCTGATATGAAAACCATAAATAATACCATCAAATGGTATTACCAATTCATGGTAATACCATTTGATGCCCAATTGACAAGACGATTGGACAAAATTTTGAAAAAAGTGGACGTTAAGGTTGTGTACAAACCATATAATAAATTAGGAGAAGTTCTGGGTAATCCAAAGGATAAAGTAGAGCAACATGAAAAGTCGGGGATTTACGAAATTAGTAGTCAAGAATTCGAACGTATATTGGGCAAACAAAAAGATCCATATTGACAAGACATAAAGAACATATTGTCCACATTAGATATGGGAGAAATGAAAAATCTTGTGTTGCCCTATATGCAATCGAACACGACCACAGTATAGATATTAGTAATTTAAGACTAATTAAAAGTGTTAATAATAATAGGGCTTTGGATGCATATGAAAGCATTCAAATAGAAAAATGTAAGAAAATCATGAACCGAGATAAAGGACCGATTCCTTTCAGTCAACTTTTTCAATTATTAACGTAAGGTTTACTAAACTTCACGGTTCATGATTTTTACACGTTTCGTTACGTATGGATTTCATATAAAAAGAACATAGTTTGGTTTTAGAATTAGATTAAATCATCTCCTGATGATGCTAACATGGTTAGCGAAACGTGCGTCGAGCAATTCAAAAAAGTGTTTTGGTGTTTAGTGGTAAATCTCTTCAAGTTTAACGCTCTCTCAGAAAAAAAATTAAGAATTCCCAACCGACACATCTGTTATATCTGTACACATACTCGGGTACTGGTAGGATTAGAGCAGAGAAGTCGTAATAATAATTTTGCAAGAAAGTTGCTACAAAAACCATCGACATGGAAAATCCGATCATCCAGTAGAAGTACTTCTCGTTCGCCTTGAGGAACCAAATAAAAAATAGAGCCATGATAAAATACTGGGTGTCTAGGGCTAAGTACCATGTAACAGGCAAACACTGAAAAAAAAACAAATAATTTTCTTCCCCAGCAAATTATTTCATCAATTTTCCATACCATTTGAAAAGTGTTGTACCAGTTATTAATATAAAGAACATTTGTCCATCCATTCAATCGGCACTTTTGATATTCATAACCTATAAACTCATTCCATCTAGGACCGTTTCCTAAATGGCGTAACCAAGTGGCATGAAACAGTACCACCACCAAAACAGTAGGAGTTAACCTTAAACATTTCAAGAAATTTAAAAAAACAAACAAATAACTTATATTAAAGTAAGATTTAAGCATCTCCTGGTGATGTTCGCATATTTAAAGAAACACACATCTAGGCAAAACAAACAGAACTCCTAAGTAATGTCTGTATGATTGTGGGTTGTTCATATATTTTTTTCTTTATTTGGAAAAAAAAAGAATCGGTAACAAAATACAGAAGAACAAATAAAAAACCCCTATAATTAAATTAAAAAAAAACAAATGTATTGCTTTCTAATTCTAATCGGAATACAATTAAAAATATTTAAGAATATCAATTAACAATTACAATCACACGGTAAACGTCAACTATATAGTTTTTTTTGGTAGAATGTCACTGTCATTAAAAAATAAGTGTCAATGTAAGTATTATTGACATGCACAACAAATATATTTACTGAGCCACATTAGCTGTGGTGTCTAAGGCGTCAGCCTTACGTTACGGCAGTTAATGTGGAGCGGGTTCGAATCCCGTTCTAGGCAGAAAAGTTTTTCTAAAATTCTTGTGAATGTTTCTCGGTTAGAGTATAAAATCTGACAAGGAATCACCCCTCAGTCACGCCAGTTCGAGGCTGGGTAAGGCCGGATGCCTTCTGAGAGGTTTTCTACGTTGGATACTTTCGGTTAAGCACAAAACCAAGGGTTGATAGCCCGACGGGGGTGCTGACGGAGGTTTTCGGTAGCTGATGACCGTGGTTCGGAACCCACGTTGAGCTGTAGGTCCAGTCGCTAAATAGCCTTCTCAGTTGCTGATGCGCCTCTTACCGCAAAACTTTACTTTAATATATTTACTTTCTATCTTTTCATAATTGATTGAAATTAATATATTTTATTTTTAGGTTCGTTTTGAAAACGGGAGGAAAATAATTCCCGAAACAACGTTAAAAGTTTGTATATTTTTTAAGACATTTTTATATTTTTAAAATTTTGTTCGTTAGGCAAATTTATTACAAAAAAGAATCACTAAGAAATTTGTCTCCGTTTGGTCTTTTGTTTTTACACAGTGATTCTTTATTTACATAAGGACAGATATATTTGATATTTTTTGAGTTTTAGATAGTGGCGAAAAACCCAAATAAAGAAAAAAAAACAGAACTCCAGTTTTTTGGAGAATCCTTACGAATTGTGAAATCTTTATTTAAATTCGTCCGTGAGCAAACGACGGTCACAATACGATTTACTGGAACCAGTGATATACAATGGTTGTAGATGGCGCTTCTTCGTCAAAAGTGGAAGTGAGTTGATCGATGCACTATTGAGATAATCCACGTCCAAAGTCATAGTTAATCATCGAACGAAAATTCGAGTTCATTTCATTTTTTCCCTGAGATAAAATTTTCATTCAAATTTTCAATGCCATTCTTGTCAATTTCGAATAAATAAATAAGAACCCTCGTAATAATGACAATAATGTGTAAATTATCATAAGAAAGGATTGATTTATATACCTAAAAAGTCTATTGCTTATAGCGAACATAACCAATTTCATGTTCATTCCTTTTTTGTCTTTGAGGTATTCGAAGAGACCATTGGATAAGAGAAAGGTAGAAATCAAAAAGAACGTCCCAACACACAATGGTCCACTGGAAAATATCAATCTGGCTGCTTTTTTATGCAACTAAAACAAACTTTCTTCATCTGCTCAACCCCATTCATCTTTGTCCTTCAACTCACCGATTCCGGAAACTTGGTATTCACTACAGGAGGTCCAATTAGGCTTAGCGCTGTATGGGACAGCACAACCAAAGCTGTATTGTATAACCTACAATAGAACGAAATTATTTTGTTTATATTTAGGGCAAAAAATGTATTAGTTTGAAACCGAAAAAACAAATTCTAATTGGTTTTCTACGTAGCATCTAACACTATCCTTATCAGGAAATCAATTATTCGGTTGGAGCGCATCATGAGAGATGATTCAAGCTAGAATAGATTAAATAATTATCCGCCCTCTGCACAAGAAGGGGGACAGAATAGATGTGAACAACTAAAGAATAATCTCCATGCACTCCTCCAATTCCGATGCGATTTTCCGCTCATGTTCGACAGTTTAAACTCATACGCATCAGATGTTGACATGTCTCCCCTCTAACGGGGGTCCCGACAGTGTTGGTAGATGGAACTCTACGCCACTAGTCTCATTGCTTTGTTTTCACGCCTCGTACCCGGCCTCAGATTAAATTGTTTCAGTATATCGACCCAGACGGGGCCCAAAATCGCATATACGAGCATTCTCTCGCTGTTCGAAAACCGGATCTCTGCTCAACTCTAGCAGAGCACCATATCCAAACGGGTCACAAAATAGATTTCGACAAGACCAAAATAATCGCCTCTATATATTGATCCCAATTAAAATCGAAAAACTGCTTAAACAAGAGGGACGACGGTCCTAGAGTCCCAAATACATGAAAATCTCTTATTTCCAAATTGCCCATTGGAAATCTTTCCAGCCAAACGTCCACCCCTCGTCCCACCCCCACTCCTCAACCTAGCGCTCCACCCACAACATTACCTAATACAGAGGTCATACCGACCACCCTCTTTTCTAGTTGTGAACTCTGGTGCTTGATGCCTTGGAATAAATCAACTAGATTCTCTTGATAATGGCATCAAAGTGGAATCCGAAACGTCGAGATTTTACTAATCTAAAACGCGGTTCCTAAATGAACTTCTGGCTTAAGGCTAGAAACCTGTCTTGGGTTTGTATGGCAGATGAAGGAATGGCAAAGCACGACGTGGAGCAAGGGTGAACTTCCTTAGCTTTTCAATACTTTTCTCCACGGGCCCAGTTCATAATTTTTCGATCATACTTGGTACTTACCCGAGGTTAGACAGGTCACGAACGTTTTCGCACAGTCTGACTGCTGCGACCGTTTACCGCAGGATGACGTGGCTGCTGTGATTGCAGGATAGGTGGGGTATCAAGGGGTATCTAGGATAGGTGGGGTTTCTTCCCGGTAAAGCAACCAACAAAACTGTTCATTTAGGCGGAGACGCAGGTTGTTGTGTATTCCACATGAGTTTGTGGAACCCAACGTAGGGTGTGTAATGACACTCAGCTACTGCTGTCTCATTGAACGCAGTCCAAGAAAATCTAACACTACATATATACGCCATCCGACGGGAGGTCGACGAAAACATGGGTTGTTGGCTGTGGGCTGAAAGGATAACATCAAGGCTGAAAGGATAACATAGCAGACTCGTGAAGAGATATTAATATCAAAGATCTTTCGTCTGTACTCCACACTTCACGTGGGTGCACTGTTCGTTTCCATTCCATATCGTCAGCAAGTGCCTGCCGGAACCTATTTCTGGCCTTATAACGATCATCTGACTGGAACTCGAACCTAATATAAAGGCCAGCACCTGAGACATATCGCCATGATCACGCCATGTTAGTTTCCATATTGATGGCGAGTTGCAATTCCAAACAACTAACGCCATCTTAACGCGAACTTTCGCAGTAATCGGAACTGCGCGAAACATCCTGTCTGTAATCTTGGATTAGTACCGAGTATACTCACAAGATAAAACGGTATGACAGAAGGGGAGACAGAGAGGGAGCAAGGGAAACCTTGCACTAAGAAATTGGAGTACTTTTAACAACCATGAAGTAAGTAATAACATCCATATTTTACTTATTTTTCCAACATAATTATCTAAACTTGTATATCGTAAAATTCCAGAGAAACTTTCGGAAATACCATGCCTGTCGCGGGTTTGGGCAAAATTCGTGATCGGCTTTCGCATTTATTGTTCCCTTTCAAGTTCTTTGAAGGTTGAAATTACACCTGAAAACATAATCTCATCATCAGAAACATTGTTCGAGTCTGAACTGGAAGACGAGCCTTTGAAGAAATAGTAACACTTGCTTTTTCGGGATTAATTACATATTTAAGTGCTTCCTTCTTCCTCCTTTCTTCTCTCCGCATTAGGTTTTTTATATTGCTAAAAATATTTGCTCTTACCTGATGGCTTGAATTGATCGAAGTCTTTCTATTTCTGTGCTGCTATTGACGGTTTTTAGTCTGATCCAGTTTTTGGTAACGGAGAAGGCAGACATTATACGTCCCCTCGATGTTTCCGACCATTTATCGTAAACTTCTTTGGTTTCGTATCGTTTTATACCTTCAGAAAATGTTGCGAAAAGGACAAACGTCACATATAAGGTGAACATAATTCTGAAAAATTTTATATAGCTGAAAATCTTGAACAAACCCTGTATTGTACATGCGACTAAAGTTTGAAAAATTTCCAGTAAGATGGCGAATGCAAGAATTTAACTCCGATTCAATATTTTCCGTCTTTACAGAAACACTGATATAAATGACTGTTGTACAACAACTGGACTTGTAATATGACTGAAATGTTCAAGGTTATATTTCAAAGCATGCGCAATTGTATTACCAGAATATTTCAGACGTGTAACGCCATCTTCGTGTTGAAGCTGGAAACTTTTCAGATTACTCGCGAATATTCATATTAGAGTGGAGCAAAAAAGCTGAATATATTTTTTTTAAGTATCAAAATGTATTACCTCAAAAAAGTTGCCTAACGCACTACCAAGTATTTCGGTGTAAGTTTTTTAAAATTAAACAAATATGTACTGCTTCCCCAAGGCCCTTGGATATTTTCTAATTTTAAGATTCTTTGTGCTAACAAAAACAAAAGTAAAATATCATCTGTCACTTAAATAATTATCTATTAGCACATAAAAGCTAGCTAATATACTACAAAAAACTAACAAAATTTGAAATATACAGCTTGACCTTATTTGTCTCCACAGCGACCTTGAAAATGTCTCAAATTTGTGTAATTTTAGCGATATTCACACAAAAGCACAAAAATTTGCGCCACAAGATGGAGAAAAATACGAGGAATCGAATGGCGAAAAACGCAGTTTGATATCTCGAACGGTTTTCTAGATATTCGCAGAAAACTGGTCGGGGAATGCAAATTTTGCAAAATGTTGGATTTTCTTCGATATTCAAAAAATCGTTTCTCGAAAACTAAAAAAAATAAGTCAAAACGGGTGCCAGATTGTTGATGCGCGTGATTTGGAGCGTCAAATATCCGAAAATGAGGCGATTCTATTTTTTAAGTTTTGCAATTTGATCGAAAACTTTTCAAAGGGGGTACCATAGAAAAATATCAGAAAAGCTAGTCATTCAATTTCTATGAAAGTAAGCCACAAGATAGAGAAAAATACGAAGAATCGAATGGCGAAAAGCGCAGTTTGATATCTCGAACTGTTTTCTAGATATTCGCAGAAAACTGGTCGGGGAATGCAAATTTTGCAAAATGTTCAATTTTCTTCGATATTCAAAAAATTGTTTCTCGAAAACTAAAAGAAATAAGTCAAAACGGGTGCCAGATTGTTGATGCGCGTGATTTGGAGCGTCAAATATCCGAAAATGAGGCGATTCTATTTTTTAAGTTTTGCAATTTGATCGAAAACTTTTCAAAGAGGGTACCATAGAAAAATATCAGAAAAGCTAGTCATTCAATTTCTATGAAAGTAAGCCACAAGATAGAGAAAAATACGAAGAATCGAATGGCGAAAAGCGCAGTTTGATATCTCGAACGGTTTTCTAGATATTCGCAGAAAACTGGTCGGGGAATGCAAATTTTGCAAAATGTTCAATTTTCTTCGATATTCAAAAAATCGTTTCTCGAAAACTAAAAGAAATAAGTCAAAACGGGTGCCAGATTGTTGATGCGCGTGATTTGGAGCGTCAAATATCCGAAAATGAGGCGATTCTATTTTTTAAGTTTTGCAATTTGATCGAAAACTTTTCAAAGGGGGTACCATAGAAAAATATCAGAAAAGCTAGTCATTCAATTTCTATGAAAGTAAGCCACAAGATAGAGAAAAATACGAAGAATCGAATGGCGAAAAGCGCAGTTTGATATCTCGAACGGTTTTCTAGATATTCGCAGAAAACTGGTCGGGAAATGCAAATTTTGCAAAATGTTCAATTTTCTTCGATATTCAAAAAATCGTTTCTCGAAAACTAAAAGAAATAAGTCAAAACGGGTGCCAGATTGTTGATGCGCGTGATTTGGAGCGTCAAATATCCGAAAATGAGGCGATTCTATTTTTTAAGTTTTGCAATTTGATCGAAAACTTTTCAAAGGGGGTACCATAGAAAAATATCAGAAAAGCTAGTCATTCAATTTCTATGAAAGTAAGCCACAAGATGGAGAAAAATACGAAGAATCGAATGGCGAAAAGCGCAGTTTGATATCTCGAACGGTTTTCTAGATATTCGCAGAATACTGGTCGGGGAATGCAAATTTTGCAAAATGTTTGATTTTCTTCGATATTCAAAAAATCGCATCACGAAAACTAAAACAGATAAATCAAAACGGGTGACAGATTATTGAAGCACATAGTTTGGAGCGTCAAATATCCAAAAATTAGGCGATTCTATTTTTTAAAGTTTTGCAATTTGATCGAAAAATTTTCAAAAGGGGTACCATAGGAAAATATCAGAAAAGCGAAAGTCACTCAACAACTGTGCAACCATATTTATTTTGATACTTTGACATGTACCAGAATAATGCGAAATGTGGGCGATATAAATACATTCTGGCTCTTGCACCAATGTTATATGTTCATTCTACAATTGCTTGACGATAAAACTTGATACCTTTCTTTACTAGGGCTAGAGTTTATCTCTGCATGCATCAAAGTATAGACTATGTAGATTAATATTAGAAAGTTCTTGCTGTCGGAGATTTAAACATGTCTTAAATTAATACACACATTAACATATCGTAAAAATTCCAGAGAAACTTTCGGAAATACCATGCCTGTCGCGGCTTTCGCATTTGTTGTTTCCTTTCAAGTTCTTTGGAGGTTGATGGTGTTAAAACTACTTCTGAAAATGTAATCTCATCATCAGAAAAATTGTTTGCTTTTGAATTGAAAGACGAGCCTTTGAAGAAACAGTAACACTTGCCTTTTCGGGTTTAATTACGTATTTAACAGCTTCGTTTTTCTTCCTTTCTTCTCTCTGCATTAGGTTTTTTATTTTTTTCATATCGATATTGCGTGCTATAGTTTATCTGGCTCCTCTTTGGTGTAATAAAAATTATCGGTCATCCAGGGGCACCTTTTCAGCCTTTTCAGACGCAATATCAAAAAGGGTGGTTCTACTTTCCTCTATAAAAGACTCAATCTTGGATTTATATATTTCACTATTTTGTCTGGTCCTAAACGGTTTCATGAAAGTTTTAAAAGTTTCATGAATTTGTCGTGGTATGTTTTTAAAAGTTGTAGTATTCTAGTGTGGGAAACTATTGGAGTAGATGCTTTGTGCCAAATTTCTTCCAATTTTATAGCCACTTTGTCGGAAATCTCAGAAAACGTGGGACCTTTTTTGATGATTTTGTTAATAAATCTAATCCACACACAAAATTTCATAACTCGCTCGTATGTTGGCAAAACATTTTATGGTATTTCCATTGCTGGTCCGATAAACAGAACAGTTCACGATACATCTTGTTTTTCAACAAGACTGTTGTGACCAAAGTGACTTTGGTTTTTTAAAATTCGCGCGATTTACTAACCATTTCTTTTTTCAGTTGTATACGTTACGTCCTTGACATCTGATAAAAGTTTATTTTGGCTTGTTAGGTTAATAATTCTGGCATCTTTTGTAATTATTATAATTTTTTCATGACAATATTTTAGAATGGTAACATTTTCGAGCAAAAAAAATGGAAAAAACGATTTTTTTCTAGCAATGTACCTATCGTAGGCAGGTCGCCGCATATACGAACGTAAGCAACAAAATCAGTGAACTAAGGCCCAGAGCTAAAACTCAAACAAATGCCGTTCTACAAGCATCATATTCCCCAGATATATCACCATCTGACTCTCTCCTACTTCGTGGACGTTGTGTACGTCGTGACGTTAGTGCACACTGAGAGGATGACTTTAAAAGAAATGAAGAAATGAATGATGAATGATGATGAAATCTGGCTGAATAAATAAATATTTTTTGGATTCTGTTTTTAAAAAGACATTCTTTTTTAATCATGTTATTTGGAGATTGTCCGAAGAGAAGTTTCACTTGAAAGCAAAGATAAATTCCAAGAAACAATCATTTGACATTAAAAATCAAAACTAGTCTTCGAACAATCCTACAGATTTGTTAAATTAATGATAAGATATACCCGCAGATTATATCGAACCAGTCGATGGGAAATCTCGGTTCGCTTGTCTCGCAAAATATTTTTAAAATGGTCCCTCGCAAACCCAGAGGTTTGAATTTGGCATCGTAACAATCCTGGATCCCCTTCCACAATTGGGGATCGTTTTCTGATAGCTTGGGCACATTGGGGCAAGTTTTTGGTACACATATACCATGTCTCAGCTTGTCGTGTCTGTAATTCGTCGAAATGTTGCTTACTTCCTATGAGAAATAAAATTTTCATAACATATAATGTGAAATGTAAGTATTATTTCGTGATTTTCCTTTTCGGAAAGCACAAAGGAGCACCACGTCAATATTAACTATTAACAAAACCTTTAAAACTTTTTAAAATAATGAATATTCAGACAATAATAATCGTTAAATAACTAAAAATAATCTGAGAAGTTGTCGCCCCTTACGCTGAAAGGGGCCTGAAGAATGTCGAGAGAAATAAATGATAATAATATTTGTTCTAAATGGCCAAAATCGCCGAGATATATTATTTAACTATTTTGGAACCAAACTGGATACAGAAAAAACAATAATTCATTAATATTTACATCGAAAAATAATGTAACTCACACTATTCGCCTGAACTAAGTCCCTGGGCCTATTTGGTGTTCTCAAAACTTAGATTTCTAATTAAATGGCTTCACTACAAGAACATTCCTGAGATAAATGTTATAACAGAAGATAAAAATATGTTATATCACTCAGTACTGGTTCTAAATGTATTGATCTAAATCTTGTACTATTTTCTACCTAAAGCTCCATAAGTTCTGTTTGCCTTTTGAATTTCTGAATTTCATCTAAATTCCAAAGTGTCAAAACAAAAGTTGGGAGTCGTTTCTGGCTTTAAATTTATTGGTGTATACTTTATAGCTTTTTCCCTTCTAAACTTCTCTTTCTTATAGATTAATGTATTTTTCTGAATTTGTTTTTATTATTATTATTATTATTCACGTATGGGCCCTGGTGGACCACGCGAAGTACAATTAGAGGCGTTTATTGTTGTTAGCCTTCCTTTGTGCCCATACTAATTTCATTCTTTCGCTATGAGCTTTTTTCCTTTCGTCAGACCAAGTTGTTCCAGTCTTCCTACATTTTTCTCTCTAACCAACCTTCCAAACGTTAACCTTGTGTCTGAAACAGCCTCTATCCTGAATTTCACTTTGTGTAATATTTGCTGATCTTAGGTCCTCTTTAATTACAGCAATCCATTTAATTATTTATACTTTAGCTTTACTCCTATTTTCATAATATTCGAGTATTTGTATGTATGTAAATACATATGTATGTAAATTTGTTTTTAATTATAGGGTCTTTTAAAATACTCAGTTCTGCTTCTAAATGTATTTTTAAAAGTCCAATGGTCTTTCTTCCTAAAGTTCTAAAAGTTCTCAGTTTGTTTTAAATTACAAAATAGAAACTTAGAGCCTGTTAAAACACTCACTTCTAACTCTGGACGTACTGATACGTGTAGTGGATTTTTTCCTAAAGTTCCAAGAGTTCTCTTGCTATCAAATTATTGATTTTTTCCAGAATGTATTTTAAATTATTAGATACCAAAATACAAGCTGAGAGTCACTTAAAATACTCACTTCTGACTCAGCTCTGAACGTATTGGTGCATGTCTCGTAATTTTTTCTTCATAAAGTCCCATAAGTTCTCTTTCTTTCAAATCCTAGTTGTTTCCTGAATTTCTTTTAAATCACAAGATATCAAAACAGAACTTCAAAGACTCACTTCTGACTCTGAAGGTATTGCTACATTTCTTGAAGTTTTGCCTTTCTCAAGTTCCAGAAGTTTTCTCAGATGATAGTTTTTTTGAATGTGTTTTAAATTGCGAGATTCCAAAAGAGAAGCTGAGAGTTTCTAAAAAACACTCGCTTGTGACTCTGAATGTATCGCAACATGTTTTGTAATTTTTCCTTCCTAAAGTTCCATAAGTCTCTTTGTCTCAGATCACTGTTTTTCTCGAATATATTTATAATTACTAGAAACAAAAACAAAAGTTGAAGGTCTTTTAAAACACTCACTTATAACTTTAAACGTATTGCTATATATCTTGTAGCTAATTTCTTCCTAAAGTTCCAAAAATTCTTTTTCATTTAGATCATTCTGCATTTCTAAATTTGTTTTGAATTGCGAGATACCTAAACAGAAACTGGGAGTCTTTTAAAACACACGCTTTAAGCTCTGAACGTTTTGCTACAAGTTTTTTCTTAAAGTTTCAAAAGTTCTCTATATTTCAGATCATTGTTTTATTCCCGATTTTGTTTTGAATTACTAGATACCAAAACGGAAACTTAAGAGTATCTTAACATTAAAGTTCCTAAAGTTCTATAAGTTCACTATCTGTCAGATAAATGTTTTTTTTCTGGAATTTGTGTATAATTACGAGATACAAAAACAAAAGCTGAAGGTCTTTTAAAACACTCACTTCTGACTCTAGACGGATTACTATATATATATTAGTTAATTTCTTCCTAAAGTTCTAAAAATTGTGTTTCTTTTGGATTATTATGTATTTCTGAATGCATTTTGAATTACGTTATACCTAAACAGAAAATGAAAGTTTTTAAAACACTCATTTCAAGCTCTGAACGTATTGCTAAAAGTCTTGAAGTTTTTTTCCTAAAGTTCCAAAAGTTCTCTTTCTTTCAGATCATCGTTTTTTTTCCCTAAAATTGTTTTAAATTGCTATAGACCAAAACAGAAACTTAGAGTTTCTTAAAACACTCCGTTCTGGCTCTGAACGCATTGTCACATATCTCGTCGTTTTTCCTTCCTAAAGTTCCATAAGTTCGCTTTCTTTCAGATCAGTGTTTTTCTTGAATTTGTTTATAATTACGAGGTACAAAAACAGAAACTGAAAACCTTTTACAACACTCACTTCAGATATTAAACGTATTGCTATATATATTGTAGTTAATATCTTTCTAATGTTCCAAAAATGTTCTTTTTTGGGTCATTGTGCATTTCTGGATTTACTTTGAATTACGAGATACCTAAACAAAAACTGGGGTTTTTAAACACTCAATTCAAGCTCGGATTGTGTAGCTACACGTCTTGAAGTTTTTTCCTAAAGTTCCAAAAGTTCTCTTTCTTTGTAGATAGCGTAAAAATCCATGAATGTAATTTGAGTTACCTTAATAATACTCCACACATCAGGTGGATTATTAACGTCTACAGGTTCGATTTGATAATCAAACAAGCAATAATGGGCACTGTCTTTACGCATCATACATTTATCATAGTTGTCCTGATAGAATATATCGGGCATTAATGCATATTCTTCGTCTAAAAGTTATAATTTACTTCAAAATTACTGCAAAATTAGGCAAATATTACCAACTTACCTGTAATTTTGGCTTTACTCTTTTCTACAGTTAGTATCAGAATCCAGAGAGACACGATATATTTACAATACCACATGTTTTACTCAGTGCTTTCACAGAAATGTCCTATTTGGTAAAACTAGAACTGTTTTTTCTTAAAAGTAATTTTTAGAAATAAATGTTATTATATAAATTTTCGTCTTGATATGACTGTAATTATCAAGTAATTGGGTGATGGACTAGGAAACCCACTTAAACGATATCAAATTAAATGTTTTATAATTAAAATCAATTGGCTTTTTGTTTCTTTGCGGTTTGATAATTGAAACGTTTTTATATATGTAATTTAAACAATTGTTATTTGTGTTATATACAGGTTGTACGAGTTTCCTTCTTTTTTTCTTTCATCGGAATAATTGATATCATTTTGCCAGATCAAACACTTTTTTCAAAATGTTGTCTAACCCTCTTGTTAATTGGGCATCAAATGGTATTACCATGAATTTATTTGTGTTCTGATCCTTTTGAAAAGTCGAAGATTCTTTCAATAATTTTCTGAACTTATGTTTTCTAATTAATTCATCTACAATGTTCTTATTATAGATTGATTTGTCCGTTACTTTGTGATAGTTCATTTTCTAAAAAAGAATAAAACAATTTTTTACTTTATTATCTATCACTTTTATTTTTAAACAAAATTTGTGTGACTATAGTTTCGTAAAACGACGTTTTAGCACTGCTTGTGTGTAGGTCAAATCCAAGAAATAAAAAAGAAAATTTAGAAAAAATAAATTAATAAATAAAAAACCGTCTCATCATTCAGTACAGGCATTCACATTACATGAAATAGGACAAAAGGATGAAAAAGGACACTACCCCACCCCATATATTAAGGCTCAAGAACAAATAAAATCAATTCAGCCATGCTGACAAACACCGACCTGAATGAGGCGCGTACAATTTATTTATATTTTGCTTAAATGTCGCATAAATGATGTTCTTCTTCACAATGTTGTCTATTATGCTTTCCGGCAAAAGGTTAAATAATCGAGGGGTCAAGACTTAAGAGGACTTTCTCACTCCAGTTCTGTTAGTGAATGGAATATTTAAAACAGTCGCACCACCAGCCCTTGTGTCTTTATGAACTTGTTGCTTATATTTATACCCGAGAGAGCCAAGATGTTTATATAAGAGAACAGCTATCGCCGCATAATACTGGCATTTCAAAGGAAGAATTCTCGTTATAATAAAAAGTTCCCTACTCGGGTGGTCCCTCAGTTTTCTACACATTATCCTTAGAAATATTTTTTGCATTCTCTCAATCGACTCAAGGTGGCTGTTGTATGTGCCTCCCCAGGCAACAATTCCATATGTTAAAATGGAATTGGCAAGAGCGTAGTATATATGTCTTAATATATCAAATGACATACACTCTGATGCTTTCCTAAATTGGGCCATCACAACAAAGAGCATTTTCTTTAAATTAAGTATATGAGGTTTCCAAGAAAGTAGCTCATCCAAAGTAACACCAAGATACTTGACTGCAGCAGATTGTTTCACCCCTATACAATCACATGGTAATTCTCTACAGTTTAAATGATACCATTTAATAGGCTCATCGAAGTGCCAGGGTTTCTGAAGTGCAAAATTAAGCATCCTAGTCTTACCCATGTTAACGAGCATTTTATTTCCAACAAACCAACATTTCAATATTTTCAAATCGCTATGTATATTTTCCAGCACCTTTAATTTTGTATCCCCTGTGTATAGTAGGGATGTGTCCTATGTAAAAATGTGGTCATTTATTCTTAAGGAACTAAGATCATTACCCTGACCTAACACAGTACCCTGAGGGACTCATGCAGAAAATGCCTCCAACACTTCTCCCCCCTTAAGATGGTTATGCCCTAGACCATCGCCCTAGACCATCGCACTAAATTCCTAAAATATGGAAACATACTTTGCTTATTACAATGTTTATGGCAATATGATCAAAAGTTTTAGTTGATATACCCGTATCTTGCATCTCACATGTCAGTGAATCATCAACATAAATGGCTAACTCACCCGATCTACTCTCAGAGTTGCAGTAGAAAAAACTCTGAAAACCCTCAATGCTATACAAAGATACCTCCTCATCATATATCCACGTTTCAGTTAAAAGTATTATATCCGGCTTTTTTGTAAGGTAATTAAGGTACAGCACCAGGGAATCAAAGTTCCTTCTCAGACTCCTACAATTAAAATTGATAAACTCAATACCATCGCACATCTGATCAAATTTAAGCATATTCGAGTTTCTAAATGGTTCACAAAATATATCATCCACATCCAGTTTTGTGGTATCCCACAATTGTCTATGCCCTTTATACGCCATTGTCAATTTTAATCTTCCCACAACTTTCCATAATATGGATCCTAAATGAATTCATTCAAATTGTCTTCATTCTTCAATCTTATAGCCTCATCATTCTCTGTTCTCCTAATATAGACATTACTAATAATTATTAGAAATAAGCCAAATATTACCTAATATTATACCGAAAAAATACGATGAGTGAAGAGAGTTAAATTATTACATTTGAATTGAATATATATCCGAACTAGTGGACAGTAACGCCATCTCTTGTCTAGTAGTCGAACTATTTTGTATCGT
This sequence comes from Cosmopolites sordidus, assembly GCA_031761425.1. Lineage (NCBI taxonomy): Eukaryota > Metazoa > Arthropoda > Insecta > Coleoptera > Curculionidae > Cosmopolites > Cosmopolites sordidus. The sequence continues at coordinate 680,964 of JARFXV010000840.1, read as the reverse complement.
ATGGAAACTTTGCGTTGTTTCTCGATTATTCGCCACGCCCCTCGGTCGAAATGAGCGGAGCTTTGTGGAAGTTTGTGGTAGTTTCAATACGGCTACTACTGGGCTGCTATATAAGCGGCGCGTGACCGCGCTTACGGCAGTATTGTTGCATGCGAACTCGAAGCGAATATAAGTGAAAAGTGGTGAACGAATAGTGAAGAGAATTAAGTGTATTGTGTAAGTAAGTAATTTTAGTGCAGTGTTATTCGGTGACCTTGTTAAGGATAGATACGTGAATCATTATTACTGTCGAATAATGGAGGGAAAAAAAAGGAAGGGTGATAAACTTAAAGGTATGGACTACTGGAAAAAGTGGTGTAGTCAAGGGGTTTCTTAAAGAAACAAATTTGGATTTAGCTAACAAAGCTTCAGCTACCTCGACCTCAATCACAATACCCAATGTCGAAATCGATGCCCTGTCGCTGGTGCCCTGTTCGATACCTTCAACTGCCGAATTTACATCTAGTCCGCAACAGGCCAGCTTGCCTGTTACCTCATCTTTTACAACTGCAGCTAAGTTGGATGTTGATTTTTACGCGAATCAAGAAAAAATCTTGGATGAATATTTTAAAGTCCAAATTTTAAAAACGCAATTGAACCCACCCAGAGATTATAAGTTTCCTATTTCCACAAAACGAAACATGCGCTTTCAATTGAAATGGTTGGAGAGATTCGCCTGGTTGTCATATTCGGAATATAAAAGTGCAGCATACTGCAGAGTTTGCGTGGTAATGGGACGTTCGCTTGATGAAGGTAAAGGCGGTCATCAAAGGATCGGCCAGTTGGTAACCGAACCTTTTTGTAAGTGGAAAAATGCCCTAAAAATATTTGAAGCTCATGCAAAATCGGGATACCACAAGCGAAATTCAGAACTGGCAGATAACATTCTAAAAGTAATGTCTTCGCAGGCTTTTTCGGCCACTGAACAGCTGTCTTCTGAAAGAAAGAGACAACAAGAGGAGAATCGAAAGAAATTAATCCCTATCGTAAAAGCAATAATTTTTTGCGGCAAACAAGGCATCTCCTTGAGAGGTAAAATCGATTCGGTGCGCATACACCTAACATAATTACACCAGAATCACCAGAACCTGAACAACCACTACAGAATGATGGTAATTTTAAAGCCCTGTTGCGGTTTGCGGCTGAGTCTGGAGATAAAGATCTGGCAGAGCATTTGAATACTTCACAGAAGAATGCCCTGTACACAAGCCCTCAGATCCAAAATGAAATAATTGACATTTGTGGTGAGTTAATTCAACATAAAATAATTGAAGAAGTAAAGAAAGCCAAACTATTTGCGATTCTGGCTGACGAAACCACCGACATCGGACGTGTAGAACAAGTCTCGTTATGTCTTCGATATGTTGATTTTACAGATAATAAACACCATAGATTTAAAGAGATGTTCCTTGAGTACATTCCAACGGTCGATATTTCAGGATCCGGTCTCGCAAATTTTATTATTACAGCTCTGAAAAAGCATGGACTTGAATGTTCTCATGTGGTTGGTCAAGGTTACGATGGGGCTGCAGCTGAGTGGGTATTTGCATGGTGCCCAAGCTTATGTTCGCCAAGAATGTCCTCTTGCTCTTTAAGTACACTGTAGTGCACACTCTCTCAACCTTGCTATTGCTGATTCATGTTCATTAGCAAATGTCCGAAATTGCATTGGGATTGTGCAGTCTGTTGCTTCCTACTTTCGACATTCTGCTCAACGCACTGCTTTGTTGAAAGAAAAAATTCAAGAGCTACTACCCGTCGGTAACCAAAAAAGCTTGCTCTCAATGTGTGAAATACGGTGGGTCCACAAACATGAAGCTATTATAAGATTCAGGGAAATTTATTCAGCGATTGTGATTGCTCTCGAAGAACTCCAATTTAATCAGAATAAGCAAACATCGCAACAAGCCGCCCAATTGCTAAGTACGCTTCGATCTTCGGATTTTGTGATGTGTTTAGTGTCGCTATCAAAACAATTACAGACAATTGACATCGATCTTATCACGGCATTCAAACATGTAGATGATGTTATTAATGTCTTACAACTCTTGAAAAACAACACTGATGTCGAATATCTTCATCTCTATGAAGACGCAAAGGTTTTACTGGAAGAAAATGGTGGTATACTGCGAATGCCACCATTCGCAATTTAAATTTCGAATTTAACCATTTCATTTAAAGTTAAGAACTTTATAAATATGTCGTAATTTTTCCGATGAATATATAGATATTAAATTTTATGTAAGTATATTTTTGTGGTTTTATTTACATCAAACTAAACACCCCCCACCAAAGCTAAATCCTGGCTACGCCCGTGAAACTGTATAAATAAGTAGAATAGTGAAATAGTTTATTAATAAAAACAATACGATATAACTAAAAAATACTTTTATTGGTAATAATGTTCACCCATATACTATTTTTTTGCTACAATTGAAAGTTTCTACGAAGGGAATGAGGATGGGAATAGTGTCCGGAGTGAACGGATCTGGGGACAGTCCTTTGAGAAAATTGGGAATACGTATCGTCTTGTCCAGGACGCATTAGCAATACTGGGTGAATGTTCAGAGACTTCCTGGAACCGGCAACACTTACTGCATCACTGATATAACCACTGTTCATATCACCTATAAAGAAAATAGAAAAAAAAAGTTTTATCTTAATAAAGGGTTATCAAGCTAATACTATATATTTTAGTAAAACGTCATAGCAGTCATGTTTGTTCTGATACCCGCCAAAATTGACATTTGCGTTTTAGTTGTGTGTATTTTTGGGGAAATCATCATGAAAGAAAACACGACAACGCATCATCTCACAAGCCTATCATTGCAAAACATATTTCTGGCCAAAAACTTAACAAACACCATCGAACAACCACCGTATTCACCTGATATAGCTCCATTTCGGAAGGAGCTTACTTTGAAGCCGATACAATAAATTTCTATAAATAATAAACATTTTGTATTTTATTGACCAATTTCCGGTACTTTTTTGACAGAGCATACATCTCCTGACACAATCATTTTATTGAGAAAAAAATGCAATATTTAGATACGTATAAACCCGATTGGATCACGCAAAGCATTCTGACTCATTTTCGAGTGTTCTTTCTGATCCTCCACACCTCTCTCACCTTTACTCCGTGGATTCTCTTTCTCTCCTTCGTCCACTTTGTTCCCGATCTCCTCGAAACTTCGCTCTCCGATGCAACGTTCCACATATGTATTTTGTTTCGGTACGTTCTCCTATCCTCAATCTCTGTCGGACCCTTTTGTGCCTTCCCAGATCAGCTCTGCCTTGTGTGATCCATGGTACTGTTGACTTGACTCCATGTATATATGCAAGAATTCTGTTGGTAAGTCTTGTCGGTGGGGGTCTACTGATATGTCCATAGAATTTCAACCTTCTTTTTCTTATGTCCGCCGCTACGTTGGACATTCTCTCTGTGGTCTTTCGAGAATGTAGTATGTATCCTTCCTCTGTCAGTTTTGGGTCGAGAATTTTCCTCATAATTGTGCGTTCTTCTTTTGGTATGTTTTCTATGCCGCTTTTTGTATGAAGTGTAAGTGTCTCGCTTGAGTATAGTACTTTTGGTTTGATTATTGTGTTGTAGTGTCTTATTTTTTCGTGTGTGGATAGGCATTTCTTATTGTAGATATTGAGTGTCTTGCCGTATGCCCTCTTCATCTTCTGTAATCGAGTCTTCTGTGCTATCTTCTCTCCTCCTGTGGGTTCGAGGATCTCGCCCAGGTATTTGAAGTGAGTGACCCTATTTATTTTGTGGTAATCTTGAGCAGAATAATTCGGTTTTTTGAAAGGAGATTTGTAAGCCTACTTTCCCTGCACATTCCTTGAGGACTTCGATCTGTTTGGTTGCCCTTTTTTCATTATCTGCGAGTATGGCTAGGTCGTCTGCGAAAACCAGGCATGATATTTCTATATTGTTTTTGAATCGTCCGAGTCGTATTGGTTTCCAGTGTCCTTGATTTTTCACTTCTTTTTCCCATTCCCTTATGATTTTGTCCAGGACCAGGTTGAAGAGGAGTGGGGATAACCCATCTGTTTGGCGTACTCCAGTTATAATCAGGAAGGGTTCGGAAATTTCTCCCATAAATTTTACTTTAGAGGTTATGTCAGTCAATGTCTGCTTGATTAATCGAAGTGTTTTGGGGTCGAGTCCTTGTTCTAGGATGTTGAACAAAGATTTTCGGTCGATGTAGTCGTAAGCTTTCTTGAAGTTCACGAACGTGCAGATGATTGGGACGTTCCTGATAGCTTTGTATTTCAGTATTGTTTTTAAGTTAAAGATTTGTTCAGTGCATGAGCGACCAGGGTGAAGCATGCCTGGTACTCGCCAATTTTGTGTTCTAATTGTTCTTGTGTTATCTGGAGAAGGCATGATGGGAGGATTTTGTAAGTGACTTGTAGTAAGGAGATTCCTCTGTAGTTGTTCACATCTGTTCTGTCTCCCTTCTTGTACAGCGGGTGGATAAAAGCACATTTCCAATCATCTAGTTTGCCAAATGTTCGTGATAATTTGAATAAGTTCCTGTAGTGAATTTGGTCCGAGGTTTTTCAATAGTTCCGCGGTGATACCATCTTCACAGGATGACCTGTTATTCTTGAGTTTGCGTATGTGCCTGTGGATTTCTTCCTGTGTTGGTAGTGGTGATTCTGAGTGGGTATAGATACAATTTTCCTTAGGGGATCTTGTGTAGCGTTCAGGGCAATTGAGGAGATCAGAGAAATAGTGTACCAGCTCCTGACAATTCTCCTGATTAGTTAGCGCTAATCTCCCATTCCGCTTTCTGAAGCAAAGATTTTATAGAGTGTATCCACCGATATCTCTTGTAAAAGTCCTATAAAAGTCACTCGTGTTATAATTGCGGAAAATCTCCTCCATAGAGTCTAGTTGTTCCTTCATGTACTTCCTCTTAGCTTGCCTGATAACCTTTGAGGTATGTGTTCTAGTCACGTCAAAAAGCTGTTGACTTTCTGGAGATATTGTAGCGTTGTACTCCTGAAATATATATATATATATATATATATATATATATATATATATATATATATATATATATATATATATAATTCGTTTTTTTACCAAAATTATTTCTTTTTATTCAAAACACATCCCTTTCGCATCAATACACTGCTGGGCACGTTCAACCACCGCTAACACAGAATCTTTTATGTCGTTTTTCGGAATCATCTCAATGACCCTCCTCACGAATTCTTACACTATCATAACACTGTCACAAAACCTTCCTTTCACGGCCAGTTTGAGTCTCAGGAAACACGTAGATAAATCAGACGAATACGGCGGATGTTGAAACATGCAGACTTGTTCTTTCCGGCAAAAATCCACGGTCAGCGACGGTCCTGGGCATAAATCAAGGCACATATTTTCCATTTGTTAAAATCCTTTGTTAAATTTCTTGATTCATTTATTTTCCTCCACATCAAACAATAAAAGATTTATCAATAGCAAAGATAAAGAGGATCAAAGATTAATGAACGCGAGACAATAGAGAACGAAAATTTAGTGAGAGATGAATAGAAAAGCATAACGAGACAGGTAAAAATCCACTCAGGGTTGGTTATAAGGCCAAAAAAGAAAAAGAATAACAGTGATATGGTACCGTTTGAGATAGAATGAACAGTAGATAGTAGTGAATAAAGGTTCTTTCTACATCACACAGCAAAAACTACATGTTGGAAGAAACACAAAGCAAATACTGTTTGTTTGATTCTACACACCCCGTCGAATTGCCAAATTTACTGGTGCAGGATGGTATTCGTCACCTGATGATGAAAATCAAACAAAATTACCTTTAAATAGGCTGGCAGGAGCATATTGTGGTTCTGGTTGCAGGGTGACGTGTCTGGTAGCCAGAATAAAAGCCAAAGTGGCCAATATGATCGCGTCCAAGCAACCGATAGCGGCTAAAAGATATGCCCATCGAAATCCACAGTCCCCCAGGTTAAACCGGTCGGTTTTCTCGCCGCACACTCTGGCAACGTCGCCTTCCGACCATCCCACTGGATAAATGGCACATCCTGCTATTAGGCACGCTCCTGAAATAAAGCAGAAAAGGGACGAATTAATAGTAGCAATTATATGAAGAATTTAAAACGGTTGAATGGGTCATTTCAAATAAAAAAAAAACGCTTATTAAGTGAGAAAAATACCAGGGCGAATTTAAATTTTGCCATTTCAGAATTGGAATTACCGCAGTTTTCATTTGTTTCAATAATGCGTGACTAAAACTTGGTGCGAATCTAATCGATGGTCGTTTTTCACGGAGATGAAATTATACTTTTATATAATCTTGATGTAACTATTATACTTGCTTTGTCTTTGTACGAGGCAGGCTCAATATACCAGGTGTGTCGATTAGTAATTCTGATTTTTTTCTTAAAAAAACACGTTTAATTTGGAAGAAAGGTAAAAATTGGTTTATTCAATGTGCGTTTCATCGCTAGCTGCAATATTTTTGCCATCTCTCTGGCACTTTGTGGATGCCCTCCCAAAAAAACCGTACGTCCTTTGAGATGGTCCAGTCATCAAGCCAACTTTCTATGAAAACAAGTGGAAATCGGAAAGGGTCAAGTCAGGTGAGTGCGGCAGATGCGGCAACAGTGTGTGTGATGGGGATTGTCATGCTGCAAAATCACTTTTCGATATCTCGTAGGCCATTCTGGTCGCTTTTCGATGAATGCATTGTTCAAATTGATCCTTTGTTACCATTAGCGAATGCTATTAATTGTTTCATCTGTTAACATTTCACCACGATAACATGTCTTGGACTGTAGTTGTAAATCTTCATAACCTACACTGAAATACTTGTACATGCGCCGCATCCACCGGATTTGGCTCTCAGCGATTACTATCTCTTCGCACTCCTGGCGAACATTCAGTCCAAACGATGAGGTGAAACCTCGATTTAAAACCCCTCACACAAACCTTCCAAATTAGATCATAGTTTAGAAGATATTTCTCTCTTTTCTCTACATCAGGGGTATCCAAACTTTCCAGCCCTAAGGTCACACCAATTACTCCAGGAAGTTCCAAAGGCCAAAGGCGTTTTAATTTTCCTGTCATTATCTATAATTTCTAAACTAGTCACCGAGTACGCACCCTAGACGAGCACACGCTAGCTAAATTCGCTAATTCAATTACTATCCGATATTACCGTATACCAAAATGCGTCCGGTTTGCGCATGACGTCATACGCTGAGTAAAATTCAAATATCTCCGTTGCCAGACTGAAGTACAATTTAAATTCATTTTAATTGGGATTAAGCCTTTATATTGGGAACAAATACTGCACGAGTATGTGCAACAGACTACAAAATTCTATATAATATACACGTACAAAACTTTATTTCAATTTATTTACAAAACAAAACAATCCCAATGGTTCCAATTTTTATTCATGAAAGTTTTGTAAACATTGATTTTTAAATTTAGTAGTGTAGTAGTAAAAATGTATGTAGGCATACATTACGTATGACAAAATTTTGTTTCTTAAATTTACACATTTCATGCTCATGTCCATTCTGAATTATCTATAAGTGTAATTATATAATAGTTTTAATCATCATTCTTTTCTTTAATTTTACACTTGTTTTGTTCAATTTTCTCTTGCGAAAATACATTGGCAATCGAACAAGCTTTTTTGCATGTTTTTATGGGCATTCAATATGATTAATTCTAGGCATAAAATTATTCAAATAATTGTTTGCAAAGGTCAAGGATTCTCCATTCCAGAAGGTTTGTGTAAACGTCCTTCACTAAAATGATCAGTCCAGGTATATTTGGACGTGGTGGGTCTTTCTAAACTCGAATCGTTTAAGTTATATATGTACTTTCATATACTATATACCAGCTAAATGTTCGAGTCAATTATATTCAAGTTCATGAAGATCCTCGTCAATATCTTCTTCATGTGCCCTGTTCAACATAAGTGGATCATTTTTGGTGTCGAAATTCTTGATCATTGAACCACTTATTTATATTTCCACATAGGAAAACTCGCCATTGGAAAACTAGGAATAAGTGCCTATTTGTTTATATTAGAAATATTGCTACCATCACCATCATTACTATTTCTACCATTATCTAACCAACCACCATTTACTACCAACATCTAATGAAGCATAAATAATTAAAACACCATACTTTTTAATAGCAACAAATTTGAAAACATTAAAATAGATATTAAACCCATGTTTTTAGGTTAATATCTATTTCAGTTATATTTCTGTTGTGATAATTATCTGGTCAGAAACTCAGCGAGAACGTGTTTTCTCTCCCTTTTCTTAATAATAGCACATTGTTCATTCGATACTGGTTTCATAGAACTAAATACCATATTTGGAGTCGGTACAGCGTCATTCAAATATTATTGAATATTTTAGATTAACACACCAATCATCGTGTTATTCGAATTTTACTCTATGGGTGACGTATTTCCAGCAACAAAGCTCCGCCCACCATGCGCAATACCTTACCTTAGTAATTATTATACCCTGTAATTCTTATACCGTGAATTACTATTGTGTATTGTTTTAACCGTAACACTTGCCGAAATCTGGTGGTCAAAAGCGGAAATTTCGGAGCGGAGCATTCGTGAATAACCTCGTTGGTTTGAGAAAGTTCTGGTGTATTCCTCTCACTTCGAGATGGCAGTAATTGAAGTATAGAAAGGCTAGCGCTACCGTGAGTCAGTCTGCCTAGGGAAGACAAAGAAAGTGAAACTGTCTGTTATGAAATAAAGTAGTGCCTAACCCCCTTTAAAAGACATCTTCGAACCGACCAACGCCCATACGTAACACTATTTTGATTTGACTTGTTGTTTTTGTGTGTGATTTACTAGTATGGAAAAGAAGCGAAAGATAGACAATAAATACAAAACATTCAAAAATCAATGGAATTTTCAATAATTCTTGATTGCGTCCGGTAATAGGGCGCTAGGTTTGATTTGCAAATGAAACCATAGCCGTTCTCAAAGAATACAATGTTAAACGTCATTATGAAACGAAGCATTTTCAAAATGACTGAACTGACAATCGCAGCAATATTTGTTTACGAAAGTCAATACTGAACAAGAGGCTGCAACTTCTACCAGTTTTCGTGTGGTTCTTGAAATCACATAACGTAGAAAACCATTCACCGATGGAGAAATGATCAAAGAATGCATAATTGCAGTAACCGAAGAAATGTGCCTTCAATGCTTTGCTTTTGCAATGCAATGCTTTGAATAATTGGTACAAGTAAACTTGGTCCACAACTACAAACTATTGTCAGTGGAAAATCACAATTATATAAATCTCATTAGTATTTTTGGATATTAGGATTTTTGGAATATAAATCATATGTGTGATGCCAAACATCGATATACATACATATCATCATCATCATCATCATCAGCCTGTGTCGATCCACTACAGGATGAAGGCCTCTTCAGTATGCTTCCAACTTTCACGGTCCTGGGCTTTCCTCTGCCACTCGGGTCCAATATACTTAACGATGTCATCAATCCATCGTGCTTTCGATCTTCTTCGCGGACGTTTGCGATCAAGCGGTATCCACTCCAGGATTGCCTTGGTCCATCTGTCGTCACATCGCCTCGCTATATGGCCTGCCCATCTCCATTTCAATTGCTTTACTCTTCCAATAATGCCACATACTTTTGTCTTGTCTTGTAATGTCTCGTCTTGTAATGCCCAGCATACATCTTTCCAATCCCCTCTGTGCCACCCGAAGTTTTTGAATTGATTGCGATGTGAGTGTCCAAGTTTCACTTCCGTATGTCATAACGGGTAGAACGCACTGATCGAAGACTTTTCTTTTCAGACACTATGTTGAGCTACATACATATATGATACTTTTTACCCAACATAACTGCTGAGGGTGAAACCGCGGAATATTCACTAGTTTATAATATATAAAGGGATTAATTTCAATCAGTTGTTAGTTATTATGTTTAAGTTAAATTTTCGGCGTATTATATTTGTCATTAAGCTTTACCCAGCAAGTAACTAAAACCGAGTTATTATCATGCTGTGATTATTTATACAAATTATCACAGCAACAATAATAACAATAAGTCATTAGCTGTCGCGGGCAGGATTGATGACACTAGAGGGCCGTAGTTTGGAGAAGTCATAGATTATTTGGCTTTCGCAGATGGCTTTCAAAACATTCCAAACTCCTACTTTCAATCCGATCAATCACCGTTTCCTTCACTTTCATCTAACCTTCTATTTCTTGGTTTATTTTTTTGTTTAAATAAGCCACTTCCATACCCCTTCGTTTCAAATGTGCTTTTAAAATTCACAATTTTGCTCCTTATCAAAGCACCCTCCCAACCACGGTCTTTTCTATTCTCTGCTTGCTGCTTGTATCCCTTAAATCCTGTTTGTATCTGCAAACTTCTAAGTAAAGGATGATTTTTTAGTATGTCCGAACTTTCGATAGGGGCCGCTGTAAAGCATTATGGTAAATGTCAACATGGCACAGTAATCAAATGTCTGGCAAGTAATCATGGAACGTTTAACATTAACAAACTTATAAAGTTTTTTATGTAGCCTATAATGGCCCACCCGAGCGATATATCCGCCAAATTATCGACAAAATACGAACGCATTTTACGCTGCTCGACATTAAAACAAAAACAAAACAAAAAACTGTGCGATTTGAAGAAAACATCACCGCTGTTGCTGACAGTGTCGATGAAGATCCAAATTTATCAATTCGTTAATGGAGATCGTTACAGAGCAATGACCAATGATTATTTAATTCGAAATGTAAATGGTGTTGATCTGGAGCAGATGTGATTTCAACAGGACGCCTGTCCGTATCATTCAGCCAACCCAATAACTCGATATATGTTACACGGTAATGCACAATCTCACAGGAACGTCGCTGTTTGTGAATTTTTGGCGAAAATACAAGTCTGTGCACTTCAATATCCGCCGTATTCGCCTGCTTTATATCCGGGTGATTATTTCCTGTTCCCAAAACTAAAACTCTTTTATAATAGTGTTCACAGTGTAACAGTGAAGTCCGAGTAGCCGTGACGAAGATCACTGCGGTAGCCCAGCGGTAGATTGATGCTGATGACATGTATTTTGAAAAAAAAAAATATTTTTTTTTAATTTCAAAAGTTCCGTTATTGTACCGACATACTGTGTATTTGAAAATCTCGTAAACATAATCTATTCAAATCCTCCACAGCTAGTTTCCGCGTATGCTAAACTTTGGTGTGAAACACTAAACTCGAAGAGATTTAAGATTTACCACTAGACCACTAGAGATGTAATTTCAATCAATGTTGAAGAACAATTTAAGTCTCTCTCGCCTTGCCCCATAAACACTGATTGTTTTATTTAACCTGCATCTAGTCTTCAAGCTAGGAATTTTTCAAATTCTCGCAAAATCAAAATAGATACACAAAAAAAACAAACTTACCAGAAATAAGCTGCAACCACGCACACACATGGAAGACGGTGGTAGAATGACAGAAGAAAAACAGCATCATTGCACAGATGGCCAAGATGGCAGCCACCACAGCTAAACCAATCAAAGCTGCCGAACCTTGGAAAGCCTTGTTGCTCATAGACATGATGGTATCCAGCCTGAAAAATAAACAATTTCGTTATAGAACTAATCCATCCACCCTGGTATTTTGGGTTGTATAACTTCAACATTTATTAACACTTTTTTTCAACCTACTCACCGTCCTTTACAAATTTCACCGTTTTCATCTGCATAACACACTGACCACAATCCAAACTTCCCCGGATTCTCACCATCCACATTTCCTATCCATTCCGGAGTTATAAAAGCGACCACAATGATGATCGCGTAGCAGATAGTGAAAATAGCCCAGAGGACGCCGATTGCTTTCGAGTTTCTCACGTAGTTCGTCGCGTAGATTTGCGAGGATTCCACGTATTCGATTTTGGAGCCCATCGTAATGTTCAATCACAGCAGTTTCTTACTGGCATCGTTTGAATTTAGGCGAAAAAAAAAAGGAGAAAAGGTTAAGTGACGAGTACCAGCTGGTTGGTACCGAGTACCCGGACGGTACGCCCAAACTTTCGGCCTACTCAGCACTCCCACTTTCGCGGGACATACCTAGATTCTCCTTTCTAAGCGGGTCTGCATTGTTTCTTGACTACGACAGGCAACCATTAATACACTGATCACAAATTGAACTGCTACATTATTCTTAATTTTTACGAGTTAAATCATTTTTATAGAACACCAATTTTGCACAATAAATTGTTATCTTTTTTATGTCAATGTAGATAAACCGCTAGGACACCAATATATTTACCTAAGTATTATTACCAACTATTTTATTCCTTACTAATATGTTCTATTAGTAAAGTTTAGTGTTGTATCAGTTTAGTTTATATCAATAAACCCGGAAACGTCCACATATATTTTAGAAAAATAAATTTTAAACCATTATTATACTTATACATTTCAAATGGTATTCAGTGTAAAACCATTTTTTTCATTTTAACAAAATCAAATAGCTGCAACCAGTTAAACAGATATTCACACATACATAAGAGATAAACAAGGCAATTTGAGAGGAGCTGATGAAAGAACAAGAGAAAGATGGAAAGAATACTTTGAGGAAATGCCAAATGGAGATATTGATGAGTGAGAAATAATTGAAAGATATAAGAAGGCTAGTAGACGCAGCATTCAAGTTTGGTTTTAAAATCAACCAAAAGAAAAGCAAACTAATAATAGTAGAAGATACACAAGAAAAGGCCCCGAAAGTGAAGTTGAAGGATTTATTTATTTACGTGTAAAGATAACAAAAAGTGTGAAGAAGACAAGAGGGTAGACCTAAGGTTGATCAAACCTAACAGATATGGAACTTTGAACCACCAAATAAGATCGAAACTCATATCCAGAAACCCAAATTAAGATTCTATATAACAAGGAACTTTAAATTTTCAAAGATCGAAGGATCCAAATTTCATGTACTTATAATTAAAATTAATGAATCTTATTTTCTCTTAATATCCAATCCAATAATTATTTTATTTCGGTTTAAGTCATAATAATAATTACATAAGTATCTTTATATTTAATTGTACTGTTAGCTATGCAACGTGTTAAACACGTTACTAGTATTTCTAGTTATCTATCTAAAGATAAAAAACAAACAACTAATTAATATATTATAAATCAATTATTTTTGTTTGATAATTCTGTTATATAATGCCTAAAATTAAAGCCATTTTAGTGTTTAGAAGCAAATAATTTAACATAAGTTAAAATTTCATCAGCTGACACTTGGTAGTTTTTACTGATACGATACAATTTTTTTTGCAAATACCACGATTAGTTGGTAGTGAATTTGCCGAGTAGTGCGATGTAGTTTGTGAAATGTTGTGTTGAAATATATATGATGTTATTTTAAACGTTTTCTGTGTGTTTTTAATTAATCCATTGAGCCGTTTCTGAAACAGAGGTTGATTGTTTTACGTTAATTTGGTGTTGGTGAAGCAGAGACAGTAGACGCAACATTTTTGCCCTTTCGTTACGTCAAAGAAAAAAATTCGCAGCACGCTAAATTCTATTTTCATTTTTCGGCAACAGTTGAAAATAGCAATCTGCGATGCAAAGTGTGTGTGTTGGGTGAAAAAAAATGGATACCAAGTATGATAAAGTTAAAGATATTATATATTTCGCTGCCAAAGATGGCATGCCAATCATTCTGTACACGATATTATCTAAACTGGACGAAGAAGACGTAAATTTTCTTCTAAATGAGGTAAGTTTTGCTCTGTTTGTATGTAAAAATATTCCCACATTGTGTACATTCTTTGTTCTCTATGTATATCTTTGATGGGCAGTTATTTTTAGGTTTTTGTTGAAACACTGTTTTTGTTCTAGAATGTTGGGGAAGACAATGGTCAAGAATGTAGCCCCTTAATTGCAGCAGCCAGATACGGGCATGACAAAGTCGTACGCATGTTATTGAATAAATTTAGGCCTAATTTAGAGCAAGAAGGTACGGTAAAGTTTGATAATTATGTTGTAGAAGGGGCTACAGCTCTCTGGTGTGCTGCATGTGCAGGTAAGATCTCTTCTAGTACTAGTAAAAGAAGTAGCACAACATTTTTGTTTTAGGACACTTAAATGTTGTAAAACTTCTTGTAAAAGCCGGTTCAGATGTAAATCATCCTACTAAAACCAATTCCACACCTTTAAGAGCTGCATGTTTTGATGGACGACTGGATATAGTTAAATATCTGACATATCATAATGCTAATATTCACCTAGCAAACAAATATAACAATACTTGCCTTATGATAGCTGCATATAAAGGACATTCTGACGTAGTGAGTACTAAAATGAAATACTTTTTCTTAGGTAACAAATACATGGCAGTAACCTAGGAGTCAGACATGTATATGTTTCATAAATAAAATAATCTTGGCATAATTGTCAACAAAATTGACAATTGTGTCAACCTGTCATTTCAGTTCATCTGCATTTGTCTGATTATTTTAATTGATGAAACATGAGTGTTTTTGTTTAAATTAGTTTAGATTTTTTTTAAATTGATGGTGCATATAAGGGTCAATCTTTAAATTAAAATACTCTTTCTCAGGTAATATTTATCATTTTTTTTAAGGTTAGTTTTCTTTTACAAAATGGGGCAGACCCAAATGAAAAAGCCCTCTGTGGTGCCACCGCCCTTCATTTCTCAGCCGAGTGTGGTCATGTCAGTGTTGTAAAGGAATTGTTGAATTTTGGTGCCAAGTTTTTCTATAACGATACTGGAATGACACCTGTCAAGGCAGCAGCTGAAAGAACCCGGCATATTGTTGTGGAATATTTAATTGATAGACCAGAGATTAGTAAGGAGGAACAAATAGAAGCTCTGGAACTTTTGGGAGCTTCTTATGCTAATGATAAGGAGAATTATAACATAGGAAAGGCTTTTAAATACATGCATCAGTCAATGACGTTAAGGTAAGTGTTTTGATTGAGTTGGAGTATATTTTTAGTAAGTTACTGGTGTGGTTAGGTTTAGTGATCCAGAGAATCCGGTGAGAAAGAAACTGATACCACCAATTACCGCTTATGAGAATTGGAGAGAGACCCAAACTTTGCCAGAACTGGAAGACATACAAGGAAATACCAACAGTCTCCATATGGAAGGACTGACAGTAAGGGAGAGGATATTAGGGACACATAACACAGAGGTACCCCATCCTATTATTTACAGAGGGGCAGTTTTTGCTGATAATGCTCGTTTTGACCGGTAAGTACAAAATACATTACTAATTAAGGTCATCAAGAGGAAGGTCCTTCTAGATGTATAGAGTTGTGGCTTCATGCTCTTAAACTTCGTCAAAAAAATCGAGTATCTATCATGAAAGATCTGCTCAGGTTTGCTCAAGTTTTCTCCCAAATGGTTCACGTGGGGGTCCAGATTACCTACCATCAGGTCATACAGGTTCTTGCAGCTGCCATTGATGAACTGGAAAGGAACAGGAATGACCTGATGAAGCCTGCTCCTCATGATGAACATGCCACTGTTATGGTAATTTTAATTTTTGTGTAACTTTGGGGAAGGGGTAATATAGACGGGTTTGTGATTGTTTTAAGGGTGGTGAAGGTGGTTTGATTAAATTTAGCTTGAGTACTCCATATTTTAAGTTGTCAGATGCGCCTTAAACTATTTCTGTTTCTATAAGAGCGAACTCGAGAGTAATCTCCTCACCACTCTCTACCTCCTCACTATTGTCACTAAACTGATGAAAAAATCCACGGAGGAAGAGAAGTTCAACGCGCAGCGGATGGTGTTTGCTTTGAATCAGCTCCAGCTCACCGTCAGGGGTGGTCAGACTTTGCTGCATCTCGCGTGCAATCCGGAAACGCCCGTCGACGACTTTCACACCAAGGACGTGTGCAAGTACTTGCTTCTTTGAGGGTTGTGTGGGAGTGATGTGACACCAGGTCGTTTTTTTTATAGATTTCCTTGTGCTGAAACCACAAAGTTGTTGATCAGGTGTGGGGCTAACGTAAATGCTATGGACGACTCGAGGAACACTCCTCTTCACGTGATTGTTAACTACAGGAAGGCCATCGCGGATTTCTTGACGTTACATTCGATTATAACTGATCTAACTGAAAATGGTGCTCATATGGATATAGTGAACGACAAAGGGGAAACCCCTCTTGAAGCTTCCACCACAGGTAAAGATGAAACAATTTCTTGAGGCGGAACGAAAAGAAAAATGCAAATTTTTTAAGGTGTGGCTGAAATAATACTCAAAACCCAAGTGAAAATTAGTCTCAAGTGTCTGGCAGCCAATGCGATCAAAATCCACGGGATTTCCTACACAGGACTGGTTCCTCCAGGTCTGGAACAGTTCATTGAGCTTCACGGTCGAGGAATCGAACGGTGGGGCAAGCACAACATCAATTCCGACACAATCTGATCGTGTTTTAAGATTGTTTTGGTCGATTTTTACAAAGAGATTGACCTTTGACATGATTCTTTTGTGATTTCAATACTTTACCTTATTGAAGTGTGTATATATTACAAATATAACTTAATACTTATACTGAGACAAATATATGTTTACATAGCTTTAAATTTTTATTTTTTTTGTTGAAAAGTTGATTTTTGAGACTGTATTTTGTAACTGGAGGGCTGTAATGAATTTGTTCTTTTTTTAAGAAATGAGGAGTACCATTAAAACTATGATACAAATTAACGGTTGTATTTTATTTTTTCTGTCCCACAACGCACCTTGAAGTGAATTTAGTTTATTTTAAATCGTATGTTAGGCATTTTCATGTAGTAGTAAACAAATTCCATGTAGTAGTTCAAATGACCCATCCCCAGGTTATGCTGGTTCTTGCAGCTGTCATTGACGAACTGGAGATTAACAGGAGTCATTTGATCAAATATATTCTCAAAGACGATCATGTCAAGTTTTAATACAAATTATTAGTTGCTAGTTGAAGTGGTAACGTTATGTTTGTGTCTGTTGTTATAAAATTGTTTTAAAGGTGGTGAAGGTGAATCTTAAGCTGATGCATGCCGTTTAGGTCCTGATCTCTGTTCTTTGAATAATCAGTCTCTGACTTTTCTGCCACTTGGACTGTTTCTGTTCCCATAACAGCGAAGTTAAAAGCAATGTGCATATCACTCTCTAGCCATGTTTACCAAATTAATGAAAATATACATAAAAGAAGAAAATTATTGTGCTTGCTCAGAATCAACCCCACTCCATCATCAGAATAGATCAGAACTTGCTACATCTGACGTGTAATGTAGGAACACCCGCTTTCTCTATAGATCTTTTGGAATGGTGGAAATTTCCCCTTTGCCAAAAGGTTCACTAACTCTGTTATTTTCAACTTCTCAGAGAAATACTACTGTATTAGGTAGTCTCCAGACAAATGTGACCAAAGATAGAGGCGAATTTTACCAATTCTATTTTGTTTTATGAAAAATTCTTTTTTCGATGAGAGGTTGAGTTAGTACCATAACCTGGCAGTTCTTTATGGAAATTTTAGAGAGGGAAGCAATGCGAACGTGACGAAAGATAGAGATGAATTTTGCCAATTCCGATTTTTCGATTCTGAAACTCCATCTGAGGGATCTGCTAGGCTCGAGGTGACAGGGTACCACTATTGGTGGCTTGCGACCTTCTGGGTCTCTTTAGTTAGACGAATAAACCTGGTAGCTTGTAATTTTATGAAATGGTCTAAGTTAAGGTCTGGCTCTGTCAAAATTTCACAATTTTTTGGCGCCACTTTACCCAAAGGTTACTGAACTTTGTGATCGTCAATATTACAATGACAACCATGCATTTTTATTATTCAATGCTTCTACCGATTGTTTCAAACGGGACTGGACTGCCCTGGACACTTCTTGTCCCTTATATCAAAATCATCACTTTTAAAGCGCTTAAACCTTCATAAGTTTTTTGGGTTAAACTTCAACTTCTTCAAATGAAAGAAGGTTATTAAACTTCCCCGGAAAACACCTTTTTCTGGTATACAATTCGGCATATTCAAAGCTACGAAAAACTCTCGTTTTTTACATATTTACAATTAATAACGAACTGGCTTATGATGGCATATCTCTTAGCAAAATCGACATTATTATCCGAAATACTTATATATAAATTATTCTTCTAAACGTCAAGGTTTCCAGAAATTTCATGTAATAGTTGAAAAGTTCCCAGTTTATTTAGTTCTTTTTTATAGCTACCTTTGATGAACTGAAGAGGAACACGAAAACAAAATATGTTCTGAAAGACGAGCATGTTGTGGTTTTGATACAAATTGTTGGTTAGTAGTTGTTGAAGAAGCTGTAACATAAATGTGTGTGTCTCTCTTGTATATAAAACTTTTTGAACTTGGTAACAATGTTGCTGAAGCTTAAATCTTTCAGATTTTAACTTATTGCAGGCTTTTTCAAGTTCAAGTTTCAAGTTCTTTCAATTTCATTTTTTTCTGTTTTTATAAGAGAGAACTCCAAAACAATGTACTTATCATTCTCTGTGTGCTCACTATTGTCGCCAAATTAATGAGAACATGCACAGAAGAGGAAAAATTCAACGCACACCGGTTGGTGTTCGTCCTGAATCAACTCCAACCTACCATTACTTATGGTCAGACCTTACTCCATTTGGCGTGCTGTACAGCGAAACCAAACCATCTCTTCCGCAATATCGACACGTATAAGTAAGTGTTTCTTCGAGAACCGTGCGGATGACATGTAAGACCAAGACGTTTTTTTGTAAGGTTTCCTTGTGCAGAAACTGTAAATTTATTGATTCAGTGTGGAGCTAATGTAAACGCGATGGATCGCGTTGGAAACACACCTCTTCACTTGATCGCTACCTACAAGAATGCCCGTATGGATGTCTTGACAACACAGTCAATTATCACTAATCTGATTAAAAACGGTGCCCATGTGGATATGGTGAATGTTGTAGGAGACTGTGCTCTAGATGTTGCCGCCACAGGTAACGATGGTCCCAGTACTTAAGGTGGAGTGGAAAAAAAATGTTTGTTTTCAGACGTGGCCAGAAGAATCCTCAAGGCCCAAGAAGAAATTAGTCTCAAGTGCCTGGCGGCCAACGCGGTCAAAGTTTACGGGATTCCCTACACAGGACTCGTTTCCCCAGATCTGGAAAAGTTCATAGAGCTTCACGGTCTAGGAGTCGAACGGTGGGAAAAGTACAACATTATTCCTGTGCTCATGTGATCATGTTTTAGTTTATTTCAATCAATTGACTACAAAAAACTACACGAAAGACTACAATTGACTACACAGCCTGTGATATAATTCTTTTGTGATTCTTGACCATAGTGATTCTTGTATATATTGCAATGACAACTATAAATTTATGTTTTACTCAAATAGAGATATGTTTAATTACTGTTAACATAGCTTTAAATTTTTATTTTTTGTTGAAACTTAATTTTTGAGACACAAAAAGATTGACATTTGTTATAAATTCTTTTGTGATTTCAATAATTTGCTATATTGGACTATGTACATATTACAAAGATCAGTTAATTCTTATTATACTGAAACAAATACATATTTAACTACGGTTTACGTAGCTTTAAATTTTTTGTTGGAAAGTTGATTTTTGAGACTGAATTTTTTTTAAGAAATGAGCAGTACCAATAAAAATATGAACAATTTACTGTTTATTTTTTATTTTGTCCTATAAACTACCTTAAAGTGAATTTAGTTTATTTTAAATTATATACTAGACATATTAGCTTCTAAATTATGATTTTTTTCGTTTAAAAATCAAAGTACAAATAAATTCCATGTAGTAGTTCAAATGACCCACCTCGCAGATTATGCTGGTCCTTTCAGCTGTCATTGACGAACTGGAGAGTAGCAGGAGTCATTTGATAAAATATATTCTCAAAGGCGATCATCTCATCGTTTTAATACAAATTATTTGTTGGTGGTTGTTGAGGAAGTAGCTACGTTGTTGTGTGTGTCTCGGTTGTAAACAAGTTGTTTTATACATGGTAAAGGGGAATTTTAAGTTGTTGCATGTACATTCTGTAACAGCAAAGGTATAAAGCAATATACCTAAAAGTCTCTGCCTGCCCATTATTACCAAATTAATAAAAACATGCACAAAAGACGGACAATTCAACATACCATAGATACTGTTTGCACTGAATCAACCTCAGCTTATCATAACAACACCCCCTAAGAACAAAAACGTTCACAAACTATGTGGTTTTCAACTTCTTAGATAAATACTGGTAAATTAACTTGTCTCAAGATAAATGTGACCAAAGATAGAGACACATTTTATATCCCGTTTTATAAATAATTCTTTAACTGATAAGATGATGCAAAGTCGAAACTTTAGCCAAGGGATCCACTATCCTCGTGATAAAAGGGTCCCACTTTTGGTAACTTTCGACCTTCTGGGTTTATTTAGTTAGGCGAAGTACCCTGCGAGCTTGTTATATTGTGAAATTATCTGTATCTGTGAAGTTTCATAAAATAGGAGTTTCAAACGTCATTTTTCAAAGCTAATAATGAGGTTGTTCAATTTTTATTATACACGAACTAAAATATGTTTTAACTACATCTTACATTGCCTAAAATTTTTATCTCTTTATCGAAGAGGATTTCCGGGGCCGTATTGGAAATATAATAAAGCAATATAAATGGGGAGTATGTAGTGTGGTCGTCTTTCCATTCCATAGAGAACCTTGCATTTAATTTAGTATATATTAAATTATATATTGGGCACTTTACGTTTTACATATATGAAATTATTATTCTAAAAATCAAAGTACAAAGAAATTTTATCATTTTAAATCGTATGTTAGGCATTTTACTTATTAACTATATGTTTTTTTTTCTAAAAATCAAAGTACAAAGAAATTCCATGTAGTAGTTCAAATAACCCATCCCCAGGTTATGCTGGTTCTTGCAGCTGTCATTGACGAACTGGAGATTAACAGGAGTCATTTGATCAAATATATTCTCAAAGACGATCATGTCAAGTTGTAATACAAATTATTAGTTGGTAGTTAAAGTGGTAACGTTATGTTTGTGTATGTTGTTATAAAATTGTTTTAAACGTGGTGAAGGTGAATCTTAAGCTGATGCATGCCGATTAGGTCCTGATCTCTGTTCTTTGAATAATCAGTCTCTGACTTTTCTGCCACTTGAACTGTTTCTGTTCCCATAACAGCGAAGTTAAAAGCAATGTACATGTCATTCTCTGGCCATATTTACCAAATTAATGAAAACATACATAAAAGAAGAAAATTATTGTGCTTGCTCAGAATCAACCCCACTCCATCATCAGAATAGATCACATCTTCCTACATCTGATGTGTAATGTAGGAACACCCGCTTTCTCTGTAGATCTTTTGGAATGGTGGAAATTTCCCCTTTGCCAAAACGTTCACTAACTCTGGTATTTTCAACTTCTCCGAGAAATACTGCTGTATTCGGTAGTCTCAAGATAAATGTTACCAAAGATAGAGGCGAATTTTACCTAAATTAACTTGTCTCTCTCAAGATAAATGTGACCAAAGCTAGAGACACATTTTATATCCCGTTTTATAAATAATTCTTTAACTAATAAGATGAAACAAAGTCGAAACAAGTACCAAAATATGGCAGAAAATCAGGAAACTTTAGATAGAAAGCCAATGCGAACGTAACTAAAAATAGAGGCGAATCTTTAATTTTACGAACTTGCAGCTTGCAAACTTTCTTGATTTTGAACCAAGGGATCTACTATCCTCGTGATAAAAGGGTCCCACTTTTGGTAACTTTCGACCTTCTGGGTTTATTCAGTTAGGCGAAGAACCCTGAGAGCTTGTCATATTGTGAAATTATCTAAGTTTCATAAAATAGGAGTTTCAAACGTCATTTTTCAAAGCTAATAATGAGGTTGTTCAATTTTTATTATACACGAACTAAAATATTTTTAATTTTTATCTATATATATATATATATATATATATATATATATATATATATATATATATATATATATATATATATATATATATATATATATATATATATATATATATATATATATATATATATATATATATATATATATATATATATATAGAATATAAATGTGGAGTATTTAGAGTGGTCCTATTTCTATTCCATAAAGAACCTTGCATTTAATTTAGTACATATTAAATTATATATTGGGCACTTTACATTTTACATATATGGAATTATTATTCTAAAATTCAAAGTACAAAGAAATTTCATGTAGTAGTTCATATGACCCACCCCCAGATTATCCAGATTTTTGCATCTGCCATTGACGAACAGGGGAGGAACACGAGTCATTTGAAAAAAATCGTTCTGATAGATGAGCAGGTCATAGTTTTGGTAATAAATTATAGGTCAATACTTCTTGAGAAACTGGTAATATAGTTGGGTGAGTCTGTGTTGTAAAAGTGTGTTGGTGTTGACTAAACTAAAATCCTTTAGATTTTGAGTCGTTGCGTATTTTTCCGTCCTGATCTTTGTTTTTTGAATAATCTACCTCCACCTTTTCTTTCACTACAAATTCGTATGTTTCTACAAGAGAGAAGTCCCAAACAATGTGATGGCCACTCTCTGTGTGCTCACCATCCTCGCCAAATTAATGAGAACATGCACAGAAGAGGAAAAATTCAACGCACAACGAATGGTGTTCGCCCTGAATAAAGTTCATCCCACAATCAGATATGGTCACACATTGCTCCATCTGGCATGCTGTACAACACAACCAGACCCTATCTTTGGCACCATCAATTCGTATAAGTAAGTGTTTCTTTGAAAACTGGGTGGATGCCATGTAAGACCAAGTCGTTTGTTTGTAAGGTTTCCTTGCGCAGAAACTGCAAATTTGTTGATTCGGTGTGGAGCTAATGTAAACGCGATGGATCGCGTTGGAAACACACCCCTTCACTTAATTGCCAATTACAAGAATGCCCACCTGGATATCTTAACCACACAATCAATTATCACTAATCTGATTAAAAACGGTGCCCATGTAGATATGGTGAATATTATTGGAGATAGGGCGCTAGAAGCTGCCTCTACAGGTAACGATAGTTAAAGTCCTTAATATGGAACGGAAAAAAAAATGTTTGTTTTCAGACGTGGTTAGAAAAATGCTCAAGAGTCAAGAAAAAATTTGCCTCAAGTGTCTGGCGGCCAACGCAGTCAAAATCCACGGGATTCCCTACGCAGGACTCGTTTCTCCAGATCTGGAAAAGTTCATAGAGCTTCACGGCCTAGGTGTGAAACGATGGGACACCATCAATCAAATAAAACGCAAGTACAACCTCACTCCTGTCAGCATATGATCGTGTTTTAGTTTATTTCAATCGATTCACTACCTGTTATACATTTTTTTCATGGTACTTGAGTAGTACTTGAGCATAGTGATCCGTGTTTATATTACAATGACAACTATAAATGTATGTTTTACTCAAACAAAGATATGTTTAAGTACTCTTAACATGGGTTTAAATTATTATTTTTTTGTTGAAAACTGAATTCTTGAGACCATATTTTATGGGTTTTAGTTTATTTTAGTCTATTAACCACCAGATGATTAATCTTTGATATAATTAATTTGTGATTTCAATACTTAACCATATTGAACTGTGTACATATTACAAAGATAACTAACCATGATAATTATACCCGTTTAATTAGCTTTACATTTTTATATTTTTGTTGAAAAGTGGATTTTTGAGAAATTATTCTTTTTTTAAGAAATGAGTACTACCAATAAAAATATGAAAATATTACTGTTTAATTAATTTTCTATCCTATACAGCACCTTAAAGTGAATTTAGTTTATTTTAAATTGTATATTAGACATTTTACTTTTGATTATATGATTTTTCTTCTAAAAATCAAAGTGTGAACAAATTACAAGTGGTAGTTCAAATGACCCACTTCCAGATTAAGCTGGTTCTTGCAGCTATCATTGACGAACTGGAGAAAAACAACTGCGCCATTTGGCAAAATATTTTCTCAAAGACGATTATGTCACAGTTTTAATGTTGAGGAGGATGGTAATCTTGTGTGTGCGTCTCTGTTGTAAATAAGTTCTGTCTCAGTGAGCTTTAAGTTGTTGCATGCTTTTTGGATTCTGATCCTTGTTCCCTGAATAGTCAATTTCTATCTTTTCTTCCCCTGGAACCATGTCCGTTCCTACAACAGCGAAGTTAAAAGCAATGTACTTATCACTGTTCACCTGCTGGTCATTCTTACTAAATTAATGAAAACATCCACAGAAGAGGAAACATTTCAACGCACCACAGATGGTGTATTCTCTGAATCAATTCCAAACCACCATCAGAGGTGTTCAAACCTTTCTCCACCTAACATGTAATGTCAATTCATCTATTGGAACTTTTGATGTGAAACACTAAACTAGCATGTTTTGCTAACCACGTTAGCATCATCAGGAGATGATTTAATCCAGATCTAGATTAAATCATCTCCTGATGATGGCACCACCACACTTTACCTGTTCACCATTTCCACCAAATCTCCAAACTCCTGTTCATTATCAGAGATGGTCAAACATTACTCCATTTAGCGTGTAATCCAAAAAGACCAGTTTGCGACATCCATACCAAGGATTTGATATGAGACAAGGTCATTGCGGATCTGTTTCTTTGTATCAAAACTACAAAATTGTTGGTCCAATATGAAGCTAATGGATATAGTAGATAATAAAGGAGACACTTCCATCACATATAATAATATAATTTTTAGTGGTAGTAGATCGGCAAAATAAAAGAATCAAACACTTAACTGAAAGAGATTTACCACTAAAAACCAAATGGCTTTATTTATCTTCTCGACTCGCGTTTCTCTAATCATGTTAGCATCATCAGGAGATGATTAATCTAACTGTAAAACTAAACTATGCTCAGCCTAACACAGACCCAACAATTTTCTTCCCCAAATTCAATTGTATTTCTCAACATAGTCTTATAATTGTGTACACTTTTCCCAGTGATACTTTAATCGGTCCGAATAGCAGTTTACATCTTGGTCTGCAAAATAGTCGTGTACGAATGTAATTGCCTCCTCATTCGATGAAAATCTCTTGTCTTTCGAGCGAAACTTTCAGAAAAGAGTCGCTCGGGGCCAGATCTGGTGAATGCGGTGGGTGGCCAATGAATCTAAAGGCCAATTCGTGATATTTTGTCAAGTCGACCACTGAAGTGTGCGACGATGTGTTCTTTTGGTGGAACACCACTATCTTTTTCTTCAAATGCGGCCGTTTTCCGCAATTTCTGCTTCAGTTTGTCAGGTAATGCGTAGTATACCCCTCGATTTATACTTCCCAGCCCACTGTTTCGACTCGGCCTTCGTCCCAGGAGTGTTGTGATGTATCCAACTACACGTTTTTGGTACTGAGTGAGCAATCGTGGCGCCCAATGTGCGGTTAGCTTTTCCATGTTTTTCCCCCTTTTTTTTTTGGTTTTTTGGTCACGATCTAATACTCAAAAATATCTGTTCTTATATAACTAAAGAATAACTGGGTAAAAAACAAAAAACCAAACACAAATTTCTCAGTGATTCTTTTCTGCAATAAAGGTCTTCACCCCCCGTTTTCAAAACGAATCTAAAAAAAATAAATTATATTAATTTCTATATATAACGCAAAGATAGTAAGGGTTGCTTTTCCTTGCTTTTGATCTTTGTTGAATTAATTTTTCAATAGAATTATTCAGATATTTATTTAAGCTTCAGCAAACTTTAACATATGTTTTGCATCTACATTATGAACACTTAAATGGGATACATCCAAGGACCTTCGTTGGCTTTTAATTTGCTTCTGTAACGAATCCAAAACTTTGGCACAACACAGTGGTACTTCCTGTGGTACGGTCATGTTAAAAAATCGCTTGTTAACGATGTATTCTTGCTTGGCGGAGTTATATTCCAGGCACGGGGCAAACTGGTAGCCCCACATCACTTCTTTGTGCAAATAAGAGGTCTGACTTCGACTGGACTGGCCGGTTTTAACTGAACTACCCGAAACAACAACTACAATCTCCAACCTGCAAAGGAAAGGGTGTTTTTGATGATAAAAATAGGAAGGAATCTGTGTTTTTTACTTGGTGGTCATGATATCTCTGGCAGACATTTGCCATAACGGACTTTTGTAATTGATTTCGTGTACTACATCCAAAGGCCAGAACAGCATACCATATGGTTTAAGGTCAAGTTCTGTAATGAAGTGGGGATTGATGTCTCCTTCGATACTTGTTGATTCTTTCATCAGATACATGCGAATTTCACTACCGATCCAGTGTTTACCATCGCGGTCGTTGACTCGAACAATAAGGCAGAGCAAACCATTGCGCATGGCGATCTACAAGTCCAAAAAGAGATTTTAACTTACCAGGTTAAAAATAACGACCATATTGTAATTTGATGTGGAAAGTTTATATTGTTTAAAGTGAAGATGTGAGCTATAGAGTTAGTGTTGAGGAATGTTGCTAAATTCAGAGATTGAAGGAAGCAATTAAGATTGAAAGTAAAGGAGGGGATAGAGAATAAATCTGAGAGAAGCAAGTCAAGAGTATCTAATTGAAAGAGTGATTGCAAAGATCGTTTGAAAAGTTGTGACGAGTTCTGATGTTAAGAGAGGCACTTGGGGACGCTTTGGGGGTCACCACATTAAGAGCAGATGGGAGGAGGCTCACACCTCAAAAGATATTGATGGGTAAATGCACTGTGTTCAAATCTCATTCTGTACCAAATTGTGGAGATTATTCTGGTTGAAAATAACGGAAAGTTATTGATGTAAAAGACTGTTTTGAATTCTCAAATTAATTTGTTACGTCCTTTCATAGAGTTCCAACTATTTTGTATCATTTTTCTGGCAACAGATTTAGTAAATGAGTGGAGATCAGAGGTTACTTTAGTGAAACAAGGAGATCTCGGAGGCTACTTTAGCCTCAGTATCCGCTCTCTCGTTTCCCATAATGCTGTAGTGGTTAGGGACCCATATAAATCGGAGAAAGGGACCAAGAGCGAAAATGTCTTCAATGAGGTCCCTTTTTCTGGTAATTTTAGTGAGTTAGCAGAGTCCGAGCACACTAGCCACTTGGAGTATATACGAATGACAGCGATTTTTCCATAGCTAGATTTTGTGCAGTGTAGAATAATGGATTGGGAGCTTAGTCGATAGCGGGAGACCAAAATGGGAAAGAGGATCCTTGTGAGTAGTATACAAATACGGATCCCATTCCTGGTTTAGATCAATCTGTAAAGATAATATTAGTAGGGAGATGAGGATTTAAGAGGGCGCGGAAGAGACAGTTAAAAATAGATGATGATGTGTATTGTTTTTCATATCGAAGAAGTGTATAGTCAAAGGGAATGAAATGTAATGACCATGGAGGTTGTTTTGAAGGAGTAATTAGGTAACGGTTTAAAGGGGGGAGGTTAAATTTGTCCTTGAGAGATGTAAAGGTGTGAAACAAGTTTGTCAATGATGATCTCCTGGAGTGGGGAGGAGGATTGGTGGTAGGCATGGGCTTACGGAGTGTGTTGGCCAGACTGTAAAAATAGTTAAAAAAAAATGGGTACACCGATATGAAAAGGGTTCTATCTCTACTTCGCAGTGGATGCTGGTAACGGGAGTGATACGGAAAAGTCCCAGGAATAGTCTGATAGCAGAATTTTGAATCGAATCAATCAATTTAAGTTAAGAAGCTGAAACAGAATAATACAAATACAGTCGGCCTGATTGCTTTTAGGAAGATTTTCCTAAGCGAGCGGTAATCAGCACTCCAAATAGAGTGCAAGAAACTTCATGAGACTAAGTGCCTTGTCCAGTCGGAAAGGCGATGATCAAATGTGATGCCAAGAATTTTTCCAGTTGTCTGAGAAAGAATATTTCGGTCAATGAATGGGAACGAGTCAAGTCTAGGGCATAGATTCTTCCTGCAATAGTGCACAATTGAGGTTTTTGCAGGTGAAAAATTGAAGCTCGAGCCTCGGCCACTTGGTTCACCAGACTTTTCAGCAGAACGCCTGCGCCGTTCGCCCACGAGGTGGCGGCTGTCACGGTATTTTCGTACCAAGCACGTAGGGTGGCGTTCGGTGGCCGTGTCCGCGCGCTCGTCTCGTGGTTTATCAGGTTGAGAACGTAAAACAAAACACGACTTTACTTACGACAGCTTTCCTACCAAATATTGATCCATAAGAATCTTGATATTTTGTCCTGTTTAATTTTGCATAGACAACAGATATGAAAATTCCGTCTATAAAAATGCTGATTAGAGTACTAAACGATAGAACCAGAAAAAATATGGAACAATTTTCTGTGGGATGTATATAACCGTAACCAGTGGTAGTGGTGGTTTCAATTCCCAACAAAAAAAAGTTTGATACTCTGTAAGCACCTTCAATGCACATGTGGTGATCTAGAAAGAAATGTAATAAATATCAGATTAAAGAATCTGGAAGGATTCAGGTACCAGGATTGCCATCAAAGTCTCCACTGATCCAAGAATCCACGTAGAACAACAGGGCACACCCTAAGTAAGCACCAAAATTCACCAAAGTTACTATGAACAACAACCAGCGCCATTGCATCGTCACTAGAGTATTCCATAAATCTCTGACATATTTGACTGACTTATGGGGAATCTTCTTGAAGTAGATCTTCATCCTGCCTCTTTTGCTCACCAGTCTGGCATCGGATTTTCGGAACAAAGAGCTGTGTACGGAGACATTGCGTCGCAAAGCATCATGCTTGGAACTTCTGAAAGAAAAACATTTTGAATAGCAACTTGAAAACGTTGGATAATGGATGGACAAATTCTATGGTTAAGTTATGTTTCCTTCTTCTTTTTCTTCTTTATAAGGTGCTGCAGCCTGTCAGTGATCCTTTACCCCTTTCAGCCTTTGCTTCTGCCTGGATCGATCTCCAGCTGCCTTATGTCAAGTCGCTTTTAATAATATTTTCAAGCGTATTAACACGTTTAAGCCACCTGCATATTCTACTATCTGTTTTCTTTCTTTATCAATGTTCTATTAACGTCTGTATCTGTTTTGCTGCCAACTTTGATCAATAACCAGGACTGGTGTTACTGCATCCCCTTAGTCAGAGTCACTCCATTGTCTCTGAGTGTCCTTTTCAAAACCATGACTTATATTCGACGTTTCAATATATGGTTTTATTGTTTTTCATTGATCACGTAGTTTATTCTTCACGGATGCTAACAAAAATAAATCATTGGGGGCCAAATCAGGGCTGTACGGCGGATGACCCATCAATTTGATGTTTTGACCATCATTTCGATGTGTGAGAGCTCGCGAAGAATAGTCCTGTGAGGCAAGTTGTTTTTTCTTATTTCTTCAAAGACCTCTGACAAACAAATGATCGTGTACTATTCAGAATTGACCAATCTAAGATTCTCTAATGGCACTGTAGCCACATGCCCATTTATTTAACTTTTGTTGGGTTTGACTCATTTTGAAAAACCCATACTGCTAACTGCTGTTTACTCTCGGGCTCATACATATAGATCGGCTTTTATACGTATGTGTATATACGTATATACACGGGTTTTGACGCACCACGATTGTATTTTTTCAGCATTTCTTTTCACCAACGGTCTAAAGGTGGTACTTACGTGACACTATGCTGGGTTCGTAAAATCACTGGAAATATATAATCGTTATTATTATCGTTGGAACATTTTAGCAAACCGTCTTTTTCGAAAGGCATTTTACGTCTATTTTCAAAAAAAAGTGGCGTGAAAATGATATGTGTTTAAGATAAAATGAATATTCTATTGTTTAGCTGTAATAAATAAAAACTTAAGCTATTTAAAGAGGTTTATTATACTACAATACAGAGACAGCTGTTTGTAGAGTCTTACTTTGGTTAAATAACAGCTTATATGCATTGAAGTTAAAGAAATTTACTAATAATAACCAAGATACTTCATTTTAATTTCTTGACGTGCTTTTTTCTTCAATATCACCACCTTATTTTCGTGACTCTGTAGTGATTGTATGAATATTTATACATTATAACGCTTTTTATTACAGAATTTTTTAGTAGTATTTTCAATTTCACCAAGAAGCTGGTGTTCCAGCAGATCAGTGGGTATAGTCCATTTCAAGGTATTTCCTTGCCCTTCGTTAAAATGTTAATTGCCCCAACAAATCTCAATGCAAATATTCATAGTTTCTTAAAAGGCACCAGAGTCGGAGTGGTTTAACTTTTGGATCATTTTGGGAAACTTTAAATATTTTTAAATTATGATTAAATTATTATTATTACTATTAATATTATTATTCACGTATGGGCCCTGGTGGTCCACGCGAAGTACAAATAGAGGCGTTTGTTGGTGTTAGCCTTCCTTTGCGCCCATACTGATTTCAGTCATTCACTATGAGCTTTTTTCCTCTCGTCAGATCAAGTTGTTCCAGTCTACCTACATTTTTCCCTCTGGCCAACCTTCCAAACGTTAACCTTGTGTCTGAAACAGCCTCTATCCTGAATTTCACATTGTGTAATATCTGCTGATCGTAGGTCCACTTTAATTGCAGCAATCAATTTAATTATTTCTACTTTAGCTTTACTCCTGTTTTCATAAAATTCGGCTTGTTAGCCTACTCGAATTTATCGGTTTTATGTGTCCGTGAAACTTAAGTCTTCTTTTTCTCATATCGCTATGTAAATCTGTGTATTGCTTGATTTCTTGGTTTTCTCGAAGTCGGCATGTTGTGCTATTTATTTGTTTGGGGCCTAGGATTTTTCTTTCCTTCTTTTCAACGTCCTCGATGTCTCTCTTTCAATTCAAAATGAGCGTTTCTGCTATAAGGTCTATAAGGGACCTTCTGGCTTAATAACTGTGTTATAAGGTCTCAGTTTTGTGTTTTTAGATATGCATTTTTTGTTGTAAATATTTTATGTAAGTCTCAATGCAGTTTCCGTTTTTTTACATCTACCCTTATTGGCCGCTTTTTCCAACCCATTTTCCATAATTATTTCACCCAAATATTTGAATTGAGAGACTCGTCTGATGTTACCATATTTTGTTTTTAGAAATGGTGTTCTTAGTCTATTGCAGGTCATGTATTGTGTCTTTTCAAAGGAAATTTGGAGTCCTACCTTTTCTGCTGTTTCTTTTAGGATTTCAATCTGTTTTTGTGCCGTTAATATATCTTGAGCCGAAATTGCTAGATCATCAGCTAACGTCAGACAATCATTTTTGATATTGGTTCTCCCCAGTTTAATGGACTGGTCAATATTCAGGGCCGACTTTTTTCACGCCACTCCTGTATTACTTTTTCTAGAAAACAGTTAAATAAGAGTGGCGAGAGTCCACCCCTTTGTCTCACTCCAGTTTTAATTTCGAAGGACTCTGAGATGTCACCTATGAATTTAACTTTTGACCTTGTGTTAGTTAATGTTGCTTTAATAATTGCCAGCATTTTCAGATCTAGTCCTCGTTATAGTCCTCATATACTTTTTTGAAATCTACAAATGTACAAACGAGATTTTTATTGTACAGTTTTTGATGTCTTAGGATCAACTTTAAATTCAGGATCTGTTCAGGGCAGGATCTGCCCGGTCGAAAGCCTGCTTGATATTCACCAATGTTAGGTTCTAACTGTCCCTGTGCTCTGTTTAGTAAACATTGAGATAGAATCTTGTAACAAACTGGGAGAAGAGATATCCCTCTATAGATGTTTACATCCGTTCTATCTCCTTTCTTATGTAGTTATGAAGTTACAAATATATATTATTACAAATGTATATTCCTTTTTTAATATTAAATGTCTTTAATATTTCTGGAATATCACATTTTTGATATATATTTTCGAGGTATATATTGGTTTTTAGTTCTGAATTTCCAATTTAGTGTTATTTGCATTAGGAACTTTTTTTTGCGGTTCCATTTACTAATTCCATTACAATTACGCTTTCCTACATAGCATAAATTTTGCTTCGAATTAAGTCTTTGTGACTTTCGTCAACACATTTGGTCCAGCGATTTAGCCGGCCAATATTTCCGTTGGGTCACGAGCGGGTGGGTCACAGGAGGCTCCAGGCTTTCTTGGTAGATTTTTTGAAGTCCATGTTACCTCTCGTTTTATCCCATTTTTTTTGCATTGTATCCAGACGATTAAGGAGCTTATCCACTATTTCAGAGACTCTGCTGTTCTGGAATTCCTGATAGAGCAGTTGCATCTGTTTGCCCCATTCTCCATCTGTAAACCACGGGGTATATACTTGTTGTTATAACGGCTGCTCTTACGAGAGATGCATCTGATGACCGTGTCTAGCTGCACAGCAAATTTATCCCATTGGGCTTATTCAAAATTCTACCTAGGCCTGGGGGTAGAATGAATTATGGGGATTTTAATTCCAGAAGAACTACGGGGCGGTGTTGGCTGTGTGTGAAGTCGTCTAAGACTTTCCTTGATATTGGGACGGGGCATTTTTTGATATCATCTGAGACAAAGCAGAGGTCTGAGTTTGTCTCAGTGTTCCACGCAGCAAACCTGAAAGAACTACGTTCTTTGGCGTCAAAGATCAAGTGAAGGCCGTGGGAGTCTGCCCAGTTCGTAAGGTGATCACCATTTCTATCAGTTGTACAGCAGAAGCCAACAGTATTGCCAGTTAAAACACTACATCAAGAGGTTAATTACTGAATTTCCATATTTTTATGTATAAAGTAACGAGTATCAATACATGAACGAAAACAAGGTCAGAATGGATTGAATATATTGGATAATGAAAGAACTCTTTCCAACGAGAACTCGATCAGTGGGTAGACCACGAAAACAGTGTAATGAAGATGAAGAATGAAAGGAGACCAAGAATGTGACTACTCTTCTTTTGGATAATCAAACAACTGTCAATGCTAACTGCTAACAACAATTAATTTGTCGGAATGTAACTGCTGCTGTCGCATTTACACCTTAATAGACGAGCAGTTACAAATCCTTTTAATTTTTGACGATCCTTCCGTCCACTTTGGTGCGTTTAGAGAATTTCGCGATCTGCCTCGTATATATCGCCAACGTCTACGGCCAACTAAGCGTCGCGATCGTCAAGTAGGCCGCGATAATCCGGCGAAACGTCAACGTCGGGCCACGAACGGGTTCAGTCTTCATCCGAGCGTCATCTGCGCGAACTTACACTTCTTGCGAACGCGAGTGCCGTAACTTTTTTTAACCCCCGCAAATTGAAAACTTTTTTTTAGTGCTTAACCCTTCGCTTCAGGGCTTTTCAGGACAAGTGCGGTGGTGACTTCTTCGATAACTTTAACAGGTGAGTCTTTTCGTTTTTGTTTTGGTTTCTACACGCCTGGGTAGTGTGTAAACAATAAGAAACTTTGGTGATGTTTTTGAAGGTGAGAATAAATTGGAAGAAGATTCAAATGGTGGAAAAACACATCATATAAGAAGAGCCGGTGTAAATATCGGTAGGAGTGAAATCAAGCTAAATTCTGCCATATAATCCTGACATTGTACCATCAGATATTTCTGTATATTAATATTTGTGGTTTAGTTAGTGGTAAAAATCAAGTGCAATGTCGTAAAACGTTATTCTACGTCAAAGATTATCTGTTAGACTGGATATTTCTTTAAAAAATCGTAAAGTTTTTAGTTTCAAGGTACGCTGATTGAGCAAAGTGGCTTTCTACGCGAGTCGGCGCCTAAGGCAACCAGTCTCGACGCCAGGAACTATTGAATAAACGCTTGTGTAACACGCTAATACTTAATAGTAATAAAATAATGCAACGGGCTTTTCCCAATTCATGGAATGCGGCCTGGCATGGCCGTCTGTCGATTGTTTATTTCGTTACGCGACTTAATCAAAGCAAGCTAAGGTGCAGTCCACGCATTCCACCTTTAAGTCGCTCATCTGTTATCATTTTGACAGGATCCACTTAAATTTATATCTATAGCCTTTCAATAAATATAAGATGGATTTTTTGGCGCGTCCGAAATTTTAATTTAAACAAAACAAATAACAAATTAGACTGTATACAACAACACTTTTATTTCTTAACCGGTACGACTATAGTTTCATAAAACAATGTTACATTATCAAACACTCATTTAAAACTGAGGTATTAAATCTGTTTATCCTATGTATTTAATTTTTCACACTTTTTTTACTCTCAATATACCTCATTTTTCACTCTCAAATAGTGGTGAATTCGGAGATTTGTCTGACCGTTTAATAACTCTTTAGACGGGTTTTTATTATATATATAACTTGCGAAATATTTTGAACAAATACTAAACTGTCCTGAGCCCTTAAACAAATTAGCAACACTAAACCCTAAACAAACAAACCCAGATTCATTACCACCGAATGAAGATGAAATAATTAGGCAAATCAAGCGGCTTAAAAATGACAAAGCTTCTGGTGAAGATGGAATCACTGCTGAACTTTTGAAATCCGCTGGTCCGGGTACAATCAAGGAAATATCCAAAATTCTACAAGGCGAACCGAACGGATTCCGGAAGATTGGAAAGATGCTCTAATCCATCCACTACACAAGAAAGGAGATAGAACGGATGTAAACAACTCCAGAGGGATATCTCTTTTCCCAGTTTGTTACAAGATTCTATCTCAATGTCTACTAGACAGAACACAGGGACAGTTAGAACCTAAAATTGGTGAATATCAAGCAGGTTTTCGACCGGGCAGATCCTGCCCTGAACAGATCCTGAAGTTAAAGTTGATCCTAAGACATCAAAAACTGTACAATAATAATCTCGTTTGTACATTTGTGGATTTCAAAAAAGCATTTGATTCTATTGACCGCGAATCTTTATTCCGAATATTGAAAGAACAAGGACTAGATCTGAAAACGCTGGCAATTATTAAAGCAACGTTAACTAACACAAGGACAAAAGTTAAATTCATGGGTGTCATCTCAGAGTTCTTTGAAATTAAAATCGGAGTGAGACAAGGGGATGGACTCTCGCCACTCTTATTTAACTGTGTTCTAGAAAAAGTAATACAGGAGTGGCGTGAAAAAAAGTCAGCCCTGAATATTGACCACCCCATTAAACTGGGGAGAACCAACATCAAAATTGATTGTCTGGCATTTGCTGATGATCTAGCAATTTTAGCTCAAGATGTATTAACGGCACAGAAACAGATTGAAATCCTAAAAGAAACAGCAGAAAAGGTAGGACTCCAAATTTCCTTTGAAAAGACACAATACATTACCTGCAACAGACTAAAAAAACAATTTCTAAAAACAAAACAAAATATGGTAACATCAGACGAGTCTCTCAATTCAAATATTTGGGTGAAATAATCATGGAAAATGGGTTGGAAAAAGTGGAAAAAAAGTTGGAAATGGGTTGAAAAATAAGGGTAGATGTCTAAAAATGGAAATGGCATTGAGACTTACACAAAATATTTACAACAAAAAATGCCTATCTAAAAACACAAAACTGAGACATTACAACACAGTTATTAAGCCAGAAT
Organism: Cosmopolites sordidus; assembly: GCA_031761425.1. Taxonomy (NCBI): domain Eukaryota; kingdom Metazoa; phylum Arthropoda; class Insecta; order Coleoptera; family Curculionidae; genus Cosmopolites; species Cosmopolites sordidus. The sequence goes on along the minus strand of JARFXV010000840.1, from coordinate 645,363 downwards.
ATCTATATGCTGCAGAAACGCTCATTTTGAATAGAAAGAGGGACATCGAGGACATTGAAAAGAAAAATCCTAGGCCCCAAACAAATAAATAGCACAACATACCGACTTCGAGAAAATCAAGAAATCAAACAATACACAGATATACATAGCGGTATGAGAAAGAGAAGACTTAAGTTTTACGGACACATAAAACGGATGAATCTGAGTAGGCTAACTAGACAAATAGTCGAATTTTATGAAAATAGGAGTAGAGCTAAAGTAGAAATAATTAAATGGACTGCTGCAATTAAAGAGGACCTAAGATCAGCAAATATTACACAAAGTGAAATTCAGGATAGAGGCTATTTCAGACACAAGGTTGACGTTTGGAAGATTGGCCAGAGAGAAAAATGTGGGAAGACTGGAACAACTTGGTCTGACGAAAGAAAAAAAGCTCATAGCGAAAGAATGAAATTAGTATGGGCGCAAAGGAAAGCTAATAACAACAAGCGCCTCTAATTGTACTTCGCGTGGTCCACCAGGGCCCATACGTGAATAATAATAATAATAATATATATATATATATATATATATATATATATATATATATATATATATATATATATATATATATATAAATAAATTTTAATCGTTTTTAAAATGTTTAATTTTTTGCTTTTTGGCACTGCTACACTGCACTCAATTCGTAATCTCGGGAAATCCAGTATCTATGGAATGGTTTACAAAATTAAAATTTTGTTTAATTGGTAGAGTCATTCGAGTCAAGTGTGCACACTTAAGCATTCAAAGGCAAAGTATCAAAATTAGACGATAAAAAATATATCAATCCTTCTACTGGAACCTCTGGTGTGAAGCACTAAACTTGAAGAAATTTACCACTAAACACCAAATCACTTTTTTTTTTAACTTCTCGACGCACGTTTCGCTAACCATGTTGGCATCATTAGGAGATAATTTAATAATCTCATCTCTCATTATTAATAATTATCTTAACTAATCAATAATAATGAATAACAATCTCATTATTAAATCATCCCCTGATGATGCTAATATGGTTAGCGAAACGTGCGTCGAGCAGTTAAAAAAAATTATTTGCTGTTTAGTGGTAATCTCTTCAAGTTTAGATAAGAAATAATTCTAATAATTCTAATAATTCTAGATAAGAAATAATAATAAAGAATTTAGATAATAAGTTTAGAAAAGAAAACTATTGATTAATTTGTCCGTTACTTTGTGATAGTTAATTTTTTAAAAAGGAATAAAACAATTCTTTACTTTGTTATCTATCACTTTTATTTGTGAACAAAATTTGTGTGACTATAGTTTCGACTGAGTTTACATTCTCAAACACTACTTTAAAACTTTTAAAATTTTGAAGTAGTAGTAAAGTAGTAGAAAAGTTTAGTAGTGTTTCAGAATGTAAAGTCGTTTTACGAAACTATAGTCACATAAATTTTGTTTACAAATAAAAGTGATATATATCAAAGAAAAAAAAAATTACAAAAATTCAAAATGCGCAGACTGTGTGGTGAAAGTGTGCGGATTTTTTTTTATAGTCATAAATGTCTTAATAGCAAATTGTCTTGGAGACTAGATCGATGTAAAATTAGAGATGGACTTATAAATATAAAATCACATAAAATCAGTTGACTATAAAGTCGTCTTGGGAATTATCACATTAAAAACTACCTCCTTCATAGAAAGTACATTCGTTGTTCATGCCACCAATCCATGCATTTAATACATTCGATCCATTCTTCAGTAGGATGTTCTGTATATTGTTCCTTACAGAGTGGACAAAAATATTTTTTTAAATTTCAGTTAGAAGCCTCCCAACTTTTTTTTTCGTCAGTACAGTTTTTTTTATTTTCATGTCCGGAAGGCAGCACCGCTCAATGCTGGTTTACGAATTTGTTTCTTAGGTTTATTTTTTTCTTCTTCGAGTCGTTTTGGATGGTCGTTCTTCTAACTGTTGTTTCTAAAGACTAGCTCTAATTATTTGGAATTTTATTGAAGTTCTATTGGAACGTATTTCCTTTTTCATTTTTGGAAATGATGAGATCGTCTAGATTGGTCTGTGTTGATACTGATTCTCTTTATTAGAGCTTGCATTCTTTGAAACTCTGGCTGTAGATGTTGACGGAGCTTCTATAGAAAGTTGTTCATCAATAGGATCTACAATCATAAGAGTTGTGAGATCAAACTTAGCAATGGATTCTTCAAACTCTTCAGTATGAATCCTTGCTACTGATTGTCCATCATTTTTCTCAGAAGATTCATCCTGTGTAGCAACATTTTGTAAATCATAGCAACATTTTGTACAAAAATAAGGTTTTTTTTTAGAACTTTGACTAGCGAGAATGAGGCCTGTTGCTCTTATAACCTGAAATCAAATTCTCCTTAGACGTGTTGTCTAGATCAGATAATAAACGGTGAAGAAGTCTAGGGAAATTTTCTTTTAGGATGGGCCCTTTTAGACGTGATTCTTTCCGCTACGTATCTATATTCTCACGCCACTTTTCTTTTATTGGGGCAAAAAATGACACATCCTTTGGTTGTCTTAAATATGTAGCATTGGGTGGAAATGGAGTCCTATATATGTTATTTTCTAACGAGGCTTTTATTACAGATGCAGAAAAATGAGATGCTGGAAAAAAACACTTCTTAAATAAGTTCATGTCGAACTTGAACTGTTTGCATAGATTATTCCTGTAGGTCCCTCAGAAGTTCAATAATCATATAAGTTCATACTAATCTACCTAATAAATACCTAATAAAGGAGGTCATCGTTAGCATTTCAACAAACGATGATGCTAATAGCTGTACGAGAATGTTCTTACACTTTTTTAACCCTCTTCGTGCCTCGAGGTTCCTCGAGGAACTTTTCTACTTCCAGGGTCATCCGTTATGTTGGTTTTGTCATAATTATACACAGAGGAGCTGGTGGCATTCAAGAGGTGGGTTTTAATGTTTTCAAAAAAATGCTGTTCTGATAGAGAAATTATCCCGACGGATGAAATTCACGATATAATCGGATCCTGGTAGTTTTTTTTTTAATTTTGAACAGTCCTACCTTGTTTATCCAGATAGTTTTGTATTATCATACCCAAATCTGGAGGTTCAATAGGGCAGCCCCATATTGCAACTTGACGTAAAGAAATTACTCAACAAGCCATTTTAACCACGTTTAAAATCGTTGGGAATGATGAAGAAATTACGTTCTATATGAACTGAAGCCGAGAAACATTGAACGCTTATTTTTCACGAGTGAAATGCTGCTAGACAGTCTTAAAAAAAGGGTTTTTTACAACATATAGTTGCTGGTGATGAAATATGGATCTACTATGATAACCCAAAAAAAGAAAATCATGGGGACCACCTGGCCATGGTTCAACACCGACAGGCAAATCAAACCGAGCGATACCATTACTGGAGCTCTCTATCGAACACAATTAATGAGATTAAGCACTCAATGATAATGTCTCCTATATGATAATGTTTGTCCGCATGTCGGTCAAATCCTATTTGGAAACACTTAATTTAGACGTCCCACCACACCCGCCGTATTCACCAGACATTGCTCCGTTCGTTCCCAATAAATTTCTAACTTTTTGAAATAGGACTATCCGTTGGAAAACATTTCTAATTCTAATTTTATAAAAAAAAATCAAAAGATTGCAGATATTAATCGAGAATACCTCAACAAAAATGAAGACCATATTATCAAATCTATTAATTCTAAATTTGTCATTCCCCCCCTCTGCCTAGTCTCTTCACGTGTCCAAACCATCTCACTATCTGCTCTTTCGCAAATGTTCTTATATTTAGTACAGTTCTTGCAGCTCATTATTCGTTCTTCTCCTCCATCTCGTAACATTTTATCTTTTGGTTCTCTTTAGCTCCTTTTTGCGAAGGTCAAATATTGCGAAGGTCATCTGCGAAGGTCAAATATTGGTGTTCATTGTTGTATATTGTGCCATCAGTTCTCAGCTTACTATTCCTTACTATCACCTCCAGTATCAGATTGAAGAGAGTTGTTGACAGAGGATCTCCCTGCCTAAGACTCCTTCTCACCTCAAATTCTTGCGATACATCACCATTCCATACTATCATATCGCTTGTTTTCTCCAAGGTTATCTTTGTCAAACTAATGAGTTTTTTTGGGTATTTCTAATTGGTTTATTCCTTGATACATTTTTCCCTAATTATTCTATCATAGGCTTGCTTTATGCATTATGAACAAACTGCTAAAATCTCTCTGAATCTGCAAAAAATATTTACGTACGTTGAAGAACAAGATAATGTTAATTTTAAATCAAAATATTAAATTACGATTAATTTTTGTTAGTAAAAAACAAAATATTTTGCATAATTCAAAATGTAAACAGAAAGTTCTAGAAAGAAACGTCTGCCTATCAGCCCAATGTCCCCCACAGGGGACGTACAGATTTGTTATTGTTTTGCCAAATTTCGATAACAGTTATCGCAAGAACAAAAATATTCCTTCATTCTTTGATATTTTAGGTAAATATTGCTTTCAAAAAATAAAATAAAATATAAAGATTTGTACAAAAAAGATATACTTACAAATCCATTCAGAACGTTTACGTCTAATAGTCGCCATTTTGATATCAACTGCAGAACTGATAACAACGAGGTGAGCCCACCATTCGTTCAGGACAAGTAAAGACATCTGTTGAGAGCTTCCAGAACTAAAAACAGTGTTGCCAAGGTCTATAGGGAAGCAACTGTAGCCAAGGTCGCAACTCTGTGGACCTTACAAAAAAGCCTAGCGAACTACCAATATCAAAAAACGATTTTCTAGGATCCTTTGTTATTAAGCACGATATTTTAGAACTCTTTAACTTATGCGTTCGTGAAAATTATTTTCAATTTAATAGTGTTTTTACAAACAAATGATGGCCTAGCAGTGGGTTCTCCACTAAGCTCTTTGTTAGCAGAACTGTTTATGTCAAATTTGGGAAATAACTTTTTAAAAAGGGATAAAGCAAAATGATTTATTTTCTTCATTTTCCACTTTTCCTCAAAGGCCACAATCCTATGCAGATTTTTTTTCCTTAAAGCTGGAGGTGTAAATATACCAGTAACACCAGATACTGCTAAATTTTATCAAACAGATGGAAACCTGTAAAGACGAATTTCTATTTTTAGCTGGGACACCTTGTAAATAGACGAAAAAATACAACAAACTCTATTCTAAAACGTCATACATAGTCCCTAAAAGTCTTCTTCGAACTAACATAGTAAGCTTGTTTGTTTTTAGATAATTTACCACTTAAAACAAGAATTATATCAAAACGTTTGAATAGTAACTATCGCGTGTAAAAATGCCCGGAGTCTTGCAGCGATCAAAACGTCGAATGTCGGGCTTGTTTTAGTAGACTGGCATTGAATTCTCCCTATTTGGGTACGCGATAGGCCTTAAAATCAATTAAATCGTCTGAAACAAGGAAAAAACTGATTTTCCCTTGGAGGTCATTGTGATCAGACGAGGTGACCGTGTCGGTTGTGACAAAAGGACCCACCTATCACTCAAGGTTTATTCAATCTTTATAAATTAAAATGCTTTCACGTTATTATTAATTGTTAGCGATTCTTAAGGCGCTCTGTAAAATATTTTTTATATTATCAAGCAAATTCATATTTGAATTCATTCATAATATTGAAATAAAATAATTTTAAGCTTAGCTCTAACTTCGGACGGAACTCTCTGTCTTTGTTTTCTAATAAGGATAAACTATAAACACTCTTTATATATACAGAGTGTTCAGTGATGGAAAATCTACTTCATACTGAAGGAAATTGTTCTTTTATTGTTTTCTTTTCTGAGTTTAATTGTAGGGTTTTCGGATTGGGACGCTCGAATTTTGACAGTCCATAAACATAGGTCTATTATTTCATACCTGAGACGAAAGAACATTCAAAACAATGGACTGAAAGGGGAGAATCAGCTCCAAAGAATGCGAAGACAATTCCGTCATTTTATTTGAGATACGTGTGGGATAATTTTCATTGATTATCTTCAGAATACGTGTAGGATAATTTTCATTGATTATCTTAAACAATCAACGACGATATGTATGCGAACTTATTGCAGCGTTTGAGTGATGAAGTCAAGAAAAAACGACTGAATTTGGCGAAAAAGAAAGTTTGGTTTCATCAAGATAATGCAAAAGTTTACTTATCTGTTATCGCGATGGCCAAAATCAATGAATTAAAGTTCGAATTGCTTCCTACCGCACCCTATTCGCCAGATTTATCCTCCTCGGATTATTTTCTGTTTCGAAACTTGAAATAATAGTTCAGTGGTAAAAGATTAGCCAACAATGAAGGGGTGGAGTCTGCTGTTGTTGGCTATTTTAAGAAACTCGACGAATCTCACTATAAACAGGGAATGGAAGATAAACATCGCTGGGGAAAGTGCATCGAACTAAAAGGAGACTATGTAGAAACAAATTTTTTTTTTCTTCGTTAGGTCTGGTAGTTCTCGGACTATCCTCTATTCTGTAATGAAATGAAAAATAATTTATATTGGAGGCAATCTTATAGTAAAATGTTTTTAAACTGAGCTATTGAGGAAACTGAATTTTTTCATTTTTAATTTTCGGTAATATTGGGGAGACTTTGTGAATCTCTCCGTGTTTATTTTTCAGTATGAATAAAATTCACTCTCTTTCTCGTCCTCTCCCTTCTCTCCTCTCTCACCCACTCTGTTTGAGGGCATTTTGAAATAAATCTCTTCTAAATTTAAGTTTAACCACAAATGAATATCTCTGTTTTTATTTTACAATTTAAATGAACTTTGAGACACTCTCTATATTATAACGAGTATTCTGTATGAAAAATAATTCGTACTGGAGGTAACTTCCAGAAGCAATCGATTTACCTAGCTTAACTTTAAAGACAGATTGATCTCCCTGTCTGTATTTTTCAGTGTGAATAAACTTTGAGACACTGTGTATATATACATAGTGTGTTCTAATTAAAAAAAAACTTTATCTTGGAGTTAATTATGAAGTAAATCTTCTTGAAATTTAATTATAGGGACAAGCAAATATCTATTGTTTTATTTTTCATTTCTGATAATACTTGTGATTACACTTCGTTTAAATATGCATCGTTTCAAGGTATTCTGATATTACTTTTACATTCGAATAAGTATTAGGACATTCTGTAAACTGCTAGTGACTTATTGGGATTCTTTTCATACAGAAAAATGATTATTGATTTATCCATTTTTCCATTATCCATTTTTCAGTCTTTTCAAGAATATTTTCTTTTCATTCTGTAAAAATTCTGATGGTATTTATATATATATATATATATATATATATATATATATATATATATATATATATATATATATATATATATATATATATATGTATATATATATATATATATATATTTAATATCATAAAATCAGCCCGTATCGATCCACTGCAGGATGAAGGCCTCTTCAGCATGCTTCCAACCTTCACGGTCCTGGGCTTTCCTCTGCCACTCGGGTCCAATATACTTAACGATGTCATCAATCCATCGTGCTTTCGGTCTTCTTCGCGGACGTTTGCGATCAAGCGGTATCCACTCCAGGATTGCCTTGGTCCATCTGTCGTCCCATCGCCTCGCTATATGGCCTGCCCATCTCCATTTCAACTGTTTTACTCTTCCAATGATGTCACAGACTTTTGTTTGTTCCCTGATCCATGCGCAGGACTTTCTGTCTCGTCTTGTAATGCCAAGCATACATCTTTCCATTCCCCTCTGTGCCACCCGAAGTTCTTGAATTGATTGCGATGTGAGTGTCCAGGTTTCACTTCCATATGTCACAACGGGTAGAACGCACTGATCGAATACTTTTCTTTTCAGGCAAAGGGAGTCTGCTCTTAAACACTATATTGAGCCTACCAAATGCCTGCCAGCCACATTTAACACGCCGTTCCACCTCCCGGGCGGTATTCCCCTCCATTGAAATCCTCTGCCCAAGATATATAAAGCTGTCCACAATCTCTAAATCCCTTCCTAAAACTGAAATTCTTCTGTCCTTAGCGAACTTATTGAACATAACCTGACTCTTTTTCAGGTTTATTTTCAAGTCAAATGGTTCGCCAGCCCTTTGCAGTTCTTGTATGCGTCTTTGCAGCTCCTCTGGGTCTTGTGAAATGAGAATAATATCATCTGCAAATCTAAGATGGTTTAAGTTTGCACCATTGATATTTACACCATCCTGTTCCCAATCCAGTTTACGGAATACTTCTTCAAGGCCAGCCGAGAATAGAATAGGCGATATTGCGTCACCCTGCCGTACACCTCGTTCTATATTAATTCCCACTTCAAGATCATCAAGGTGAATTGTTGCTGTAGCTCCATCATATATCGATTCTAATAGGTTTACATAGGCTCTCTCTACACCTTGGCTAAGCAGTGCATCCATTATCGCATGCTTTGAGATGGAATCAAATGCTTTTTCGTAGTCGATAAAAGCCAAGCACAGTGGCATGGTGTATTCGTTGTGCCTTTCTATGACCTGCTGTACAACCTGGATGTGATCCATTGTACTGAATCCACTTCTGAATCCTGCTTGTTCTCTTGGTTGTGCGTCATTCTGTTTTTTTAATATTCTTTTAGAAATTATCTTAGTGAAAACTTTGTACATCACTGATAGGAGGCTTATTGGACGGTAGTTCTTTAAATCTTCCTGTGATCATTTTTTATGTAAAAGGATCACTTCTGCATTTTTCCATAAGTCAGGTACTTTTTGTTCTTTGAGGCATTTTGAGTATAATTTTGCCAGTGTTTTATATAACGTCCGACCACCAGCTTTTAGCATTTCGACAGTTACACTATCCTTTCCTGGAGCCTTCCCGTTCTTCATCAATTCTATAGCATTTGTTACTTCCTCCACTAGGATATTTGGTATTATATATTGTTCTTCCGTGGGTATTGCTGTCCCTGACTGGCTCTGATCTTCATATAACTGGGAATAAAACCTTCTGACAATCTCTAACATTTGGGTACGCGTCCTGCACACTGTGCCATCCTCACGCTTTAAAGCATATATTTGCGTTCTTTTGTTTCTCAGCTTCTGTTTAGCTTTGTTAATTACTTTGTTTTCTTCCAGGGTTTTTTGCACTAGCTGCATATTGAATATGCGCGTGTCCTCTCTGATACATTTTCTTATAGTTTTGCAGAGCTCAGTGTACTCGACCCTGCCAAAAGGACTACCTGCATTTCTCATTGCTCCAGTTTGATTAACTCTTCACCCTTCCTTCGTGTTTCACAGAGCCCAATAATATCCCAATGTATGTTGTCAAGTTCGATTAACAGTTCTTGCAATCGGGCCTCTGTTTTCATAGTCCGTATATTTAACGTTGCAATGTCAAAAGTCCAATATATACTATATATACTATATATATATATATATATATATATATATATATATATATATATATATATATATATATATATATATATATTCCACCTGTCATCGCATCGCTATAAGGTCTGCCCCCCACTATTTCAATTTCGAATTGATTGTGATGTTGTGAGTTGAACTGATTGTGAATTTTTTCCAACCAGAAGTTTTAAGTTAATTAATAAGTGGCTTCTCGTGTGTCATCAAGATCAAATTATAATAAGAACAGGGACAATTTATAATTTTATGAAGCGTACACAGGTTGGAGACAATTTTAAACTCAATTGGAATTGGGAAATAATAGGCCAGACTTTGACGAAACTCTTCCCAATGGATTCACTGCAGTTTTGAAGAAAGGAGTTGGTTGACCGGTTATTACAGTATAATTATAAATCTTTTCAATAAAGTTATTTTGGAAACATTTTTTGGTCCTGCTTAAAATCATTGTATGCAAACGTTTTAGATGCAAGACTCTTCATCGATACCACTTTATCAAGTATATTTCTCGTTATGTAAATCAAGTTACGAAATACTAGAAGTTCGACAGTTTGATATACTGTGATGGTTCTTATAAAATAAACGTTATTTAAAATGAATATAATTAATGTTAAATTTCGAACAAGATTTATTTAAGAATTTGTTGTTTGGAGGTTTTGAATGTCTTCAAATATATATACTGTCACTATACACAGATAAACACACACAGCGAGATAAAGCTAGTTCGCAACGTATATGGAGAAACAGTTATGCTGGCAAATTAGATTTTGGCCAGTGGAAGAGGCGTTAAATATGCCATTCGTTAACCGTATGGCCGATACGGCAAAGTTGGCCGTGTGTCGCCTACCGGTACGCGGCTAAAAGTAAGCGCTTACGTCAGTTCGGACCGCGAGAGGGCGTGGGTGGTACTACGCAGCCCGATCTAGCTGGCGAACAATAATAATTGCCGTTGCCATTGTTCGAATGAAGATTGTTTTGATCAATTCAACCTGTCGATAAAAGTGATACTTAATGCTATCTGGTGTTACCTTAAATGTCAATAATCATAGGGACACTCATTGTAAAGATTGTTTTTTCATTATAGTAATTTTTGTAATATAAAAACTCTCCGAATATTGTGTGTCATTAATAATTTTTGAAGATAGGATAAAATACTTGAATATACTATTGAGTCGTTTTGAATAAACGCAAAATTTCGACAGACAGGATTATCAATTTTTCTATTGGAACCTTCAGTGTGAAACACTTGAGTTTAGTGTTTTAGAGTTTTAGAGATCACGACACACCCAAACATTTTTTTAGTTCTTGACCTACCTAAAAGTGTGTAAAAAAAGATATAAAAAAGAAAAAAAGGGAACAAAAGAAAGAAAAAAAACCGTGAATTTATCTGACCCCTTACATTAATAATTGGAAATGTTGATTGAACGATCAAGATTAGTTTCACATCTCAGAAACTATCACGTTAGCGATGTTTTTAACCGTGATGAACTTTTACAAATTTAGTTAGTTATATTTAGTTATATTTTAAACAAATAAATTTATTTTATTTAACTATTTAAAAGAGTTGAAACTGATTTATTTCAAGGGTATCATGTAAAATTCAATTGCAACCCTGGACTTTATATAAGAACATTGATACTTTAAGGTGATCTCTGATTAAAACATTTAAAAAATACCATAATTATTATTAAAAAAGACTGGGTTTTGTTAGAAGAGGATTTGACATGGGACCAGAGTTATTTGTCACAGTTCCAAGCGAATATAATCACGCGGTAAAAGATTGCAAAGCTTGACTGCGACCTTGACATTGCTCGAAAGGTCGCCGAAAATCAAAACAGGTACCTGGAAATAAACACGCAGATTTCTCTTTAATTAGTTTTGTGAATTTTTGCGTCTTCGGGGTCTAATAAAACTACCACAAAACACTTTTTTTTTTCTCTTCTTATTTCCTTTTAGTCGTCCTTTTGTCATTGTTATTTTTGTTTAAAGAAGTCAAATATGGCTTAATTTATTTGAGATTGTTGATTTAATATGTTTGGAAAATAATTATTGCCGTACTCCCGAATATGGAAATCATTTTTCTTGTAAAATTGCTAATATTAGTAAGGTAAAGTAAGGATTTAACCATCTGGCGATTGAATCTACAGTTCAACGTGAGTTCCGAACCACGTTCAACACTCTCCCTCGGATTATCAATCCTTGGGTTTTTGCTTAACCATAAATCTCTCACACGGCACCCGGCCTTACCCAGCCACAAACTGCGTCACTGAGGAGTGAATTTGAAGAGGAATCCTTGTCGGATTTTACACTCTTGCCAATTAAAATATGGTATGCAAGCTTGATCTCTCCTCGATGGATGACCCATCCATGTACAAACAACATTTGAGAAACAACCGTCTTTTTGCTTTTCAATTAAAAAAAAATTGATTTGTGCGGTTTTGGGAGATAATGCTTTTTCATGCAGTACTTATAAAAAGTGATTTCAGCAATTTCAAAGTAGAAATCTTGAATTAAATGATCAGGAAAGTTTGGTACAATAAAACGAAGGATGAAGGATGAATGCTTCCCCAGCATGTTTCGAACTCCTGACCTCTCCTATGCCATTCGGGTCCAATATACTTGATGATGTCATTGACTCGTCGTGTTTTAGGTCTTCTTTGTGGACGGTTATGATCAAGCGGTATCCATCCGAGGATTTCTTTGGTCCATCTGGCATTACATCGCCTCGCTATATAGCCTGACCACCTCAATTTCAATTTATTCCCCTTTCTAATAATGTCACATACTTTTGTCTATTGTCTGATTCATGTGCAGGTCCTTCTGTCCCGCTTTGTAATGCCAAGCATACATCTTTCCATTCAGTTTTTGATTATGATGTGAGTATCCATGTTTCACTTATTTCTGTATGTCAGAACAGGCAGTGCGCACTGATCAAAAACTTTTCTTTTCAGACAAAATGGGAGTTTACTCTTAAACACCATATTGAGCCTGCCAAATGCCTGCCATCCACATTTAACACCCCGTTCCACTTAAAAATTAAAATCCTTTGCCCAAGATATATGTAGTGGTCCACCACCTCTAACTCATTTCTTAAAATAGATATTCTTCAGTTTACAGCAAATTTGTTGAACATAACCTGAATCTTTGTCAGGTTTATTTTCAAGCCGAATGGTTCTCCCGCCTCTTGTATGTATTTTTATAGTTCATGTGGGTCTTGTGACAGGAGAACGGCATCATCCACAAATCTAAGGTGACTTAAGTATGTACCATTCACTTTTATTCCATCTTATTCCCAATCCAGATTACGAAATCTTCAATGCAGACTGAGAAAAGAACAGGCGATACTGAGTCACCCTGTCGTATACCCCGTTCTATATTGATTATAACTTCAAGATCATCCATGTGAACTGTCGCTGTAGCTTTATCATACATGGATCTCAGTAGGGTCTGTCTATCCCTTGGTTAAGCAATGCATCCATTATGGCTTACATTGATTCAGTGTCAATGCCTTTTTATAATCAATAAAAGCCACGCACAGTGGCATGGTGTATTCATTGTGCCTTTCTATGGCCTGTTGGACAACCTGGATATGATCCATTGTAATGAATCAACTTCTGAATCCTGCTTGCTCTCTTGGTTGTGCGTCATTCAGTATTCTTAATATTCTTTTAGATATTATCTTGGTCAAAACTTTGTACAATATTTCCTGTGCTCCTTTCTTATGAAGAAGAATCACTTCAGCATTTTTCTATAGGTTGGATATTTTTTGTTCTTGGAGACATTTTGAGTACAATCTTGTCAGTACTTTTATGTATAGCTCGTCCGCCAGCTTTTAACATTTTAACCGTTACACTGTCTTTTCCTAGAGCCTTTCCGTTCTTCATTGTTTCTACAGCATTTCACCCAACAGGATATCTGGCATTTGGTTTTCCGTGGGAATTTCTTTCTTTGACTGGTTCTGATCTTCATGTAACTTTGAATAAAATCTTCTGATAATCTCTTAACTTTTTCATACGATCTCTGCATACTCTACCATCCTCACGCATTAAGGCAAACATTTGTATCCTTTTATTTATCAGCTTGTATTTTGCTTTGTTTATTACTTTGTTTTCTTCTAGTGTTTTTTTGCACTAGCTGCATGTTGAATCGACGCGTTTCCTCTTGAATACGTTTTCTTATAGGGTCGCAAAGCGCAACATTCTTGTTCTGCATTGTACGCCGTTTCTTCATTAAATTAATGAAAGAAATCATTGGAGATTTTTGACTGAAATTTTTTTCTGCTGGTGCTATTGCAGCAGCCGTTTCAAGCACATTGTCGATGATTTTTTTCCTATGGATCTTGCAACACAGTAAAGCAAAGCAAAGCAGATATATATATATATATATATATATATATATATATATATATATATATATATATATATATATATATATATATATATATATATATATATATAGCTCATTCAGCGAAATAATGGTTGTACTATCAAGTACTATTGCTTCTAGTCTATCAAATACTCTTTCGCGATTCGACGATCTTTCAATCTCTTATCCTGTATGTTTGACGCTGTTCATCCAGATCTGTGGGGTAAAGCTATTCACTTTTTTCATACATTTCATAGATTTGATTGCGAATTGAGCCCCGATCAAGATGATCTAGATTAGTTACTCGTTTTGGATGTATACGCTTTTTCTTCGGTGATTTTAAGCCCACAAACGCCTCGCTTTGGAATATTGTCACCGTTAGTTTCCACTTTTCGCGAAAATGGTTGCATTTTGGATACACGTTTTAATTTTTTTTTTCAAAATGAAGTAGAAAATTGTTGGTTAAGTTTCCGAATGTACTTTCCCTTACTCTCTGTATATTAGATTTATTGTCAAAAAGAAACGTCTTTGTTGAAGGACCGGTTATATTGGTCCGTAAAAAAAAACGATGTCTTCAGCGGTGAAAATAAATATTTTTCGACAAATGTTTCAAGTTCTAAGAACGAAAAGATGAAGCGAGTCACCAAATTGATCAGTTTTATGTCGCGAAAACCGTTAAAAAACACACACCTACCCGTTTCACTTGCAGAATGGCTTGTTTCTGTCGAAATAAAAACGATTCGTTACTGGCCTAAAATAGAAACGACCACATGACTTCGAGGAAGACGACCAATATTTTATTCATTTGCATTTGGATTGTGTACTAAACTTTTCTCTATAACCGTCATTGATCAACGTTAAAAAAAAACCGTGTTCATTACCCACTAGTCATATTCGTCAAACAGTAAAGTTCTTACCATCAGTATTAATCACTAAACTCGAAGAGATTTACCACTAATCATGTTAGCATCATCAGGAAACGATTCAATCTAATCTTATACCAGGTGTCCAGAAATGTCGTAAATATTGAATTACTTGTTTGGTCCTAGTTGGCGTAAGACATATTGGTCGTGTTAACTTCACATCGAAGCTTTGCTGCCATGGAGCGACAACCACGTGCTTTCTGTGTCCGCGCGTATTATCAAAATAACAATTCGCTTATTACGGCTCGTCGTCTTTATCGGGCCGAGTATAATTTACACCATAAACAAGGCGCCAAGTGTGAATTTAATAAAGAAATTGCTGAAACTGATTTTATTATGTGCTTGACATTCGTTAATGAAATGTTAGAATGATTTTACAACAACATATTTTTTATTTTTGTGAGTTTAATTACGTAGTTCTAATGTTCTAATTTTAAAATCCAATGGAGTCCACAGGCCAAGAGGAAACTGTAAGCTTCCAAGTCACTACAGGCTTGGTTTGAAAATTTTAACAAGCGTTATTTGCTACACAACGTTAAAATTACTGGAGAGTCGGCTTTGATTAGATGTCAAAGGGAATACGGACGATGAGATTCCGACAAGGCAGAACTCTACTAAGATTACTACTACATCGCTAAGCTTAAGTAGTTTACAAAACATGTTATTAACCGTACAATAGTTGCAAGATTTGGTCTATGATGAAGACCCTTTACTACAATGAAGTCTAAAGTTTTCAAAAGGGTTCAAATAGGGTCTATACAGAGCTCACAAAAAATGAAACAGTTAAGAACGTGGAATGAAGAATATTAAATATGGCGATGCATGTTTTGCATAATATATATATATATATATATATATATATATATATATATATATATATATATATATATATATATATATATATATATATATATATATATATATATATATAAAGACTAGAAACTTTCTAGTTGTGAACCCTAGGGAATAGGCTGATGGAGGTCTTGGGAGTAAATCAACTGGATTATCTTGATAATGGCTTCAGAGTGGAAGCCGGACCGCGGTTCTACCCGAGAATCTAGTAATTCTAATATTACCGATCGCAGAAGCCTTTCCGAACATACATCGAAATGTCGAAATGCTAAAAGCTGGTGGTCGGACGTTACATAAAACACTGGCAAAATTATACTCAAACTACCTCAAAGAACAAAAAGTACCTGACTTATGGAAAAATGCAGAAGTGATCCTTTTACATAAAAAGGGATCACAGGAAGATTTAAAAAACCACCGTCCAACAAACGTTCTATCAGTAATGTACAAAGTTTTCACTAAGATAATTCTAAAAGAATAATAAAAAAACTGAATGACGCACAACCAAGAGAACAAGCAGGATTCAGAAGTGTAATCCGTACAATGGATCACATCTAGGTTATACAGCAGGCCATAGAAAGGCACGAATACACCATGCCACTGTGCTTGGCTTTTATCGACTACGAAAAAGCATTTGACTCCATCTCAAAGCATGCAATAATGGATACACTGCTTAGCCAAGGGATAGATAAAGCATATATAAATCTATTCGGATCGATATATGATGGAGCCACAGCCACAATTCACCTTAATGGTCTTGAAGTGGGAATTAATGTAAAACGAGGTGTACTGCAGGGTTACGCAATATCGCCTATTCTTTTCTCGGCTGGCCTTGAAGAAGTATTTCGTAAACTAGATTGGGAACAGGATGGTGTAAAGATCAATGGTGCAAACTTAAACCATCTTAGATTTGCAGATGATATCGTTCTTCTTTCACAAGACCCAGAGAAGCTACAAAGACGCATACAAGAACTGCAAAGGGCTGGCGAACCATTTGGCTTAAAAATAAACCTGAAAAAGAGTCAGGTTATGTTCAATAACTTCGCTCAGGACAGAAGAGGAATAATAGGAAGGACAGTTTTAGGAAGCGATTGGGAGATTCTGGACAGTTTTATATATCTTGGACAGAGGACTTCAATGGAGGGGAATACCACCCGGGATGTGGCTGGCAGGCATTTGGCAGGCTCAACATTGTGTTTAAGAGCAGACTCCCACTTTTCCTGAAAAGAACAGTCTTCGATCAGTGCGTTCTACCCATTATGAAATACGGATGTGAATCCTGGAAACTTACATCGCAATCAATTCAAAAACTTCGGGTAGCGCAGAGGGGAATGGAAAGATGTATGCTTGGCATTACAAGACGAGACAGAAAGTTCTGCGCATGGATCAGGGAACAAACGAAAGTCTGTGACATCATTGGAAGAGTAAAGCAATTGAAATGGAGATGGGCAGGCCATATAGCGAGGCGATGGGATGACAGATGGACCAAGGCAATCCTGGAGTGTATACCGCTTGATCGCAAACGTCCGCGAAGAAGACCGAAAGCACCAGAGTGGTAGAGGAAAGCCCAGGACCGTGAAAGTTGGAAACATGCTGAAGAGGCCTTCATCCTGCAGTGGAACGACACGGGCCTATATATATATATATATATATATATATATATATATATATATATATATATATATATATATATATATATATATATATATATATATATATATATTTCAGTTCATTAAAAAGATTAACCAACTATTTTTGAGACGATCTGTATAACCTTGAAGGTAACTTAACGCTAGGTCGACCTTTATTTGTTCTCTTCTCCACGCAGCAGGACTAAAGGTACGGTTTATCCTTTTTTTTCTGTTCGACGAAGAAAACCCAATCACAACACCCATTTATGTAGAGGAATCGGAAAGTCGACCAACACAAAGACTGAAAGCTCCGAAAGTCCCCCCATTGAACTGCGACTTTTGTCGGCCCGACTGGCCTCCAGAACCACCCGAGCCGAGTCCATTCTAATTTTGCCGCGTCGATTCGCCCGGTAATTACCGATCAGGTCGATAATACTGTTGGTGGAATTGCAGCCTGATCGCTTATAGATTTTCAACCGGTCTCTATTGAGTGATGTCTGTCTTAAATCTACCAGGAGCCTTTAAAAAATTCAAACATATATCATGTAAAACAATATTTTTTTACTAAACAAGCTTTTTTCTCTCTTATATATCTATTTCTGTTTAATTCCATTAGCTCGACTAGACAGAGGACCTGCTATATCGATAATATAAGTATTTTTCTTTATTTTCTCTATTAGTATATCTAACTTATTGTGCAGAATGTGTTTATCAGTAAGTATTGGTGTATCCCAGTATATCTTCCACTTTTCGGTTTCCATTGCTGTGTTGGGTGTATACTTGTAATAAGATGTAGTAGTGATCAAGAAATTGTTTTATAAGCTAATTGGTTGTGTATGATTTTTGCCACGTCAAGTTAGATAATCCCTTGTTGCAATTACACTAGATCCACTGTAGATATGCTGGATGGTTTCTGGTTTCTCTCCGCATATTCGGCCCAGCTCAGATTGTATGTTGTGTTGTATGTGCGTGTTGGTATTATTTGATCCTGTATAGTGGAGATAAAGCTCTTCGTTTCTGCATTCAGGAATCCTTGTGTTAAATACTTAAAGGTAGCTTCTTTGTCAATATCATCTGAATTTAGTACCGAGGAGAATTTACCACGTAAAACTTTTATTTGCCACTCTTGAAAATGTTTATTTTTATTTATGCTTTTTTCGGGATTGGTTTTTTTTTGACACAGTTGTGGTAAGAACTCCAAGTAGCCGGGTTTAACCAAGAATACTTAGGTGTCTACTGACGGTCAAGGGCGCGTCTGACTATTCCGACTGTTTCCAATATTACTGCTTTTTACATCCATACTACTGCCCTTTTTGTGATACCTAGTTGTTCGAGGTTCTGTATTAGGGATTTGTGGACTAGACCATTACCGCTCACCACAAATGAAAGGATATTAACTCTATCTAGGTGCCATATATCCTTGATTTCAAAAGCCAGATATCTATATTTGTCAATTTTTTCCCTGTATGCTCGATGTATATTTTCATCTAAAGGTACAGAGAAGTCAACTATTGTGGCTTGATTAGCTTCTTTCTGGTAGAGCTCGAAATCTGGTCTATTTGCTTGCACCGTTCTGTCAGTTTGAATCTGTAAGTCCCAATATAATTTAATGTGTTGATTTTCTAGAACAGATTTGGGAGCGTATTGATGATATGGTGTGAATGTTGTTAGTAATCCATGTTTCAGACATAGAAGTTGGTGAATAACTTTACCTATAGAATCATGTCTTGATAGGTAGCTGGTGGGGGCCAGATAGATGCAACCCTATATTAAATGTTGTATCGATTCCTCGTCTTTATCACAGTATCTACATTTTGAGGTTGGTATATTTTGTTTCATGATGACTCTAACATACATTTCTCGTGGGTACAACCTGACCCTGTATTGCCATTATAAATCCTTCTGTTTCTCCAAAGAGATATCCTGAGGTTAGATAGGTACTTGTAGTCTTGGAGTCAACTTGTTCTTGATTGTTTAGAGTAGCATAGTGCCGTCCATGCAAGGCTTTGTTGCCCCACTTAGTTTTCATTATTTCAAATGCCTTTTCTGGTTTCGGTTGCGGTGGTTTGGACCAGCCGAAGAGGAGTGTACTTTTATCAAATACTACAGCTGCTCGATGTATGGGTGATGTATGGGCTTTAGGAATTATTATTATTATTACTATTATATATGACTATATATATATATATATATATATATATATATATATATATATATATATATATATATATATATTTTATGTGTATTGTGAATTTATTAGTACAATAATTCTGTGGTTCTATATTGTTAGTAAATGATACATAGGAATCTACTATTTTAATAACGAATAATGGAATTTATTCAACTTTCTTTGGGAATATTATTTACAACCATCCTAATTAATGTTGCAGCACTTGCACTTACAGTCGAACAAATATTTTCTGCTCTAACATTGGATTTTACCTGATGATTTTTATCTACCGATAATGGGACGATTTCAAGCTACCATTGTTCCAATCGGTGTGAATCCTTTAATGTTTGTCTTATATTAATGGTCCGATATGCAAAACCCATATGAGATAATATTCTCTGGAGGCTACTTCTGCTGCAAACAATGTTACTTTCATCTTTTCTTAGTCGCTGTTGTAATGAATGCAATGTAGGTACAGTTTGCTCTTTATACGTAGCATAAATTTTACTTCGATTTAAGTCTTTGTCACTTTCGTCAACATATTTGCTTTTACCAGAATCTCACGTCTTTAATTAGCTTTATCACAATATCTGTAAATGTAGTGTGTTTTACATCTTGTGATAAATGTTTTCTCTTAAAATCAGCACTACCGGAGACACAATGATCATTATCTTGCCAAGAACGCCACACTTTTAGCACGTTTGGAATAATAAAAAAATCGATTGAAATTATAGAACTGCACTGTTTAAGAAAAGAATGCGAACTAAACTAAAATATTTCAAAACTATTAAATCAGGTAAAAAATTAATTTTATCATTTTACCTGTTTTTTTATTAGACCCGGTCCTGTTTACGTTTCTTGCAACTTTGCCAGGTTTCGTTATGGCAGGGGTTGTTAAGAGTTTTTGCAACCTATTGGTTAACGATATATCTTGAAATGAACTTATAGCATAGTTTTTTCTTTATTTTATAGTTCTGAATGAATTTCGAACATATCTTGTATAGGGAAATAAATAGAATAAAAGAATAAAATAGATTTTAAACGTCGTTTTGTAATTATGGATGGGACTTAGCTTTACCAAGTATGAGTAGATGATCCTCAACTGCGACAACAAACCGCGGAGTGGACTGAGACCGGTTGTTCAGGTCCGAAGCAGCCAAATATGTCAAAATCGACCAAAAAGGTTTGGTTTGGTTTGGTTTTTTCGTGAGTGAAAAGAAAAAAATTCGTGAGAAAAGGCCTGGTTTAGCGAAAAAAAGAATCAGTTTTCATCAAGACAATGCACCGACTATCAGAGTTGTTCTTGTAATGGCCAAATTGAAGGAGTTACACTACGAATTGTTGGATCATTCACCATATTTACCAGATCTGACCTCCTCTGACTTTCATCTGTTTCCAAACTTCGAAAAATTCCTACATGGCAAGCTTTTCTCGTCAAACGAATAAGTTATGACAGTCGTAGATGGGTAGTTCGAAGGACTTCCAGAAAGTCACTTTAGAAATGGAATAAATAGTTTCGTAAAAAAAATATAATTTCGTAAAACGATTTTACATTCTCAAACACTACTTTAAAACTCCTTTTAAAAAAAAGTATAGTCACACAAAATTTAAAAATAAAAGTGATAGATAACAAAGTTTAAGTTTAGATTTTTTTTGTATTTTTCGCCACAATCTAAAACTCAAAAAAATATCTTTGAGTTATATGTAGAGATTAATATAATTTATTTTTTTAGATTCGTTTCGGAGACGGGGGGAGAAGACCTCCCGAAACGTTAACGTCCAAAAGTTTGTATTTGTTTTAGAATTTTTTTATATTTTCGCAGAATCGCTGAGAAATTTGTCTCCGTTTGGATTTTTTGTTTTTTACCCAGTTACCCAGTAAGAACAGATATTTTTTATTTTTTTTTTAGTTTTAGGTGAAAAACCCAAAAAAAAAAACAAAGAAATATATGAACACACCACTATCATTCAGACATTACTTAGAATAGGACATATTATATCATTGAAAAAATCGTTAAAAAACACATTCACTTACGAAAACCAGCCGTTATATATACTTATATATTAAAAAAAGACAAAATTGTGCAAGTAAACAATCTTGAGCAATACCATCCTCTACGTAATCTGCATACTAATTATACAAAGAGGACGTTAACATTCAACAATAATCGCGAGTCGCTTTTGTTCACGTCATATGAACACGTCCGCTCCAACTGATGTCTTCACGTTCTTGACATCATACGTGAAACAAAAATCAACCATTTCGTGTCTGGATAAACCAAAGAACGTTCGCGATAAGGTCAAGGTCCTTGTCGACCACCGTCGTTTTAAATTTTACAGATTTTGCCACGACACAACAGAAGAGACCATTTTCATCAGGCCTGAGAAGTTTCTCTGAAGCGAGAACAATTCTTTTCTGCCTCTGGGTTGATATCATCTCTCAACTAACCGTTGTTACTTACCGGTCGAGATATATAATTGAGTTATTTTCTCGGTTAAGTTTTGATGATGTTACAGATTAGTAGTTTAAGTCTTAATCTGAAATCAGAGATAAAACGTCGGTAATTTTGATAAAATGTTATAACAGTAGTAAATAAGACATAAAGTTTTATAGAAGTTTACTGAAATTCATTTTGGAAAAACCGAAGATATAAAAATATGAATTGTAATACTATGTCATAAAAATGTACTATTCTCTTTCCAAATGCCTTCTCTTCGACATTTCAGGTATATTATCAGTAACATACGTCACATTAAAAAGCACACAATTATTTTATTATTATTATTCACGTATGGGCCCTGGTGGACCACGCGAAGTACAGTTAGAGGTTGTTGTTGTTAGCCGTTTGTCGTTGTTAGCCTTCCTTGGCGCCCATACTAATTTCATTCTTTCGCTATGAGCTTTTTTCCTTTCATCAGACCAACCAAGTTGTTCCAGTCTTCCTACATTTTTCTCTCTGGCCAACCTTCCAAATGTTAACCTTGTGTCTGAAACAGCCTCTTTTCTGAATTTCACTTTGTTTAATATTTGCTGATCGTAGGTCCTCTTTAATTGCAGAAGTCCCTTTAATTTGCTCTACTCCTATTTTCATAAAATTCGACTATTTGTCGAGTTAGCCTACTCGGATTCATCCATTTTATGTGTCCGTAAAACTTAAGTCTTCTTTTCCTCATATCGCTATGCATATCTTCTTATGATTTTTTTTCCTTCTTTTCAATCTCCTCGATGTCTCTCTTTCTATTCAAAATGAGCGTTTCTGCCCCATATAGACATTCTGGCTTAATAACTGTGTTGCAATGTCTCAGTTTTGTGTTTTTAGATATGCCTTTTTCTTGTAAATATTTTGTGTAAGTCTCAATGCAGTTTCCATTTTTTGACATCTACCCTTAATGGCCGCTTTTTCCAACTCGTTTTTTATGATTATTTCACCCAAATATTTAAATTGAGAGACTCATCTGATGTTACCATATTTTGTTTTTAGAAATGGTGTTCTTAGTCTGTTGCAGGCCATGTATTGTGTCTTTTGAAAAGAAATTTGGATTCCTATCTTTTCTGCTGTTTCTTTTAGGATTTCAATCTGTTTTTGTGCCGTTGATATATCTTGAGCCAAAATTGCTAGATCATCAGCAAACGCCACACAATCAATTTTGATGTTGGTTTTCCCCAGTTTAATGGGTTGGTCAATATTCAGGGCCGACATTTTTTCACGCCACTCCTGTATTACTTTTTCTAGAACACAGTTAAATAAGAGCGGCGAGAGTCCATCCCCTTGTTTCACTCCAGTTTTAATTTCGAAGGGCTCTGAGATGTCACCTATGAATTTAACTTTTGACCTTGTGTTAGTTAATGTTGCTTTAATAATTGCCAGCGTTTTCAGATCTAGTCCTTGTTCGTTCAAAATTTGGAATAAAGATTCGCGGTCAATAGAATCATATGCTTTTTTGAAATCCACAAATGTACAGCCGAGATTTTTATTGTACAGTTTTTGATGTCTTAGGATCAACTTTAGATTCAGTATCTGTTCAGGGCAAGATCTGCCCGGTCGAAAACCTGCTTGATATTCACCAATTTTAGGTTCTAACTGTCCCTGTGCTCTGTCTAGTAGACATTGAGATAGAATCTTGTAACAAACTGGGAGAAGGGATATCCTTCTGTAGTTGTTTACATCCGTTCTATCTCCTTTCTTGTGTGGATGGATTAGAGCATCTTTATAATTTTCCGGAATCCGTTCGGTTCGCCAAACTTCTTGTAGAATTTTAGTTCTTTCCTTCATTGTACCTGGACCAGAAGGCTTTGTTATTTTTAAGTCGCTTGATTTGCCTAATTATTTCATCGTAATTCGGTGGTAATGAATCTGGATTTGTTTGTTTAGGGTTTAGTGTTGATAATTTGTTCAAGGGCTCAGGTCAGTTTAGTAGTTGTTCAAAATATTTCGCAAGTTCTTTGCAATTGTCTTGGTTATTTAGAGCTAATTGTCCGTTTTCTTTTTGGAAGCAAAGACTTTGCGGTTGATAGCCTGTTAATTAATTTTAAATGTTTTGTAAAAGTTTCGGGTGTTACTTTTTTGGAAACTTTTTCTATTTCATTAAGTTGATCGTTTTCATATTTTCTTTTAGTTTGTCCAAACAGCTTCGATGTTTCCTTTCTCCCACTAAACAACTCGTCATTCTCCCTCCGCCTAATCTCTCCCTGTAGCCCAGCCATTTCACTCTTTGCGCTTTCACAAACATTATTATATTTGCACGTTTGTATAGTTTTTTCAGCATTGTTCATTCGTCTCCTCCATCCCCACTCAGTTCTCTTTCCACCACATACAACCCGTAGCATTCTCCTCTCCAACCTTTCAGTTTTTCGTCCTCCACTCGGTTTAGCGTTCAAGTTGTTGTAGGTCTTGCAATTATTATATATAATCTTGGTTTTGTCTTCCTGGACCCATAGCTGGACTTCATCAGTGCCTTCATGTGTTCATATTTTCGGTTATCCTTTGCTATCGTGGTTTGTATTTCGTGCTCTTCGTTTCTTTCTTCTTCAACTGTGAGTCCTTTTGAATTATTTCGAAAATATATTCTCTTCCATCTTTTCCTACCATGGTCTTGTTTCTTTCTTTTACCCATAACTGCTGCTTTTGTCCCATATATATATATATATATATATATATATATATATATATATATATATATATATATATATATATATATATATATATATATATATATATATATATATATATATATATATATATATACTGTTTGTTAGTATAAATTAAAATAAAATTTCATTTCTTAATAAACCTCGAATATATTTCGTAGGATAAATTGCTGGATGGAAAGGAAACAGAGAAAGAAAATTTGATACTTTTGAACTGTATATATTATTTTTATAAATTGTGTGTGTTCTGTGTTTTCCTGTTTTGTTTATGTACTTTGTATTTTCAACAGTTTGACTTTATTTTATACATTCTTGTATTTCTCCTGAAGAAGTCTTCTGAGGAAATATATATATATATATATATATATATATATATATATATATATATATATATATATATATATATATATATATATATATATATATGGCCCTGGTGGACCACGCGAAGTACAATTAGAGGCGTTTGTTGTTGTTAGCCTTCCTTTGCGCCCATACAAATTTCATTCTTTCGCTATGAGCATTTTTTCTTTCGTCAGACCAAGTTGTTCCAGTCTTTCTACATTTTTCTCTCTGGCCAACCTTTCAAACATTAACCTTATGTCTGAAACAGCCTCTATCTTGAATTCCACTTTGTGTAATATTTGTAACGTAAAACTTAAGTGTTCTTTTTTTCATAACGCTATGTATATCTGTGTATTGTTTGATTTTCTATGTTTTATCGAAGTCAATATGTTGTGCTATTTATTTATTTGGGACATAAGATTTTTCTTTCCTTCTTTTCAATCTCTTCGATGTCTCTCTTTCTATTCAAAATGATCGTTTCTGCCCCAAATAGACATTCTGGCTTAATAACTGTGTTGTAATGTCTCAATTTTGTGTTTTTAGATATGCATTTTTTGTTGTAAATATTTTGTGTAAGTCTCAATACCGTTTCCATTTTTTGACATCTATCCTTATTGGCCGCTTTTTCCAAACCCGTTTTCCATGATTATTTCACCCAAATATTTGAATTGAGAGACTCGTCTGATGTTACCATATTTTGTTTTTAGAAATGGTGTTCTTAGTCTGTTGCAGGTCACGCATTATGTCTTTTTAAAGGAAATTTGGAGTCCTGCTTTTTCTGCTGTTTCTTTTAGGATTTCAATCTATAATATATCTTGAGCCAAAATTGCTAGATCATCAGCAAACGCCAGACAATCAATTTTCATGTTGGTTCTCCCCAGTTTAATGGACTGGTCAATATTCAGGCCCGACTTCCGAACGCATTACACACTGCTTGATAGTCAAATAAAAACAAGACAAAAAACTACGCGTTCCGAAGAAAATATCGCCGCTATTGTTGGAAGTATTGATGAAAATCCAAATGTATCAATTCGTAGCCGTTCACATGAAGTTTGATATTGTTATTCGACTACTTGGAAAATTTAATCTGGTGCAGATATGGTTCCAAAAGGATGTTGCCACATGTCATATAGCCAACGCAATAATCCCTTTATTGAAGGAACATTTCGGCGAGAAAATTATACCGAGGAACGAATCTGTTAATTAACCACCAAGGACTTCTGATTTAACGTTTTTGAATTATTTTCTTTGGAGTTATGTTATATTTTGCTCTATGCCCATAACCCAGCAAGTATTTACGCCTTGGAACCCAACCCAACTCGGACAATTACGAACATAAGACTCCAACTGCTTTGAAAGAGTGGTTGGATGTTAGATTGACAGAACGCGCTTTGTCAGAAGTCTTCGATGTTAAACAACGCTAAATCACACGTTGGTTTACCGATGCGATGTTTTCCAGCTCCGTAAACGGGAGGAACTTTTAAAAGGAAAAAAATGAATTATAATGCCTTGTCAAACGCATACAAATTTATCCGTCACATATTTTCTCTTTGGAAACCTATTTTTTCTGCGTTTAAAATCATTAACACTACCAAACAAATCAATAGGAGCCATTGGTATTGAGAACCATTCTCCATATATTCCTGATTTAATTCTATTTGACTGTTTATTTAAATAACGAACATTTGTGACAAAACAGATGGTGGTTGACGCTGGGTGATTTGGTAAAATAAATTGATGTTATTTCGAAAACGTGTAATTTTTTTTTGGGTTAGGCCAACGTTTATCAATAGTGGCTTGTATTTATTTATTACTGGTTTGTTTAGTTCGAGTTCTTGTTTTCTGCGATATTTGCCTAAAATGGACAGTTTGTTACAAAAAAACGATGTAGCTCATGTTTAAACAATAAAATTTTATCGGTCAATAGCTTTATAAACAATGAAACATTTTCGTTGTAAAAATATTTATTTACCACACCTCGTTTCGCTTTCGAAATATTTGTTTACGTATTTCCTCTTGATTTCATTCAATTTTGTATCCAGTTGTTTTCTTTCACCTTCCTGATCGAGAGAATTGTATCATTTTGTGCATAGAATCGCGATCTGAATACGCGATAATGGGGGTGCATATGGCGAATGAAGAAAATTACACTGAGTGGTAAATCAGGTGAATATGAGGGATGACAGACATAAAACATCCCATTTAAGGTTTGTAGTTCTTCCCGAAGGATAATTGGGGGGGGGGGGGGGTGGGCGTAAGGTCCCGAAGGATAATTGAGGGAAAATTGCGAAATTTTCAAAATAATCGGATTTTTTCCCAATTATCCAGAGGCAGCCTTGTGAATCTGTGTTAATTATACGCTAAACTGAAATTTTATTAATTAATTACTTTATGGAACAAAATTATTTATTCACGTATGGGCCCTGGTGGACCACGCGAAGTACAATTAGAGGCGTTTGTTGTTGTTAGCCTTCCTTTGCGCCCATACTGATTTCATTCTTTCTCTATGAGCTTTTTTCCTTTCGTCAGACCAAGTTGTTCCGATCTCCCTACATTTTTCTCTCTGGCCAACCTCTCAAACTTGTGTCTGAATGAGCTGCATATCTAGCTAGGTGAATACCTAAAATTGGTAAATATCAAACCAATTTTAGGCTCTAACTGTCCCTGTGCTCTGTCTAGTAGACATGGAGATATAATCTTGTAAGAAACTGGGAGAAGAGATATCCATCTGTAGTTGTTTATATCCGTTCTATCTCCTTTCTTATGTAGTTGATGGATTAGACCATCTTTCCAATCTTCCGGAATCCGTTCGATCCGTCAAACTTCTTGTAGAATTTTAGTTATTTTCTTGATTGTACCTGGACCAGCGGATTTCAAAAGGTCAGCAGTGATTCCATCTTCACCAGAAGTTTCGTTATTTTTAAGTCGCTTGATTTGCCTAATTATTTTATCTTCATTCGGTCGTAATGAATCGGGGTTTGTTTGTTTAGGGTTTAGTGTTGATAATCTGTTTAAAGGCTCAGGACAGTTTAGTAGTTGTTCAAAATATTTCGCAAGTTCTTTGCAATTGTCTTGGTTATTTAGAGTTAATTTTTCATTTTCCTTTTGGAAGCAAAGACTTTGGGGTTGATAGCCTGTTAATTTAGTTTTAAATGTTTTGTAAAAATATCGGGAGTTATTTTTTTGGAAATCTTTTTCTATTTCATTAAGTTGATTGTTTTAATATTTTTTTTTAGTTTGTTTAATTTCGATGTTTCTTTTCATACCTTCAAAAATATGTTATAATTTATTGCAGTTTTTTGACTGTTCCACTCTTTGAATGAGTTACTTCGGCTTAATAAATACTGTTTCCTCACAAACTTCATCCCACCACGGATATTTTCTAAGTTTTCGTAAAGGGACCAACTTTAAGGCTGTTTTAATAATTTTTTGTTTCAATTCTTGCCAGTTCTGTGAGGGTTGTTTATCAAGCTCTTCTGTTAGGGTTGGTTTTATTTTTGTAGGGTCGGACTTTGGGATTAATAGTCTTTTGTATAAGTTTTCGAGATTTTAAGCTAAGTTTGATTCTAGTCAAGTAGTGATCCGTGTCTATGTTAGCTCCTTTCCTGACTTGAATATTCAAAATCTCTTTATAATTGAGGTACGAAATGGCATCATCAATTTGAAATTTACCCATGTACGTGTTTGGGCACCTCTAGGTCTTTTGTTTTGCCATTTTTTTTTAAATGGGTTGACATTATTTTTACATTAAACTGAGGACATAGTTCAACCAATCTTCTCCCATTATGGTTAGTCGATTTATGAGCGGGAAAACTACCGACTGTTTTTCTGTACTTTCTTTCCTAGTTGGGCGTTGAAATCACCCAATAGGATTTTTACATGGTTAGAGGGAATTTTAGAAATAGTCTTTTCGAGATTTTTCCGGGATTTATCTACTTTTTCAGGATTAGATTTAATTTCTTCGTTAACTGGGAGGTGTGCATTGCTTAATGTATAGTTTTTGTGAGCACACTTGAGGGATAGTGTCATAAATCGATTATTTACTGGCTGGATGTTAGTTATAGAACCAAGAATGGTTTTTGAGATAGCGAAAGCAACACCGAGATGTGTGTGTGTGTGTATTTTTGTAAATCCTTTTGTACGTTTTACTTTTAAAAGTCTGTAGTTGCCGAAGTCCAAGATCTTATCATCTGTCAACCTGGTTTCTTACAGAGCTAAAATTTGGATTTTTGTTTGTTGAATGTTCGCCCCAATTCGTGTAGTTTTTCTGGACGCAGGAGAGAGTTGATATTTACCGATATTTTTTTTTGTGTGTTTAAGCCTTTGTGTTTAAGCCCGGACGCCCCAGAATCCGAAAGTCCTGTTGTACCAGCAAAGCCGGCAGAGGATTGCTTACCTCCTGGGGTCCCTAATCCTCCTAATTTTGTAATTACTAGAACGCTTCATCTTGTACTTTGAATTAAAGGTTTGAACAATGACGTTTCAGAGGTTAAGACTGGAGGGTTTAGTTCCAGAATTTAAATCTCAGGCGCACCACTGGTAAATAGATAATGACCACTCAACCGCTTGATACGCAGCTGTCCATTAATACCTAATGGAAATTTCACTATCCACCACGCGTGACTCGTCCAGTACCTTATATATATATATATATATATATATATATATATATATATATATATATATATATATATGCATCTATTATAAGCTTGAAGAGATTTCCAAATCACTTTTTTTGAACTGCTCGACGCACGTTTCGCTAACCATGTTAGCATCATCAGGAGATGATTTAATCTTTTTAGTTTAGTTTTACAGTTAGATTTATCATCTCCTGATTATGCTAATATGCATGGTTAGCGAAACGTGCGTCGGGCAGTTCAAAAAAAGTGATTTGGTGTTTAATGGTAAATCTCTTCAAGTTTAATGTTTCACACCAAAGGTTCCAATAGAAAAATTGATCTATTATAAGGTTTAAATCAATTTCAATATTTTAATTTCCTTAAATTCAATATACTATACATTATTGTAAAGGTAAGTTGAAAAAAAAAGATAATTAGGAACAAAGCGTTTAAAATCGGCTTCCTTATTTGGTAGAAAATAGCCCGGTCGATCAAATTCGCGATGTGGGCCAAGGTAAGCCCGACTCAGTGTATAGGTCAGCGTTTGTACGAACTATTTTTTCATTCGACAAACTAAAATCTACCTCTTGACCTTGTATCTAATTCCGATCACTTGTCTTGTCCATTTTAGTCAAATAGGAGGTTTTTGTCATGTTTAACTTCTACAGATTTCTCGGAAAGACTTGTTGCAAGCACAAAAAAGTGCATACAAAAATAGCAATGATTATTTTAAAAGTTTACTAAAAAGATACTGAGTCGTCAAATAATTTTAAATTAGTTATTGAAAGTTATCGACAATTTCGTTGTATATTTAACTAATTAATAGTTAATATAAAATAATTTCTAAACAATATTCAGTATATTTATAAAATACAATAAATGCAACATTCTTTTGTCCTTGCAAGTAAAATAACAACGATTTGATTTTGAAAATGTTCTTACAATATATAGATGAGGTTGTAGTTGCATGAATATGTTTATGAATATAAAGTAGTAGATTCAGGAATATATCAACTACTTTGAATAGGTTTAATTTAATTAACATAAAATATAAAGTAAGTTGCTTCTAGTACTTTGGAATCTGCAGTAGATCAAGGAATTTATCAATGATTTCGAAGGTTTTTGAAATTTATCGAAAAGTTATTGTAGATTAAATTTTATTCTATTTTATATATATATATATATATATATATATATATATATATATATATATATATATATATATATATATATATATATATATATATATACATATAAAAAAAACTGAGACATTACAACACAGTTATTAAGCCAGAATGTCTATATGGGGCAGAAACGCTCATTTTAAATAGAAAGGGAAACATCGAGGAGATTGAAAAGAAGGAAAGAAAAATCTTAGGCCCCAAACAAATAAATAACACAACATACCGACTTCGAGAAAACCAATAAATCGAATAATACACAGATATACATAGCGATATGAGAAAAAGAAGACTTAAGTTTTACGGACACATAAAACGGATGAATCCGAGTAGGTTAACTTTACAAATAGTCGAATTTTATGAAAATAGGAGTAGAGCTAAAGTAGAAATAATTAAATGGATTGCTGTAATTAAAGAAGACCTAAGATCAGCAAATATTACACAAAGTGAAATTCAGGATAGAGGCTGCTGCAAACATAAGGTTAACGTTTGGAAGGTTGGCCAGAAAGAAAAATGTAGGAAGACTGAAACAACTTGGTCTGACGAAAGGAAACATTTTATAGCGAAAGAATGAAATTAGCATGGTGCAAAGGAAGGCTAACAACAACAAACGCCTCTAATTGTACTTCGCGTGGTCCACCAGGGTCCATACGCGAATAATAATAAAAAAATCCTATTACGTCTGCTTTTAGAAATATGTATTTATTTAAAAATGGTAAAAATCTTAGTATGAATAATAAAAAAAAAATAAAAATGGCTAATTTTCGCCTTCTTTTTATAGTTTTTTGGATCGGTTTCTTTTATAATGGAACAAGAACATGTTTTCATCGCAAAATCCTTGATGTCGTTCTTCGAAAATCTTTAAATCCTGGTGAAAACGTTCCCCCTGTTCGTCACTCATACTTTCAGGCAAAAAACTCAAATGCGAGTAGGAAATGAATCTTCATTGACATGTTGACTCCCATCTGTTGGAAATTTTTCAAAGAATCGGCAACAATATCTTTATAATTTTCTCTTATTATATTTCCCAAAAATTCATCGACAACCATTTTGAATGACTTCCAAACAGCTTTTTCACTAACAGATAAAATACTTTCAAACTGAGAATCTTTTACAACTTTACGGATCTGTGGGCCAACAAATATCCCCTCTTTCAGTTTTGCTTCTGTAATACTTAGAAAGATTTTTTGTAAATACAGGAAAGCATCACTATTTTTGTTTAGTGCCTTCACAAAGTCCCAATTTAATGTGTAAAGGGGGGAAAATATATTTCGGATCTATCAACGACTCATATTTAATGTTCATTTTATTCGGTATATACTCGTTTCGATTAGGCCATTCTTTTCTTACATAATGATGCTTTCTGGCCCTGCTGTCCCACAGACAAAGAAAGCAAGAGTATTTTGTGTAACCACCCTGCAATCCCAATAACAAACCGATGAGTTTGAGGTCGCTGCACACTTTCCTTTGGTGTTCTTAATACTTTATTAAATTCATTAAACTACACATCGTTTTATAGTTCTCTTTACAATTCACTGCGTGTCATATTGGTATAAACGGTTTATTATTCCCGTTGTCTAATAAAACAGCTTTCAGACTATATCTTGAAGAGCCTACGAATAAGCTCCACTCTGTTTTATTATAGTTTTGATTCATTGCTTCAAAAAGGGATATCAGTACAATAACAATATTCCCCGTTTCTTTTGAAAAATTCTGAATAAACTTTGTTCCTGTTTCTGTAACAATCGTGTCTGGTGTTAATAACTTCCACTGTTGTAGGCGAGAACAATAAACTCTGCTTTAGATCTTGATAGTTGTAAATTAAATGTGGAGTGTTTCCTTGAAGAGAGAAATCGCCAGGATCTCTAGAAATCAATTTAACTTTAACGTCACTTTCATTGTCATCTTCTAGTGTGATATATTTTGTCTCGAATTACCAGGACAATTTGGATATGGAAAATCTTTCGCATGTAAAATTGACTTAATAAGAGACGGAATTTCGGCATATATAATAATCGACTTATTTTATGTATCTAATCCGATCATTTCACAGGTCCAGTTATATTTTCGGTTAAAATTATTAAAATCACAAATAAACACGGTAATTTAGTAGTAATGCGCGATAAAAAAGACATATTGAACATTAAACTTACATAAGTCGTATAACGATCGTCATCGACATGAAAGAAAAAAAGAATGTTTACCGCAACAGGCGTCGATGTAGAAGGTGAATGACCTTCCTCTGGTTAAAATGGTGTACGGGCCACTTTCTCTAAAAGCATAGAACAGGAGGCCTGATCACCAAACAGACCATAGATAAAAATACATGCGAAATCCGTTATATAAGGCAAACGTTATAATTGCCCCGGGGGTATATCGGTAACATGTAGTGGCAGACAGCGACAGAAAACAAGAAGTAGATTGTTGAAAAACATCGAAAAATTAATTAGGGTAGTGAAAAGTACGATTTTCTTTACAAATTTATACAATAGACTAAATTATTTAAAAAAAAATTCCTAGTCATTTTCGCAAAACGAACCGAATAACATGAGATGTATTTTGTTGAAATTGGAGTATTAGATCAAGAAATTTATCGATAATTTAAAGTAAATTTAATTTTAATTTTAAAATTCTAAAAAAAGGCATTGCCTTGTATTTCCTGAGACCTACCCGCAATGTTGTATCCTTTCTATTTAATCGGAAATTTCAAAAATATTTTAATAACACACATTAAATTCATTTGATAAAATTCAATTCTATAAATTTTCCTGTTAAATTTAGCAGAGATTAGTAAATTGAATTGTGTTTTAAATAATGAAATTACTTCGTTTTTATTTTCATCGACTGTATTTTTTTCTGAATGTTGCCGTGCTTGTTTTTTTGTTATTTAAATCTGATATGAAATGATGATTATGATTATGATGCTTTTATGAAAAATATCACAGCTGTAGACTGTATTTTACAATGTCATATATCATTTAGTTTTTGATCACTACTGGTAGGGATATTAGTGAAACTATGACGTAACTTTTAATGGAAACAAAATTCGTTTATGTTATACAGGGTGTTCAGGGTAACTGAGATAAATCAAAAAAAATATTCAAAACATCATATCCCAGTTTTTTTTAATGAACTGTCTAATATGGTTCTCATCACGGGCTTAGCCAAGTGGAGGTTTAGGTTTAGGAGTTAGATCTTAATTCTTATCTTTGGTTAGATAATTTTTTTTTTTATATTTAGCATATTTTTTTACCTTGGGTTAGATCATAATTTTTACCTTGGGTTAGATCTTAATTCTTATCTTTGGTTAGGTTAGGTTAGGTTTGGTTTGGTTTGGTTAGGTTAGGTTAGGTTTGGTTTGGTTAGGTTAGGTTTGGTTAGGTTTGGTTAGGTTAAGTTAGGTTTGGTTTGGTTTGGTTTGGTTTGGTTTGGTTTGGTTTGGTTAGGTTAGGTTAGGTTAGGTTAGGTTTGGTTTGGTTAGGTTTAGTTTGGTTTGGTTTGGTTAGGTTAGGTTTGGTTTAGTTTGGTTTGGTTTGGTTGGGGTTGGGGATCTAAATCCCCTCGAAATAAGCCAAATATTACCTAATATTATACCGAAAAAATACGAGGAGTGAAGAGAGTTAAATTATTACATTTGAATTGAATGTATATCCGAACTAGTGGACGTTGCACACACTAACGCCATCTCCTGTCATTCCATTTCATGTAAGTATATTTTTGTTGTTTTATTTACTTCAAACAACCCCCCGCCCCCGCCCCCCCTCCCCACAAAAACTAAATCCTGGCTACGCCCGTGGTTCTCATTTTATAATATTTCTAAGACAAAATACTTCTATTATTTTTAAACATGTCTTATACATATCTGTCATAATTTCTGAGATTTTGACATTTTTGTTTTTAATATTTCGTTTTTTATAGACGTTTTAGTAGAAAAAAAGTGTACTTCTTTCATAATTGAATAGGAAAAAATAT
This sequence comes from Cosmopolites sordidus, assembly GCA_031761425.1. Classification (NCBI taxonomy): domain Eukaryota; kingdom Metazoa; phylum Arthropoda; class Insecta; order Coleoptera; family Curculionidae; genus Cosmopolites; species Cosmopolites sordidus. The sequence goes on along the minus strand of JARFXV010000840.1, from coordinate 610,729 downwards.
TTTTATTATTTATTATTTTGACTATCGAAAGAAATGTGAATATCGAATTACAATGTGCTTTAATTGTAATTCGATATTCACATAGGTCTAGGTTGGATGACCTAGACGCCCTAGACAGTTATGGCGTAGAAAAAATTAAACAAACCGTTAATTATTTGAGCTTTACGAACTGTCAAATTGTCTATTAGAATTGTTTATTAGAACAGAAAGTAGAGCGAAAATGAAATTTTCTAAAGAGGAATTGATAAACATGATCTACGTTTTGGGCGCAAGTCAAATTGTGTAGTACGGTGTGTATTAGAACAGAAAGAACAATGAAAATTAATTTTTCTAGATAGGCTTTTTTGGGCGCAAGTGATCAAAACACTTTTTTAGCAAATAGAATTCATGCGCAATGATTCCTTAATGTCGAACATCATCTTACAAAACGAAGTAGGCGTTAAAAAATCTACATCGAACAGAATAACTAGGAAATATAAATTTCTTGAATTGTTGAAATTTCTTGAATGCTTGAATTTTGTAGCTAGAAAATAGAAAAAATAGAGAAGACTTTTTCAAATATATTTTATTCAAGAAAATTCAAGATTCGTTATCCCATTAAATAATCAAAATAGATGGTTTCTAAATGTGTGGGCTGCTGTTATCGGAGATCGCCTCCTACGGCCATACTTTTTTGAAAATAGAGTTAATGGTGATAGTTTTCTCAAATTTTTGCAAAATAATTTTGAAGAAGGCACTGCTCCACATTTTAGCAGCAGATGAGACAATATTTGGATACGAATTATAAAATTAAATGGATTGGTAGGGGATGAATTTTTTTTTTCATTTATTTCAGTTATCCTGGACACTCTGTATAACGCAGACAAATTTTGTTTACATTAAAAGTTAAGTCATAGTTTCACTAATATTCCTAACAAAAATGATAATCCTACATCAAAAAATAAATGATACATGACCCTGCAAAATAGAATTTGCAACTCCGATATTTTTTTTTAAATGGCGGATATGGGTAAAACCATGTAAAACTAAAAAAATCATTCTAATGTGTAGAATCAATACCAGCATGCAAAAATGGATGAACAACATAGGGAGTTCGATAATAAAACAAAAATTATATCCCGCCATGGTTTTGCGAGACGCCCTGTATATATATATCCGTTATAACGGACATGTCATGACATACGGAAATGAAACCTGGACACTCACATCACAATCAATTCAAAAACTTGGGGTAGCACAGGAATGGAATGATGTATGCTTGGCATTACAAGACGGGCCAGAAAGTCCTGCTCATGGATCAGGGAACAAACAAAAATCTGTGACATCATTGGAAGAGTAAAGCAATTGAAATGGAGATGGGCAGGCGATATAGCGAAGCGATGAGATGACAGATGAACCAACGCAATTCTGGAGTGGATACCGCTTGATCGCAAACATCCGCGAAGAAGATCGAAAGCACGATGGATCGATGACATCGTTAAGTATATTGAACCAGAGTGGCAGAGGAAAGCTCAGGACCGTAAAAGTTGGAAGCATGCTGAAGAGGCCTTTATCCTGCAGTGGATCGACACGACCTGATGATGATGATGATGCGTCGAATATTGCATCCAATGAGACAGCAGCAGCTGAGTGTCTGTCTCATTGGATATATATTTTTGGTTTTTAGATATATATTTTTTGTTGTAAATATTTTGGGTAAGTCTTAATGCCGTTTCCATTTCCAACCCATTTTCCATAATTATTTCACCCAAATATTTGAATTGAGAGACTCGTCTGATGTTGCAATATTTTGTTTTTAGAAATGGTGTTCTTAGTTTGTTGCAGGTCATGTATTGTGTCTTTTCAAAGGAAATTTGGGGTCCTACCTTTTCTGCTGTTTCTTTTAGGATTTCAATCTATTTCTGTGCCGTTAATACATCTTGAGCCAAAATTGCTAGATCATCACAATTTTGATATTGTGTACACAGTTAAATAAGAGTGGGGAGAGTCCATCCCCTTGTCTCACTCCAGTTTTAATTTCGAAGGGTTCTGAGATGTCACCCCTGAATTTAACTTTTGACCTTGTGTTAGTTAATGTTGCTTTAATAATTGCCAGCATTTTCAGATCTAGTCCTTGTTCTCTCAATATTCGGAATAAAAATTCACGGTCAATAGAATCATATGTTTTTTTTTTGAAATCCACAAATGTACAGACGATCGCGGTCAATAGAATCATATGTTTTTTTTTGAAATCCACAAATTGTACAGTTTCGATGTCTTAGAATCAACTTTAGATTCAGGATCTGCCCGGTCGAAAACCTGCTTGATATTCACCAATTTTAGGTTCTAACTGTCACTGTGCTCTTTCTAGTAGACATTGAGATAGAATCTTGTAACAAACTGGGAGGAGAGATATCCCTCTGTAGTTGTTTACATCCGTTCTATCTCCTTTCTTATGTAGTGGATGAATTAGAGCAAACTTCTTGTAGAATTTTGATTATTTCCTTGATTGTACCTGGACCAGCGGATTTCAAAAGTTCAGCAGTGATTCCATCTTCGCCAGAAGCTTTGTCATTTTTAAGCCGCTTGATTTGCCTAATTATTTCATCTTCATTCGGTGGTAATGAATTTGGGTTTGTTTGTTTAGGGTTTAGTGTTGGAAATTTGCTTGAGCGCTCAGGACAGTTTAGTATTTGTTCAAAATATTTTTCAAGTTCTTTGCAATTGCCTTGGTTATTTAGAGCAAATTGTCCGTTTTCCTTTTGAAAGCAAAGGCTTTGTGGTTGATAGCCTGTTAATTTAGTTTTAAATGTTTTGTAAAAGTTTCGGGTGTTATTTTTTGGATATCTTTTTCTATTTCATTACGTTGATTGTTTTCATATTTTCTTTTAGTTGGTCTAATTAGCTTCGATGTTTCTTTTCTTACTTCCGAAAAGATGTTAAAGACAGGATTTTTTTATTATTTTTTCTAGATAACTCTTACCTAAATAAACAATAGTTAACAATCTTCGCCTGAGGCATAAAAACCGCGTATTCTAGTGTTATGAATGAAAAGTTTTTTGAAATCAACGCAAATGAAGTATTGTATTCAGGAAAAAAAATCGCTCAATTTGAAAGACTCTTTACATTGCATTGTAAACTAAAGCACCCTTATACACAAAGAAATTGTTTCAGTATAGTAAACCTATTGGTTTCGTCCAGAACCAAACATACTTACGTTATATTTTGTGAATATTCAAATGGGTGATATCCTGTATAAAGTACACACTTTCCCATCGACTCGATCACAGTGACGATACAATAGCTCCGACTTACGTAAACCGTAAATTGAAAACTGTTTTTTTCCAAACGCTTTTTTTTTCTAATCACGTTGATTAGACAATGCAACAGTCGGCGATTCAAAGGAGGTCATGGATAACCTCACCTGTTCGATTAATGAAAATATTTGATTTTATTAGTTTTTTTTTTCCAATTTATTATGGGTTATATGGTGCGTAAAATAAATTTTACTCACAGAATGTACAGTAGACAAAAAAAGAATGTGCATACCCTGATTTTTAGGAATTTATCATAAACCATGACTAAATTAACAATTTGTAAATATAATTTGTCGACAATTCGCTAAATCTGTCGCTTAGGTGAGCGATTATGTCCACCATAAAATTCACGAAGTAAGTTTAGCGCACAAAACGCTGGTTCCATGATGACATTTGCTATGATGATTTGACCACGACCCTTATTAAAAGGTCAGATACAATAAAAACATCACATACAATACTACAATTATTAAGGTTTCCATGGAGATCGTCAATAAATAATGCTAAAACGTTTTCCAGAGCTAAATGTGGAAGTGGCCATCGACTATTTTATTCTAGATTTCATTTAAAGTTGAAAGTATTGCCCAAAATGTCCATTCATAGGAAGCTACTGATGCTGCATTGTTGTGAATTTCAAAAAAATTCACGAAAAACGTGAACTAATTCCACTATTTAATGATAGGATATCTTCCGAATCCTGGCATCGAATATAAAGCATTATTACTAAATCTGTAGATGTAGAAAATATACACAACGTACAAGGAAAATACCGAGGGTAAATCAAATATAAACCGGAATTGTTTTATATATATTTATTACCTATAAGATAATATAAAACAAACTATTGATCATTCTTCGACATAGCACTTTTAAAAGATTTACGTTCCACATCACATATACACTAAACAACAATTAAAGACTGACATTGATAATACAACAAATATACGAAAAAGTAATTGAAGTCGATTTTAATCATATTTTTAATAGCGCCTATTCCAGTTACATATATCACTTCAATATCTAAAAAGATAGTCACATTAAGAACTTTAAATATGTAATTATTAAACAACATAGAATAACTACAAAATACATTAATACCTATACAGACAAAAATTTCATTAATAAAACTGTAGTAAACCTTTCAATTAAAATGTTCAAATTTGTAACGACAGTGATACACTATAACCTTTCAAGTTTGTACCGACAGTGATACACTATAACCTTTCAAGTTTGTACCGACAGTGATACACTATAAAAAGAAACAAATCACATCAGAGACTTTTTATTAAAAAACAATTACCCAAAAATGTCATAGATAAATCGCTTAAAACTTTTGATACCATACCAAACAGACAAGACAACAGACAAAACAATAATAACTCTCAGATATATATTAACAAAAACCAAACAACCACAACAAAATACCAAAAATGTGGTTTATAAAATTCCCTGCGAATGTGGCAAATAAATACAATATAAGAACGACATTACATATAATAAGAGGCGTTTGTTGTTGTTAGCCTTCCTTTGAGCCCATACTAATTTCATTCTTTCGCTATGAGCTTTTTTCCTTTCGTCAGACCAAGTTGTTCCAGTCTTCCTACATTTTTCTCTCTGGCCAACCTTCCAAACGTTAACCTTGTGTCTGAAACAACCTCTATCCTGAATTTCACTTTGTGTAATATTTGCTGATCTTAGGTCCTCTTTAATTGCCGCAATCCATTTAATTATTTCTACTTTAGCTCTACTCCTATTTTCATAAAATTCGACTATTTGTCTAGTTAGCCTATTCGGATTCATCCGTTTGATGTGTCCGTAAAGCTTAAGTCTTCTTTTTCTCATATCGCTATGTATATCTGTATATTGTTTGATTTCTTGGTTTTCTCGAAGTCGGTATGTTGTGTTATTTATTTGTTTGGGGCCTAGGATTTTTCTTATGATTTTTCTTTCCTTCTTTTCAATGTCCTCGATGTCCCTCTTTCTATTCAAAATGAGCGTTTCTGCAGCATATATACATTCTGGCTTAATAACCGTGTTGTAATGTCTCAGTTTTGAGTTTTTAGATAGGCATTTTTTGTTGTAAATATTTTGTGTAAGTCTCAATGCCGTTTCCATTTTTTGACATCTACCCTTATTGGCAGCTTTTTCCAACCCGTTTTCCATGATTATTTCACCCAAATATTTGAATTGAGAGACTCGTCTGATGTTACCATATTTTGTTTTTAGAAATGGTGTTCTTAGCCTGTTGCAGGTCATGTATTGTGTCTTTTCAAAGGATATTTGGAGTCCTACCTTTTCTGCTGTTTCTTTTAGGATTTCAATCTGTTTTTGAGCCGTTAATACATCATGAGCTAAAATTGCTAGATCATCAGCAAATGCCAGACAAGCCCCAGTTTAATGGGCTGGTCAATATTCAGTGCCGACTTTTTTTCACGCCACTCCTGTATTACTTTTTCTAGAACACAGTTAAATAAGAGTGGCGAGAGTCCATCCCCTTGTCTCACACCAGTTTTAATTTCGAAGGGTTCTGAGATGTCACCCATGAATTTAACTTTTGACCTCGTGTTAGTTAACGTTGCTTTAATAATTGCCAGCGTTTACAGATCTAGTCCTTGTTCTTTCAAGATTCGGAATAAAGATTCGCGGTCAATAGAATCATATGCTTTTTTGAAATCCACAAATGTACAGACGAGATTTTTATTGTACAGTTTTTGATGTCTTAGAATCAACTTTAGATTCAGGATCTGTTCAGGGCAGGATCTGCCCGGTCGAAAAGCTGCCTGATATTCACCAATATTCGGTTCTAACTGTCCCTGTGCTCTGTCTAGTAGACATTGAGATAGAATCTTGTAACAAACATATATATATATATATATATATATATATATATATATATATATATATATATATATATATATATATATTATTTTTTTTATGTATTGAAACTTTCGGTCAGTGTAAATAAGTTTTAATTTTTTATTGTTTTATTTACGTTTCGGTTCTACAACGAACCATCATTAGAATACTTCTAAAATAAAAATTACTTTTATAAAAAAAAAATACAAACTTACATTTAAAAACCTACCAAAATCTTGGTAGGTTTTAAATTTCGGTTCTACAAAAAATGTTTTGTAGAACCGAAACGTAAATAAAACAATAAAAAATTAAAATATATTTACACTGACCGAAAGTCCCAATAAATAAAAAAATAATAATAATACTAAACGGTCACGAAAATATATGTAATAATATATCATATATATATATATATATATATATATATATATATATATATATATATATATATATATATATATATATATATATATATATATATATAAATATATATTATATTATATTATATTATATATAATTATATATATAAATATATATTACATCCACTTCGACTGAAGAGTCCAACTGACGTGTACGGGTCGCTGTGCTCGCTTTTATAGCTAACCGGCTACAGAAGCGACTACGTAGATTATATCGGGGTAGTTCGGGACCATTTGCGGCGCTCGGCAACACTGTCGGTCGTCCGTTTATTGATGTTTCTACCTCGCCGCCACGTTGCCGCGTTTTTTCTTTTTTTCAGAAGAGATTTCCATACTTTTGGAATGTTGCGACCTTCGTTTCGCATATTTAGCTATCGTAGCGTGTATTTATACTAATTCTACAGTGTTGATGGTAATATAGAATATCAGAACTGTACATAATATCAATGTAACATTTTTGACATTATTTCGTTTTATATATATATCGTTATATATATATATATATATATATATATATATATATATATATATATATATATATATATATATATATATATATATATATATATATATATATATATATTTCTAAATCATTCCGGGTGTCGATCCGTTGATTCTGTGAAGAGTCACGACGTTTCGCCAAAATTTCAAATTTCATTTGGCATTTTCAAGTGTTGTCCGGTTCGACTGAAGAGTCCAACTGACTGGTCCAACTGGTTAGTTGGACTGACCATCCGGACTGACAGAATACCATCCCTGAAAATATTGGATGTAACATATTTAATTCCTATCTTTCCTTTATTTATAGAAATTAATATAATTTATTTCTTAGATTTGTTTTGAAATCGGGGCGAGAAGACCCCCCGAAACGTTAACGATAAAAGTTTTTATTTATTTTAGAACAATTTTATATTTTTAAAATTTTGTTCATTAAGCAAATTTATTACAGAAAAAAATCACTGAGAAATTTGTCTCCGTTTGGTTTTTGTTTACATAAGAACAGATATTTTTGATATTTTTTGAGTTTTAGATAGTGGCGACAAACCCAAAACTAAATATATATATATATATATATATATATATATATATATATATATATATATATATATATATATATATATATATATGTGTGTGTGTGTGTATGTATGTATAAAGCTCTCGACGCAGGTTTCGCTATAATATTCGTTCGTGATTATATATACTTTGGATGTATTCTAAAACATATACAGTTAGCCCGATGAGATTTTATACATTTTTACTCATCAGGTGTAGAATAAATTATCTCCTGATGATGCTAACATGGTTAGCGAAACGTGCGTCAAGAGCTTTATAAAAAAAAATAAAAACTAAAAGTTTCTACGCGTAACGTAATAACAGTTTGGAAATATTAAACTTTACCATGTGATTTTTTTTACTCTTTAAAGTTGGAAGAATAATAGTGAAAAAATAGAAAAATCCGCGCGAAAAATCTATCATTTTTCATTAGAGCGTGAATAAATTTGAGCGTAGTTCAATTTACATATCCTTTGTTACAATTATCGAATTTCTAGTCTTATCTTTGGAAACTCATTTTTCCCATAGATTCCCTCATACTTCCTTAACCCAACTTTTTATCACTAGGAAAAGCGTTGGAAAAGCGCAACAGATATTTTCGCGTATCGGTTTTTTCTTGAGAGCAATCAGGCACTTTCAAATTTGGTTGTAGATTTAAGGGGGTTGTAAAGGGTCAGGTAATTTAAAGTACTCACTGAGGGATCTTGAGCGTTTTATGACGGTCAGAATTTGATTCGCATGACCGGTCATGAAGTTTTAACCAATGAATTGGAGATGAAGCCAGTCTGCGAGAAAATGGGACCGAAAAATGTATTACATGATCAAATGGATGACAGGAGGGAATGACATATTGAGTTTTTGCTCAGCATAGACAAAAAAAGCCAGAACGAATTGGTGTATCAAGGCCAAACGGTAAAACATTATTTTTAATTCGTGGAAAACCATTCGTGTGATACTGAACATCAACAATGCTGAACATCAATACTGCTTTGAAGAGTGGAGAAAAGATCTCCAGTGCCGGCAACTACTTTGGAGGAGACGATGTGGTATCATTATTTCAACTGATGAAAAACATTATAGTCTCTTACTTTATTTACATACGTCTTATCTCCTGTTATGTAGTTCGTTCTTAGTTAGGATGTTCATTTTGGAAACAGTACTTTCTATATTTGATTTTTTGACTTGTAGATGTTTATGGGGTGATTTCCGACAAGCGGCAAGCGTTTTTCGGTCATATTTCAGAACGTACGCTGACCGTTGCCAATTATTTATCTAATTAAAATATACAAACGTGCTGAGAACGCAGTCCAATTAGTATAATAATAACCTGTCTCGGGAATTTACATGCGAGAACCATCTAGAAAACGTCAAAAGCGACGAGTCCGCTAATGGGAAAGATTATTTTCCACTGCAGTACCACCTAATTGGATTAATGACAACTTTATCCCGTTCCATTTTCATTTTTTCCCAATTAGAAAGTTTTTCTTTTATTTGTGGAAAGAGTCTGTCATTTGGTTGTGCTTGTCTTAAAAGATACTTGAAAAATTGTTTGCTTTTTGTCATAGAAGAGCTTAATTTAACACTAACTTGAAGATAACAGGTATACGAAAAATGTTACTTTGTTACATAATTACGAACAATTCCATTAAAAACACTGTTGTATATTAAATTTTGTGTTGTAATTTAGAGTGTTTGAATTACAGTGTTTTCCAGTGAGAAGTTTCAAGTCTAGCAGCGACAACACTGTTGTACACAATGTAATTGTCACTAATGGACACACACGCACACATATATATCTACACTTAAATGTCTGTAATTGTTCCTAAGCAATAGTGTAAAATCCGACAAAGAATTAGCCCTTCGTCACGCCAGTTAAAGGCTGGGTAAGACCGGATGCCTTCTGAGAAGTCTTTTACGTTGTTCACTCGCCAGTCGGTAGGCTTTCTGATAGACTTATGGGTAAGCACATAACCAAAGGTTGTTCCTTTGGTTGTACCTTTTGTTCAGTATAATGTGTCAGTTCGCGATGGGATGAAACACGATACACAAACTGGGCTTGCTCAAATTCCCACGCTTTCCTCTTCTTCTTAGTATTCTTCTTTAAAGAAAAGCCGTGACCTATGGAACCTCATTCCGTCTCTCTCGGACTACTTCTCGCCAACGTTCTCTATTTCTAGCTTCCTTGGTAATGATGGATGTTATGGATATTCTCCATAAATATGAAGAGTCAGACCCGGTATGTTTTAGATCAAACCGGAAAAGAAAAGTAAAAAGAAGTAGACATGTGATATATACCAGGTGTCCCATTAAGGATGGATCGCGGCCGTATCTTGAAAACTATTTATCCCACAGCTTTGGGGGAAAAAAAATTGTACTAAAAATGATCATGAGAAATTTACCAAAAATATTTTTAAGCTTCTAAAACGACCGCAAGGGGGCGTGACGAGCTAAACATTGTTAAAAAAAATTTTTTTGTGTATTTTCAAGTGTTAACCGAGTAAGAAAAATTCTCAGTTATAATTAGCAAACTGTCTCCTACAACTTTGTTTTATGACATGTTGTCGTAATTTCACGAATAGAGGGGGGGGGGGGAATTTTACCTATTGAGATAAAAAGTCGTCTAATGTACGTTTGCCTTAACCGATTTTCCTCAATTTGGATTCATTTAAAAGGCAATTGCTGGGACAATCAGATAAGCTGGGAGATAAATTATTTAGTTTCTAAATGAAACCGCGAGGTGGCGTTACATTCAACAATAGTTTTTTGAAGTTTTGTTCAGTATTTTTTAAATGGAATGGTACAGCTTTTATTACATGGCTAGAAAGGTAATTTAAAGAGGAATCATCCAGTGAAAACCCGAAATCGATATCTCTGACATGTCAAGAGATATTTCGATTTTTCTGAAAAAATCAGTTATTATTACCTGCATTAAGTTAAAAAAATATTAACCTAATGTTTGCCTTCCTTCACACTTTACCCAGGCTTAGGACTGGTCCAAATTCTTCGTGCCATATTAATTTGAAGCGTGTTTAAAGGCCAACGGGTCAACAACAAAGATAATAATAATAACAACAGTCAAATAAAATTAACAGCACAACAGTCTAATAATTAACAGAATCTGAACTTTAACGCCTTTCTAAATGTTCGACGACTGATGAATGATGACTTTTTATCTCAATAGGTGAAACTCCCCCCCACCCCTCTATTCGTGAAATTACGATAAAATGTCATAAAACAAAATTGTAGGAGACAGTTTGCTAATTATAACTGAGAATTTTTCTTACTCGGTTAACACTTGAAAATACACAAAAAAAATATTTTTAAAAATGTTTAACTCGTCACGCCCTCTTGCGGTCGTTTTAGAAGTTTAAAAATATTTTTGGTGAATTTCTCATGATCATTTTTAGTACAATTTTTTTTCCCCAAAGCTGTGGGATAAATAGTTTTCAAGATACGGCCGCGATCCATCCTTAATGGGACACCTGGTACATCGTAAAGTTTGACAATGACTCTCTGACATTTTTTTTTTCAGTGGAAACCGAAAAGATAAAAAGTTTGGATCAAATGTTCATTTTCAAACGACATGGCGTTTACAACTAATTTACCAGGTTATATTTTCAGAAGCCTCTTGTATTATACCTCATTTTGAAGCTGAAAGATCGCGCTTTAAAATAAAAGTACGGCGGGAAAAAATTCTAATTCGACTAAGTCCTGCAGTCGAAGGAATCACTCATTTTTTATTGGTAAGTATCCAATTTAACACAAATCCGTTCTTATTGATTTTCCTCACGTACTTTTGTTACAATTGCGAAAAAATATTAAGTCATTGACAACCCAATAAAGGATTGTTTCTCGCAATGTACATCTTACAAACCCGATTTAGTGCCTGTAAACTTTTACTTTTTTCCTTTAATAGTACCGGTCGTCCATGATATGTCAGCACCTTGATATAATGCACATATTATCCATAATAATTCACCATCGATTAGTCACAGTTTTAAAATTATCGTGGAAAAACAGAATTTTCACATAAATCCTGCCGCTGCATTTTTGTTTTGTATTAAGCGGCAGAAATTGCCGTTTCTGAAATTCGAGAGTGCAAAAATGAAGGAAGTAGGTGCCCCGTGTGATTTTACATATTATTCGCCTCACGGACCCGATTTAGTCCCCGCGGACTTTCACTTTTTCATTATGCTTATAATGGTTGTTATAATTCAAATAATTACTTTAACGTTCCATTTAGAGAAAAACGAAAGGCAACGTGTTGTCTAATATAAATATTTTTGTTCTTAGGAAGAATGTTCTTATATTAGCTATTCCCATTCAAATTTTAAATACATTGTTCAATTTATTATAACATAATCTATATAGTATGCCGGAAAAACAAGTAAACTTTTTAAATTAAAAAAAAAACTACTAACGCCATCTATTAAAACGATATAAAATTTGATAGCTGTAAATCTCGTCTTCAAAACGAGACCTCCACCACTAGAATCGATACTTTTTTAGGTTTATTTTCAGGCCAAATGGTTCTCCCGGTTCTCATCTAGGTCTTGTGAGACGTGAACGATATCATCTGAGAATCTAAGATGGCTTAAGTATGCACCACTGATTTTTATTCTCTCCTGTTTTCCATCCAGATTACGGAATATCTTTTCAAGGCAGGCTGAGAAAAGAACAGGCAATAATGAGTCATCCTGCCGTACACCCTATTAATACTGATTTTAACTTCAGGTGCATCCATGTGAATTGTCGCTGTTGCTTCATCATACATGGATCTCAGTAAGTTTACATACGCTCTGTCTATCCCTTGGTAATACATCCATTGTGGCTTGCTTTGATATCGAGTCAAATGCCTTTTCATAGTCAACAAAAGCCAAGCACAGTGGCATGGTGTATTCATTGTGCCTTTAAATGGCTGTTGAGTACCCTGGATATGACCCATTATACTGAATCCACTTCTGAATCTTGCTTGCAAGTTTCAAGTACATCGTCGATTTTTTTTATACTGATCTGTTATTTCCATCTCTTCCGGGTCTTGCAACACAACAAAGCGGTTCGACAAATCAATCTCAAACTCGATGCCCCTCTGAAGCAGCTATTTTTCGATCTTACCATTCTTGTAAGTTCTCTTCGACAATTCATCTTAACCTTTGCTCGCTATGGTCACTTCGAACATTAAAACGAGTTCATAATATATAGTTTTTGTTCTTCCACAAAATCAACCAATGTGCCAGCTCTATTGTCCCGCTCACCATTTCCATATGGGCCAGCTGCATTTTTATTAGTTCTTATATTCACAATTTTAGCATTAAAGTCACTTATCAGGATTTTGTACCTGCACTCATAAGATACCTCAATTTCCTCATCACCATAGATTATATTTGATGCATAAGCTTGGACGATTTGAAGCTTAAACTTTTTACTCAGCTGAATGACACATTGGGTTAGTCGGTCATATATACACTCCAATTTTCCTCTTCAACTATCTTAATGAGGAATCCAGTTCCACCACATCGTCCATTCTCCGTAACCCGAGTGTAGAGTACGTGACCAGTTGTTTCTAGTTCTTCAGCTTTTCTTCGGGTTTCACATAGTCCTATGATATCCCAATGTATGTTGTCAAGATCTATCAACCTTTCTTACAGTAGTTCATTCGCTTTCCTTGTCCTAATATTTAGAGTTATAAGTCCAGTGGCAGCTTAATCTAACCCGATGATTCTTAGTGTCCTCTGCCTTGGCTTGTGAGGGCCGTGTTTGAAATTGTTAAGTCATACTGGGGGATTGGACCTTAATCTGCCACGCTGGTTGGCAGATTTTAGATCGTGTAAGTCAGAGATCTCTGCTTTGGCCTGTCCATGGGTTACCCTTCCAGGAACATACGCTCCAGGCGGCATAGCTCAAAGTTTCATTGACTTACGGAATTTGACTTTTCCACGCCAAGGTTTAATCCACAAAGAGTATATACATATATATATATATATATATATATATATATATATATATATATATATATATATATATATATATATATATATATATATATATATATATATATATATATATATATATATATATAAATTAATGCGAATATTATGCATGTAAAAACCATATCTTAGACCTTGCCTTGTTCAGTCTACTGAACCCGACCTAACCTAAAAAAACAAATTCTTTTCGGTCGGTTTTTTCGCAATCATCGAACGCCATATGTTCGATGGTTCCGAGACCAAATTAGATAAAAATCCACGATTGTTTTGTGGAGCGTGAACAAAAAAAAAACAACTGCAAAAAATATTACCACAAATATTTCGCAATTTTTCCCTACCGCAAACGGAAACAAGATCTCCAACGTCGAATTAGAAGCGAGGAAAAAAAATGTACGATTGCGACCTTCGTAAATATTTTTCTCACAGACGATCTGTTAATTCATAGATTCGAAAGTATTTTGTTTCGGGCTTATTGTTAACCGAGAACAGAAACTGAATACTGCGGATCTATGCTACCCGTATAATGGAGGCCAGAAAATGGTGTTGTTATGTCACTGTATAACAGATCTCTTTCATGACTTAACTGACTTTTAGGCATTTTAAAAGTTACTAATTGAAATGACCTTGAGAAGTAACGCGAACGGAGGACTGACTGAACGGAACCCATTTATTTTGTAATTTGTATCGTGATGTCCGGAAAGTTTCTTGAGGATTTTCCATTGATTGCCTTTTTAACGCTTGTATACAACATTCTGTGTCGGATTAGTAATCATTATTTACATATTTCATAGGTGTACAGTAGATATGGTGCCGGAAAGACAAACTATCGGACTATTTCATATTTTTTACTTTTTATTACATCACTGAACATGGAGAAAAAGTTTCTTTTTTTTTAAAGTTTCTTTTTAGTCATTTCTTTAAGTGAGTGCCGTCCAGGCACTCACGCCTGATATTCCAGCAATAATCAGCCACCATGTGTTCATCCCATCGACCCTGGTACCCTTTATAATGGCAGCCCAGGATGACGTTATTACCACGAGATGGTATCGCTCTGAAATACTTCACCAAAATATCAGAACAACCTGTCAGATTTGTCAGAAACAACATCGTAAGCAAACAACATTACAAATCAAATGGAAAAGGCTACTATACTTGGATCGTTACATATCCTACGAACTCACGAAGCTAGCTCACTACATAGCTATATCTCCAGTCTTGCCAGTCACCTACCAACTTTATGTTGGCGTAACACAGTCACTACATGGGTTTTTTTACAGTATAAAGAAAATCAGGGATTGTCGAAGAGGCTCATCTTTGCTTCAGCTAAGTCAGCCGCCCTTAAGTCAGAGATTATAGTTCTTCTAGAGATTATATTTTTTTAATTTATTTCGCTTTTTGTTTGTTTTCTAAGGAAGTTATTGAACTTTAATTGAAGTATTTTGTACTCTATATCCAAATAATTCTTCTAGATTCCTTTTTTGTTTTTTTTTAATACTTTGATCATTTTTTTTTGTTTTGAAAATAATAGTAGACGCCTTGATAAAAACTAGTAAAAACTAAAATGATTACTAGTAAAAACTAGTAATCATTATTTACATATTTCATAGGTGTACAGTAGATATGGTGCCGGAAAGACAAACTATCGGACTATTTCATATTTTTTACTTTTTATTACATCACTGAACATGGAGAAAGTTTCTTTTTCGTCATTTCTTTAAGTGAGTGCCGTCCAGGCACTCACGCCTGATATTCCAGCAATAATCAGCCACCATGTGTTCATCCCATCGACCTTGGTACCCTTTATAATGGCAGCCCAGGATGGCGTTATTACCACGAGATGGTATCGCTCTGAAATACTTCACCAAAATATCAGAACAACCTGTCAGATTTGTCAGAAACAACATCGTAAGCAAACAACATTACAAATCAAATGGAAAAGGCTACTATACTTGGATCGTTACATATCCTACGAACTCACGAAGCTAGCTCACTACATAGCTATATCTCCAGTCTTGCCAGTCACCTACCAACTTTATGTTGGCGTAACACAGTGACTACATGGGTTTTTTTACAGTATAAAGAAAATCAGGGATTGTCGAAGAGGCTCATCTTTGCTTCAGCTAAGTCAGCCGCCCTTAAGTCAGAGATTATAGTTCTTCTAGAGATTATATTTTTTTAATTTATTTCGCTTTTTGTTTGTTTTCTAAGGAAGTTATTGAACTTTAATTGAAGTATTTTGTACTCTATATCCAAATAATTCTTCTAGATTTCTTTTTTGTTTTTTTTTTAATACTTTGATCATTTTTTTTGTTTTGAAAATAATAGTAGACGCCTTGATAAAAACAACAAGAAATTCTAGCTGATAAATTATGTAGCTTGGATTTTATTATAAAAATAATTGTGCTGTATACATTTACGTTAAAAAAATGCATCGAATGCGTACTATTACACCTGTTTTCTACACTTATTAGTGACATAAAGACTTATTTTTAGTTAAATTATTCCTAGGAAATTCAGTGTTATAAACTTTCGGAATGTTAAGAATTCTCGGTAGTTTAAATATTCATGGCACAAAATAGTATTAAAAATGTCGTAATATTTATTAACACAAAACTTTTAATGACCATTTTTAATAAATGCTAAAATGATGACATATTTTTCTAAGTATTTGACAACGTTTTTTTTTTCCCGGAAAGTAAAACAGGATGGATGGGGTACTGAACGGCAAGTTTCGTGCAGATTGTCCAGGCCCATTTTCTTTTCTGACTTGTGGACTAATTAAAGTGCTATTAAAAGTGTTCTGATAATTGTTTCACGATTACTTTTTATTTAATAATACTTTTTCCCGTAGCAAGGAGGGTTTGATAATGTAAGGTTCCTTACTGGCTGAAATAAACAGTCGTCCTATAACGTCAGATATTACAAACGGAGTGTCGGTCAGATCCTAAAAATCAGGCGCAATAATATCTGTTACATTATACATTATCTGTTGTCCTACAACCTTTAAAGAGACTCGCGCTGTTGATTCATATTGCTGGCTTTGGTTTTCTAATTGGCTGTTATATCTGTCTTCATGTCGTCTAATATTTGGTCCATAATAGGTGTTTTAGCTCTTGTTTTGGATCTTTTGCCTATTGGGACTTGACAAACTATTTGATTAGTGTGGTTACTGTCACTGGAGCTTTCAACATGTCCTATTCAACTAAGTCTTCCAACTTTGACAAAGGTACCTATATCGGTATCCTGATATTCTCTGAATAGATGATAATTGTATTGCCTACGCCACTCCCCGTTCTCCTGGATTCCTTCGTAAATATGTCTAAAAACCTAAAATAATGGCATTATACCTCTAAAAGATTAGCTTTGGCCAAATCACACGTCGATGAGTCTCGCATCATTAGGGAACGTGTGATATTCAGTGTCAAATGTAAATTCAATGCTGACGGTAACTTGAAGGTATGAAGAAAAGAATGAGCAAATGAAACTGAAAAAGGTATACCCTACTTTCAAGTATAAAGCTACTACTTTTAAGGTCGGGGACGACGTATGTGTTCTTCCAGCATAGGAAATCTTAAATATATAAAGGGGCTTTGAAATTGATTTGTTTTTTAATTCTTGATTAAAACACAGAATTTGCGATGATGCCTTTTTCTGGTCGGTCTACATCTAGTTCTTCACATATTTGTTTAAAATATTAATTGTTATCGTGGCTTTTCGATAGGTGATTTAATAACTATGAAATATTTTTTCGCGGGAACACTTAAACCTTGTTGTATCGTTGGTTAAATTTACGAAAGTAGAGTGCGTTTCAAGATATACCGCTGACCGATTGGCTGCAATAAACTCTTAACAACCCCTGCCGCAACGAAATCCGGCAAAGTTGCAAGAAACGTAAACAGGGTCGGCCCTAGTAAAATAACAGGTAAAAAGATAAAATTAATTGTACCTGATTTAGTAGTTTCAAAATATTTTAGTTTAGTTTGCATTATTTTCTTTCACAGTGCAGTTCTATAATTTCGATCGTATTTTTTATACCTACTATACCAAAAGAGACTTTTAAACACCAAACTGAACAATGGAAACCTCACTAGAGCGATCAACGGTTAGGCAGTGTCAACTCTGACATATTCTTTTGGCATAGTTAAATGGTCAGAAACTGACCTTGATGAACTTGATAGGTTCACACGCCGAACATTGACAAAGTTCCGATGCCTGCATCCAAACTCATCTACGAAAAGACTATACATCCCAAGAAAGTTGGGGGGTAGAGGCCTTGTAAACGTAACAAATCTCTGTCTCAATCAAGAAAATAGAATGAGAAAACACTTCATTGATTCAAACAGTACGTTAATGAAATTGGTTGCAAATGAGGACTGCGGTTTCACCCCACTGAACCTAAATAAACAAAATCGTATTGATAGCAGAACAACTCTCACGGATTGCGTTTGAGAATGGAAAGGACAAACATTGCACGGAAGGTTTCCTAAGTCACTCGAAGATGACACCATTGACGAACAATTGTCTTTGAAGTGGCTGACCGATGGACTCTTGTACCCAGAAACAGAAGGTTTCGCGATATCTATTCAAGATAGGGTAACAAAAACAAAAAACTATGAAAAGCACATTCTGCATTTGGACGTAGTCGATAAGTGCAGGAAATGCGGTACTTTGGGGGAAACAATTGAGCACCTTATTGGCGGTTGCCCGGCCCTTGCTCCTTATTTAGGACGGCATAATCAGCTGGCAGAAATTATACATCAACAAATTGCAAAAAAGTACTCGCTATTAGAAAGCGCACCTCTTCCATATTATAAGTACTCGCCTTCTCCTGTACTTGAATCATCCGGTACCATTCCTTACTAGGACAGACCAATCACTACTGATCGAACGGTTGATTATAACAGGCCGGAAATTGTTCTAATCAACAAAAAGGACAAGAGGGCTTTTATAATTGACATCGCAGTGCCGCTATCTTACAACATTAGAAAAACTGAGATAGAAAAATCCACAAAGTATGAAAATCTGGCATACGACTTGAAGAACCAATGGAAACTGAGTAAGGTAGATGTAGTGCCCTTCGTTATATCCGCCGAATGCGTGATAAGTAAGAGATTTTCAAAGAACTTCGAGAGCCTCGGTAACTCGAGATCGATTGCCATAGTGGGACAGCGTGCCGTCCTCTTGCAGACGTGTCACATTGTTCGTAAGATATTATGCTAGGGTGAGAGGAGCTGAATTGCTTTTTCATCTTGGCATTGGAATATCGGCCAGCATGAGCTGAGATTCTACAGTAAGGATGAGCAGAATAATAATAATAATAACTCAATAAAAGACTTCACCCGTTGAACTGTTAGTGTAGCGTAGAACCCGTTAGTGTAGCGTAGAACCCGTTGAACTGTCAGTGTTCCACACTGAAGCGGGAATACTCAGAAGACGCGTGAAGTGGACATCCTCCATGAATGATACAACATTGCGGTACAGGCAACGTCTACATGCCAAATTTATCAGTGCATACCCCAACATAGTAGTTACTGAGCAGAGAGTGGCCGACCAGTATCCAGTAATTCTTAGAAACGGATTAATTCCGGAAACAAGACTAAACTCAATAAAACTGGAGGTCGAGATGCAAATGCAAGATCAAAATACCGTTATAGAAACTGCTATAGAAGAACAGGGGCCTGTAGAAATCATAGCACCAGAACTGAACCAAGAGGAAGGCTTTGCTGAAAGTCAACCAAAAACCATGGTCGAAGTAAGTCAAAGTCTACATTTTGCACTTCAAAGGGCCATTTTGGAATATGAGGGTACGGATCCGCTTAGTAGACCCTTGCTTCCTAGAGTAAATATGTGTAAAAAACTCGCCATAGCTCTAGATTGTCTGAATAAAAATATTACAAATGTATAAACACTACATTAGAACAATGTCTTGATACCCTGAAACAAAAACTTTCTGTATATGTGGCGAGACTTAAGAAGTACAGGCTCACAATAGATTGGCCCATATAATTAACGAGATAATGGCCGAACCACATAAAGCGCCAGTATTTCTTACTCAAGGGGCAACATACCTCATCTCGAAAGATAATCAAAATACTCAGGGTCCCTCCAAGTATCACCCGATAACATGTGTGTTAACAGCATGTATTAATAATCGCATACATGCGCATTGCGAGCGAAATAATATTATCGCTGTGCAACAAAACGGATATACTAAAGGCGCTATGGGGTGCAAAGAACAGCTGGTGATTGAATCAGTCATATGCAATCAAGCTTATACCAAAAATAGAAATCTAAACATGGCGTATATAAATTATAAGAATTATAAGAAGGCTTTTGATTCCGTTCCATATGAATGGCTTGTGGAAGTATTGAAGATTTATAAAATTTGTCAATCTTTAATCAATCTCCTAAAAACATTTATGTCAACGTGGCGAACCAAAATCCAACTTAAGGGGGGTGACAATAATATAACAACAATGTCCCTAATCGAAGAATCCCCCTATCTTCCAAAGAGACTGTCTAAGCCCCCTTTAGTTTTGCATCGCCATGAACCCTCTTTCGCACCGACTAAATTCGACTAAGTATGGTTTTTGCTTAAAAAACAACAACACAAACATTATGAGGCTAAACCATTTGCTTTACATGGACGACCTAAAATTGTTTGCCTCGTCAAAAAATCATCTCGAACAAATGTTAAAAATAGTGGAGGAATTTCTAGTGATTTCGGAATAGAATTTGGATTGGAAAAATGTCGGACCATCAGTATCAACAGGGGCAAGCTCCAGAACAACACTTTTAGGACACATAATGACCAAACTATCGAGGCAATGACGGCCATGGACACATACAAATACCTGGGAATGAAACAAGCCCGGCGAATTGATCATCGTTCAATGAAAGATGAACTCAGCTCTCAATTCACCAAGAGGGTAAAACAAGTGATCAAGTCAAATCAATGGCAAACCAAGATCAAGTGGTCTCTACTAGATATTACAAGAAGCATATCATGAAACCACTCCTTAACTCAACGAAATGCCGGCTATGCAACAAAGAAGAAGAAACTGTCCAACATCTCATTTCAGCTTGCAACCTATTTAGCTTCAACTGCTTACTTAAGCAGACATGACAACATGGGGAAAGTTATCCACTTAAAGATAGCTCAGAGAGCCGACCTAGTAAACCAAGAGTTGCCTCCTTATAAATATCAACCTCAACCCGTTATTGAAGACACCACTATAAAAATATTATGGGATACATCACTAATAACCGATCGTAGTGTGGTGGCGCAACAGGCACATGCTGGTTGTGGATAAGGAAAACAAGATATGTCATATCATTGATTTCTCTAGCCCCCAGGATGAAAATCTGAATAAGGCATATAAACAAAAAGTACAAAAATACCAAGAACTACTAAACTTGAAGAGATCTAGATTAAATCTCTAAAAAAAATCTCTCTCTCTCTCTAAAAAAATCTCCTGATGATGCTAACATGGTTAGCGAAACGTGCGTCGAGCAGTTCAAAAAAGCGTTTTGGTGTTTAGTGGTAAATCTCTTCAAGTTTAGTATTTCACACCAAAGGTTCCAACAGAAGAATTGAACCAAGAACTAGCTGATGAAATTCGAGATATTTGGCATATGGAAAGAGTTACTGTTAAACCTTTCATAATATCCGCGAATGGCCTAGTGCATAAACTATCATTGCTGCACTTAAATGATCTTCAAATAGAATTCAATATCATAAATTGGATGCAGAAGGCAGTTATACTCGAAACAATAGCCATTATCCGTCGAACCCTTTCGACTTGACACCTAGTCATCTTGAGCAATCCGACGACAAAAGGATAGACCACAGAAATGTGTGAAAAAAAAATTAATCATAATTTAACAATATTTTATTTTTTTATTGAGATTTATTGGGGCAACGCTGAAGGACAACGAAATATCTTGAAACAGACTATGCTTACCCTTACACTCTCTTTACAAAAACACGCAGTATCAACCAAAAAAAAAAAAAAAATAGAACATGGTTCAAGTTGACCGCCTGGGGAATGCAAGTAAACAATAAAATAATTAAATACACCAAGCGGTACCATACCCATTGTTTCGGTGCGCACAGGTACCCATTTACGTCGCGATGTTTAAACAGTCGTGAAAATACCGCGTGTTATCATTAGAAAAAAAATACAATCTTGGGTCGGTATTAATAGCACGGACTGCTTATGAAATTAAATTGGAAAGTTCTAGAAGAGAATATTGTTAACCCACGGGCGTAGCCAGGATTTAGTTTTGGGGGGGTTTAGTTTGAAGTAAATAAAACAACAAAAATATACTTACATGAAATTTAATATTTATATATTCATCACGACATATTTATAAAGTTCTTAACTTTAAATGAAATGGTTAAATTAATTTCGTTCCTGTGCGCTAAATCTAAAACCATTAAAGAAGAAATCTTCGGCTTTTTCTTTTAAATATATCCACTACTTCATCTGCATGAATTTCTGTTCCATAGTGAATGTCCATGAGAGCCAAACCATTAAGTCTGTTTTCACTTGTAGTGTTTCGTAAATAGTTTTTCAGTCATCTTAGGATCGAGAAAGACCTTTCTGGGGTAGCAGTGGATACAGGAATGGTAGCCAAGATGTGTAAATATTAGGATAAAGGTTTTTATCGCACATATCTAGGCATTCCAAACTAGATTTCGGGGTAGGCGAGATACTTGTCAAAAATAATAATTCAATTGTAATAATTCAAATAAATTCAATAAGTCAAATGTAATAATTTAACTCTCTTCACTCGTATTTTTTCGGTATAATATTAGGTAATACTTGGCTTATTTCGGGGGGGGGGGGGGGGCTAAATCCCCCAACCTTGCAAACATTGCAACGTTCGAATTGAAATTAAAAAAAAATTGTCTCGTCCACAGAACAGGATTATTATGAAAGAAAAAAATTGGGTTAATTTCAAGTGGTGTAGAAAGTAGTTGGACAACGTGCGAGCCACAATTGACTGGATTTTTTTTGGGAAACAACTGATATACCTTTACAATAACACTTTCGTTTTTAAAGAACGAGTTTTTTCCGATCGATGTTCGACCTAGATCTCAGAACACTCTTACGAAACAGACGACAGGTATGCTACTTTTGATGAAATGCGTTATAACATCGACTTGGAAACTATCTATAAATTATCGGTTTCCATCTTGCATGTATGATGTTGAAACAGGCTGTGATTCTTACAAATCCACAAAAAATTATTTTTATATAAAGAATTTTATTAATGTATTTATTTATTTATTTATTCCTAAGCCTTTCTATTTTCGGGAGTAAGGGTTCTTATTTAAACTGA
Organism: Cosmopolites sordidus; assembly: GCA_031761425.1. NCBI lineage: Eukaryota > Metazoa > Arthropoda > Insecta > Coleoptera > Curculionidae > Cosmopolites > Cosmopolites sordidus. The sequence goes on along the minus strand of JARFXV010000840.1, from coordinate 587,770 downwards.
TTTTCCTGCCTTATATTTCTTTCTCCATCCGTTCCTAGCCTGTGTCATCTTCTTACTACCTTCCCACTCTTTTCCTCTACTTTTTGCTCCTTATTCAATTCATTCAGTCCACCCTTCCACTTGTAATTATTTTTGTTTGTTGTCTTCTAAACACCAAATCACTTTTTTTAAACTGCTCGACCCACGTTTCGCTAACCATGTTAGCATCATCAGGAGATGAGTTAATCTAATTCTAAAACTAAACTATGTTCTATTTATATGAAAAACCCTACCTAACAAAGCGTGTAAAAATCATGAACCGTGAGGTTTACTAAGCCTTACATTAATAATTGAAAAAGTTGACTGAACGGGATAGGTCCTTTATCTCGGTTGATGATTTTCTTACATTTTTCTATCTGAATGCTTTCATATGCATCCAAAGCCCTATTATTATGAACACTTTTAATTAGTCTTAAATTACTAATATCTATACTGTAGTCGTGTTCGATTGCATGTTGGGCAACATACATTTTTTTTCATTTCTTCCATATCTAATGTGGGCAATATGATCTTTATATCATGTCAATTTGGATCTTTTTGTTTGCCCAATATACCTTCGATCACAGTCTTGACAACTAGTTTTGTAAATCCCAGACTTTTCATGTTGCTCTACTTTATCCTTTAGATTACCCAGAATTTTTGGATTACCCATCTTATTTTGGAAGTTATGATTTGAATCGTTAGGAATGTATCTCGAGGTGGTGGTGTTTTTTTCTGAAAATATCAAAATCTAACCTATTTTTATTGTTTCTACTGACTAAAACATCCAGAAATTGTAAACTATCGTTGTTTTCGAGTTCATGCGTGAATATTATATTTTGGGATTTACTATTTAGGTTCTTAATAAAATCATCTAAATTTTCATTATTCGAATCGAAAATGACAAAAACGTCATGCACATATCTTAACCATACCTTCGGAAAGTAACTGAATTCATCTTTTGCCTTGGTTTCAAATTTATTCATAAATAAGTTGGCTAAGAACGGTGACAGAGGATTGCCCATTGCCGTTCCTTCTTGTTCACAAAACCAGTTATTAAGCTGAAAACAATTTTGCTTCATACATAATCTTGTTAAAGAGATGTACTCAGAAACAATGTTGTTATTAAAACCGTTTAACTCGAATAACTCCCTCAGGTATTTCAAGGTATGTGGAATCGGGACACTCGGAAACAACGATGAAACGTCAAAGAAAACCAAAACCTCACCTTCCTGTAGATGTGTGTTTTTGACTTTTTCTATGAATTTGATTGAGTTTATCACAGAACAGGAAGGTAGTTGGTTTAGTGGATTTTCAAATTCCTTTGTTAATCACTTTTCCAAGATGTATGTTCGAGAATCAATGGCTGATACAATTGGTCTCATTGATTTTCCTGGATGAATTTTTGGTAAAGCATACAATCTTGGCACTTTTGGATTAGAAACATGTAGTTTGCTTTTCAGAGAAAGAGAAATAAGACTGTTATAAGATTTCAATTTATCTCTGACTTCGTTAATCATTTTTGACAATGGATTCCTAGGTCATCGTTTATAAGGACCGTCTTGAATTAATTTTTGAACGCGACCGAAGTAATCAGGCTTTCGCAGACGCTTGACAATCTTAGAAATATTTGGCAGTTTTTGACTTTTATTTAAAATATTTTTTGCAATTTTGCTTTTACATGACTCTCTGACGAAAGCTTCAGAAGACTCGGGTAAGTGTTTAATAGAGCAGTTAAAAAAAAAAGTGATTGATTTTTAGTGGTAAATCTCTTCAAGTTTAGTGTTTTACACCAAAGATTCCAATAGAAGAATTGATCTATGTTTGCTTTTTTTTGTTCAGTTTCAAATATCGAAAAAGTTTTGACAAGCCGCCAAAATTTCGATTTTTTCACTTTGAGATTTTTTTCTTTTTTCCTGATATACTTTTAGACCTAAACAAGACCAAAACAAACACTGAAAACTGCTGAATACTTAGGTGAAAATAGTATTACAATAGCATTAGTAGTTCTTGAGAAAATGGGACCTAAATATGAAAAAACCTTTTCAGGACGATTTTCTGTTACGATTTGAATTTATCGGTTTTTCGCGGTAAAAAGGAATCAATATTGTATCGGAACCGATAGAGTATCGTTGCTCTATGATCTTTTATTTCGATAGCAATGAATAACCCCCAGTTTACGTCCTTTATATTACATTATAGTCATAATATACATACGTCGTCAGTTTAGTCTCAACTTTACATTTATTTTCCTCCAAGATGGGTCGTAGTAAGAGAGTTTTTCGTAAGCGAAGTTACACAGAACTCTAACAAGTCATTGAACAATGTAATTTGAGAAAAAACTACCCAAATCAATTTTTGTAACTCCAACAACTTTAAAATTAGGGGCATATGAAACCGTAGGAATTTTTAATGAAGGGGCTATGCTTACAATATCCATTGACATAATGCAATACGTAGAGGAAAATCAACAGGTAGTAGTGCCTGAACGCGTTGAATGTGGTATGGATACAACAAATTGTCCTTAAGAATTTTCCAAACTGTCCAGTGAATCACATTCAAAGTATTTGCAATTTTTCGCGTAGAACTACCAGGCGCTTCCGCTATCATGTCCAGCACATTCTGTTCCAATGGTACCGTTCTTACAGTCAGTGATCCTCCTGACCTTTCAGTTCGTTTCAATGTGCCTATTTCACGAAGACGTCGATGAATGTTTTTGAAGATTTTTCGGGCTGGAAATCGTTCACTGTACAATCGCCTAGCTTGTAATGCATTGCCATCAGCAACTTCATACATGAAGTGCATGTCAGTCATCTCGACGTTTATATACATTACGATAGAGGACTTCACTCACTATTTAAGACACGTCAAACAGCCAAACGTCACTCAATTTATATAAACAAATGCGACCGATGAAATCCACTTACTAGATAAAACAGCCGTTCCAAGTGATCGAGATCGAAAAAAAAAATGTTGTACTTGATAAACTCATTGACGTACACCCTACTTTTATTTACATTAATGATTTCAATAAATATCGAATATGGTTGTCGCAAATTTTGTTCGCCCTGTATCTTCGAAACAAAGGGGTTTTTCAAAAATCATCATAGGACAAGGAATAACCCCTTGCATTTTTGCCGCATGTTTACCCAACACCCTGTATACATACATACAATATATATATATATATATATATATATATATATATATATATATATATATATATATATATATATATATATATATATATAACGCCCTGTATATTTTTGTCCTGAACATTTTTGTTAGGTGCTTGACCATGAACGAGCCTCACCCATCCCTGCAATTGGAAGGCACATGTTTCGCTTCTTGATGTTCAGGCTCGTCAGAGTACCGACAATGGATTGTGGAACTACTGTTTTATTGAACGCTGTCCAAAGAAATCTAACATTACATATATACGTCATCCAACGGGAGGTCGGTGAGAATATATAGAATATAATGAGTTGCTGACTGTGAATGGGGTCTCCTTATTCTTGACGGGAGGACATGTGTCAGTGCCCTGACGAGCCTGAACATCTAGAGGTGAAACATGTGCCCTCCAATTGCAGGGATGGGTGGGGCTCGTTCCCGCAGACGCAGGTTGCGGTGTGTTCCACATGAGATTGTGGAACCCAGCGGTTGGGTGTACTGGACACTCAGCTGCTATTGTCTGATTGGACGCTGTGCAAAGAAATCTAACACACTCACACACACAATATATATATATATATATATATATATATATATATATATATATATATATATATATATATATATATATATATATATATATATATCTGTGTGTGTGTGTGTGTGTGTGTGTGTGTGCATTGTCACATTTGAATGTCATCACACACCCAACCGATGGGCTCCACAATCTCATGTGGAACACACAACAACCTGCGTGTCCGCCTTAATGAGCATTTTTGTTGCTTGCTTAACTGGAGATGAGCTTCACCCATCCCTTCCACTGGAGGGCATATGTTTCGTCTTTTTATGTTTAGACTCTTCAGGGTACTTACACATGCTCCCCCACCACAATAGTTGAGTATCATCACACACCCCGTGATGTACTGTGGTCTCATTGGACACAGTCCAAGGAAAATGTGACACTGCATATATACGCCATCCGACGGGAAGTCGGCGAAAACATTGGTTGTGGCTGTGGGTGGGGTCTCCCTATTCTTGATGGTGGAGCATGTGTAGGTACCCTGAAGAGTCTAAACATCAAGAGATGAAACATATGCCCTCCAGTGGAAGGGCATATAATATTATATGTAATATAATATAATATAATATTTATTTCAGAATGATGTTAAACATACATAAAACGAAATAGTGTCAAAAATTGTACATTAGTATTCTGTACAATTGTGATATTCTATATAATCATCAACACTGTAGGATTCTAAATGTAATAAAAAAATTTAACAAGAATTTTTTCAATTGGCCAATGCCTCTAATAATCTTAACATAATGTGGTAGGTGATTATACATTTTTATACAGTTATAGTATGCTCCCTGATGTGTAAGTGTTAACTTATGTAATGGGGAATTATAATTTAGGTTTTTCGTTGTATTTGTTGTCTGGAGTTTACTGTGCGTAAATAACTCTGTATTCTTGCACAGAAACAGTATATATTCCTCAATAAAAATTGTCGAAAGAGTTAACAAACCATTGTTTTTAAATTTTCCTCTGCATGCTTCCCGGGAGTTCATATTCAACAAATTTTATAATGCTTTTTTCTAACATAAAAAGCCTTTACATTCTTCCTAATGGATGGCGGTCATAACTAGACGAAAATGAAGAAAAATAAATGAACTATTGCCATCTGTTTTCGTAATATTACAGTACTGTTGTTATTGAATGACATCGAGATTCTAATTCAAAGGTAAATAAACACTTTACATCTTGTTAGATTAGATCGGTTGGTGAGGCCTTGATCCACCTACACGTCGACATTCTCACACGGTAATACGTCGTGACCTTGGACGGAGCGTTTCAATATGGCGCCCAACCTTACCAAAATCGGACAGGCATTGGCGGAAAACAGCTGTTTTGTAAAGCTGGCATAGACGTGACGACGAACAGTGGGCGTTCTAATATACCCCGATAATTATTAATAGTGAATAAAGGAAAATATCTCTATTACATTTAATTAACAAATTAATTAAAGAACATACAAGATGTTTTCTCAATCGGAAACATAATTCTAATATGCCTCACGCCTGCTAAATGAAAGTAATCGTTTTAATAGTGATTTTAAAATGCTACATGTACATAACAAAAGCAAAAAACTAAACCACCTGTATAGTTTAGAAACAAACCATCTCAAAGATGCGAATAATCCACCTTTATTTAATCTGCACCGACAAGAAACAACACCTGTGTGGATTTTTTAAAAATTTATATTTTATTGCAGAAACTTTCTGGTGTTTATGCCCAGTTCAACATCGAAAATCTTTCTGTGGAAGCTACAGTGTTAGCGAAACGCGTCAAACAGTAATACAAGTAATAAAGTAGACAGTTTGACAAAAAATTGACGTGACAAAAAATACAGACGTATTTATAACTTTTTCAGAAATAAAGGGATCGGTAGGGGGGATGGTGGTTTTTTAAAAAATTGACATACTCGTATTTTTAAACGAATATCAAAATTTATTGCTTTTATACATTAGTGGTATATTGCCATTAAAGTATACGTGGTGGTGTTCATTTTTATCGAGACATCTTGTAGATGTGTAGCAAAATCGTCCATACTCCTATCGAGCATGGCACGAAGAGTCCTCTCATCAATTTCGCGCGTTATGGTTTCGGAAAGAGCTTTAAAAGTTCGCGGTTTGTCTATGTAAGCTTTGGATTTTAAGTAGCACCATAAAAAGTAGTCATAAGCTGAACATCTGGTGACTGAGGTGACCATTCCACATTCCCAATTTTGCAAATTTGCAATTTTTTTGCAATTGCAATTTGCAAAAGGCAAAGTGTATTGAGGTTAATGCACCGTCTTCGTAGTTCTGGCAGGAACTAATCACGCAACATGGCGAGATAGCGATCTGTGTTAACAAACACTGTTCGTTCGTTTTCACGAAAAAAATACGGTCCAATAATACAAGTTCGAAATACGGCACACCAAATAGTTACATTCTCGGAATGCAGTGATTGATCACGTTTTTTCTTCACATGCATTTTCCATCTTAGCTTGGCATTCAGAGTCATGCCCAGGTACTTTGTTTCGTTGGCTTGTAGGATTATTTTCTGGTTGACTATCACTGATATATAGTTATAATTCTTGTTGGTGAAATTGACATGGATCGACTTCACCTCATTTAGTTTAAAGCGCAATTTCTTTGTCCAATTGGTGACATTGTTGATAGCTATTTGCAGTATCATGGAGAAAAGCAGTATGATTGACAAATATTCCTGTCACTACTCCACTGCTCTTCGGGATATCGCTGGTGTACAGCAAATAAAGGGCAGGTCCGAGAACGCTGCCTTATGGAGAACCCTGCCTTGTGGCACTAGAGCACATAACTTTTTAAGATCTGAATATTCTTCACCATGCTTGACTATAAAGTAACGGCCAGTGATGTATGAATGAAGAATTTGGCTCATTTGTTGTGGTAGATATTTTTATGGCTTTTATTCGAGGCGCTAGTACCACACTCGATCGAATGTTTGGACCACATCGAGGAATATCGTTTCACAGATATTTTTCTCTTCTAGTACTCTCTCGATTACATCAGTAATGCGATGTACTTGATCTATCGTCGAGTGCTTATTGCGGAATTCAAGCTGATGCATTGGAATAACGGATTTGGTTCATTTTCCAATTTTTCGGATTTGGTTCATCTCTAGCGCAATACTCGCTTCATTGTTGAGCTGTTTCTAAATTATTAGCATAGATCTATGACTCAATAATAATAATTATGCCCTTCAAAAAATTATCATGTAAAGAAAGCATATATTTTCCTATGCTTCTGTTTTAAAAAAAAAAAGAGATAAAATAAAACTACAATTTCTAATTTATCAAGCAAAATAAATGAGGGTTTTTCGGATGCCCAGTATCGAAAGTTTTGTTTGATTACCATCCTCGATAAATTAAAATGAGCCTCGACACTCATGAACACGATGTTATCGTCCAGCAATTCCAACAATCTTTTCTGCGAACCTACACCGTCTCACAAAGTCATTTTGTTGCAGTTTTTGGACAACCATAATTTTATACGGATGAAAATGAAGGTCCAAGTGTAAGATTCTGCAAACTAACTTGTTTGATATTTTAAGAGAACGGCGAGAGCCGGTTTCCACCGCTGGTCGCAGCCTTTCAATGTTTTCCGGGGTTCGTACTGTTCGATCTCCTCCCTGTGCAGTCCCAGGTCTCAACGATCTTGTTGTTTGAAATTTATTCGCCGACTTCGTAATGGTATCGCGTTTTGGAGAGCGACCAACGTAAAAATGATTTCGAAATCGTCACTGAATAAGCACAACAGAACAACCAGTTCTGGAACCACGGCTCCATGGCTACTGAGATGGAATCCTGGATCAAGGATTCTCTACACTGCCGCGCGTAATAGTCATTTCAAAAACACCATACCTCCCTCCCGGACCCTGTATATGAAACTGACAACATTTATCGTGGTGTAAAGATGAATTATATTGATACAAATCACTGGAAGGTAATAATAGATAAATAATATTGATAATCCGAGCTGAGCATTGAAAGACAAACGGCCGCAATACAGTAAAAGACACGATAAAATGATAAAAATGATCAATACATATTTGGAAACGTTGAAATATGAAGTCCTACCCCACCCGCCATACTCACCAGACGTTGCTCCCTCTGACTATCATCTGTTTCGATCAATGGCACACGGCCTGGCTGACCAGCCCTTCCGATCTTATGAAGAATTCAAAAATTGGGTCGATTCGTGGATTGCTTCAAAAGACGACCATATTTTTCAACGCGGGATTCGTATGCTGCCTGAGAGATCGGAGAAAGTAGTGGTCAACGATGGACAATACTTTCAATCATAAATTTATAACCAGTTTTTTACAATAGAGCTTTGAATTTTAAAAAAAAATCGGTGGAAACAAAGTTGTATATCTTTTAATAGGTTTATGAAAATAAACTTTTAGCTTTTTAATGTTTCAGATATTTATTATTATTATTCACCTATGGGCCCTGGTGGACCACGCGAAGTACAATTAGAGGCGTTTGTTGTTGTTAGCCTTCCTTTGCGCCCATACTAATTTCATTCTTTCGCTATGAGCTTTTTTCCTTTCGTCAGACCAAGTTGTTCCAGTTTTCCTACATTTTTCTCTCTGACCAACCTTCCAAACGTCAACCTTGTATCTGAAACAGGCTCTATCCTGAATCTTCAATTGCAGCAATCCATTTAATTATTTCTACTTTAGCTCTACTCCTATTTTCATAAAATTCGACTATTTGTCTAGTTAGCCTACTCGGATTCTTCCGTTTTATATGTTCGTAAATCTTAAGCCTTCTCTTTCTCATATCGCGTATATCTGTGTATTGTTTGATTCCTTGTTTTTTTCGAAGTCGGTATGTTGTGCTATTTATTTGTTTGGAGCCTAAGATTTTTCTTAGGATTTTTCTTTCCTTCTTTTCAATGTCCTCGATGCCCCTCTTTCTATTCAAAATGAGCGTTTCTGCAGCATATAGATATTCTGGCTTAATAACTGTGTTGTAATGTCTCAGTTTTCTGTTTTTAGATTGGCATTTTTTGTTGTAAATATTTTGTGTAAGTCTCAATGCCGTTTCCATTTTTTGACATCTACCCTTATTGGCCGCTTTTTCCAAACCATTTTCCATAATTATTTCACCCAAATATTTGAATTGAGAGACTCGTCTCATGTTACCATATTTTGTTTTTAGAAATGGTGTTCTTAGTCTGTTGCAGGTTATGTATTGTGTCTTTTCAAAGGAAATTTGGAGTCCTACCTTTTCTGCTGTTTCTTTTAGGATTTCAATCTGTTTTTGTGCCGTTAACGCCAGACAATCAATTTTGATGTTGGTTCTCCCCAGTTTAATGGACTGGTCAATATTCAAGGCCGACTTTTTTTCACGCCACTCCTGTATTACTTTTTCTAGAACACAGTTAAATAAGAGTGGCGAGAGCCATCCCCTTGTCTCACTCCAGTTTTAATTTCGAAGGGCTCTGAGATGTCACCCATGATTTCATATTTACTATAGATTTTACTATACATATATTTCCCCTTATTAGGATTTTCTCATGAGTAGCTTGAACTGAGTTCAGTTCAGTTCAGTACTAAAATACAAATGAAAGCTGCTCTTATAAATTCTTTAGAATCGCCAAAAAAAAACTGAAAAATAGTCTAGCTTATAAGTATATTTTCACGGATATTTGCTGCTTGCATTAATTTATTTAGAATTCAAACCGGTTTCTAGGTTAAGTGGAGTATTATGTTGCAATTTTCACGTTTGTGCAATAAACCCGGTCAGTCTCCTTTTTTAGATTCTACAAATATTTCACCATTAACGACATTAAACCAAAAATATTTTACGTCATTTTCTTAAATATATATTATAGCTCACATCAGTCACACTTCACCAGTCAACCTACCTATATACAAGAGATTATATCGCGGAATTACACTGAGAGAAAGGCCCAATCTTTATCTTTTACCTGTGTCATTTAACAACGTATCAGGGGATTGACTTAGCTGATTTGAGTCTTAATTGTTTAACTGTACATCAAATGAGAGTCCTCAGAATCAGATTAGAAACAACTGTAATATTGAGAATAACACAAAAGGAAGATATCCTACTTAAAACTATCTAAAAAAAATCAACAGGAAACTTTAATGAGCCTTCTTGTTTGTGTGTTTGTTTAAATTTTATAAATAAAAATGTTTATATTAATCAATAATCTATATACAGGGTGTTAGGTAAACATGCGGCATAAATTAAAGGGGTTATTCCTTGACTTATTCTAAGAATATTTTGTTGTATGATGATTTTTGAAAAACCCCTTTGTTTCGAAGTTACAAGGTGAACAAAATGTATGACATTAACAACATTTTATTATCAAAAAGTACATGTAAAGTTGCTCAATCTACAATAAATGTTCAAAATGACTTCCTCCAGCCTTGATACAAGCATTCAATCTTCTCGTCATTGACTGCCGAACCCTTTCAAACACACCAGGGTCGTTTCTAATTGAGTTACACCCAGCAATTATCCGATTTCGCAAATCATCCAAATTCTTCAATGGAGTAGCGTAAACTAATGACTTCGGATATCCCCAGAAGAAATAATCCAGGGGGTTTAAGTCCGGGAATCGAGCAGGCCATGCGTGTGGCCCACTTCTACCAATCCAGCAATATCCGTATGTTGCTGTTAAAAAATCACGAGCAACCAATCTGAAATGTGGTGGTGCACCATCGTGCATAAACCACATTTCATGCCTTGTTGCCAGTGGCACATCTTCCAGAAACTCAGGCAGCGTTGCTTCCAAAAAGTTGCGATACACCTCGCCAGTAAGTCTTTGTGATAGAAATACCGGTCCAATTAAATAATCACCTACAATTCCAACCCAAACCCCAAACATTCAACGAGAACTAATGTTGAAAACTATCTTCGCATACCTCATGCAGATTTTCATCTGCCCACACATGGTTATTATGAAAATTCCTTATTGCGTTTCTTGCGAAAGTGGCTTCATCGGTGAAAAGAATTTGTGTCAGGAATAGAGGGATGCGAAGTAAAGTTTGCAATATCCATTGACATAATGCAATACGTGGAGGAAAATCAATAGGTGGTAGTGCCTGAACACGTTGAATGTGGTATGGATACAATAAATTGTCCTTAAGAATTTTCCAAACTGTTCAGTGACTCACATTCAAAGTATTTGCAATTTTTCGCGAAGAACTACCAGGCTCTTTCGCTATCATCTCCAGCACATTCTGTTCCAATTGTACCGTTCTTACAGTAAGTGCTCTTCCTGACCCTTCAGTTCGTTTCAATGTGCTTGTTTCACGAAGACGTCGATGAATGTTTTCTAAGATTTTTCGGTCAGGGACATTACGGGCTGGAAATCGTTCATTGTACAATCGCCTAGCTTGTAATGCATTGCCATCAGCAAGTCCATGCATGAAGTGCATGTCAGTCATCTCGGCGTTTGTATACATTATGATCACTATTATTCACTGATCACTAACTATTTAAGACACGTCAAACAGCCAAACGTCACTCAAGCTATGTAAACAAATGCGACCGATGAAATCCACTTACTAGATAAAACAGCCGTTCCAAGCGATCGAGATCGAAAAAAAAAATGTTTGTACTTGATAAACTCATTGACGTACACCCTACTTTTATTTACATTAATGATTTGAACAAATATCGAATATGGTTGTCGCAAATTTTGTTCGCCCTGTATCTTCGAAACAAAGGGGTGTTTCAAAAATCATCATAGGACAAAATATTCTTAGAATAGGAGAAGGAATAACCCCTTGCATTTTTGCCGCATGTTTACCTAACACCCTATATATCATCATCAGCCCAACTTTCACGGTCCTGGGCTTGCCTCTGCCACTCTGGTCCAATGTACTTAACGATGCCATCAATCCATCGTGCTTTCGGTCTTTTTCGCGGACGTTTGCAACCAAGCGGTATCCACTCCAGGATTGCCTTGGTCCATCTGTCATCCCATCGCCTCGCTATATGGCCAGCCCATCTCCATTTCAATCGCTTTACTCTTCCATTGATGTCACAGACTTTCGTTTGCTCCCTGATCTATACGCAGAATTTTCTGTCTCGCCTTTTAATACCAAGCATACATCTTTCCATTCCCCTCTGTGCTACCCGAAGTTTTTGAATTGATTGGGATGTGAGTGTCCAGGTTTCACTTCCGTATGTCATAACGGATAGAACGCACTGATCGAAGACTTTTCTTTTCAGGCAAAGTGGGAGTCTGCTCTTAAACACAATGTTGAACCTGCCAAATGCCTGCCAGCCACATTTAACACGCCGTTCCACTTCCCGGGCGGTATTCCCCTCCATTCAAGTTCCCTGCCCAAGATATATAAAACTGTCCATAATTTCCAAATCCCTTCCTAAAACTGAAATTATTCTGTTCTGAGTGAAGTTATTGAACATAACCTGACTCGTTTTCAGGTTTATTTTCAAGCCAAATGGTTCGCCAGCCTTTTGCAGTTCTTGTATGCGTCTTTGCAGCTCCTCTGGGTCTTGTGAAAGGAGAACGATATCATCTGCAATTCTAAGATGGTTTAAGTTTGAACCATTGATGTTTACACCATCATGTTCCCAATCCAGTTTACGGAATACTTCTTCAAGGTCAGTCGAGAAAAGAATAGGCGATATTGCGTCACCCTGCCGTACACCTCGTTCTACATTAATTCCCTCTTCAAGATGATCAAGGTGAATTGTGATTGTAGCTCCATCATACATTGATCCTAATAGGTTTATACATGCTATATCTACCCCTTAGCTAAGTAGTGCATCCATTATTGCATGCTTATTGCAATCTCATTTAGCACTATCAACATTTGTCCGCTTCTACTGAAGAGTCTAACTGACGTGCACGGGTCGTTGTGCTCGCTTTTACAGTCGACCGGCGACTGCGCAAATTATATCGGGGTAGTTCGGGACTATTTGCGGCGCTCGGCAACGCCGTCGAGCATCCGTTTATTGATTATTTTCCACCTAGCCGCCACGTTGCCGCACTTATTTTTTTTTCAGAAGGAATTTCCATACTTTTGGAATGTTGCTAGCGTCGTTTCTCGTATTTAGCTTCACCCCTTTCTTCTATTTCAAGAGCTTCTCTGATTTCAATATTCGCTATTTTTTTTTAACCGGTGCAAAAATAAAGAAGTTATTAATAATTACAAAAGTTGAAAACAGACCTAACTTTTTGATATTCTCGTTGCGTTCTAAACGCTTAAAGTATTTGGTTAATGCCGATACTGGGTAAGACTAATTTTTTGTATTCTTGTACGATATTTCTTTTGGTACCAGTGGTAATAATTCCTTAATAGTGCGTATTTAATTTTTGGGTACATTCTGCGATTAAAATGTCACATTTTTATGAAAACAGTGAACTACTGGACATTTTACTGGGAGTGCCATTATTATTATTTTACTGGGAGTGCCAGTATATTCTGTTAAGCAATTTTTATATATTGTCTTTGTTCATGATATATTGATTACACACAATAGCCATTGTGGCATATTATATTACCCCATCTAAGTACTAGTGAATTTTACAGTATTCCATATTGTACTGTTTAATGTTATAAGATGGTGAAAAAGGCTGATAATTAAGTTGAGGACATGATAGTTTAAAAAAAGTTGGTTTATGATACAATGTTATTTTCTTTTATTTACTATAACCCTGACAGACGTTTTAAATTGTTTCAGAGAACGACAGGACGAGTCTAGAACTTGTCCCGCAGGCATGACTGACAGCTTTTAGTTCATGATGCCGGCTGCAGATGTCAGCCGTTCCGATTCGAATCGTTCGGACGCCTCTCAGAAACCAAGAGTGTCCTTCAACAGGGACGTCCACGTCAAGAGGATCGGTACGCCGCTGCCCTAATCACATTCATCTCCTAACGCCTATTAACAATTGGTGAGGAAGAATAACCGCCTGTCTTAATTGTATTTAATCTACAGAGCCTTCGTTTAATCCCGTAACACACGCAACTGGTGATTTATTTAAACTTAGAAACTTTTGTTTTTTTTATGTTATGTTAAATTTCCCCTAGATCTGTCATCGAGATTTGTTTGTTTTTATCAGTTTCTATATTTCCTGAACAACAAAAAATACGTTAAAAGCACCTCCTAAACATATTTGATTAATTAAAAGAAATAATTTTATTAATTATAACAACAATATTTTTCATAAAAAATGTTTTCTCTTCTTCAGGACCATACAGGTAAATTATAGGGACAGAAAGTTCTTAAAAGTTAAATTTGCTTCATTTTAGATATGGATAATTGGCCATTATACTTTTTACTAGGCGTGGCATGACATGTGCACTTTTGTTGAAAAGCCTGATTTTAGATTCAGAAAATTCCACTATCCATCCAGGCCCTTATAGGTAAATTCTAGGTTGTTAAGGATTAAATTTGCTTCATTTTGTGTATAAACAAATTGTCATTATACTTTTTCTCTCGACGTGGCATGATATACGCCTTTGAATCGAAATGGCCCCATTTTACATTCAGAAAATTCTACGACCCATTCTGGATCATATGGGCATATTCTGGGGACAGAGGGTTGTTAAGCGATAAATTTGGTTCACTTTAAGTATAGACAAATTGTCATTATACTATTTCACTGGACGTGGCATCAGATGCGCACTTTTATCGAAATGGCTAATTTTACATTCAGAAAATTCTACGACCCATTTTGGACCATATAGGCATATTCTGGGGGACAGAGAGTTGTTAAACGATAAATTTGCTTCATTTTATATATAGATAAATTGTTATTATACCATTTGACTGGACGTGGGATGAGATGCGTTTTTTTATCGAAAGGGCTAATTTTACATTCAGAAAATTCTACGACCCATTCTGGACCATACAGGCATATTCTGGGGACAGAGGATTGTTAAGCGTTAAATTTACTTCATTTTATGTATAGACAAATTGTCATTATACTATTTCACTAGACGTGGCATCAGATGCGCACTTTTATCGAAATGGCTAATTTTACATTCAGAAAATTCTACGACCCATTCTGGATCATATAGGCATATTCTGGGGACAGAGGGTTGTTAAGCGATAAATTTGGTTCACTTTAAGTATAGACAAATTGTCATTATACTATTTCACTGGACGTGGCATCAGATGCGCACTTTTATCGAAATGGCTAATTTTACATTCAGAAAATTCTACGACCCATTCTGGACCATATAGGCATATTCTGCGGACAGAGAGTTGTTAAGCGATAAATTTGCTTCATTTTATATATAGATAAATTGTTATTATACCATTTGACTGGACGTGGGATGAGATGCGCTTTTTTATCGAAAGGGCTAATTTTACATTCAGAAAATTCTACGACCCATTCTGGACCATACAGGCATATTCTGGGGACAGAGGGTTGTTAAGCGTTAAATTTACTTCATTTTATGTATAGACAAATTGTCATTATACTATTTCACTAGACGTGGCATCAGATGCGCACTTTTATCGAAATGGCTAATTTTACATTCAGAAAATTCTACGACCCATTCTGGATCATATAGGCATATTCTGGGGACAGAGGGTTGTTAAGCGATAAATTTGGTTCACTTTAAGTATAGACAAATTGTCATTATACTATTTCACTGGACGTGGCATCAGATGCGCACTTTTATCGAAATGGCTAATTTTACATTCAGAAAATTCTACGACCCATTCTGGACCATATAGGCATATTCTGCGGACAGAGAGTTGTTAAGCGATAAATTTGCTTCATTTTATATATACATAAATTGTTATTATACCATTTGACTGGACGTGGGATGAGATGCGCTTTTTTATCGAAAGGGCTAATTTTACATTCAGAAAATTCTACGACCCATTCTGGACCATACAGGCATATTCTGGGGACAGAGGGTTGTTAAGCGTTAAATTTACTTTATTTTATGTATAGACAAATTGTCATTATACTATTTCACTAGACGTGGCATCAGATGCGCACTTTTATCGAAATGGCTAATTTTACATTCAGAAAATTCTACGACCCATTCTGGATCATATAGGCATATTCTGGGGACAGAGGGTTGTTAAGCGATAAATTTGGTTCACTTTGAGTATAGACAAATTGTCATTATACTATTTCACTGGACGTGGCATCAGATGCGCACTTTTATCGAAATGGCTAATTTTACATTCAGAAAATTCTACGACCCTTTCTGGGCCATATAGGCATATTCTGGGGACAGAGAGTTGCTAAGCGATAAATTTGCTTCATTTTTGTGTATAGATAAATTGTTATTATACCATTTGACTGGACGTGGGATGAGATGCGCTTTTTTATCGAAAGGACTAATTTTACATTCAGAAAATTTTACGACCCATTCTGGACCATATAGGCATATTCTGGGGACAGAGAGTTGTTAAGCGATAAATTTGGTTCACTTTAAGTATAGACAAATTGTCATTATACTATTTCACTAGACGTGGCATCAGATGCGCACTTTTATCGAATTGGCTAATTTTACATTCAGAAAATTCTACTATCCATTCTGGATCATATAGGCATATTCTGGGGACAGAGAGTTGTTAAGCGATAAATTTGCTTCATTTTATATATAGATAAATTGTTATTATACCATTTGACTGGACGTGGGATGAGATGCGCTTTTTTATCGAAAGGGCTAATTTTACATTCAGAAAATTTTACGACCCATTCTGGACCATATAGGCATATTCTGGGGACAGAGAGTTGTTAAGCGATAAATTTGGTTCACTTTAAGTATAGACAAATTGTCATTATACTATTTCACTAGACATGGCATCAGATGCGCACTTTTATCGAAATGGCTAATTTTACATTCAGAAAATTCTACGATCCATTCTGGACCATATAGGCATATTCTGCGGACAGAGAGTTGTTAAGCGATAAATTTGCTTCATTTTATATATAGATAAATTGTTATTATACCATTTGACTGGACGTGGGATGAGATGCGCTTTTTTATCGAAAGGGCTAATTTTACATTCAGAAAATTTTACGACCCATTCTGGACCATATAGGCATATATTCTGGGGACAGAGAGTTGTTAAGCGATAAATTTGGTTCACTTTAAGTATAGACAAATTGTCATTATACTATTTCACTAGACGTGGCATCAGATGCGCACTTTTATCGAAATGGCTAATTTTACATTCAGAAAATTCTACGACCCATTCTGGATCATATAGGCATATTCTGGGGACAGAGGGTTGTTAAGCGATAAATTTGGTTCACTTTAAGTATAGACAAATTGTCATTATACTATTTCACTGGACGTGGCATCAGATGCGCACTTTTATCGAAATGGCTAATTTTACATTCAGAAAATTCTACGACCCATTCTGGACCATATAGGCATATTCTGCGGACAGAGAGTTGTTAAGCGATAAATTTGCTTCATTTTATATATAGATAAATTGTTATTATACCATTTGACTGGACGTGGGATGAGATGCGCTTTTTTATCGAAAGGGCTAATTTTACATTCAGAAAATTCTACGACCCATTCTGGACCATACAGGCATATTCTGGGGACAGAGGGTTGTTAAGCGTTAAATTTACTTCATTTTATGTATAGACAAATTGTCATTATACTATTTCACTAGACGTGGCATCAGATGCGCACTTTTATCGAAATGGCTAATTTTACATTCAGAAAATTCTACGACCCATTCTGGATCATATAGGCATATTCTGGGGACAGAGGGTTGTTAAGCGATAAATTTGGTTCACTTTAAGTATAGACAAATTGTCATTATACTATTTCACTGGACGTGGCATCAGATGCGCACTTTTATCGAAATGGCTAATTTTACATTCAGAAAATTCTACGACCCATTCTGGACCATATAGGCATATTCTGCGGACAGAGAGTTGTTAAGCGATAAATTTGCTTCATTTTATATATACATAAATTGTTATTATACCATTTGACTGGACGTGGGATGAGATGCGCTTTTTTATCGAAAGGGCTAATTTTACATTCAGAAAATTCTACGACCCATTCTGGACCATACAGGCATATTCTGGGGACAGAGGGTTGTTAAGCGTTAAATTTACTTTATTTTATGTATAGACAAATTGTCATTATACTATTTCACTAGACGTGGCATCAGATGCGCACTTTTATCGAAATGGCTAATTTTACATTCAGAAAATTCTACGACCCATTCTGGATCATATAGGCATATTCTGGGGACAGAGGGTTGTTAAGCGATAAATTTGGTTCACTTTGAGTATAGACAAATTGTCATTATACTATTTCACTGGACGTGGCATCAGATGCGCACTTTTATCGAAATGGCTAATTTTACATTCAGAAAATTCTACGACCCTTTCTGGGCCATATAGGCATATTCTGGGGACAGAGAGTTGTTAAGCGATAAATTTGCTTCATTTTTGTGTATAGATAAATTGTTATTATACCATTTGACTGGACGTGGGATGAGATGCGCTTTTTTATCGAAAGGACTAATTTTACATTCAGAAAATTTTACGACCCATTCTGGACCATATAGGCATATTCTGGGGACAGAGAGTTGTTAAGCGATAAATTTGGTTCACTTTAAGTATAGACAAATTGTCATTATACTATTTCACTAGACGTGGCATCAGATGCGCACTTTTATCGAATTGGCTAATTTTACATTCAGAAAATTCTACTATCCATTCTGGATCATATAGGCATATTCTGGGGACAGAGAGTTGTTAAGCGATAAATTTGCTTCATTTTATATATAGATAAATTGTTATTATACCATTTGACTGGACGTGGGATGAGATGCGCTTTTTTATCGAAAGGGCTAATTTTACATTCAGAAAATTTTACGACCCATTCTGGACCATATAGGCATATTCTGGGGACAGAGAGTTGTTAAGCGATAAATTTGGTTCACTTTAAGTATAGACAAATTGTCATTATACTATTTCACTAGACATGGCATCAGATGCGCACTTTTATCGAAATGGCTAATTTTACATTCAGAAAATTCTACGATCCATTCTGGACCATATAGGCATATTCTGCGGACAGAGAGTTGTTAAGCGATAAATTTGCTTCATTTTATATATAGATAAATTGTTATTATACCATTTGACTGGACGTGGGATGAGATGCGCTTTTTTATCGAAAGGGCTAATTTTACATTCAGAAAATTTTACGACCCATTCTGGACCATATAGGCATATATTCTGGGGACAGAGAGTTGTTAAGCGATAAATTTGGTTCACTTTAAGTATAGACAAATTGTCATTATACTATTTCACTAGACGTGGCATCAGATGCGCACTTTTATCGAAATAGCTAATTTTACATTCAGAAAATTCTACAACCCATTCTGGATCATATAGGCATATTCTGGGGACAGAGGGTTGTTAAGCGATAAATTTGGTTAACTTTAAGTATAGACAAATTGTCATTATACTATTTCACTGGACGTGGCATCAGATGCGCACTTTTATCGAAATGGCTAATTTTACATTCAGAAAATTTTACGACCCATTCTGGACCATATAGGCATATTCTGGGGACAGAGAGTTGTTAAGCGATAAATTTGGTTCACTTTAAGTATGACAAATTGTCATTATACTATTTCACTAGACGTGGCATCAGATGCGCCCTTTTATCGAAATGGCTAATTTTACATTCAGAAAATTCTACGACCCATTCTGGATCATATAGGCATATTCTGGGGACAGAGGGTTGTTAAGCGATAAATTTGGTTCACTTTAAGTATAGACAAATTGTCATTATACTATTTCACTGGACGTGGCATCAGATGCGCACTTTTATCGAAATGGCTAATTTTACATTCAGAAAATTTTACGACCCATTTTGGACCATATAGGCATATTCTGGGGACAGAGAGTTGTTAAGCGATAAATTTGCTTCATTTTTGTGTATAAATAAATTGTTATTATACCATTTGACTGGACGTGGGATGAGATGCGCTTTTTTATCGAAAGGACTAATTTTACATTCGGAAAATTTTACGACCCATTCTGGACCATATAGGCATATTCTGGGGACAGAGAGTTGTTAAGCGATAAATTTGGTTCACTTTAAGTATAGACAAATTGTCATTATACTATTTCACTAGACGTGGCATCAGATGCGCACTTTTATCGAAATGGCTAATTTTACATTCAGAAAATTCTACGACCCATTCTGGACCATATAGGCATATTCTGCGGACAGAGAGTTGTTAAGCGATAAATTTGCTTCATTTTATATATAGATAAATTGTTATTATACCATTTGACTGGACGTGGAATGAGATGCGCCTTTTTATCGAAATGGCTAATTTTACATTCAGAAAATTCTACGCTACCCATTCTGGACCATATAGGCATATTCTGGAGACAAACCGTTATTAAACTTTAAATTTTCTTTCTAAATGTTGTGTATAGATAAATTATCATTATACAATTTCACTGGACGTGGCATCAGATGCGCACTTTTATCGAAATGGCTAATTTTACATTCAGAAAATTCTACGACCCATTCTGGACCATACAGGCATATTCTGGGGACAGAGGGTTGTTAAGCGTTAAATTTCCTTCATTATATATATATATATATATATATATATATATATATATATATATATATATATATATATATATATATATATATATATATATATAAATTGTCATTATACCATTTGACTGGGCGTGGCATGAGATGCGCCTTTTTATCGAAATAGCTAATTTTACATTCAGAAAATTCTACGACCCATTTTGGACCATACAGGCATATTCTGGGGACAGAGAGTTGTTAAGCGTTAAATTTACTTCATTTTATGTATAGATAAATTGTCATTATACCATTTGACTGGGCGTGGCATGAGATGCGCATTTTTATCGAAATAGCTAATTTTACATTCAGAAAATTCTACGACCCATTTTGGACCATACAGGCATATTCTGGGGACAGAAGGTTGTTAAGCGTTAAATTTACTTCATTTTATGTATAGATAAATTGATATTATACCATTTGACTGGACGTGGGATAAGATGCGCTTTTTTATCAAAATTGCTAATTTTACATTCAGAAAATTCTACGATCTATTCTGGACCATATAGGCACATATTCTGGGAACACGGGGTTGTTAAGCGTTAAATTTTCTTCATGTTGCGTATAGATAACTTATCATTATACCATTTCACTGGACGTGGCATGAGATGTATAGATCAGTGGTCATTATATTATTTAGTATAGTATCGGGATAAAACAAAGGCTCTGTACAAACATCTTCAAAAGTTTTCAGTACGAAATATGTTCCTTTTCGACTTTTGGAAATGAATGTATGTTTCAGTGTAGATTAGTATGTAATAAAATATTTACTAATTGATGTAGAAAATATCAGGTAATAAAAAAAGTTCATGCGGATTATATTAGAAAGGGAAAAAATACAATTAAATGAATTGATGGGGAAGAAATAGTGGAAGAGTTCCACCTCCCTTAACTCAAGGTCTATAAATTAGGTGACTTTTAAATAAAACACAAATTATTTACATAATTATTCAAATTTATTTTGTTTACTTTTTATATAAAATATCCCTCTCTCATTGCAATACACTTATTCCAACGTTTTTTTCTGTCTTCAAAACAGTGTTTGCTCATAAATTGCTTCTATGGGATCAAAACGACGTCCCCGATGTGTGTTTATTTAAGTGAAGGGATAGGAAAAAATTACACCGTGCCATGTCTGACCAATATGGTGCTTGTCGAACGGTATTAAATTTTTGATGACTTTTGATCGGTTTTGACGGGTTTTTTCGGCTTAGCAAGATACTCGCTTGATTGTTGAGTTATTTCTGGATTATAAGGATAGACCCATGTGTTATCATCAGTAATTACATCGATTAGAATGTCATCACCTTCAACACGATGATGTTTGAAAAAATTCAGACGAATCTAAATTGATTTAAAAATTAATTGAATTGATTCATGTTATATTAGTAATATGTAAAATGTATCTAACACTTAGTCGGTGATTACTCAGTACAAGATTCTTGATTTTGGGTCAAGTTTTCTTCATCCATTGACTTGGAAGGTCTCCCTGAACGAGGTTCATATTCAACAGCTTCCCTACCATCAATAAAGTCCTTGTACCGGTTCTAAACTTCTTTTTCTGAATGCATGAGCACAAGAAATTTCGTTTTTTAGACTAGATTTAATGGAAATTTTTGCTTGCTAAACGTGTCCATTTTATCATTTTTTTAACTATCACAAAATACCTTATAATTTCTAACTTAACAAGTAAAATGATATAACACTGCTGTCAAATGTCAATACCGACAATTGGTTGTACTAATACGTGAAGCGCGCGAATTTTTAAAATAAAAGTCACCTGAAATGAAAATCAATTATTATATCGTCATCAAATGAAAAAAGAAATAGTCGAAGAAGAACTTTAGAACTAATATATCTTCGGATATCTTTTTTCTAGGACTTTAACCAACGTTTTTCAACAGATTCAAATCAATAGTCACATTTTCTGTTATTAGAAATCAGAAAGAGATCTTGTAATTACAGAGATGTCCGCATGTACTTTTTTTATTACTTAATATCGTTTTGCTTATTTAAACAAACAAAAACGTAAAACAAAAAAAAACATAATTTCTAATCAACCTATATTTGTCATGTACAAATTTAAATTGCTCTAATTTTTTAAATAAAGCGTATCCATCAAGTATATCCATCTATAAATTTAATAAGAAAACAAACGATAATAAGTTTTGTGTAACCATAATAAGATAAACTTAATCGGTACTTTTGTTTGTCGAGATTTGCATTTCTGCGTAGGTGAGTTTTAATACATTTTTAATAGCTTCGCGAAAGGTATTCGCAAACTGTATAGAAACAATAATGGAAAATACGATTCCAATCAAAACAAGCGGCATTCTTTATGCATCTGAATCAATTAGTTTTATAATGCGAATATTGTGCAAGTATAACACATATTTTGATATATTTTTTTGAATTTTAGAAGGTGTCGTTCTATTTCTGGATATGTAGAAAGGTATTGTTAATTTTTAGAACCCCAATTGCAAGACAATTATTGACCTATTAATGATTTTTAGAAATATATCTACAGTTCGTGGACTAGTATATTAAATTAGAGTTTAAGTCCGGATATTATGAGCATTGGTTAGTTGCTTGACCGGGAGAGAGTCCCACCTATCCCTTACATTGGAGGGCACATGCTTCGTCTGTTGGTTGTTAGACTCATTAGGGTAAAGGACATATGTCTCTCGCCAAGAATAGGGAGTCCCTCTCCACAATCAAACAACCCATATTTTCGCCAACTTCTCGTCGGATGGCTTATTCATGGAGTTTTTTTTACTTCTTTGGGCACAGTCAAATATATATATATATATATATATATATATATATATATATATATATATATATATATATATATATATATATATATATATATGTTGGTTGATGACTGGAGACGAATCCCACTCATCCCTTCAACTGGATGGCACATGTTTCGTCTCTTGATGTTTAGATTCTTCAGGGTACCTCCACATGCTTCCCCATCAAGAACAGGGAGGCCCTATCCACAGCCAATAACCAATGTTTTCGCTGACTTCCCGTCGGATGGCGTATATATGCAATGTCAGATTTTTTTGAACTGCGTCCAATGAGACAACTGTAATTGAGTGTCATCATACACCGAAGATGATGATGATGAGTACGATCAACATCGTACGATGATGAGTGGTCCGATGATGGACGTAGTCCAAAGAAATCTGACATTGTATATATATATATATATATATATATATATATATATATATATATATATATATATATATATATATATATATATATATATAACCTAACCAAGGGCTAAAAAACAATAATTTTGAAGAAAATTGCGTATTTAAATATAAGATAATTAGACAAATTTGTAAAAAATTGGTTTGTTAAAATAATATTATTTTATTTAATACAAAAACATAACTAAACCCAAGCTTCAGGAATAGACTTCCAAATTACGAGCAAACCAGCTTTAGATTTATTTTTTAAAGCTCTTGGATTTTCCTAGCGATAAACTAAGAGAGATACACAGTCACATACAAAGTTTGAGTCACCAGCTGCAGTCCCGTCTTTTGCATCTTCTTCCAGAACAATCCAGTTTCATCCACGTTGAATGCAGTTTATCTAGTCAATTCTATTGGAACCAGTGGTGTGAAATACGAAACTTGAAAAGATTTACCACTAAACACCAAATCACTTTTTTTGAACTGCTCGACGCACGTTTCGCTAACCATGTTAGCGTTATCAGGAGAAGATTTAATACCACCACAGGATAGATATTAGTAATTTAAGACTAATTAAAAGTGTTCATAATAATAGGGCTTTGGATGAATATGAAGGCATTTAAATAGAAAAAATGTAAGAAAATCATGAACTGAGATAAAGGACCTATCCCTTTCAGTTAACTTTTTCAGTTATTAATGTAAAGCTTATCAAACTTCACGGTTCATAATTTGCACACGCTTCGTTAGGTAGGGTTTTCATATAAATTGAACATAATTTAGTTTTAGGAGTAGATTGTTTCGTTAAATCGAATGTTTTAAAGATTTCGTCTTTGGGCGCCTACCCAGCTTCTTCATTTAATCTCTCAACAAATGTATTTAGCTTGAGAGCACACCATATTCTGATCAATAGAACAGTTTTTCGCTCTTACTTGATTATCAAACCATAATTTCAGCATTGTTTCCATCTCAGCGATAATACCTCGACGTTTACGAATGATTCTTGAATTTAAAGAATGAGAATTTTTCGCAACTCCAACAAATTTTTTTTCTATTTTCTATATTTGTTCTGATTATATCTTCGATTCTGGTACGTCAAACTGGTTTACCAATTAATAAACTTTTAGTTTTGTATCGAAACCCTTGATAATGTTTAGTTAACAGTCCAAATATAATGTTTTTCTTTTCTTATTTGACGCAGAGAATCAGTTTTATTTCGTTTAGATGACATAGTTGTTTTTAAATTATATAATAAAAAGCCGATCGAAAGTGTAGGAGAAGCGGGAAGAACATTCCCGCCTAATTAAAAAATCTCATAAGTCGGGTCTATATATAACAAACCTTGATAAACAACCAGCACAGAACTGGCAAGAATTGAAACAAAAAATTATTAGAACAGCCTTAAAATTGGTCCTTTTACAAAAGCATAGAAAACATCCGTGGTGGGATGAAGTTTGCGAGCAAACAGTATTAAGCCGAAGTAAAGCATTCAAAGATTGGAACAATCCAAAAACAGCAATAAATTATAATATCTTTTTGGAAGTAAGAAAAGAAACATCGAAACTAATTAGACAAACTAAAAGAAAATATGAAAACAATCAACTTAATGAAATAGAAAAAGATTTCCAAAAAAATAACACCCGAAACTTTTACAAAACATTTAAAACTAAATTAACTGGCTCTCAACTACAAAGTCTTTGCTTCCAAAAGGAAAACGGACAGTTAGCTCTAAATAACCAAGACAATTGCAAAGAACTTGCGAAATATTTTGAACAACTACTAAACTGTCCTGAGCCCTTAAACAAATTACCAGCACTAAACCCTAAACAAACAAACCCAGATTCATTACCACCGAATGAGGATGAAATAATTAGGCAAATCAAGCGACTTAAAAATAACAAAGCTTCTGGTGAAGATGGAATCACTGCTAACATTTTGAAATTCGTTGGCTCAGGTACAATCAAGGAAATAACCAAAATTCTACAAGAAGTTTGGCGAACCGAAAGGATTGCGGAAGAATGGAAAGATGCTCTAATCCATCCACTACACAAGAAAGGAGATTCCAAGCAGGTTTTCGACCGGGCAGATCCTGCCCTGAACTATCCTGAATTTAAAGTTGATCCTAAGACATCAAAAACTGTACAATAAAAATCTCGTCTGTAGATTTGTGGATTTCAAAAAAGCATATGATTCTATTGACCGCGAATCTTTATTCCAAATTTTGAAAGAACAAGGATTAGATCTGAAAACGCTGGCAATTATTAAAGCAACATTAACTAACACAAGGTCAAAAGTTAAATTCATCAATAACATCTCAGAGTCCTTTGAAATTAAAACTGGAGTAAGACAAGGGGGTGGACTCTCGCCACTCTTATTTAACTGTGTTCTAGAAAAAGTAATACAGGAGTGGCGTGACAAAAAGTCGGCCCTGAATATTGACCAGCCAATTAAACTGGGGAGAACCAACATCAAAATAGATTGTCTGGCGTTTGCTGATGATCTAGCAATTTTGGCTCAAGATATATTAACGGCACAAAAACAGATTGAAATCCTAAAAGAAAAAGCAGAAAAGATAAGACTCCAAATTTCCTTTGAAAAGACACAATACATAACCTGCAACAGACTAAGAACACCATTTCTAAAAACAAAATATGGTAGCATCAAACGAGTCTCTCAGTTCAAATATTTGGGTGAAATAATAATGGAAAATGGGTTGGAAAAAGCGGCCAATAAGGGTAGATGTCAAAAAATGGAAACGGTATTGAGACTTACACAAAATATTTACAACAAAAAATGCATATCTAAAAACACAAAATTTAGATATTACAGCAGTTATTAAACCAGAAAGAGAGACATCGAGGACATTGAAAAGAAGCTCAGAAAAATCATAAGAAAAATCTTAGGCCCCCAAACAAATAAATGCCACAACATACCGACGATATGAGAAAAAGAAGACGGAAGAAGTTTTACGGATACATAAAACGGATGAATCCGAGTAGGCTAACCAGACAAATAGTCGAATTTTATGAAAATAGTAGTAGAGCTAAAGTAGAAATAATTAAATGGATTGCTGCAATTAAAGAGGGCCTAAGATCAGTAAATATTACACAAAGTGAAATTCAACATAGAGGCTGTTTCAGACACAAGGTTAACGTTTGGAAGGTTGGCTAGAGAGAAAAATGTAGGAAGACTGGAACAACTTGGTCTGATGAAAGGAAAAAAGCTCATAGCGAAAGAATGAAATTAGTTTGGGTGCAAAGGAAGGCTAACGACAACAAACGCCTCTAATTGTACTTCGCGTGGTCCACCAGGGCCCATACGTGAATAATAATAATAATAAATATAAAGATATTTTTTATTCTATAAAGTTGGAAAATTACTAGCGAAAAATAGAAAAATCCTTGGTGGGAATCATTCTACCATAGGAAACTGTGTATAAGAACGGTTCGAAAATAACTAAAAAAACTAGATGGTACATATCCTTTGCCACAATTACCAAATTTCAAGTCTTCGGCTTAAAAACTCGTTTTTTTTCTATAAGATTTGCTCGTACCTTCTTAAATCAAAAATTATTTTTGGTAATGAATGTTAGTTGTGGAATGGTTTCCCGTGAAACCTGAATAGCACTTTTCTTGATTGCATTCTTGCATTTATCTTGATTTACTATATTATAATTTACTTATTATATATATACATGGTGTTAATGAAATACTAATTTTTTTTGGCAAATTCTAAGTCACAAAATAACACAAAACTGTCATGCAAACATGGATTCGGAAATCCTTTTTAATTTGAAATTTAAATATTTTGGTTTTTAATTAATAAATAATACTTCATTTGGAAATATTTGCTTTAATACAGAGAATATCTTAACATTTTTTTTTTGGTTGTAATTCCTAAAGGAGATCAACCACCTCCAACAACGTTGACCTGGGAAGTATGATATTATATTTTCATTTAATGTCTTTTGATGTAAGCTTCTGTGTATGAAATTTAATAAAAACAGTCCTTCAGAGAGCCCTCTCATTTTTCAAATTCTTATCGAAAAACCTTTTATGCTAATAGAAACCTGTATGTTAAGTTAAAAGTCAAGTTTGCTATGAAATCGAGACAGAGACGAAAAAATGTCAAGATACACTTTTTGTATAGAGTAATATTGTGTGTTGAAAAATGTATTTAAATTTAATTTTGAACAGGACTGTACTACTTATTTTTTAAATTAATTTATAGGTAAAATCCTATAACTCCGCCACTGGCTGCTTGTACGACTTGATATTCTCTCAGATGATGGCAACCGGAAGGCTGATGATGTGTATTAAATTTGGTTACAATACTTTTCTTTATGCGGAAGATATAAATTAAAAAAGAAAAAGAAATAAAACGTCAACCCCCTGTATGTCGAACATGAAGGATTTCCAGACCCTTGTTTGTATGACCCTTGTTCGTATATATATATATATATATATATATATATATATATATATATATATATATATATATATATATATATATATATACGCCCAACTGTCAACCAACAGAGCCAACACTTTTAAGAAAATTTCACCAAATTAAAATCAAAATTTCCGAATGACAAAAAAGCATCATAATATATAAAATACCGTGCAAAGATTGCGATGGAATGCGAACAAGTACGACAAAAAAAAGCTCACTTTTGAATTTGAGAGCCCATCAATTCAATCAACATAAAAAAAGAATTTCTCGAAATGATCGAAATTCAAAAAAACAAAAATTGCATCAACTCAAAGACTGACACGGAACAGCTCGATAAAATCTATTATAACATATTAAAACAATAATAATAAAGCAATTTTCTAAATAAAATGATAATAAGAAAAAAAAATACTAAAATAATAATTATAAAAAAAATTATGCGTCCACGGTGGATCAAGAAACGTACAGTTGATAGTAGAAAACAATTTCAAACGATACGGCCTTGATATAGGTCGAGTTGCTGTCGCTAATACCTCTTAGTTTATACCAAAATAATAAACAACAAACTAAATGTTTTTTCGGCTCTTTTGGCTGTTACGTGGAGTGTAATGTCGATTAGTATTATTAGTGTTTATAAAGTTAAATGTTATAAATGTTTATAAAGTGATAAAAACCTAAAAACAATGTTTAAAATATATTGACAAACATTGTGTATGGAATACCTGCAATGGGTAAGTTTTAAAAAAAAATAAAATGTAATATTAGAGTACCAACAGCAACAATATTTTCTTAGAAAACAATTTTGTTCGTGACCAAAACGTTAAATAAAAACAAGAAGACAAAAAAAACCTGAAGGAAATTAAACCAAAAAAAAATTATATATGTATATATATATATATATATATATATATATATATATATATATATATATATATATATATATATATATATATATATATATATATATATATATATATATATATATATATATATGTATATATATATATATATATATATATATATATATATATATATATATATATATATATATATATATATATATATATATAGGGTGTTAGGTAAACATGCAGCAAAAATGCAAGGGGTTATTCCTTGTCCTATGATGATTTTTGAAAAACCCCTTTGTTTTGAAGATACAGAGCGAACAAAATTTGGGACAACCATATTCGATATTTGTTGAAATCATTAATGTAAATAAAAATAGAGTGTACGTCAATGAGTTTATCAAGTACAAAAATTTTTTTTCGACCTCGATCACTATCTAGTAAGTGAATTTCATATGTCGCATTTGTTTACATAGATTGAGTGACGTTTGGCTGTTTGACGTGTCTTAAATAGTGAGTGAAGTCTTCTATCATAATGTATACAAACGTCGAGATGACTGATATGCACTTCATGTATGGACTTGCTGATGGTCATGCATTACAAGCTAGGCGATTGTACAGTGAACTATTTCCAGCCCGTAATGTCCCTGACCGAATAACCTTCGAAAACATTCATCGACGTCTTCGTGAAACAGGCACATTGAAACGAACTGAAGGGTTAGGAAGATCACTGACTATAAGAATGGTACAATTGTAACAGAATATGTTGGGCATGATAGCGGAAGAGCCTGGTAGTTCTACGCGAAAAATTGCAAATACTTTGAATGTGAGTCACTAGATAGTTTGGAAAATTCTTAAGGACAATTAGTTGTATCCATACCACATTCAACGCGTTCATGCACTACTACCTGTTGATTTTCCTCCACATATTGCATTATGTCAATGGATATTGCAAACTTTACTTCGCATCCCTCTATTCCTGACACAAATTCTTTTCACCGATGAAGCCACTTTCGCAAGAAACGCAATAAGGAATTTTCATAATAACTATGTGTGGGCAGATGAAAATCTGCATGAGGTAAGTGAAGATCTCGTTGAATGTTTGGGTTGGAATTGCAGGTGACTATCTAATTGTTCACCCTGTATCTTCGAAACAAAGACGTTTTTCAAAAATCATCATACAACAAAATATTCTTAGAATAAGTCAAGGAATAACCCCTTTAATTTTTGCCGCATGTTTACCTAACATCCTGTATATATATATATATATATATATATATATATATATATATATATATATATATATATATATGAAATGTTAGATTTTCTTGGACAGTGTCCAATAACAACATCTAAACATCAAGAGGCGAAACATATGCCCTCCAATTGAAGGGATGGGTGGGGCTCGTCCCCAATCAAACACCTACAATATACAATATACAGGGTGTCCGGAAATAACGTCGAAATATTTTGAGAGGTGACTCTAGGGATTAAGACATAAAAAAAGTCTATAAACATACCCCCAAAAAACCCCTTGCTTCTCAAAGAGGCTAGAGCCCCTTAAAGGAGGAACTCTGAAGATGGTTTTTTCGCATATTTTCGAAACGCTTTATGGAAAAATTAAAAATCTAGACTATATTGCGTAAATGGTCCAGTTTTATGAAACGTCAAATACAAAGATTAAGAGCGACAGTCGTCTACTTAATGATTAAGATGCCTTTCGATATCCATGTGATGGTACATCGATTTAGAAAAAGTAATTTTCCTGTAAAACGGTCTATCCTAACGAGATGAAATAAGAAGACGTTTTTTACCTAAAAATCTTTGCGATTCAATAATTTGATTTAAAAAAATTAAAAAATATTACCAACAAAAAAGTTATGGCAGCATTTACCAAGGACATGCCCCAATGTGACGCCCCTGAATAAAATATTCAGGGGCAGATTTTCAGGCAAAAATTATTAATACAAAAAACGTTTTTCCATTCCAACTTATTGAAGTATGCCGAATTTCACGAATTTAGCATAAACCATTTCGAAAATATTGCGAAAAACCCATCTTCAGAGTTCCTCCTTTAAGGGGGACATTTACAATTTTCAATTTACAAATTCCTATACATTTTTTTCCTACGCTCCCAAAAAGTTCTCTTGATCGGACATCGATAAAATGAACTGGTTACGAAAAAAAAGAAATTTCTTCAATAAATATGGGGTTTTGCATTGGTTATCTTCATAAAATTCCTTGTTTGTTGCTTCGATTTCCGAAGGGCGTCCGTTATGAACCCGTGTCTCCATAGAGTAGGCCGTAGGAAAAAAAGTGTATAGGAACTTGTGTATATATATGGGTCCCATTAAGGATGGATCGCGGCCGTATCTTGAAAACTATTTATCCCACAGCTTTGGGGGAAAAAAAATTGTACTAAAAATGATCATGAGAAATTCGCCAAAAATATTTTTAAGCTTCTAAAACGACCGTAAGAGGGCGTGACGAGCTAAACATTTTTTAAAAATCATTTGTTTTGTGTATTTTCAAGTGTTAACCGAGTAAGAAAAATTCTCAGTTATAAATAGCAAACTGGCTGGAGTTTCCAAATCGTTGGATAGGACGGGGTAGTTTATTTTCGTGGCCGGCGCGCTCACCGGATTTGACAGTCCTCGATTTTTACTTGTGGGGAAGACTAAAAGACCTTGTTTTTCAAACTCGTCCTACCACACGAGAAAACATGATTGAAAGAATTCAAAATTCAATAACCAGCATTTCAAGAGCGGAAATTGAAGCTGCCGTTTTTAGTACTCGTCGAAAAATAAATCTTTGCATTTCTAAGGATGGAAGGCATTTTGAACATTTAGAAAGGCGTTAAAGTTCAGATTCTGTTAATTATTAGACTGTTGTGCTGTTAATTTTATTTGACTGTTGTTATTATTATTATCTTCGTTGTTGGCCCGTTGGTCTTTAAATACGCTCCAAATTAATATGGCACGAAGAATTTGGACCAGTCCTAAGCCTGGGTGAAGGAAGGCAAACATTAGGTTAATATTTTTTTTAACTTAATGCAAGTAGTAGTGAAATAATAACTGATTTTTTCAGAAAAATCGAAATATCGCTTGACATGTCAGAGATATCAATTTCGGGTTTTCACTGGATGATTCCTCTTTAAATTACCTTTCTAGCCATGTAATAAAAGCTATACCATTCCATTTGCAAAAACTGAACAAAACTTCAAAAAGCTATTGTTGAATGTAACGCCACCTCGCGGTGTTATTTATACACTAAATAATGTATCTCCCAGATTATCTGATTGTCCCAGCAATTGCCTTTTAAATGAATCCAAATTGAGGAAAATCGGTTAAGGCAAACGTACATTAGACGACTTTTTATCTCAATAGGTAAAACTCCCCCCTCCCCTCTATTCGTGAAATTACGACAAAATGTCATAAAACAAAGTTGTAGGAGACAGTTTGCTAATGATACCTGAGAATTTTTCTTACTCGGTTAACCCCTGAAAATACACACAAAAAATGTTTAGCTCGTCATGCCCTCTTGCGGTCGTTTTAGAAGCTTAAAAATATTTATGGTAAATTTCTCATGATCATTTTTAGTACAAGCTTTTTTTCCCCAAAGCTGTGGGATAAATAGTTTTCAAGATACGGCCGCGATCCATCCTTAATGGGACACCTGGTATATATAATGTATTGGGACCCTAAAAAGTCTCTATGCATCCAGAGTTCTAGCAAAATGTAAGCATATCAAGAACGTATCAAGCCCGTTGATGATTGTTGTCGATTGGCCCTGGTAACCACAATCACGTTCTTAATCGTCGATTTAAGTTTACTTTTACGTTTTGTAATCTTGAACGCAAATACGTATATCGAACAAAGAGCAGAACCGTTAGAAATTTAAGAAAAAGTTTGCCCGGCCGGTCAGAAACATGCGAGCGTGTGTTATACGGCAGTCGATTAATAAATTTATGCGCCAATGAGTCGTTTTGCATGACAATGAGCTGAAAGAATTAAGGATCTTGTTTTAGACACGTGAAATGCAAGTGTGTGCTCGATTCCAGCAAGGTTTTCACCAGCGTGTATTGAAATAGGTTAAAAAAAATCGTTCTCATATCTTAAAAGAAAACATATTTAAATTCTTAAAAGTATAAATATAAGAAATTGTTTTTATGGTATATAAAATACTTATTTAGATTTTTTACATGTAATAAAGTTTCATCGTTGCTATTTTACCACTTCATAAACATGGATAAAGCTGTATTTACACAATGAAAAACTGAAAAAATTACATTTTACATTACATGTAAAACAATGGAGGTTGGAATAGTGATTCCTTTTTATATGTATTTATAATAAATGTTATACGGGGGTTGCTATTTATCTTTTCGTAAATAATAAATAAAAACATATATTTATCATTGAAATTGTTGATGTTGAATTGATTCAAATGTACGCCCGTTTGCATACAATTGAATCAATTTTCACAGTATTTGTTGCATTCCGATGGAGGTATCTCCAAAACATGCATTTTGGACACATCAAGTTTAGTCTTTTCGGGCGAGAACAAAAAGAAATCATTGGATGCCAAATCAGGACTCTACGGTGGGTAACCCATCAATTCGATGTCGTAATCGGTGAATTATTGAGTTGTTCGGTCCGATGTGAAGAATAATCCTGCACCGATAGTTATTTTTTATTTCTACAAAGACTTCTGGCAAACAAATGGTTGTGTACCATTCAGAATTGACTGATCCAGGATTCTCTAGTGACATGGTAGCCACATGCCTATTTATTCCAAAAAAAAAACAGGCGACCATTTACTTCAAAGTGTTTCTTACGCGAAAAACTTTTGTTGGCTTTGGATCATTTTGTAGGCTCCATACAGTCGGCTGCTG
Source organism: Cosmopolites sordidus (assembly GCA_031761425.1). Classification (NCBI taxonomy): domain Eukaryota; kingdom Metazoa; phylum Arthropoda; class Insecta; order Coleoptera; family Curculionidae; genus Cosmopolites; species Cosmopolites sordidus. The sequence continues at coordinate 554,023 of JARFXV010000840.1, read as the reverse complement.
TTTACTTCCGGGCTCCAAGATTCCAGATCCAAGATTCGTCAACTATAGTTCATTCAGGGAAAAAAATGGTTGTACGTCATAAAAATCTATGACGCGCTCCCGTTACAATGTTGCCACATCAACTCCAAAATACCCAGACTTTGGCTTTTGTACGATCGATAAAACTGTAATTAAAAAAGTAAAGCGAATTTTTTTTTCTTTCAAAGTTTCAAACAAAAATCTATTTCGAAACCAGTACTTGTGAACATAGCATAGAAGTTTAATTATTCTGTGTCGCTAAAACAACTTTCAGCATCTGAATCGCTGTCCAAGTAAATTATTAGGAGATTAACTTCTAGTCTATCAAATACTCTTTCATCGTTCGACCATCTTTCAATCTCTTCTTCTGTATGTCTGCTTCTGTATGCTGTTCATCCAAATCTGTGGTATAACTATTGATAAAGCTTCTTTCTACATATCCAAACAGTTATCAATCGTTCTTTCGTCTCGACCTATATGACGATTGTAATAATTTTTGGCCACCCCCCATATTAATTCTATAGGAGTGAATATGCAATGATAAGGGGAAAGACGTTACACTTTGTGACCATACTCTTCAGCCATATGATATCCCACATATTCCTTTTAAGGCTTGACCCTTTATAACAACATTATAAAACACAAACTTGTCCCTTTAATTACTGCTTACCGAATAACGATTTGTAGCAGTTCACGTTTCAACATAGTGTTTTAAAAAGGAAGATTATGTTCCCTCAGCCATTCTGCAATTTTTGGTTTTGTCCATGCACTAGTTGGAGATTTATCCATCAGTGTACAGTGATATAATGCATTATCCATGACAATAACTGATGGCTCCTACAAAATTTTCAACAGCTGGTTTTCAAACCAAAACACAGGGTTATCTTGATTCATTTCTCCATGATCATCGCCTTTTGTTTTAGAAGACAAGACTAATTCGGCCTTTGGATTAAAGCCATTCTTATTAATGTCTGAATAATTGTAGCGTGTTCATGTTATTTTTTCTTTATTTGAGTTTTTCGCAACGATCTAAAACTCAAAAAATTTCAAAAATATCTGTTCTTATGTAAATAAAGAATGACTGGGTAAACGGAGACAAATTTCTCAGTGATTCTTTTTTGTAATAAATTTGCCTTACGAACAAAATTTTAAAAATATAAAAATATATATACAAACTTTTAACGTCAACGTTTCAGGAAGTATTCTCCCCCGTTTTCAGAACGAATCTAAAAATAAATTTTATTAATTTCTATAAATTCTGAAAAGATGGGAAGTAAAGGCTGTTCAGCGACTGGACGTACAGCTTAACGTGGGTACCGAACCACGGTTATCAGCTACCGACAAACCCAGGCCAGCACCCCCCCTCAGGCTATCAACCCTTGGTTATGCGCCTACCCATGAGTCTATCAGGAAGTCCAACCAACGTGCCAAGTGACCAACGATTCTTTTAATACCGTTTTGAAATTATTCCAATTGATTTTATGACCCGATTCCATTTGTCAACATGCTTTCAATATTAACCGTTTGTTCTGAAATAGTTCAATAAAATTTCATAAAAATACAATATTACCATGTAAATCTACTCCCTTTTTTTCATATATTTTGTATATTTGATTGCGAACTGAACCCACATCAAGATGATCTAGATTAATTACTCCTTTTGGATGGAGACGCTTTTTCTTCGGTGATTTTGAGATTTCGCTATTCTTCAACTTTTTCGAAATAACTGTCAGTACTAATATTTAGTGCAGCTGAAACTCGTTTAAAAAACTCCAGTTAACCATGATACCTACTAAGTTATTAATACATGCCTCTCTCACAGCGTTTAATGGCAAAAGAGGAGCCCCATTATCTCGTTTCTGTTCAGAATAACTGATAAGTGACGAGATAAGTTGCTTACATAGGTTGCTTAACGCTTTTGGTATTTTTTTGCAATTATAATCGCAGATTTTTTACTAAAAAACTGACAAGAACAGAAACAAAACCAGAAAATAGTTAAAACAGTAAAGAATACAGTAAAAATAATTCAAAACGTTTGAAGGTACAGTTCAAAAACGATCAGAATATGAAAAAGCCACATTCGACGAAGAAAGTGAATTGATCCACAGGCTCGCCGTATTTTTATCCTATTCTAACAGGATTAGAGAAAGAAGGAAAGAGAGTGCTTCGAATTTTAAATCATTTTTTCTTTCTTATGGATTTAAATTGGCAATAGATTTCTCTAAATTGATGACGTGCAATTTTTTTGGCTGATTGTCAAATTATGTGGAATCCAACACATACATTGTTTTCACTACTAAATGTTCATGTAAAATTTTGTGTATACTCAGCGTATTAATGCTCAAGGATGCTTCTGTTTTCTGGCACAACAACCATTTTGGGCGGGCGCACTTTTTTAACTTTTAACGACGATCACGACTGAATTCACTAAACCAGTGATATAGAGTGGTTTTAAATAGTACTTCTCCGGCGAATGTCGAAGTGATTTTATCGATGCACTGTCGTTGAGATAATCGACGTCGAAAGTCGCAGTAAATCATCACTCTAAAATGTTCATGAGTTAATTCCATTTTTCGACTGAGATACTGAGAATAACGTCCGTATGACGTTACGAAACGTGACGAAAACGTTCTGAGTATGTATACAGTCAACAATGTCAAACTTTACAATGTATATGTCAGGAGGATACATAAATAACAACCCTCGTATAAAAGGCAATGCCTCAAATGTTGCTTTTCGCCCAACATCACGTAAACAACAGATTTTTCAGGTACTATTTACAGTAGGCTCATATATTATATGTCGTTTTTAAGTATATTTTAAGTATACGATAGTAAAAAACTCCAATTCAAATACGTAAAGTTGATGAAACGTTGAAGACCTAATAGTTAAACACAAACAACTATAATAAAATGCACTTAAACACCGTATAGATCATGTATAATAAAATACGAAATAAATGTCATAAATTATATGTTTTTAGTTAAAAAGAAACCGCATCAATAAAAAAAATTAAGAAAACACAAAGATACTGTGAAATCAGCAGGACAAAACCACCTGACGCGACACCAAGCAGTTATTTCGTAAACCGTCAATGATATATGATGCTCATCGCGCCATATAAGGTCCGACAAGGAGCTCTCCTGACCTTGATGAGACGTTTTAAAACTGCCTAGGCCCACAAATACACTGACATCTCTTTCAGACACAGACCGATCGAGATACACAACTTCCAACGCATTTTTTGTTTGTTTCTTTTATGGCATCAGCTCTCAGTAACATTAATGTTAAATTAATATAGACTTCAATCTTTGATATTATACAATGACGTGACTGAATGAGTTTATGAAGAAGAATGAAGAACAGATCGCAGGATATGCAGGTGAACAAATCATTGATGATATGCCAGGGTCTTCGAGGAGCTTACTGGCACTTTTAATTGACTCATCAGTGTACAAAAGCCATTTTGAAACAAAGATCGCATGCCTTTTCTTCGGGAAAAAAACATCGAGGTTCTCCACCCACACATTTACCTCATTTTGGTCAGCGCCACTTTTGACCGTACTCAAAATTTTTTCCTATTACATTTATTAGATGTTTCGAAACCCTTTATACTCAGAGAAAGGCTTGGTTAGAAACCCTGTGTACTTCATGCAAAGGTTAGTACACTGTCATGTCTCTCTCTCTCTCTCTTTTCTCGTTTCTTTTCGGATTCCGAATGCCTTTTTGTTTGATCAGCTACGAAAGTAGTAAAAGTTCTCGGGTTTACACAGAGATGGCGTAAGTGTAACCAAGTTACTATTATATGACATATAAAAAGGATTATATTCTACTTTAATAAATTTTCATTCAAGTTCTTAATTTTCGACGGTAAAATGTGTAATTTAGAACTCAAAGCTCAAGACCATCGTTTGTGTCCTACGTTGAGGGAATTGGTTTAAAAGCAATTGCAACTTGACTCCGAATTGCGGATTGTACGCCGGTGACATCATTTATGCAAGGGAATAATTCGATGAGAAAATTTGAAAATTTTGAATGATTTGACACCTTCAGATTATTTTCTTTGGATAGATCAGCAACTATTGACGCCTTGAAGCCAACTCGGACAATTGTGCACCTAAAATCCCAATTGCTCGAAAAAGCAGTTGGAAATTTGCCAGAAGAAACCTCGGTGGACATTTATCCAAAATTATTTAAACAAATAATTACATAAAATAAATAGTTTCAAGTCATCTAATTTGGTTGTTGTTGTATTTGAATTTAAAGTTGGGACGCATTAAAAAAATCAGCCCATTTTGCGTTTCTCTGTCCATATTATTCTAAATAATCCTTATGAATACTTTTCGTGAATAAATCACGACGACGAATAAATTTGTACGCCTAACAAAACCCTTTTGTTGCCCTACCACCATGCAAGATAGTCGAATCAAAGAAAAAACGAAGAAGACGAAGAAAAAGACGAAAAGAAAGAATCTCTCTTCTTAATAAGCCGTCGTACCTCTTGTGCGGCACAGTAATTGCCCCTATTCATTAATAAATTGGTTAGAGTTGTTCGTATCGAGCAGGCAAACGAAAGGGAAAATGGCCTTCGACAGTCAAAAGCCAATTCCGATGGCGGCATCAGTTCGAAATAGTCCGCCGGGCCGATCGCACCGAATCGACGTCGACGCGTCCTCTCGTAATCGTTTTGTTCCGGGACCTAATTCTGAACCGCAAAGTGATGTTTTTTACTGTTTTCGTGCTGTTTCTCTATTTTTTCATCAGGAAGATCTTGTTTCGACGTCTCCAAGGTAGTATCGGGGCTGTAGTGGTGCTCTAGCACGATCCTGTACCCGGGGAAACTTACCAGGTTGGCTCGAGCGGTACTGGTTGTGGTGACCTTCGGCTTTTAAGGGGTTGTGGACTTATAAGCACACACACACACAGCACGGTATTTCCTTGAAACATATCAGGGTAAGCCTCTTACTAAGCTTCTAATTGATCACAAGCGGTGTTAGGTCGCAGGTTTAACTTTCACTTATTTCGTACTATATTCTGACACACTTATTTATCTTAAATACAGGTTGTTCCGTATCTTTATGTTCGGCCGAATTTTAGAAACATTAGATAGGTGTATACAATAACGATAATGAACTATACGACATATATATATATATATATATATATATATATATATATATATATATATATATATATATATATATATATATATGTATATATATATATATATATATATATATATATATATATATATATATATATATATATATATATATTCCACTGCAGAATGAAGGCCTCTTCAGCATGCTTCCAACTCTCGCGGCCCTGAGCTTTCCTCTGCCATTCGGGCCCAATATACTTAATAATATCATCAGTTCATCGTGTTTTCGGTCTTCTCCGTGGACGTTTGCGATCAAGTGGTATCCAGTCCAGGACTGCTCTGGTCCATTTTTCGTTTCGCCTTGCTATATGGCCTGCCCACTTCCATTTCAATTGCTTTATTATTCCAATGATGTCAGTCACTTTCGTTTGTTCTCTGATCCATGTGCAGGTTTTTCTATCTCGTCTAGTAATGCCAAACATACATCTTTCCATTATCCTCTGTGCTAGTCGGAGTTTTTGAATTGACTGTGATGTGAGTGTCCAGGTCTCACTTCCGTGTCATAACGGGTAGGACACACTGATCAAAGACTTTTCTTTTCAGGCAAAGTGGTAGTTTGTTCTTAAACACGATGTTTAGCCTGCCAGCCACATTTAAAGCGTCGTTTCCCCTTCCGGACAGTATACCCTTACATTGAAACCCTCGGCCCAAGATATATATAGCGATCCACAACTTCCAAATCCGTTCCTAAAATAGAAATCCTTTTGTCCTCAGCAAATTTATTGAACATGACCTGACTCTTCTTCCGGTTTATTTTCAAGCCAAAGGGTTCCCCAGTCCTTTTCAGTTCTTGTACGTGTATACTCTTAAGTGTATATTCTTGGACATGAAACTCTGTAAACACTTCTTTTGTGTTTTTGGGTCTTAGAATTACTTTTATTTCATACCCCAATATTTAATCGTAGCAATATGGAACACCCTGTATATCTCTGCAAATAAATCTGGCAATAAAGTCAGAAATGCTCGGAAAAAAAACGAATATGGAATGTTTTCTCTGAAAGGTTAGTTGCCTAATCGGCTGTTGATGTCTCTGACCTTTCATCAACTCGGTATATGTATAAGATGATTTTTTTTGTGCTCCCGAACTTTAACTTGAAAAAAACAACAACCAAATTAGATATCTTGAAACAATTTATTTTATGTGAAATATCATTCAATGGTACTAATGTTTTAAAACAATTACCGCCGCGGCTACTTTTGACAAAGCGCATTGTCCCACTGTCCCATGTCCCACTGTTGCTGGTTTATCGGCACAGACCAAAAACTTAATATAACCGCAAAGAAAATAATGTAAAAGTAATAAATCACATGACCTTGGTGGTCGATTAACTGGTCCGTTCCTCGAAAATAATTTCCTCCCGAATTATTTCCTCAATAAATGAGTCGCTGTGTTGGCTGTATGACATGCGAAGCTGTCTTGTTGAAACCACATCAATACAATTTAAATTCGGAATTAAATAATCACTCATCATCGCTCTTCAATGATCTCCATTAACGGTGACGTGGTTTCCAGCTTGATTTTTAAAGAAATACAGACCAGTGATGTCACTGGTTTACAGTCGCATGACCTTGGTAGCTGATTAACAGGTCCGTTCCTCGAAAATAATTTCCTCCCGAATTGTTTCCTCAATAAACGAGTCGCTGTGTTGGCTGTATGACATGCGAAGCTATCTTGTTGAAACCACATCAATACCATTCAAATTCGGAATTAAATAATCACTCATTATCGCTCTGCAATGATCCCCATTAACGGCGACGTGGTTTCCAGCTTGATTTTTAAAGAAATACGGACCAGTGATGCCACTGGTTTACAATCACATGACCTTGGTAGCCGATTAACAGGTCCGTTCCTCGAAAATAATTTCCTCCCAAATTGTTTCCTCATTAAATCAGTTGCTGTGTTGGCTGTATGATATGCGGAGCCATCTTGTTGAGACCACATCAATACCATTCAAATTCGGAATTAAATAATCACTCATCATCGCTCTGCAACGATCCCCATTAACGGTGACGTGGTTTCCAGCTTGATTTTTAAAGAAATACGGACCAGTGATGCCACTGGTTTACAATCACATGACCTTGGTAGCCGATTAACAGGTCCGTTCCTCGAAAATAATTTCCTCCCAAATTGTTTCCTCATTAAATCAGTTGCTGTGTTGGCTGTATGATATGCGGAGCCATCTTGTTGAGACCACATCAATACCATTCAAATTCGGAATTAAATAATCACTCATTATCGCTCTGCAACGATCCCCATTAACGGTGACGTGGTTTCCAGCTTGATATTTAAAGAAATACGGTCCAGTGATGCCACTGGTTTACAATTCGCACAATACGGTATATTTTCCTGGATAGAACGGTAATTGTTGGATCATTTACGAATTATTTTCCCATTCACCGAACATACGATGCAAATGATAGACAAGTGGATTGGACAAGTTGGGTCTTGTAAGACAACAGACCAAGATCTTTCCTGTGAAAGGAGACGAAGTGATAAATTTGGATCTTGATCAACACTACAATACTATACTGAATAATTTTAAAAGCAGAGGCGCGCAAACTCACACTTAATTTGACAGCGACCCCTATCAGAAGTTCGTACACATTAAATATATCGCCCTTTAGAAGCAGTGTAATAGAGTAGCCGTCAAAATGAAACCCCTATGGAAAAGCCCTACTTATTTATAATGATTATTCCCAAGGAACCTGATGAATTCTGTTAAAAGAAATTAATCGACATGAGTCATTCTAAATAGAAAGTATTCTTTCTGTTCATTTCTTAAATTAGATCATGTCTCAGACGTTATACATCTGAATTCAAAGATGACTATAAAACCAATTTATTCATCATTACCTAATCGTTGTCACGGTTTTTATTAACATTCACGTCTTGTATAAGTTCGATTCGAGACAAGGCTTTTTCGATTTTTGTGGAATATCAACTATTATTCACTGTAAATTGATAGGTATCCTGTCTCATATAGTTATTCATTTTAAAATATTAAATAAAACATATTTAAAAATTATAGTCATAAATATAAGGGTCATTCAAAAACTTGTTTGTTTGGCATGGAGATGGCGCCATTATTACCCTAATATTTTGCCATTTTCCCGCCATTTTTTCGTTATATTTGTGATATGTGTGTCGGTTTGGCTGTTGTATATACACAATAATAAGCCATTAGAATACTGTTCTGCCATCAGATCTCTTGACTTGACGGCTCCGGATTATTTTTTTTTTCTTGGTGGTATTTCGGTTAATACTGTCACTGGGCAAAAAACAACTTTGAATATGACGAATTATATACCAGAAAAACAAATTTTTTGTTTGAATTGCTTCCCCATCCACCCTATTCTCCGGATCTTGCTCCCAGCGACTACTGCTCGTTTGCAGACCTAAAAAGAAAGCTCCAGGGAAAGAGATTTGGCTCCAATGAAGAAGTGATTACCGAAACTGAAGCCTACTTTATTAAAATTATTAGTATTACATAATTTTATTGAAATAACAATTTAATATTAACAAGATATTTATTCATAAAATTCTCCGAGCTTTCTGTTCAATAACATCATCAAAGTTTAAAGATAGGGCCATAGAATTTTCAATAGACAGAATAGTCAAGTTACGTAGCCTGTCTTGTCCAATATAGTTTCTTAAACAGGTTTTGATTAATTTTATTTTTGAAAATGATCTTTCAGCACTAGCTGTAGTTACAGGAATACAGGAACTTTCTGGATCTTGAAGACGCTCATCTTCGCAAAGTTCGTCAAAATGGCGTTTCACCTTCCTCTGACGAGTTTTAGAAAATTCAGGGTTGATGGACAATTTTTCTGCTGCACTATTTGCTTCCTTTTTTAAATTTTGATGTCTATACCGTTCCAATTCTTCCAAACAAATTTTCAAACGTTTTAAGGCATTTGAAAGATCGGTGGCTTTAGACTGAAGTACTTTAGAAGTTGCATCGATAGTTTGTAAAATTTTGCAATGGAAAACCAATAACATAATAAAATTGTAGTTCTCGATCTTCTTCTTGAGTGAAATAGCTTCATTTCTTTCATCTGACTTGTAATTTAACAGAATTGTTTTCGTTTGCGCTTTTTGGACTTCAACAAACCGAACTTTTAAAGCAAAAATAGCATCATAACGTCCTGCACATCTAGTAGGGTTCAATGTTTTTAATGTTATCGAAGTTGAAGACTCCCTTTCTTTATCAGCTATAAAACTTGATAAGATATTCCATATTTTGATACTATGCCCAAAAAAATTATAAATTTGTTGAACTGTTTCAAAAAAAAATGTGTGACCTACTATTTTCTCTTTTGAAACAAAGCGACGGCAGCTGTTCGCCGGGAGCACCGGGAAGGAGGTCCAGGACAGAATGAAGCCACGACAAAAGTTGAGCGCCACCCGGTTACTTCATATATCGGAATAGACCCTGGAACCGGGAAGGGGGTCTATCTTAAATAAAATGGTTTACTAGAATCTTACACACACATATATATATATATATATATATATATATATATATATATATATATATATATATATATATATATATATATATATATATATTACAAAAGCACACTCAGAAAAGAACGACACAAAGCACACACAAAAAAGGAATAACTAAAACTATCAAACAAAAGACACGGGAAGGTTTAGGGAAGGTGGTTCTCCAAACCTTACCGTGAAAGAAATCAAAAAAATCAAATAAACAGCTCTGAATCACACCAGATGGTCTCTATGTCCCTATACTTACAAATTAGAGGTTATTTCCTCTATTCTGACAATAATAAAAAGGTAAATATATAACGCTAAGGTAACCAAGAATGGTCAGACGGCAAATAGATACAAAATATAAGGTGATAACGTGACCATTATCAGTATAAGAAATTATGGTAAAAATGCATATGTGAAAAATAAATGGTAACTGCAATCCTTAACGGTTCATGAAAATATAATAAAAAAAGTGTTTATCTGGCCTTATTTCCTGATATTGTCTATCCTTGCCTACCCGGTACTGGGTGTCCAAAAACACTGAGTCCGACTACCGGCAGTCCGGTATCCCTATGCGGTGGTCCCGAAATAATCTCGATCTGACCAACCGGTTACTGTGCCATGTGGCCCCAAAATGGTGTAAGGTTTCCATGATGGTCGGGCTCTGTAATAGGTGGTCGTTCAATGGCCTGATGTCTGTTGATCGGATTATCTGCTGCCGGGTCGTAAAACCCTCTATAAGAATATCAGAAAAATCAACACAAGCGTGACTTGGCCAGCAAACCTACGTACCTCGGTCGGAAGGGTAAGGCGCGAAAACGTCCGCTCACCTGGAGATTTGGAGTTAGACTGTCTTGCCTTGTCCAAACGATACCGGAGCTCTTTCAGTAAGAATTTGTCCGAAATAAACCTACCAGAGATGATCAACAATTTACGAATGCTACCTGTAGCGATCAAGAATTTGTGAACGCTACAAATGTTGCATATCAATCTCTCTTACTGCATCATTAAGTACCAGATTTAAGCTATGAGCAGCACAGTGAACATATACCTCATTTGGCTCGATATCTTTTATGAGTTTTTGAACTCCACCATAAGTGCCTTTCCTTGTATTAGCACCATCATATTCTTATCCTCGACACTTATTTAGAGGTATATTTTTGTCATTTATGGATTTAAATGATAGAGTAAAATGGTGCGGCATTTATTTAATTTATGGGTGCATTTTCTATTTTTAGAACCAGAACAGAAATGAGTTCATTTTGTATTTTTGGACTTAAGTATTTTATCTGGCCCTTTGGTTTACTTTGCAATTCCTGTGAAATCGGATCGTATTTTACTAATAACTCAACAATACTCAAAAAGTTTTCTCTGTGGCCACAAAAGGCTAAATTACACGTTGAAAGTGTCAGCGTAACATCAAGGAGTCTAAAGATTACTTGACGCCAAAAAGATTTTTCTTTCTTCATCATGGACTCTTGCTCTTCGTCTAGCGTTGACTAGGCGCCATTGTTGATACGTAAAACAATAATCCAGGTGAATTTTCGATGTCTGGTGTCTTTCTATGGCGTCTACAATGTTTCCAGTCATGAGCCTTCCATCCAAACATTTTATATTTTTTTAGATGCCCGATTTGCGAATAACCAACATGGTTCACAATACGCCTTCTGAAGTATTAAGGAATAGGATAGCCATGTACGTTCAAGTTTCATACCCGACTTGGAAACAATATAATAATGTTTTTCTATGAAAGATCTATTGTCACTATCTTTTAAGAAAGGATCCAAAGGTTTACAATGTCCGTTTTCGATCGCGAACCGTTTCACTTGATCATTTAGTTCTTTAAAATTACCCTTATCAGTAATATATGGTGAAGATGCAATATTGTTCACACTAAAATATAATTCACTTTGATTTTTGCTTGTACTTTGTTGTGGTTGTTCTAGATCTGGATATACACTGGTGCCGGGTACTGCATCTGCTATACTGTTACTTTTAGTTACGTCCAATTCTTCACTTTCGGAGCACTATTCACTCGCTTTTTCATCAATAAAGTCATCATTCTTAAAGTACTGACTGATTTTAGGTCACTTTTTATTTTTTTCATCAGACTCCTCTTTTTCGTTCGTTTTTCGCCCCCACTTAGATATTTTCTAGAACTAGACATGTTGATATCTAACTTTAACTATTAACTTTACTTTGCCTCCTATTTGCAGATTCAATAAAATAAAAACTACGAAAAATCAAAGATATAAATGGCCAATTAATGAGCCTTCCGTGCTTAAACATAAAAATCCGGGATTTTCTTAACATCGTGCGTCTCTAGCCCGACAGCGCCACAAAAAAGTACTTTCTTGGTTAACAAAATGCGGGAATTCCCCGAGCATCACTAGCTCGCCCGCGCCACCAAAGTACCGCGACATAAAATTAAACAATCATTGGATGCGTTCTAAAATTAATCGACGTCCTTTTGTTGTGAATGCGTTTAAATCTTAATAATTTATTTAAATTTGTATATGGCCTTTAGTTGTGTCTAACTTTAATTGGTTTCAAGTACTTATATAAAATTTATAATTTTTACTAAATTTTGTTAAAAATGTTAAGTTACTTCCAAGATCGCGGCCTCTCGGACCGGGGGCCCCCGTCGGGTCGGGGGCCCGTGGCATTTTACTAACCCTGCCACCCTATAGTTACGCCATTGTTTATTAGTCATCCTACGAACTTATTGACTGATGAGTTGATAAAAAGGCCACAACGTGGCTCTAATTTAATTGACATAATATTCTAAAATTAATTATAAACAATTCAAATAAGACATAAATATATTAAGGCAAAAAGTCCTTTCTTGTTTCTTTTAAAAGTTATAAATAATAGAAGTTGCGTCATGGCACCTTCCCAACCCTGTATAATAGAAATATAACTGGACTAATTGAAATAAACTTGCACTTAATACCGAACGAACTAATTAGCCATCTTTTTCTGAATGACATCACAAACACATTCAGCCAACTCGATAATGATATTTCCTAACTTGTTCTGATTCATTTGTTTCCTTTTTTTCTTCCCTGAAATGCAAGGAAAGCTCAAAACCGAACGGCCTGCCACGGAATCGAAGTAGGCGTAGTTGATTATTTGTGTTATTCATATGTTAGTGGCGTATTTCACGCCTACGCTCGAATAGTATCTCAATAACCTGCCTTCGCAGAGTTCAGACTACTAAATAAACACGTTCCGCCGAATTATTCATGATTATTTCGCATTTAGATTTAAACAAATCGATTTAATCGAGATAATATTAAGATCAAGAAATTGTTAAGGAAGTACTAGCGAAATTTTTGGATTTTTTTTTTATTCCTAAAACTTAAAATAGTTACAGAAATTCACAATTTTCATTTATAATACTAAAACGAACTTTATAATTATTTAATTATTATTAAATTATGATTTATTTATAAACAGTAACAGTTTGTTATTATTAATCCATGCGATCGACAGAAAAGATATGGCCACAGCGCACTTATTTACACAAATATGTATATATATATATATCTATATATATATATATATATATATATATATATATATATATATATATATATATATATATATATATATATATATAAAACAAAAAACAAAAACATCCATGCACAGAAAATCCATCCATGGGTACACAAGAATTCCGATTCGATCAAACCAACGGATAAAGAAACTGTTATTACTAAAGAATAATCTCGTTCGAATGTTAAATTTTCAAAAGAGTACGCAAATCAATAAAAAGTTTTATTATTATTGCTCTGTAGTAAACTAAAAATGTGATTCGTCATTTATAAAACATGTATAATTGTAGAAAAATAGATTGAAAATGACAAAAAACAAAGATTACACAATGAAGAAAAGTAATTTTAAGAAAGGTAAAAGCGAAAAAATATTTTCAAATTTTCAAAAATCGAAAAAAAAATAGTTATTAATATGATCCCACGATCTACTTGGGCTTAGAATTTGTAAAATGCATCGAAGTTTACCACCAAAAATTTTCAAGAAAGAGTTCATACAATTTAAAAAATGAGATTTAAATTTTAAAACTTAAAAACGCATATTAAAACACTTTAAAGATTTGTTTGTATTGTTTTCTTGAAAGTACATAAAAAACAAATGAATTTGGACCATTTTTAAAGAAATTATGAGTAAAAAAACGGAAAAAGCGCGATTTTTTTGAAAATTGGATATTTTTCGAAGAGTACAAAAAGATCAAAAATTAAAATTTTGTAGTGTCCGTTTTGACATATATATCACACTTTGCCTTGCTCCATTAAAATGGAGATTTTCAGGCCATATAGAGAGGCGATGCGACGACAGATGGACCAAGGCAATCCTGGACTGATGATATCGTTAAGTATATTGGACCCAAGTGGCAGAGGAAAACCCAGGACCGTGAGAGTTGGAAGCATGCTGAAGAGGCCTTGATCCTGCAGTGTATCGACACAGGCTGATGATCATGATGAACCTTGTTGATTTATAAAAAAAAAGTCGTCACTGGAACTTTCCATTCCACAAAATATATTATGCATATTTTTTTGCGAAAGGGAAACGATATCCGTTCTTAACTGTTGCTATCTTCTATATTGTTATTGGTAGTCGTACAGTGGTTTGTGAGCCAAGCGCATCACTGAAATCGCGAACTGTTTCAGCAGCTTTTCGACCTAGTTTGAACTGGAACAAGAAAATCGTGCGAATTTGCTTTTCATCCATGTTACATTTAACAGCCCTGAACAAAGAACAAAACCAATATCACAGATAGAGCGAAAAACGCCCTTAAAAATAATATACAGGGTGTTAGGTAAACATGCGGCAAAAATTAAAGGGGTTATTCCTTGACTTATTCTAAGAATATTTTTTGTATGATGATTTTTAAAAAAACCCTTTGTTTCGAAGATACAGGGTGAACAAAATTTACGACATAACAACATTTTATTATCAAAAAGTACATGTAAAGTTGCTCAATCTACAATAAATGTTCGAAATGACTCCCTCCAACCTTGACACAAGCATTCAATCTTCTCGTCATTGACTGCCGAACGCTTTCAAACACACCAGGGTCGTTTCTAATTGAGTTACACCCAGCAATTATCCGATTTCGCAAATCATCCAAATTCTTCAATGGAGTAGCGTAAACTAATGACGTCAGATATCCCCAGAAGAAATAATCCAGGGGGTTTAAGTCCGGGAATCGAGCAGGCCATGCGCGTGGCCCACTTCGACCAATCCAGCGATATCCGTATGTTGCTGTTAAAAAAATCACGAGTAACCAAACTGAAATGTGGTGGTGCGCCATCGTGCATAAACCATATTTCATGCCTTGTTGTCAGTGGCATATCTTCCAGAAACTCAGGCAGCGTTGCTTCCAAAAAGTTGAGATAAACCTCGCCAGTAAGTCTTTGTGATAGAAATACCGGTCCAATTAGATAATCACCTACAATTCCAACCCAAACATTTAACGAGAACTGATGTTGAAAACAATCTTCGCATACCTCATGCGGATTTTCATCTACCCACACATGGTTATTATGAAAATTCCTTATTGCGTTTCTTGCGAAAGTGGCTTCATCGGTGAAATGAATTTGTATCAGGAATAGAGGGATGCGAAGTAATGTTTGCAATATCCATTGACATAATGCAATACGTGGAAGAAAGTCAACATTTAGTAGTGCCTGAACGCGTTGAATGTGGTATGGGTACAACTAATTGTCCTTAAGAATTTTCCAAACTGTCCAGTAACTCACATTCAAAGTATTTGTAATTTTTCGCGTAGAACTACCAGGCTCTTTCGCTATCTGTTCTAATTGTACCGTTCTTACAGTCAGTGATCTTCCTGACCCTTCAGTTCGTTTCAATGTGCCTGTTTCACGAAGACGTCGATGAATGTTTTCGAAGATTTTTCGGTCAGGGACATTACGGGCTGGAAATCGTTCACTGTACAATCGCCTAGATTGTAATGCATTACCATCAGCAAGTCCATACATGAAGTGCATGTCAGTCATCTCGGTGTTTGTATACATTATGATAGAGGACTTCACTCACTACTTAAGACACGTCAAACAGCCAATCGTCACTCAATATATGTAAACAAATGCGACTGATGAAATCCACTTACTAGATAAAATAGCCGTTCCAAGTGATCGAGATCGAAAAAAAATCTTTTTGTACGTGATAAACTCATTGACGTACACCTTACTTTTATTTACATTAATGATTTCAACAAATATCAAATATGGTTGTCGCAAATTTTGTTCGCCCTGTATCTTCGAAACAAAGGGGTTTTTCAAAAATCATCGTAGGACAAAATATTCTTAGAATAGGACAAGGAATAACCCCTTGCATTTTTGCCGCATGTTTACCTAACATCCTGTATAAAGTCAAAGCATTTCATACAAATTTATTTGAAAATACACCATTTAAAATGAATTAACCATAACTTCAACAACTTTCTTAAGAATCTAATAATTATAAGTAAATAAAACTGTAAGTGTTAAAAGAATATTTGATGGACAATCTCTTCGAACTTTCCGGTTAACTGAACACAAAAAAACGTTCTCGTTTTTTTTTTTTTTTTTGGAATAGGAAAAAATTAATTCTGTTTTGGAAACTGCAAGTGTTAAAAGAATATTTGATGGACAATCTCTTCGAACTTTCCGGTTAACTGAACACAAAAAAACATTCTCGTTTTTTTTTTTGGAATAGGAAAAAATTAATTCTGTTTTGGAGGTCGCCTGATCATAAAAGCCTCAAATTTGAGGTCACGACATCGGCCAATTTAATTTAATTTTAATTACTTGTGGTCATTGTAAAAAATAAATCAATGTTAACTGTGGAATTAAAAATTTTAATGTTGAAATAATTTTAATGTGATTTTTTTTGTTTTCCTCTTTGACAAGTCAATTATTGTTGTTATCTGAATCTGCTGTTATTTTATATTTTGTGCGGTAGTAAGAATTACGATCAGATTTAATAGAATTGTAAAAGAAATCCTCAAATTTTGCGAGTTAAAGTTGTCGGGTTTCTTTGTAGCATTATTTTGAGTTCGATATTGTGAAATGCATAGAGTATTTGATAAAGGTTTGTAATTTTTGTATATTCTGCCAGTGAGCTTTAATGTTTTACATCCTTCGATCTCCAGCAGCTGCCTGCCTATTTTTGATGTACAATATTCCTGCCTTTGATCTACCCTCTGTTTCTATTACCTGGTATTGGTCTCTTTATGATTTTCCTTAGTTTAAAACTTGCTCGCAGTCTCACCATGTGCCTCTCACCATAGTGTACAAAGGCTTTTTGAATACAAAATAATTATAGTTTTTTTTTACTTAATTTTAAAACTTTATCATAAATAATATTGATAATCGATGGGAAAAACTGTTTAAAAACTTGCTACATGTTAATTACAAATGAATTAAAATGTATCAAATTAAAAAAAACACGTTACTACGAACGCGCCGCTATTGGCTGCTATGTTTGTGACGTCAGAATACTAAAGTGTTTTCACGTCAGTACTGTCAACGGCTTATATTCTTATATATATATATATATATATATATATATATATATATATATATATATATATATATATATATATATATATATATATATGGCCCTGGTGGACCACGCGAAGTATAATTAGAGGCGTTTGTTGTTGTTAACCTTCCTTTGCGCCCATACAAATTTCATTCTTTCGCTATGACCTTTTTTCCTTTCGTCAGACCAAGTTGTTCCAGTCTTCCTACATTTTTCTCCCTGGCCAACCTTCCAAACGTTAACCTTGTGTCTGAAACAGCCTCTATCCTGAATTTCACTTTGTGTAATATTTGCTGATCTTAGGTCCTCTTTAATTGCAGCAATCCATTTACTTATTTCTACTTTAGCTCTACTCCTATTTTCATAAAATTCGACTATTTGTCTAGTTAGCCTACTCGGATTCATCCGTTTTATGTGTCCGTAAAACTTAAGTCTTCTTTTTCTCATATCGCTATGTATATCTGTGTATTGTTTGATTTCTTGGTTTTCTCGAAGTCGGTATGTTGTGTTATTTATTTGTTTCGGGCCTAGGATTTTTCTTATGATTTTTCTTTCCTTCTTTTCAATGTCCGCGATGTCCCGCTTTCTATTCAAAATGAGCGTTTCTGCAGCATATAGACATTCTGGCTTAATAACCGTGTTGTAATGTCTCAGTTTTGTGTTTTTAGATAGGCATTTTTTGTTGTAAATATTTTGTGTAAGTCTCAATGCCGTTTCCATTTTTGACATCTACCCTTATTGGCCGCTTTTACCAACCCATTTTCCATGATTATTTCACCCAAATATTTGAATTGAGAGACTCGTCTGATGTTACCATATTTTGTTTTTAGAAATGGTGTTCTTAGTCTGTTACAGATCATGTTTTCAAAGGAAATTTGGAGTCCTACCTTTTCTGCTGTTTCTTTTCGGATTTCAATCTGTTTCTGTGCCGTTAATACATCTTGAGCTAAAATTGCTAAATCATCAGCAAATGCCAGACAATCAATTTTGATGTTGGTTCTCCCCAGTTTAATGGGCTGGTCAATATTCAGGGCCGACTTTTTTTCACGCCACTCCTGTGTTACTTTTTCTAGAACACAGTTAAATAAGAGTGGCGAGAGTCCATCCCCTTGTCTCACTCCAGTTTTAATTTCGAAGGGCTCTGAGATGTCACCCATGAATTTAACTTTTGACCTTGGGTTAGTTAATGCTGCTTTAATAATTGCCAGCGTTTTCAGATCTAGTCCTTGTTCTTTCAAGATTCGGAATAAAGATTCGCGGTAAATAGAATCATATGCTTTTTTGAAATCCACAAATGTACAGGCGAGATTTTTATTATACAGTTTTTGATGTCTTAGAATCAACTTTAGATTCAGGATCTGTTCAGGGCAGGATCTGCCCGGTCGAAAACCTGCTTGATATTCACCAATATTAGGTTCTAACTGTCCCTGTGCTCTGTCTAGTAGACATTGAGATAGAATCTTGTAACAAACTGGGAGACGAGATATCCCTCTATAGTTGTTTACATCCGTTCTATCTCCTTTCTTATCTAGTGGATGGATTAGAGCATCTTTCCAATCTTCCGGAATCCGTTCGGTTCGACAACTTGTAGAATTTTGGTTATTTCCTTAGTCGCCGCCACCACGTCGAGACAAGTACCTCCCAGAACCGGTTTCTGGCCTCACAGCCGTCGTCAGCTGGGCTCGAGCCCAACGCAGGGAAACAGCTGAATCGAAACAAACAGAGGAAGACCAAATCAACTGGTCATATCGATGGCGGGTCGCAATCTCAATGCAACTCGCGCCATCCTACGGTGAATGTTCGCGGCAGTCAAAAACTTCGCGATACATTCTTCCCACAACCTTGGATGTAGGTAAGGTTTGCTCAAAGGATAGCGTAGTGGGGCCGTGGAGATATATATATATATTATTCTAATCTTGAAAAAACATGGACTAGATCTGAAAACGCTGGTAATTATTAAAGCAACTCTAACATCTCAGAGCCCTTCGAAATTAAAACTGGAGTGAGCCAATGAGATGGACTCTCGCCACTCTTATTTAACTGTGTTCTATAAAAAGTAATACAGGAGGGGCCGGAAAAAAAGTCGGGCCTGAATATTGAACAGCCCATTAAACTGGGGAAAACCAACATCAAAATTGATTGTATGATATATTGATAATTTTGGCTCAAGATATATTAGAGATTGAAGTCCTAAAAGAAACAGCAGAAAAGGTAGGACTACAAATTTCCTTTGAAAAGACACAATACATGACCAAATAATCAAATTTTATGAAAATAGGAGTAGAGCCGAACTAGAATCTATCTATATATATACTGTCAAAATTATTGTTGGTTAAGTGCAACATAAAATATTGGTGATTACTAATTTAGTTCAGTAATGTGCGACAAAGGCTTCATAAAGACTAATTCTGATAATATACCTGCTGTGGATATTTTTATGGTAACAGATTATCTCAAAAATGACATTCGGTTCCATTCAGCTGAAGTTCGAGGTGCTAAAGCATTAATGTGAGTTTTTTCAAAAATAATAATAATGTAAATGTAAATAAGAGACAAAAGATTTCTATTAAATATAATTAAACTATTTGTAGGGTGTCACGAGAAAGTTACGGTAACAAGGCTATAGGTTTTGTTCAACTTAAAGGCAAAAATGGTATTTTAACGGTAAAAGGACGTGTATGTCCAGAACATAAAGTTCGGAGTAAAGCTTATCCAGTTACCTTGATTGTGAATGAAAAATTTTAAAAAATTCAATACACTCAATGTCACGATTGTGCAGCTTCAGCAGATAATAAATACTTAAATTATTATATTAGAGTTATTTATAATATTGGTTTTCAAAAACATTGCAGAATGTTAAATATTGAAAAAAGGAACGGAAAGGATTTACGGTTAGAGGCGCATCAGCATCTAAGGCTATTTAGCGACTGGACGTACAGCTTACCGTGGGTTCCGAACCACGGTCATCAGCTACCGACAAACCCAGGCCAACACCCCCCTCAGGCTATCAACACTTGGTTATGTGCCTACCCATAAATCTATCTGGAAATCTACCGACTGGCGAGTGACCAACGTAGAACACTTCTCAGAAGGCATCCGGCCTTACCCGGCCTTTAACTGGCGTGACTGAGGGGTGATTCGTAGTCGGATTTTACACTCTTGCCTAGAAATAATCGCAGACATTTAGGTGTGGATATGTGTGGAGGTGTGTGTGTGTATATGTGAGTGTATATAAGAGTGTGTGTAGCGTAGGAAGTAAGACGGACAGAAGAATTAAAGAAAAATACCCATCCGAGCTCTGGAATCGAACCAGCTACCTTTCGATTGCCAGACAGGCTGAATAACCAAAAGATATTTTCTAGTTTTGTAATTATTTTTTGAGCGAAAAAACAATATAAATCATAATTAAAAAAACAAAACACATAGATCCGCAATTCTCTAGCTGGACGACAAGGTCGAGAATAATTTTCGATATTTTGTGGGATACTCTCTCACTGAAATGTTCAATGCAGCTACACTTCGAATGCAATCTGAGGCCTGCTAATTTTTTTATTAAATCCATGTTTTCTAGCGGATTTATTTGAATGTTCTTGAAATCTTTACTCGAAAAAAGATATATTAATTTGGACTGTTATTTTTGTTTATTATATACGATGAACATACAGAACGTTAGGGTCTATTGGTTTTAAATATAAAAAAATAGGGGGCTCAAGAGAATTTTATATTATATGACTATTATAATAGTCATACATAAAGTAGATGCCTTAAAACTATTTATTTTAAGTGAAATACCATTTAATAGCATTAATGTATGAAAATATTGTAGGACAAACGTCCAGCATGGCTACTTCGTAGGATTAATGGCGTATTCTATTAATCCAATTTCCGATTTCCGATTACCACACTAAACTCTATTAACAATATTTAAAAAAAAAATCCAGCTATTCTGCATTATTGCTTTAATTTCGGTATTTTTAAAACGATGGCGATGTTTCGTTTTACATGTTACAGCCAGCCAGAGATTTCCCAAATAAGATAAGCCACCTTTTTAATTGGAAAACGTTTATAGTCGAAGTGTTGGACTTTCCTGTTCAGGTCTACCCACTAGAAAACCACTAGGTACCACAACATATCCTAGAACCGCTGTCAACCTACCATCAGACTTCAATAAAAAACTATAATAAATTTCTAACCTATGTTTAAACATACCCTAAACATTTCCAGCATATGTTCAATCAATAAATGAAATGTACCAAAATCCTGAGAAACACTAAATATTTTACCTGTTTTGTTTTATTTTGAATAGAAATATACCATTTTCTTTACTTTTTATTGGGATAGTAGGTTTTCTTTTCTATTTTTCTTTTTTTTGCATACTCCTTCAGATGTTTGTTTTGATTCCATGGAGAACTGCTTTGCCAGTCCTTAATTTTACTAGTTGATGTTCATCCAACCGATCACACAAATTTCTGTACTCTTCGACCATCTACAAATTAGATTATCCTGTAAAACATTCATCAGTATAATACTTTTCATATACGATTGTCTATTTTTCTCTAATTCTTAAATATTATATTCGTATCCTACAAAATAGACGATCCTGTAGGACTTTCTAATTGTTAATCTAAATAAAAATTAATATAATTTAATCTAAATGAAATCATCTCCTGATGATACTAACATGGTTAGCGAAACGTGCGTCGAGCAGTTCAAAAAAGTGTTTTGGTGTTTAGTGGTAAATCTCTTCAAGTTTAGTGTATCACACCAAAGGTTCCAATAGAAGAATTGATCTATAGAACAATGACTAAGATCGATACATTATTTTATTTACCAGAGACTCCGATTCTTCCCAAACGTCTTTTCAGAAACAGCGCGAAAGGAAATTCCGAATTGCTACGAGCCGAACCGATATTGGCCTTCGGTACAATTGTGAGGTCACAATGGTTCTGGTTTTTTTCGGGAATTGTAGGCGTGTCATATGTACTAGTTTTAGAAATATAACTTTTTAATTATAAGGAAAAAATAAAAATAAAAATAGTATTGTTATAAAACTTATAAAGTTCAAAAGCCCAATTGTATCGTTGCTTGAATTCGAACTTCTTCCCGATTTTCCAATGTTCATTATCATTGACATCACCAAAAATCTGAGTGCACTTCTTTCAAATACTATTCGCATCTCTTCGGGTTTCTTTGTAAAAGATCGTGCCTCTTTGTATGCGTGTAGATCTTAGAACAGCTAACAGGACGTAAGCAGTTGTGGTACCTTTCGTTACATGACTTTTGGTTTCTCCTGATTAATTAATTATATTTTCCACCACCTTGTTTTGTCTATATTTATTTCTATACCGGCTCTTTCGGCTTTTATCTTTATTTCAGAGTATGTAGAATTTTTACTAATGCTTTATCGGCTAAAGTCATGGACATCTCAACTGAACAGGTATTTCATATTGGATTGAAAATGAAAAGACCTGGTTTAACGAAGAAAAAAATATTTTTTTGTCAAGACAATGCAACGGCTCACAGAGATGTTCTTGCAATGGCCAAATTGAAGGAGTTACGCTACGAATTGTTGCACCATCAATCAGATCCTGAAATAAATTCCCAAACCTCAAGAAAATGCTACGGGGCAAGCGTTTCTCATCAAATGAAGAAGTTACAGCAGCCGTATATGAGTATTTTGAAGGACTTTCAGAAAAGCACTTCAGAGATGAAATTAATAAATTGGAAAACCGATGGAAAAAAATGTATCGAGCTTAAAGGAGAATATATGGAAAAATAAAATCATTTTTTCAACTATATACTTGTTTTATCATATCCGCTCCGCGAACTTTTCAATTAACTTAGTATTTAACTGACCATCTATGACACCTTGCCTGAAGACAGGACATGGTAACGGTAGTATTTGTTAAATGTTTCTAGGCAAAAGTGAAAAAACAAGAAATCCCTCTTCAGTCAGGCCAGTTAGAGGCTGAGTAAGGCCGGATGGCTTCTGAGTCTGAGTCTTCAGTCGATAGGCGTACGGTTAAGCACAAAACTAAGCGTTGATAACCTGAGGGGGTGTGTTGACCGGGGTTGTTGTTGACCGGGCTAAATTGCCTTACTTTCTGATGCGCCTCTAATTCTAAATCTCACCTTCTAACACGGCCTGATATTGGCCCGTCCCTGTAACACCATGTGGTAATATTCTATACCATACAATTACCACTAATCAGTGAGATTTACCACTTACCATAACTTTTTTAAACTTCTCGACGTTAACTTCACCAGGAGATGATTCAAGCTAATTCTAAAACTAAACTATATTCTCTTTATACAAGATGTATAAACATCATCACTGTTTTTGTTTACCAAAATGGTATTTTAACCATCAATCATTCATACTCGCCTGATTTATCTCCCTGCGACTTTTACCTCTTCGAAAAACTTCGTTTGTCGATGGAAGGACATCAAAGGACAGCATTATGTCGACATTGAAGCCATTCGAAAGCCGTCGATCGCCATCCTGAAGGACATATCTTTGGCCGAGCTCAGAAATTCATTCGTCATCTTAAGTGATCGTGCAAAATGCAAAATGATTTTCGCCTAACAAAATGTATATGTGTGTTCATTAATAATATGTATCTCGAACTGGTGGGGTCTTTTCTAAAATTATAAACATTCAAAACGCTAAAACATCCAAGATGGTGATCCATCACTGTTCTCGAGTTCATATGTCAATGCAGTGATTTCCGGTTTACCATTTATGTATGTTCTTAATAAAATCTTGCAAGTTTTCATTTTCTTAATCGAAAATATCTTAGACACATCCTCGAAAAATCACTAAACTCATCCCTTCACCTCGGTTTCATATTTGCTCATGAATCAGTTACCTAAGAACGGTGACAGAGGATTGTCCATCCATGTCGTGGTCGTATAACCTTCTATTAAGCTGAAAACAATTTTGTTTCATATATAAACTTACTAGGGAGATGTAGTCTGAAACAGTCTTGTTATTGAAACCGTTTAACTCGAGTAACTCCCTCAAGATATGTGGAATCGGTACATTCTGAAACAATGATGGTACGTATAAATGTACACCAAGACTTCACCTTCATGTAGATGTAAGTTTTTGACTTTTCTTATAAATTTTATTGGGTTTATTAAAGAACAGGAAGGTAGTTGGGTTGGTAAATCTTCAAATTCCTTTGCTAACCACTTTGCCAAGTTGTATGTTCAAGAATCAATAATACAATTGGTCTCATTGATTTTCCTTGCTCACAGCGGACCAAAAAGAACTGTATTGATACAAGATAAAAAGATACTGATTGATAAAGAACGTATTGATGATTCTGAGCATTGTTTGGAGCTGTATAAACGCAATAAAAATATTTTTTTCATGCAGTATGTGACAATGGATGAAACATTGATTCATCACTACACTCCGGAGTCAAATCAGCATCCATCTGATTTAATTGCCGAAACTAAAGGATATTTGGAAGGCAAAGATAAATCGTTCTATAAAAAGGGTACAGAAATGTTAGGAAAGCGTTGGAATGATTATATTGGACAACATATTGATGAATAAAGTCGAAATATGCTAAAAAAAGGGTGTTTGATTTGTCAGACCGCGAACTTATTGGCTGATATCCTAGCGTGATCGTAGAAAAACCTTTTACAATATCCGTTCATTTTTAATAGTATTTATATACGGAATTTAAATTTAACATATTTTATAGTATGTTTAGTGAAACAATCAAAACAAAATATTTTGCGCTCTCGACAAGGAATTCAACTTTGTTAGATGCTAAGTTAGATGACGCCGTCTCGTCACGGTCTGTACCCCGAGCGTCGAACAAGGACAAGAGAACGACACTTATGTAAATTTCCGCGATGCTCGACGAAAAATACATCTGACGTACCTCTGGATGGCTCCGCCGGCGAATATTTCCGAAGGTGACTTAAATCGGGCCTGTTCGACGGCCAGTATCGTCGCTTCCCCCTAATCGGCCCGTACACGTTCGTTTCTTTTACGCTAATTGCATTTATTAGCCTCGGTTTTATATAACCATTTTCGGTTTTTTTTTCGTCTAACGTGAGAACCAACCGTGAAGGAGGAGGTTAGGACTTAATTATTGTCATTGACAAAGGTCCTTTGTATTTAGTTGTGAGAAGCAATCGGCGACAATTTGTTACCTGGTTATATAAGTGTAAGTATTCCTAAAGAATTCAAGCAAAATTATATACAAGTTAGTCCAAGAGAAACGCTTTTATGTAGGGTGTTTTTTTTATTGAGTCTGAATTTCAAATTTCAAATAAAATAACAACCAAATTATATGCGTTGAAACTATTTACTTTTTGTGGCAATAACATTCAATAAGCTCCATTACGCTGGAATCTGCATTAAATAATACTTGATTTTTTTCGCTTATTTTTGCATTTAGTATAGTTCATTTTCTTGTAGTGCCAGTAATTATGCAGGAAAAGCAATAAATATTATTGAAGGCAGGAAGTATTGATAATAATACGAAAAATAGGAATGAAATTACTGTTAAATTTATTAGTTTATTGCAGTCACAAGTAAAAACATTTTTTTACTTATGTAAATACTAAATGTAAATAAATATCGAATAAAATCGAAAATAACAAAGTTGTCGGAAAAAACGACCCTAACCCAGAAACTACAAATGATATAAATGTTTGTAGTAGTACGCGTATATCTGAAGTGACTGTTAAACTCTTGTTATAATTGCAAACAAAAGAATAAACTGATCAAAAAATGATTATGATTAAAAAGATTAAAAAAGGTTAAAACCTAAGAAATTAAACCGTTTGTAGCTTTTTGAACTAGTATATATATATATATATATATATATATATATATATATATATATATATATATATATATATATATATATATATATATATATATATATATATATATAATATATATATATATATATATATATATATATATATATATATATATATATATATATATATATATATATATATACATATATATATATATATATATATATATATATATATATATATATATATATATACATATATATATATATATATATATATATATATATATATATATATATATATATATATATATATATATATATATATATAGGCATAAGTGTGCTAACAAAAATTATACATTAATCAATGCACAACTCCCAGTTAACGAAGAAAATAAATCTAATCCTGAAAAAGTAAATAAGTCCCGGGAAATTCTGGAAAAGACTATCTCTAAATTTCCCTCTAACCATGTAAAAATCCTATTGGGTGATTTCAACGCCCAAGTAGGGAAAGAAAAAGTACAGGAAAACAGTCGGCAGTTTTCCCGCTCATAAATGGACTAACCATAATGGTAGAAGATTGGTTGAACTATGTTCGCAGTTTAATCTAAAAATAATGTCAACGCATTTTAAGAAGAAAATAACAAAACAAAAGACCTGGAGGTGCCCAATGACGTACATGGGTGAATTTCAAATTGACCATGTTGCCATTTCATACCCCAATTATAAAGAGAGTTTGAATGTTCAAGTCAGGAAAGAAGCTAACGTAGACACGGATCACTACTTGACTAGAATCAAACTTAACTTAAAACTTCGAAAACTAATTCAAGAGAGACTGCTAATACCAAAGTTCGACCCTACAAAAATAAAACCAACCCTAACAGAAGAGCTTGATAAACAACCAGCACAGAACTGGCAAGAATTGACACAAAAAATTATTGAAACAACCTTAAAGTTGGTCCCTTTACAAAAACGTAGAAAACATCACTGATGAGATGAAGTTTGCAAACAAGTAGTATTAAGTCGAAGTAAAGCATTCAAAGATTGAACAATAAATTGTAACATCTTTTTAGAAGTAAGAAAAGAAACATCGAAGCTAATTAGACAAACTAAAAGAAAATATGAAAACAATCAGCTTTCAAGATTTCCAAAAAATAACACCCGAAACTTTTACAAAACATTTAAAACTAAATTAACAGGCTATCAACCACAAAGTCTTTGCTTTCAAAAGAAAAACGGACAATTAACTCTAAATAACCAGGACAATTGCAAAGAACTTGCAAAATATTTTGAACAAATACTAAACTGTCCTGAACCCTTAAAGAAATTACCAACACTCAATCCTAAACAAACAAACCCAGATTCATTATCACCGAATGAAGTTGAAATAATTAGGCAAATCAAGCTACTTAAAAATAACAAAGCTTCTGGTGAAGATGGAATCAATGCTGAACTTTTGAAATTCGCTGGTCCAGGTACAATCAAAGAAATAACCAAAATTCTACAAGAAGTTTGGCGAACCGAAGGGATTCCGGAAGATTGAAAAAATGCTCTAATCCATTGACTACACAAGAAAGGAGATAGAACGGATGTAAACAACTACAGAGGGATATCTCTTCTCCCAGTTTGTTACAAGATTCTATCTCAATGTCTACTAGACAGAGCACAGGGACAGTTAGAACCAAAAATTGATGAATATCAAGCAGGTTTTCGACCGGGCAGATCTTGTCCTGAACAGATCCTAAATCTAAAGTGGATCCTAATCTAAAGACATCAAAAACTGTACAATAAAAATATCGTCTGTACATTTACGGATTTCAAAAAAGCATATGATTCTATCGACCGTAAAACTTTATTCCAAATCTTGAGAGAATAAGGACTAGATCTGAAAACGCTGGCAATTATTAAAGCAACGTTAACTAACACAAGGTCAAAAGCTAAATTCATGGGTGACATCTCGGAGCCCTTCGAAATTAAAACTGGAGGGGATGGACTCTCGCCACTCTTATTTAATTGTGTTCTAGAAAAAGTAATACAGGAGTGGCGTGAAAAAAAGTCGGCCCTGAATATTGACTAGCCCATTCAAATGGGGAGAACCAACATCAAAATTGATTGTCTGGCGTTTGCTGATGATCTAGCAATTTTGACTCAAGATATGTTAAAGGCACAAAAACAGATTGAAATCCTAAAAGAAACAGCAGAAAAGGTAGGACTCCAAATTTCTTTTGAAAAGACACAATACATGACCTGCAACAGACTAAGAACACCATTTCTAAAAACAACATATGGTATCATCAGACAAGTCTCTCAATTCAAATATTTGGGTGAAATAATTATGGAAAATGGGTTGGAAAAAGCGGCCAATAAGGGTAGATGTCAAAAAATGGAAACGGCATTGAGACTTACATAAAATATTTACAATAAAAAATGCATATCTAAAAACACAAAACTGAGACATTACAACACAGTTATTAAACCAGAACGTCTATATGGGACAGAAACGCTCATTTTGATTAAATGGATTGCTGCAATTAAAGAGGACCTACAATCAACAGATATTACACAAAGTGAAATTCAGGATAGGGGCTGTTTCAGACACAAAGTTAACGTTTGGAAGGTTGGCCAGAGAGAAAAATGTAGGAAGACTGGAACAACTTGGTCTGACGAAAGGAAAAAAGCTCACAGCGAAAGAATGACATTAGTATGGGCGCAAAGGAAGGCTAACAACAACAAACGCCTCTGGTTTTTCTCCACGATCTAAAACTCAAAAAATATTGAAAATATCTGTTTTTATGTAAATAAAGAATCACTGGGTAAAAACAAAAAACCAAACGGAGACAATTTTTCTCAGTGATTCTTTTTTGTAATAAATTTGTCCAACGAACAAAATATTAAAAATATAAAAAATGTTCTAAAAAAAATATACAAACTTTTAACGTTAACGTTTCGGGAAGTATTCCCCTCTCGTTTTCAAAACGAATCTAAAAATAAATTATATTATTTTCCATATATTCTGAAAAGACAGGAAGTAGATATATTTTTTGTGTACTTACATTGACAATTTACAATTCGTCTTATAATGTGTTGAAAAACTCAAATAAACAAAAAAATATATAAACACGCCACAATCATTCAGCCACTACTTATTCAATGTAATTGGTCACTAAATTTTGGACACCCTATATGCGATAAATTAGTTGTCAATGTGGATTTCGAAAGTATCATTTTTATGGTTCCGTCTACCCCAGTAGCGCTTAGCACTAGTCAAAAATGGATAAAAAGTCCAGTGTTGAACATAATAAACAATTCAAAATAGGTATAGAAAAACCTGATGGAATTTATTATGAAATTTTCTCTCAAATCCAAAAATGAAATAATATACAGGGTATTCCTTTTAAAATAAAGAAATTACTGGCAACTCCCGGGATAACCGGGAGTATTATACCTTGAAAAAATTGGAGATAATCTTAAATAACGCCGAAGTTCAAAAAATTCAGAATTCTAAGTTTTTTCTAACCACGAAAACTTCCAAGGAACGTCCACCATGAGAAACCCAGTATAACCAAAACACTTTTTTGAACTGCTCGACGCACGTTTCGCTAACCATGTTAGCATCATCAGGGGATGATTTAATCTGGCCCTGAAATCATCCCCTAGTGGTAAATCTCTTCAAGTTTAGTGCATCACACCAAAGGTTCCAATAGAAGAACTGAAACCCAGTATAGTATATCAGACTGGGGACTTTCTCTTGTCTTCTTAGAGTTTCTCTTCTCCAAATATTTGCTATCAGTGAATGAACGGCTTGATCTAGGCTAGTTTCCTTATTTTCAAGTAGCTCCGCGTGTATGTCATCACATCCAGGTAATTTATTTTAGTTCAAGCTCCCAGTATCCTGTTGGACTTCTTCCAGCGTTGATGTGTCCGTGTTGATATTGATTTCTTCGTATCGTATTTGTTGATGTTAAAAACATCTTATCTCCAATAAATAAAAATATTCGTAAAGAAATGTCTTCGTTTTCTTTTTAAATGACCCATGTATAGATTCGTAAACACAGTGTGTACGGTGCGCCGATAAGAACCGAGAAATAAATGTACATCCGCGAAATCAGTTTCTTTATTTTCGTGCCGAAAAAAAAACCGAACCGCACCTGATTTTTTGTCTTGTCACGATCCTGGCGCCCGGAGGAATGTTTCTAGGTATCTATGGTTAGCTTTGTTGTGTTTTTTTTCACCTCATGTCGACTTATCTGGAATAAGTAGCGTTTACATTCTATTATGGTTTTACGCAGAGCGACCTTGGGCTTGGCCACGCTTGTATTCCACTGAATTTCGTTGCAGTATCCGCTGGAGACCTCCTGCTAGTTATAATTACCTCAGATAGAAAACCGCAAGGTAAAAATAGAACAAACAGACAAGGTAGAAAAGCGATCGGTCCTATTCGGTCATTCAAAAAACTGTTTCACTTCTGTTTTGTTGTTTTAAATTTGCAGGATTACTGATGATATTTATGAACAATTGTTATTAAAACTGAGATATAGAAAACTACCAGTACAATATTTGAATGTTTAATTCCACTAATTTACACGGTTTTTATAGCTCACCTGTAAGTTATTAATTATTGTTTATTTAAGTAAGAGTTAACCAGAAAAAATAATACAAAAATTCTGTCACGTCTGCTTTTAGAAATATATATTTACTTAAAAATGGAAAAACATCGTAGTATGAATTAAAAAAAAATAAAAATGGCTAATTTTCGCCTTCTTTTTATTGTTTTTTGGGTCCATTTCTCCTATAATGGACCAACAGTAATCTCTTCGAAACTTTAAATCTTGGTGAAAACGTTCCCCCTGTTCGTCACTCATACTTCCTAGGTTTTCAGGGAAAAAGTCAAATGCAAGTGCAGGAAAGTAATCTTCAATGACATGTTCACTCCCATCTGTTGAATTTTTTTCAATAAATCAGCAACAAAATCTTTAAAATTCTCACTTTTTGTATTTCTCAAAAATTCTTCGATAGCGATTTTAAATGATTTCCAAGCAGCTTTTTCATAAGCAGATAAAAGGTTTTCAAACTGAGGATCTTTTACAACTTTACGGGCCTTTTAATAGGCCATTCTTTTCTAACATAATGATACTCTCTGTCCCTGCTGTCCCACAGACAAAGGAAACAAGAGTAGTTTGTGTAACCACCCTGCAATCCAGTAACAAACCGATGACTTCGTTTCATCGTTTCACAGCTCTCTTTACAATTCACTACGTGTCCTATTGGTATAGACGATTTTTTATTCCCGTTGTGTAATAAAACAGCTTTCAGACTATATTTTGAAGAGTTTACGAATAAGCCCCACTATGTTTTATTATAGTTTTGATTCGTTGCTTCAAAAAGTCTCGGGTTATCAGTACAATAACAATATTTCTCTTCTCTTTTGAAAAATTCTGTCTAAATATAAATACAGGGTCCGTCACTCGAAATGTTACCAATTAAAAATGCTGTAGTTTTGTCATTTATGAATATTTTGTATTTAATATTTTTAGACAATGTTGAAAATACATTAAATTTTATGAAAAACATCTTACTCTTCAATATTCAAAGGGGGCCACCTTTGGCGTGGATGTAGGCATCAAGTCTTCCTATGAGTGCATCGCACACTGTATGAATGTGAGTCTGTGGAATTCGTTGCCATTTCCGACCAAGCGCTTACTTCAATGTGTTCAAACCAGTGGTGGCTCGTTGGTTTTTAAAGTGGGAGGGCGTAGAAGAAAATAGTGCTGCTGAAGATTTTTTTTTTGATTTCACCTTCCCCCTTTTTACTTTTCGTGTTATTGAAAAACCCTATAGAGGAGATGAACCAGGAAAATGAGCTAAAGGAAAGAAACTGAACGGAAATAAAATATGGTGTTTTCCTCTGAAAAATTGTTTATTGTGATAAATGGTGGAGGGACCACGCTCCAACGCCCGCCCTCACGAACCGCCACTGGTTCAAACTCTCATAGTTTTTTGTTGACACCTTAGCCTCCAAAATGGACCGTATGGAGAAGTCCATTGGATTCAAGTCTGGTGAGTATGACCATTGTTGCGAAGAAATAATCTGTGGAATGTGATTTTGCAAATTTGATTGTTGTGTCAAATTCGCTTTATGGGATGGTGCCGAGTCCTGTAAAAATGTCCAACAGTTGGAACCAAATTGTTTGCGTGTCCAAGGGATCAACTCATCGTTTAATACCTTTTGTTAGCGAAACGCACGCATACAACTTAAATAAATAAATCTTTTCGAGTTTACTGGAGAATGTGTATTAAGAAAATAAAATAAATCAGAAAATAAATATAATAACCAAGATTATTATTATTATATATTAATTCCCTCTCATTTTTTTCTTATCCAACGAAACAATTCTGAACAAAAAAAAATGACTTTTATATAAACTAATTCCGTATCTGACGCAGAAATAACACTTGTTTCTCGGAGAAAGGATATCTTGAAACAGGTAAGAAAAAAAACTGTGTCTCCAATGGCCGTAAGTTTGGTGGATTCGGCATTTACAGCAGCAATTCAAGGTCGACATGTTTTAAAAATACCATTTGAGATAATGGTCGGACTCGACGAATTCTTTTCCCGAAATGAAACAACTGGTTTGCGATAATTAATTAAGAATATAACGTTCGGAACTTTTATTTTACTGACAGTATCAGAGAGAAAAATCTTTAGTAACAAAATTGCTTTAGTTTCAGTCTCAAATGTAATCTTTGGGCAAATACATGGAAAATTCGATTATATATTTATATATATAATATATATTATTATTATTATTATTATTATTATTATTAGGTGCTCTCTCATTCTTTTTCCGTGGATTCTCTTTCTCTCCTCCGTCCACTTTGTTCCCGATCTCCTCGAAACTTCGCTCTCTGATGTAACGTTCCACATAAGCATTTTGTTTCTGTACGTTCTTCTATCCTCAATCTCTGTCGGAGCCATTTGTGCCTTTCCCAGATCAGCTCTGACTTGTGTGATCTATGGTACTGTTGACGTGACTCCTTGTATGTATATAAGAATTCTGTAGGTGGGAGTCTACTGATATATCCATAGAATTTCAGCCTTCTTTTTCTTATGTCCGCCGCTACGTTGGACATTCTCTCTGTGGTCTTTCGAGAATGTAGTCTGTATCCTTCTTCTGTTAGTTTTGGACCGAGAATTTTCCTCATAATTTTGCGTTCTTCTTTTAGTATGTTTTCTATGACGCGTTTTGTATGAAGTGTAAGTGTCTCGTTTGCGTATAGTACCTCTGGTTTGATTACTGTGTTGTAGTGTCTTATTTCTGCGTGTGTGGATAAGTATTTCTTATTGTAGATATTTTGTGTCTTGCCATATGCCCTCTTCATCTTCTGTAATCGAGTCTTCTGTGTCATCTTGTCTCCTTCTGTCGGCTCGATGATCTCGCCCAGGTATTTGAAGCGAATTACCCTATTCATTTTGCCGTATTTGGTGTTCAAATTTTGGACATCTAATTTTGAGCAGAAGAATTTGGTTTTTTGAAAGGAGATTTGTAGGCCGACTTTCTCTGCACATTCCTTTGAGGACTTCGATCTATTTGGTTGCCCTTTTTTCATTGTCTGCGAGTATGGCTAGGTCGTCTGCGAAGAGCAGGCATAACATTTCTATGTTGTTTTGGATCGTCCGAGTCGTATTGGTTTCCAGTGTCCTTGATTTTTCAGTTCTTTTTCCTATTCCCTTAAGACTTTCTCCAGGACCAGGTTGAAGAGGAGTGGGGATAACCTATCTCCTTGGCGTACTCCAGTTTTAATCAGGAAGGGTTCGGAAATTTCTCCTATAAATTTCACTTTAGAGGTTGTGTCAGTCAGTGTCTGCTCGATCAATCGTAATGTTTTGGGGTCGAGTCCTTGTTCTTCTAGAATGTTGAACAGAGATTTTCGGTCGATGCAGTCGAATGCTTTCTTGAAGTCCACGAACGTGCAGATGATTGGGACGTTCCTGATAGCTTTGTATTTCAGTATTGTTTTTAAGTTAAATATTTGTTCAGTGCATGAGCGACCAGGGCGAAAGCCTGCCTGGTACTCGCCAATTTTGTGTTCTAATTGTTCTTGTGTTCTCTGGAGAAGGCATGCTGATAGGACTTTGTAAGTGACTTGTAGTAAGGAAATGCCTCTGTAGTTGTTCATATCTGTTCTGTCTTCCTTCTATTGCAGCGGGTGTATAAGAGTACATTTCCATTCATCTGGTAATTTTTGTTTGCCAAATGTTCGTGATAATTTGCATAAGTTCCTGCAGTGAATTTGGTCCGAGGTTTTTCAATAGTTCCGCGGTGATACCATCTTTACTGGATGACCTGTTATTTTTTAGTTTGCGTATGTGCCTGTAGATTTCTTCCTGTGTTGGTGGTGGTGATTCTGAGTGGGTATGGATACAATTTTCCTTGGGGAATCTTGTGTCACGTTCGGGACAATTGAGGAGATCAGAGAAATAGTGTGCCAGCTCCCATTCCGCTTTCTGAAGCAAAGATTTTGTGGTGTGTATCCACGGATTTCTCTTCGCAAAAGTCCTATAAAAGTCTCTCGTGTTATAATTGCGAAAATTCTCCTCGATAGAGTCTAGTTGTTCCTTTATGTACTTCCTTTTAGTTTGCCTGATAACCTTTGTGGTCTGTTTTCTAGTCACGTCAAAAAGCTGTTGACTTTCTGGGGATTTTTTAGTGTTGTACTCCTGACTAATCAGGGTGCACTCAAGTCCTGAAATGCTCGTTTGCGTCGCTGCAATGCACTTTCGCATTCCGAGTCCCACCAACTGTGTTTTGTGTCGAATTTCTGTAGATGTGTTTTCTTGTGATGAATTCTCCTTGGGGTGAACTTGACTTTAATTCATGTTAGGTTGAGGTTTGAGTTAATGTTCGCGCCCCTGCGGATTTGGACATCTATCAACGTAGTCTATCTGGAATTCTCCAATCTGTTGTATAGGCGATCTTCATGTCTGCTGTTTTCGTGGAGATTTTCTCAGGGATGATCTCAGGGATGATGATTTTCTCAGGGGATCTTAAAGTTATTCTGTTGGCATAGTTCGATGAGTCTTCCGTGACGATGAGTGCCGTTCTTATTGGTAAATTTATGACCGGGGAATTTGCCTACTGGTTTCTGATGGATTTGTTCTCTACCGATTTGTGCTTTAAAGTCGCCCAGTCAAATTTTGACGTCATCCTTTGGGACCTTTACCATTACCTTCTCTAGTGTTGCCCAGAATTTCTCTGTAGACTTGGGATTTTTCTTGTTGTCTCCGTTTCTGGGGGCATGTACGTTGATCATGGTGTAATTTGTATTGGCGCACTGTATGCGCATTGTCATTAGTCTATTGTTTATGGGCGTGATTTCCTTAATATAGTTAATTATCCCTTTATGTACCACAATGACCATGCCCAGAAGCAGAGCGCCCCTGGCGGCTCGTTTGCCTGTCCTGCTTTTGAATATTGGGTATCATTGTTATTTCTTGCACGAGTCATGGTTGTTTATCAGTTTATAGGTCCAGTGTTTCCACTGGGAGTTTAGTACCAAGGATTGTTAGTTCCTGGAGCGTGGTGTACAACCGCACCCTCTGGGTGAACAGATGCCGACCAGGTTGCCGGTGGTTGCCACTACAGACGCGACCTGGGTTTCTTTCTGCCAGAGCCCTATTAGACGTCTGTTCCCGAAATAAACGTTCGGGTTCAGCCGTTGTCCGCTTCCTGCGACGTGGACGAAGGGTTGGAGCTTTAGGAAACTATATATATATATATATATATATATATATATATATATATATATATATATATATATATATATATATATATATATATATATATATATATATATATATAGTTGTGGTCAAAATAATAAGAGTATGAATGCTGAATCTAAACATTTTATTTTAATGTGTTTTACGAATTATTATAATATTATTAACGTTGCGTCTAGAGTCCTAAAACAAAAAATATTGATGAAACAAAACATTATCCTAGTGTTACAAAAGTTACTACAACCATCGAACAATTATGTGCTTTTTTTCTGGTCAAAAAAAATAAGAGTATATCATTTATAGCCTTATATTGTGAAAACTAATGCTTATTAACAAACTTAATGAATATAAACTATTAGTATTTAGTAGAATAGCCTTTTTGTTTAACCACAGCTGAGCATCTCCTTGGATTAGAGTCGATTAACTTCTGAGAAGGTATAATATATATAATAAGGTATAGGTATAATAACCGGTATAGAATATCAAGTTTTCTTGACTCCTTACAACATATTTTTGTTTGATGTTTTTTATTAGCAATGCCTTTTTTTAAATGTTGCCAAAGATTTTCTATTGGATTTAAATCCTGAGATTAGCAACGGCCGCTATTGTCCTGCTGGTAGATCTACTTTAGCGGCATATTAATTTCGACATAAGGAAGCATAATTTTTCCATGTAGGTTTCTTTGGTCATGATATCCAATATAGTGAATCGACACCATTATAGGAAAAGCAACCCCACAGTTTAATATTTCGTCCTCCATGCTTTACTGTTCGTAATGCATTTCGCGGATTTAGTTCTTCATTCTTATATCGCCCAACGTACCGTTTCCCATCTGATCCAAAAAGATTTATTTTTGTTTCATCACTAAATAAAATATTTTTCCAATTACGGCTGTAGTTTTCGTTTAAGTTAAATCTTAATCTATGCTGTTTTTTTTTTATTTAAATGTGGTACCTTTCTTGCAACTCTTCCATAAAGATCCATATCTACCAATCGTCTACGAATTGTCGGTGTACTGATTTGTAGACTCATTTTCCGTTTGATGTCAAACGAAGTGGAAAATAGAAAATACATTTATCCAATCTTTTATTTATTTTTATTGGGCTACCTCTGATTTCTGGTAATATCGTTATTAATTTTTGCTCCTTTAAAACAATAACGTTTTTAGTTAACAGTTTAGCAGTAACGTTAACAGTTTAGCAATAATGCATTCAGATCGCTTGTCACACATGATATATGACACACAGTGTGATATATATCATTTATTTTTTGATGTAAGACTGTCATTTTTGGTAGGAATATTAATGAAACTAGGATTTAACTTTTAATGCAAACAAAATTTGACTTCGTTATACAGGGTGTCCAAGATAAATGAGGTAATTTCAAAAAAAATTAAAAAGTTACTTCTTAGTTATATTCTAATGGAACTTCTATTCTTATTATACATGATATAGCATATGTGTCATAATTTCCGAGATTTTTACATTTTAGTTTTTAATATTTCGTCTTTAATGGAATTCACATTAGACGATTTAGTAATAACGTCATAAAATTTAATTAAAATGGCAAATATTTTACTAGTATAGCTTTTAAACGGTCTTTATATGATACAGAAAAAAAAGAGTGTTCTTTTTTCATAACTAAATAGGAAAAAATATTTTTAAGGATCAATTATTTGGACTTTCTGAACTATCAAGTTGTGTAATACGATGTTTATTAGAATAGAAAGTAGAGCGAAAATTAATTTTTCTAGAGAGAAATTGATAACATGATCTACGTTTTGGGTGCAAATGTTCAAAACTCTTTCTTAGCAATTAGAATTTAAGCGGATAGATTCTCTAAGGGTACGGTCACATCAGACGCGCTTCGCTTAGAGCCACATGCCTTACTTAACGTGAACCGAACCTCCATGTGTTCGTATCGAACTCGCTTTGGAAACTTGACAAATAGAGTTAATGGTGATAGTGTTCTCATTTTTTTGCAAAATAACGTTGTAAAATGGAATGAAGAATGCAATGAAGAATTGCCTTTAACTGTAGCGAGTGTGAGACAATATTTGGACACTAATTTTGAAAATAAATGGATTGGTAGAGGAGGTTACATCAGTAACAGTACGGTCACATCAGACGCGCTTCGCTTAGAGCCACATGCCTTACTTAACGTGAACCGAACCTCCATGTGTTCGTATCGAACTCGCTTTGGAAACTTGAAAAATAGAGTTAATGGTGATAGTGTTCTCATTTTTTTGCAAAATAACGTTGTAAAATGGAATGAAGAATGCAATGAAGAATTGCCTTTAACTGTAGCGAGTGTGAGACAATATTTGGACACTAATTTTGAAAATAAATGGATTGGTAGAGGAGGTTACATCAGTAACAGTACGGTCACATCAGACGCGCTTCGCTTAGAGCCACATGCCTTACTTAACGTGAACCGAACCTCCATGTGTTCGTATCGAACTCGCTTTGGAAACTTGAAAAATAGAGTTAATGGTGATAGTGTTCTCATTTTTTTTTGCAAAATAACGTTGTAAAATGGAATGAAGAATGCAATGAAGAATTGCCTTTAACTGTAGCGAGTGTGAGACAATATTTGGACACTAATTTTGAAAATAAATGGATTGGTAGAGGAGGTTATGTACCGTGGCCAGCCAGAATAAAATCCGGGGGGATTTAACAAAACTAGATTTTTTCTTATGGGGTTTAATCAAAAACCCCAAACAAGTTTATCAAATGCCACCCACCATAATAGATATGCGAATTTGAATAAGAAATGTGTTTATAAATATTAATGAGGCAATGTTCCTTGCAGTCAATAGTTCTTTTGAACATAGGCTGAGAGTTTGTATTGCACAAAATGGTAGACATATTGTGCATTTAATTAAATAAACATTTTTGATATTAAAAAACCCATTGAGATGGGTTGTTTTGAATTTTTTGGACACCCTGTATAACATAGACAAATTTTGGCTACTGGGAAAAGGGTTGGAATTATTGTATTACTCTTCAAGGAGAATATATTGATGTATATTTTTTTCTCAAGAAATAGAGACTTTGGAACGCTAATGGCCTAGTTAATCATGGCCCCCAATTATCAGTTTTCCTTAGAGAACATTGACGTGATGTTGATCTCTGAATCGCATTATACCAATCCAAGCTATTAAAGAATTCAAAACTATATAATATATAACACTCAACATCCGGACGGTACAGCCCATGGTGGTAGTGCAATAATAATTAAAAAAACAATTAAACATCATGAAGCACTCAAGTTCCAGACAGCACATATTCAGGTAAATAATGTCGTAATCGATGATAAGAGAGGTCCAATAACTTTATCTACCCTTTATTGTCCTCCACGTCACATTTTGAAAGAAGAGCAGTATGCTGAGTACTTTCCCACATTAGGCAGTAGATTCCTGGCTGGTGGTGATTACAATGCCAAATACTTCAGATGGGGATCAAAGTTAATAACTACTAAAGGTCGAGAGCTCAGAAAATATATCGATAAAAATAATCTAAACACTTTGTCTACTGGTAGGCCCACATACTGGCCTAGTGATAGGAACAAACTACCAGACACTATTGACTTCTGTATTATTAAAGGTTGCTACTAGCAATTGTCTAGCAGAACAAAGCCTCGATCTTTTTTCGAGTCATTCTCCCGCAATAGTAACAGTCAGTTACAAAAACCAGCCGTACTCACTAATAAAAAAACAAAGTGGGATTTGTTTAAGCACTTGTTTGATGAAGGAATACATACTGATATCCTGTTAAAATCTCCTGAAAACATAGACAAGGCTGTAGAAGACCAAACTATTATAATGCAACAAGCCGCCTGGGATGTAACTCTTGAAATGAGTAGTCAAATCCAGAAGCAGAATTGCTCTGTAACAGCAAAACATGCCATTGCCAAAAAACGAAGACAACGCAAAAGGTGGATGACAACTAGAGCCCCAGTAGACAAGACAAGATTTAACAGAGCAGTGAAAGAGGTAAAAAAAAAAATACTCAGCAATGAAAAAAATGAGGCAATTCAAAATTACCTTGAAGGTCTTACTCCCACTAAAGCTACTGATTACTCTCTGTGGAAAGTTACAGTAAAAATCAATAAAACACAAGAGAGCATACCACCAATCAGAAAACAGAATGGAACTTGGGCGAGAACAGATACTGATAAGGCTGAAACTTTTGCAATACATCTAGCTAATGTTTTTCAGCCATTTCCAATGAAAACTTTAGGAAAAAAAGAGGAAGAAATAACTTCATACCTTAAAACACCATTCCAAATGGCACTTCCCATTAAAGCCATAAAAATTAGTGAAGTTAAGGCTATGATTCACAGAAACCTCAACCCGAAGAAAAGTCCAGGATTTGACCTTATAACTGGGCAAGTCGTTAAACAATTCCCGGAAAAAACTTTAGTTGTCCTTACACAAATTTATAATGCAATACTTAGAGTCGGCCATTTTCCATCACAGTGGAAATCATATTGATTCCAAAACCTGGTAAACCGACGGAGGAAGCATCATCATATAGACCCATTACACTTTTGCCTGTCTTATCAAAGCTTTTTGAGAAATTGTTCCTAAAGAGGCTGAAACCAGTGCTTGATGATCTAAATATCATTCCAGAACACCAATTCAGATTTCGCGAAAGGCACGCAACAATCGAACAAGTGCACAGGCTAGTGAAAATTATTAATAACGCCTTTGAAGATAAAAAGTACTGCTCGGCTGCATTCTTGGATATAACGATAGAGTGTGGCATTCAGGCTTACTATACAAACTTAAATCAAAACTTCCTACACCATACTATCAGGTACTGTTATCATACTTGACGAACAGATACTTCGGTGTCAAATTTAAAGGAGCAATAACTAACATATATCCGATAAAATCAGGAGTACCTCAAGGTAGTGTCTTAGGTCCCATACTTTTTCAAATCTTCACTGCTGACCTACCAACTACGCCAAACACGTCTATAGCCACCTTTGCAGATGATACCACAGTTATGGCAATAAGTAGTTTACTAAGATATGTATCTAATAGCTCTTGATGGGATACAAGAATGGAAAAAAAATGGCGTCTGAAAATCAATGAGGCAAAATCTCAGCAAGTCACTTTTACCTTAAGGAAGGAGTCATGCCCGAGTGTAACACTTAATGGACATCAACTCCCCCAGGCAGACTGTGCAAAATATCTTGGAATGAGACTTGACCGAAGACTAAACTGGAAACAACACATTTTTATAAAGAGGAAACAACTTGGCTTAAAATTATCCAAACCCTACTGGTTAATAGGTAGAAAATCCAAATTATCGTTGGTTAATAAGTTAACCATCTACAAAGTGATCCTGAATACATACAACTGTGGGGAACCGCGAGTGTATCCAACATAGAAATACTTCAAAGATTCCAGTCTAAAACCCTGAGAATAATTACTGATGCTCCTTGGTTCGTGACGAATCAAACTTTACACCGTGATCTAAAAATAAAGCCTGTGCTAGAAGCAGCCAAGTGCGCGAGTGCGAAGACTTTATCGCGACTTGAAGTACACCCCAACTCCCTTGCTGTCAGCCTCCTGGATAATAGCCAAAAGCCGCAGAGACTGAAACGCTGTGATCCTTTAGAGATAAGCTATACAATTTAAGATATAATTAAGATATTCCATTATTCTAGTTATAAAGAACATAAACTTAATGTAAGCGCCATAATCTCTGATGCTTGGCAATTCTTTACCTTGCCCTTAATGTTGTAACAGTTACTTATTACCTTTGGGTAGATTGCAAATATATGGGAGATTAAAAACAAATAAATAAATAGAGAAATTATAGAATTTTAAAGAATTTTAACAAAATCATTGTCCAATTCCGTGCAAGAAAAAAGTAACAGTATTAATAATTTGTTGGTAGCGTACACATTCTAACCTTGTCGGCGTAAAACACTGAGGACAGAGGCAAAAAAAAGCCGCTTATTCTAGTCACGACGATTTTACTCCATTGAAATCTGCAGCAACTGGAGACACCTGTGGATATTTATATTACGTCTGGGGGGAGAAAAAAAGCGCAAATGACCCGAGGGTATGCAGTTTAACGCGTCATAGAAGCGCTTGAGTAGAAAGATCGCGGCGTACGTCTAGCCCGACTCTTTTATTTTCTTCGTCTTCTTCTTGTTTTCTTCTTTGTGCTTTTTTTGCATGTTTTTCACCGGACCAGCTGTGGTTGAGGTTGATAATAGGATCGTTAGGTTGGAAATATTTTCGCTGAGATAATTAGAACGCTGTTGTCTTTTTTTTCCATCCAACAAAGCTACAAAAGCTTCAGGTCCTCTAGTAGAACCTTCAGTGTAAAGCTGAAAACTCGAAATTTACCACTAAACACCAAATCAATCTTTTAAATTTCTCGATGCCGTGTTACCATCATCAGGAGATAAATACACACTTTATTTAGTATATCCAGCTAATCGTAACAAAACAAAGTTAATATACAAAGAAAAATAAAGGTAAGAAAAATTCTAAGAAATCGTAACAAAAGAAAATACAATGAAAAGGCAATAATTAACACAGTTCAAATGATAAAACGCTCCATTGCTTCAAATATTAATTTAACATTTTTTTTAATTAATAATACATGCACATTAGGAGTGCTCTCTGTGTGGTCAGGCAAAACATTGAAGAGGTAAACACCTTCCCAAAACAATGTCTTCTGGATACCAGTAGTTCTGGCCAAAAAAGTATTCAAATAATGGGGCAATAAATTATGTTTTATTTTATATATCAATCGAATGTTAGCCCCTATCGGTGTACTGCTGTATTTGGGATCTACCAATCTCTACTTATTACAGACATACAATAAGTAAAATAGGGTAAAACTATAGTATTGTATACAAGTCTCTTCGACCAGGGTGGTAAATGTGACGATGTACGGCTATTTTTTCCCCAATCTTTCTACATAGATAAATGACAAGATTACAAAATGTTAGCTGAGGATTCAACAGTA
Source organism: Cosmopolites sordidus (assembly GCA_031761425.1). NCBI lineage: Eukaryota > Metazoa > Arthropoda > Insecta > Coleoptera > Curculionidae > Cosmopolites > Cosmopolites sordidus. Next base: position 511,218 of record JARFXV010000840.1, on the reverse strand, counting down.
CTCCCAAGAGGTTAATTACATTTGTAATTTTAATATCACAATTGTTTATACTTATTTTTAACATTAACTTATTAAATATTTTGCAGTTTGCTTCAGACCAAATCCCCATGCACCTTGTTTTCAGTTTATTTTTACGTAGCCATCTAAATAGTATTGCCAGTTCATTATTCAATATTTGAACCATTATAAGGCAAATTATATCCAGATATGAGAGTAAAATACTAGTAAAGCACCTATCCAATATTGTAAAAATATCGTTGGCATATCAAAAACAGCAACGAGCCCAAAACACTACCCTGAAGAACACTACAAGCACTTTCCCTCTTTGTCGACACTTTTCCGCCAACCCTCGTTCTACAATGTCTGTGTGTTAAGTAACTCTTAATCCATTTCAGGGCTTTTGACTTTACTCTATAACTTAATAATCTTTTACAGTATATCCCGGTCAATAGTTAAGCACGGCTTTCCCGTCCTTTATATCGTTTCTCCATGTTGCGCATGCATACTGAATAGCCGTCCTTCAAGAATGTCTTGTCCTAAATCCTGATTGAGTAGAAAATAACAACTCATTTGTTTCAAAATAAGTTCTCAACTCTGCACATATAACTCAACTCTCAACTTTTCATAGCATGACCCACGAACTTCTAACGAGTGAATCTTCTAACGAATGAACCCACGGGACTTCTAACGAGTCCCCTTAAAAAAGACAGCTATGAAAAATAACTTAATATTATCACAAATATCGTAAAGAATAATGGAAATATAGCTGCGAAGATACAATCTCCGCAGCATCTCCATCATTCCTGAGCTTCGTTCGGGAACCAACAACCTAAATCTTAACAAATCTCAAGTCGACGGAAGAATGCAAGATCCACGATCGAACCATTCCACTCCGGATCCCAAAGTGAGCAAAATTTCTCGTAAATCTCGGCGGTTTTGGGTCTTGCGACCCGATTCCGTAGCAGTAAAATAATTCATCTTATTTTCAATAATCCAAAATTCAATAGAAGAATTTTCACCAACCTGAATAAAAACGATTAGGCTTTACCAAGCAGGTTTACCTAGTCGTTACCTCCTGGGCTAGATAGAAGCCCCCAACCCCCCGTGTTAGTTATGACACATGCCGGAAAGACCGGAAAATTCAATAGAAACTGGTAAGAGCCAACAGGGCTAACCAAAAAACCTGGATAAATAAGTTGAAGTCGAAAGAATAATGGATACCAGCCCAGCATTATAGATAAACACACGAAAAAGGTTCTAAAAATAGCATGCTATAAACTATATTCATAAATTAAGTTCCAGAAATACAAATCATTGAAAGAAAGAAAACATTAATACTATCTCTGTTAATAAGAATAAATCTGGCATCGATACTAAATAATAACAAAGAGCATATATATATATATATATATATATATATATATATATATATATATATATATATATATATATATATATATATATATATATATATAATAAATTCAGGGGTGACATCTCAGAGCCCTTGGAAATTAACTGGAGTGGAACAAGGGGATGGACTCTCGCCACTCTTATTTAACTGTGTTCCAGAAAAAAGACCAAAGATTAGCAAATATTACACAAAGTAAACACAAATTACAAACTTACACAAAGGCACCAACAAGTCGAAAACCTGCTTGATATTCACCAATTCTAGGTTCTAAATGTCCCTGTGTTCTGTCTAGTAGACATTGAGATATAATTTTGTAACAAACTAGAAGAGATATCCCTCTGTAGTTGTTTACATCCGTTCTATCTCCTTACTTGTGTAGTGGATGGATTAGAGCATCTTTCCAATCCTTCGGAATCCGCTCGGTTCGCCAAACTTCTTGCAGAATTTTGTTATTTCCTTGATTGTACCTGGCCCAGCCAATTTCAAAAGTTCAGCAGTGGTTCCATCTTCACCAGAAACTTTGTTATTTTTAATTAGCTTGATTTGCCTAATTATTTCATCTTCATTCGGTATGGTCAATTTTAAATTAACCCATGTACGTGTTTGGGCACCTCCAGGTCTTTTGTTTTGATATTTTCTTCATAAAATGGGTTGACATTATTTTTAGATTAAACTGCGAACATAGTTCAACGAATCTTCTGCCTGGTTAGTCCATTTATGAGCGGAAAAACTGCGGACTGTTTTCCTGTACTTTCTTTCTTTTCCTAGTTCGTCGTTGAAATCACCCAATAAGATTTTTACATGGTTAGAAGGAATTGTAGAAATAGTCTTTTCCAGAATTTCCCAGGACTTATTTATTTTTTCAGGATTAGATTTATTTTCTTCGTTAACTGGGAGGTGTGCATTGATTAATTTATAGTTTTTGTTAGCACACTTGAGGGATAGTATCATAAATCGATTATTTACTTGCTGGACATTAGTTATAGAACCAAGAATGGTTTTTGAGATAGCGAAAACAACACCAAGATGTGGTGTATTCTGTAATGTAAGTCTGTAGTTGCCGAAGTCCAATGTGTTATCATCTGTCAACCTGGTTTCTTGCAGAGTTAAAATTTGGATTTTTTGCTGATTCAATGTTCGCCCCAATTCGTCTAGTTTGCCTGGGCGCAGGAGAGAGTTGATATTTACCGTTCCAAAGAAAGTTTTTGTTTTCGGTTTCAGACATTGGCCAGAGGTCTCCGATCCCTCTGAAAGATTTTGTGTTTAAACCCGGACGTCCCAGAATCCGAACGTCCTGTTGTACCAGCAAAGCTGGCAGAGGATTGGTTACCTCCTTGGGGTAATTTTGTAATTACTAGAACGCTTCACCTTGTACTTTGAATTAAAGGTTTGAACCATGACGGTTCAGAGGTTAAAACTGGAGGGATTAGTTCCAGAATTTAAATCTCAGCCGCACCAGTGGTGAACACTCAACCACTTGATAGAAGTCAGACGCTAAGTGGATTTAGTTTTTTGCCTTGGTTCGGGGCTGCTTATTTTGAGATATTCGCAGCTGTCCATTAATATCTTATGGAACTTTTACTCTCCATCACACGTGACCTGTCCAGTACCTTAGGCGAGGTATACTGGATATATATATAGAGGCCAAACGGGCTGATCTCTCAATGATAGATTAGAAAAACATAAATATTCAATTTTATATAATGAAAGAAAGACGGGCAGACGGGCTCTGCGGAACATTGTATAGAACAGAACCATTTTTTGAACAGAAATTATGTCAAATTAATACATAGTTGCAATAAAAGCAGGCTGTTAAATTATTTGGAAATTTCCGAATTTAAAAAAGCTATATACGACGGTAAAAACTTAACAAACACCCAGCTGGACTTCGGAGATACCCCAATTATTTAAAGTATCATAAATTTCACGAGACAAAAAAACCAACGTTCATTAACAGCACTTTGAAACAATAGTTTAGTTAAAAAGGAATAAAAAAATTTTTTACTTTGTCTATCACTTTTATAAAAGTGATAGACAAAGTAAAAAATTGTTTTATTCCTTTTTAAAAAATGAACTAACACAAAGTAACGGACAAATCAATCAATAATTAGTTTAGTTTATATATTGACAATGGTCATGAGGCTGCTAGAGAACAAACTAAAAATGTTCTAAAAATGTATTTTATTAAACATTACAGATCAAACACAACCTTCTGTAAAAATTCTTACAAAACTAACACTACATTGACAAAAATTTTGCTTCTGTTCTTATTCCGCAAATTTTTCTATTTAACCTTCTACGTTTTTATATTTCTGAATATTCACCAAACTAATGTTGTCTTCAAAATATTAAATCCACAAATTTAACATTTCTGGTTTCCGTGTCCTTCACCTCGCCGAAGATGACTTCTACGACGGATGTTTGTTTAAAGACGTCATCCAGTATCATTAAATTTCATTGACCCATGGGTTTTAGTTAAATTTTCAACATATTGACATCTTATATTGATGATATTTTCTTGTTGAACAACAGTCTGTATCTGAATGAATTCATAATTAAGGGTATTATATTACAAAGCCGGGGGCATTTTATAGATAAAGCCAAAGATTCAAGTTCAAAAATCTCTCTTCTCTGATCATTTTTAAAATATACGGTATGTAACTAAAAATGGAAGCGGGTTTTTTATTAATCATATATGTCATTTTTCTTTTTAATTGAACGCCTTCAGTTCTCACATAAATTCTTCAAAGGGTGGTCCCTTTAAGTTGGTTTTATTATTTTACAAAATAATATATATATATATATATATATATATATATATATATATATATATATATATATATATATATATATATATATATATATACTATATTTAAAATTGTATGTATAACCATTAGACTTTTAAATAAACAATAATTCTCGATTTTTTAATAAAAAATATAAATGAATTAAACAAAATTAACGTGACTACGAACGCGCCACGATTGGCTGCTGTGTGACGTCGTCAACGCCTTTTATTCGTATATATACTGTCAAAATTATTGTTAGTTAAGTGACAAAGGGTTCATAAAGGCTAACTCTAATAATATACCTGCAGTGGATATTTTTATGGTCACAGATTTCCTGAAAAAATGACATTCGGTTCAATTCAGCTGAAGTTCGAGGTGCTAAAGCATCGATGTAAGTTTTTTAAAAAATAATAATGCAATTGTAAATAAGAAACAAAATATTTCTATAAAATATAATGAAACTATTTGTAGGGTGTTACGAGAAAGTTACGGTGACAAGGCTATAGATTTTGTTCAATTTAATCGCAAAAATGGAATTTGCATTGTAAAAGTACATGTATGTCCAGCACATAAAGTTCAAAGTAAAGCTTATACAGTTAACTTGGGAAGGAGGAAGGACCTATCCCTTCAACTGGATAACATATGTTTCGTTTCTCTCAAGCAACTAACCATTGTTCATTATGGCGAAGACGCAGGTTGTTGTGCGTTCCACATGAAATTGTGGAACCCAACGGTCGGGGTGTATAACTCCTGACTATTATTGTCTCGTTGGAAGCAGTCCAAAGAAGCAATCATCATCATCATCATCATCAGCCTGTATCGATCCACTGTAGGATGAAGGCCTCTTCAGCATGCTTCCAACTTTCACGTTCCTGGGCTTTCCTCTGCCACTTGGGTCCAATATACTTAACGATGTCATCAATCCAACGTGCTTTCGGTCTTCTTCGCGGACCTTTGCGATCAAGCGGTATCCACTCCAGGATTGCCTTGGTCCATCTGTCATTCCATCGCCTCGCTATATGGCCTGCCCATCTCCATTTCAATTGCTTTACTCTTCCAATGATGTCACAGACTTTTGTTTGTTTCCTGATCCGTGCGCAGGACGTTCTGTCTCGTCTTGTAATGCCAAGCATACATCTTTCCATTCCCCTCTGTGCCACCCGAAGTTTTTGAATTGATTGCGATGTGAGTGTCCAGGTTTCACTTCCGTATGTCATAACGGGTAGAACGCACTGATCGAAGTATTTTCTTTTCAGGCAAAATGGGAGTCTACTCTTAACTGTTGAAATCCTCTGGCCAAGATATATAAAGCTGTCCACAATCTCCAAATCCCTTCCTAAAACTGAAATTCTTCTGTCCTGAGCGAAGTTATCAAACATAATCTGACTCTTTTTCAGGTTTATTTTCAAGCCAAATGGTTCGCCAGCCCTTTGCAGTTCTTGTATGCGTCTTTGCAGCTCCTCTGGGTCTTTTAAAATGAGAATCAAATGCAAATGCAAATCTAAGATGGTTTAAGTTTGCACCATTGATCTTTACACCATCCTATTCCCAATTCAGTTTACGGAATACTTCTTTAAGGCCAGCCTATAAAAGAATAGGTGATATTGCGTCACCCTGCCGTACACCTCGTTCTACATTAATTCCCACTTCAAGATCATCAAGGTAAATTGTGGCTGTAGCTCCATCATATATCGATTCTAATAGGTTTACATAGTATCTCTCTACACCTTGGCTAAGCACTGCATCCATTATCGCATGCTTTGAGATGGAATCAAATGTTTTTTCGTAGTCGATAAAGCCAAGCACAGTGACATGGTGTATTCGTTGTGCCTTTCTATGACCTGCTGTACAGCATGGATGTGATCCATTGTACTGAATCCACTTCTGAATATATATATATATATATATATATATATATATATATATATATATATATATATATATATATATATATATATATGATCAAAAAATTGTGAACTGGGATCGTGGAGAAAAGTATTAAAAGTACGTCGTGTTTTGCCATTGCTTCATCCGCCATCCAAAACGCCAGCAAGCGTCTCCCAAGATCAGTTTCTGGCCTTAAACCGTCAACAGTTGGGCCCAAGCCGGACACTTGAAGAGCGGATGAAGGAACGGCTAAAGCCATGACCATATAAATTGGCCATGTTGAATGAAGGCTGCAAGCACATGTAGCGACGCCATCCTGCGGTAAACGGTCGCAGCAGTCAGACTGTGCGAGACCGTTCGTGACCCGTCTAACCTCGGGTAACTACCAGGTATGATCCAAAAATTGTGAATTGCTAAAGCACGATGTAGAGCACGGGTGAACTTCCTTAGCTTTCTAATACACTTTTCTCCACGAGCCCAGTTCACAGGAGAATTTAAGTTTTTCGAAGGGACCCAGCGATTGAATCCTATTTCCAAATATGAAAGAATGGCTTGATGAAAAAAAATTGTTCAAAAAATGAGGTCATTGCTGTCGGTCATATATATATATATATATATATATATATATATATATATATATATATATATATATATATATATATATATATATATATATATATATATATATATATAGTAAATGCAGCTGGTTTATCTTTCTTCAACCAATAATTTTATTCAATTCAAGTTCTCTTTCTTCTAAAATCTTTAACATCTTGTGTAGTAAAAACTCTGTACATATAGGAATCCGTAAGAAGACCCTCTGGAGGTTCACAGGTTATTCATTTGTAATTATAAATATTTTCAATAAATTAGAAATTCTTTAGCCGCAAAGTCACCTTACTTTTTGATATCAACTAACTACTTAAAATATACTCGTTCTAAAAAAATAATTTACTTAACTCTAACTATCATGGTTCAGCAGTACTTGAACTTATATGAAATGCATCTAGTATTGATTATTGTAACTAATAAATAAACTAACAATGTTAAATAAACAAACAAAAGCAACGTAAAAACGTATCGTATGTTTCAGTACCACACGAAAGTGAGAGGGTTTCGGGGGCAGTAAGTGGCAGCGAAGGCGATACTCCTCTAGCATCTCCAGTGAGAAAAGAACGATTGAAAAAGTCCAAGAAGGAGCTCGCTCAGGAAGCAGCTGAGGTACTTAGACAAGCCGATAAAGTTCAGTGCATTGTCAATAACAGAGGTAATTCCACACCCAACACGAATCTCCAAAGCATATATACAACAAAGAATTGGTTTCAGCCTCCCCAGACAAATTCTTCAGCCTCCCACATCGGAAAAAGTCCAAACTCACCCCCAAAGATTATCCTTCAAGTTCCCTAGATCGACGCAGTGTTAAAAGACGTAGTTCTCTTGATCTTCAACCACCAAAGAAGCCTCCACGCACCTTCGCATTCACACAAAACACATCATCGAAACCGTCAATCTTCGACTTGTTCAAGAAACAGGACAGAAAACAGGAGCCGAAGAAATCAAACCTTAGAAGGAGCGTGAGTGATGCATCTGCTTTGAGGTACCGAGTTGTCAGGAGTCCCGAGGAAATCACTAGGTCTGGTAAAAAGGCCTCAAGCGACAACGAGGAGGGGGGAAGGAAGAGCGTAACCAAGAAGCAACTATCTCCTATCATAGAGGTTGCACAAAGGGAGGATTATTTCTTGCCAGTTGAAGCTGAAGCTGACAAGGAAAATACCAGCACGAATATCCAGGTGGGTTACAAAAATAATAGTTATGTTGTTATTAAAAGGTCGTCTTTCTTCAGAAGAAGCATACGGAAAGTATAACGGACCAACTGAAAGACTACATCGACGAAGTCGATGAGCAACTCTACAAAGAAACCGGTATCCGCATCACTAGTCCCAGCCCGAAAAAAGACCCCCCCACCCCGGTGATCATCGATTTGGACAAAGCCGAAAAGATTTCCGACGGGAAAAAGTCCAAACTTCATTTTGCCTTAGGTAAAAAGATTCGACAGTTGACCAGTAAGAAACCCAAGTTCGATGAGGGCCCTGATAAACCGTCAGGGAAAAAAGATGGATTAAAGATCAAGCGAGTCGATGATGGAGAAGATCGAGTGACTAAAGAATCGGATGGAAAAGAGGTGATATTAGTTGAGGAAGAAACGGAGAAGACTTTAAAGCAATCTGCAGAGATGGTACACAGTAGTCAGAAACCTGCTGAAAGGCCACCACTTACAAAAGGTAAGAAATCTTTATGTGTATGTCTAAGAGGTCGTTTCTGGGTGAGTATGTATACAGAAGTCAGGCGGAATTAAAACCTAAGCAATGCTCTGTAAAAATCTACGAGAGAGATGGTAAACGGTCCTCAATCCAACAGCTACCAAAGAGTTTCTTATAGAAAATATTGTCGTATCTGTCGTTCACCTTCTACGACATAACCTTAAGATGTGTTTTAAGATTAATACAAAATTTTCTTCGATTATTTGTTGTATCCCAGATGGAACTCACTTCCAAATTCCACTCTGCAGTGTTCTTTTCTTAATATTCATTCTATTTTCAGCTAGCTTAAAAATATATGAGAAAAAACAACATAAAATTGATTTATTTCACGAAAATACTCTGTATACTTTCAGGGAGGACAGTGAATACCATGGTGAAGCGTCTGAGCCACGATTCCTGCTCATCACCACCACCAATGCGCACTCACGTTCTCATTTCTCCAAATGTTTCCGTGCAACACAACAGTAATCAACCGTTTTCGTACACGAGAGGTTTGAGTCCAGACAAGTGCCTCTCCAATGAGAACCTGGCTCCAAAACCGGTTATCTATGCCCAGGTCGTGTGCAACAATAATGGAAACGGTCCAAGTATGTACTGGTCATGACTCTTAGGTGAGATTCTTAAATAAATCGCGTTTCTAGGTAATGGGAAGCAAACTGTCCACACCACCTTCACTAATGGACGTCGCCAGCCTCAATCTGACTCCGACGAAGGTCTGGGAGGTGAGGAAGGCTCTAGTTTCACCAGGAAATCAACTGCTCAGTTCAACGATGACAGTTTTGATAGCTACACAGAGCAATTACTGGAGGAAATCGATAAATACAAGGCCGAAAGCCCCATTCTGCCTAAATATCGAAATCCTACACCCATGAATGGATTTTCTGGACTGGCAGAGCGTGGACGAGCTGATGGTATGGACGCGAAACGCAGGGAAAGTTTCACGGAACCAGGACATGATATGAGAACTGACCTGGCGACTAGGAGGGATATGTTGGAGTCGAGAATGAACAGAAGAATGAGCGACAAGACGGCAACACCTTCTCCAGAGCATCCCATCGCCAGACCTGGGACAAACAACGTCTATATAACAGAGAAATCATCAAGATATTACAGAAGCGGTTCCACCAGTCCGGTCGGGTTCAAAGAAAAGTGTGTATCCACCAGCAGAACAGACAAATATGGAGAACGAAGAACTGAATCCAGAACAAAGAAATATTTCGGGGAGCCTCAGGATTTAATGTCGAACGGATTCGACAGTGAACCGAAGAGCTTTGATTCCCACATCAGCGATTATCGTTCATATCGACCAGAAAAGCCTCTATCCAAGGACAGGGACGTGTACAAATCCACACCAGAGATCAGGCATTTGGAAGCGAGAAACGTGGAGCATACCTTTCACGGATCTCTTCCGCGAGGAGACAAGATTCAAAGTCATCACAACTCGTCTCGAAAGTTTCGATCGGAAAGGCAGCTGGACCTAGTGGAGGAAAGAAGGAAAGTGGAGAACAGTGGAACCTCCAGGACCAGTAGGAATCGACAAGATGTCTACAACGACAGTGAGGATGAAGGTAGGGTTTCCAAAAATTCTTGTACTGGACTTTATCGATCGATTTTTTCGATCCTCTTAATACGTTTAGGACATCTGCATATCCTACGATCAATTTTTCTATATTTATCACTGTTCTCTTTACATCTATGTGTATTTAGTTGACGACTTTGTTTAGTACTATGTTAAATGTGATAAATAGGAGGACTAAAAATCAAAAATATTTTTTTAATACAGGTTTTGCCAGTTCGCTGTTGATAGCAAGCGAGAAACAACACACTGAAGATAGTTTAGCCCGAAAACAGAGAAGAGATCACGAATTTCAGAGGAGTTATACCAAGGACGAGGACTCTTATCGCGCGGATGAGAATACAAGATATATCCCTCGAGAAAGAAGCATAGATGATGGCTCCCATTTCGATCCGCGTCTGGATAAAGACCTAGACCGTTCCACTCTGAAGCGGGTGGAAAAGAAACCCCCGAAACCAGAGAAGAAGAGTGGTTTGGAGAAGGTAGGAAATTGAGCGTGGTTTGGTTTGAAACTGTATGTGAATTTGGTGAGTGCTTTTGCAGGTGAAGTCGTTGTTTATGAGGGACAGTAAAAAGAAAAAGGAGAAGATTGTGGTGAAGGAGACGAAATCAAAGTCAGGGAGCTATAAATATGAAGGAAAAGATGAAGTAGACAGTAACATGAACTCGGTAAGTGACATTAAGTATTTCTAACAGAGATTTTATTTGGTTATCAATTTATTGACCCCTAGATTTCGTCAACTGCAGAACCTATCGAATCAGAATTTTTCACGACGTAATATTAGTATAGACCGTTTCAAGATATTTCGTGCTCTTCGTTAAAATGTTAATTGCCCCAATAAATATTAATAAAACTATTTCTAGTTTCTTAAAAGGCGCCAGAGCCGGAGTTAAGTTTAAGTTCTGAATAAAATATTGTTAAATTATGATTAAATTATGTTCCTTTATATCTTTTCTTCCCAGCTAAGCTGGATTCTAAATAAAGTGCGGGCCGTAGCCAAAACAACTAATTCTTCCAAAAATTTTCGGCCGATGCGAGTAGCATTACGGATTACCGCCCTTTATTCATTACCCATTATTCATTGTAGCCATTCGATATCTGCGTTGACCAAGATATAATTCCAAACGAATATGTCAAGGCTGGTATAGCAAAAGTGTTTATAGCTTTTATTATATTTCTACTGTCTAGGTCAGACCTGCATATGATCTCAAGTCTGGACGTGAATTCTTTAGTTAGCTCACCAATCCCTCTGCGGAAATTACAAGAGGTTCGATGTTTACTTTTTCTAGTGGTATTCTTCAATTCATTAAATATTAATTATCATTATATATATATATATATATATATATATATATATATATATATATATATATATATATATATATATATATATATATATATATATATATATATATTATTAATTATCATAAAATATTTCGAAACTACTAAACCAGGTGTAACATTTTATCTTCTTATCTGTTATTTTATTGGGCCAGATCCTGTTTACGTTCCTTGCAACTTTGCCGGGTTTCGTTACGGCAGGGGTTATTAAGAGTTTATTGCAGCCAATCTGTCAACGATATAGCTGAGATATTATTCGGTCCTCAATTTATTGTCCCCTGCATCGAATCAGAATTTTTCACGCCGTAATATTGGTACATATAATATTTCTGGAATGAATCCACACTCTTGAAGATTTGAACTAGTTTTCATTTATCATCACAGTTTTATTGATAAAGGCAACGATTATAACAACAAATTAATTAATGCTCCCCACCTCTCGACCAATTTATTGAAATTATTCGTCAGAAACTGCCGGACCTGGACTCGAAAAAATTGTCAAGCCAGGTTTTCAGGTTTTCACCGTTGGCGAAGGTTACGCCCCTCATTTCATTGGACCGCGAGCGAAAGAGATTGCGGTCGGTTGGCGCAAGATCTGGAGAGTACAGCGGATACGAAAGAACCTCTCATTCGAGGTCATTCGAAGCCTCCTTGACGATGTTTACTGTGTAAAGGAGCAAGACGACTTGGCTATATCCATCGGGTAGTTTCGTTCCTTGTCGATCATCTTGTTCGATAAGTTCCACCAAATGCAGATTATGGTCTTCTCGAGATGAAGATCTTGCTTAACCCTCCGCTTTGTTGTGTCTCGTACGGCCACCCACTCCTTCCCTTGTTTCATGTTGATGTAAGACGATTTTGATGAAACTTCTCGACGCGCGTTTCGCTAACCATGTTAGCATCACCAGGAGATGGTTAAATCATAAAATCAGTTTAATCTGTGTTTTGGAGTTGTAGTGGTAAATCTCGTCAAGATTAATCATTACGAGGCTAGTCTGAAAACTTTCCATCCTCGACATGAAGATGGGGTTACTCGTCAAAAATATTCTGGTAATATGATTGCGCATGCGATGAAAGATGACTTTGAAGATTTCAGCCATATTAGATGCTCAATTCACCCTTTGGGTATTGGGTATTTATCTAAACTTAAATAAAGATTGAAACTGTTCGGCGTAGTGCAAAATTAATTTCTTCTGTAGCTTCGCGGTGTTGAAAAATGAAGACGCCGGTCTAAAAATAACCGATGGCTAGTTGGTACGGTGCGCGGGCGTCCTCATCCGTTTATGGTCAGCTGCCCACCAACCACCGCGGTCAGGGAGATCTACCGAGAGTCGTGAGTCATCGTCGGCCCCGCTAACCGTAAAAAATTAGTCGATCGGGGTGATAAATAGGCGCCGGTTTTCAGGAAACGCGGCCTGACGATCATCCTACCCGATCGACTAAGAAATTTTAACGGTTAAAACAGATTCAATATCTTTTTAGTACTATACAGGGTGATCCGCGTAAAATAACTAGAATTTGATCAAATCCATAGGCAAAGAAAACGAGGTGTATAAAAAAAGTAGTGAGAATGGTAGCGTAGCGTTCTATCTGGCTACACTACTGGCTTCTCCTTTGGAGAAGAGGCCAACTAACATTTTAGGAGTCTTATATATGTCACTCGATTGTCCGTAGACTTTCTGAAGTGCTTTCTGAAAATGAGTGACTATTTCGAGCAACCATTTTTTGCAACACTTCAGCAATCCTATGGTCGATTATCAAAAGGTCGAGACTCGATTGAATATAACAAAGAAGTTAACAAAAAAAAAAATTGGCGAAACAAATTTTTAACAATTACAAAGAACGCGATAACTTTTAACTTAACAGGCGGAATGATATGAAACTCCTGTTACATAACAAGGACTGTCATACCAACTTAAAAAACAAATGTTACCTTACTTTTTTTTAAATCATATTATATGATAGACTATGATCATAGTATATATATATATATATATATATATATATATATATATATATATATATATATATATATATATATATATATATATATATATATATATATATATAGAACGAGGTGTACGGCAGGGTGACGCAATATCGCCTATTCTTTTCTCGGCTGGCCTTGAATAAGTATTCCGTAAACTGGATTGGGAACAGGATGGTGTAAAGATCAATGGTGCAAACTTAAACCATCTTAGATTTGCAGATGATATTGTTCTCATTTCGCAAGATCCAGAGGGGCTGCAAAGACGCATACAAGAGCTGCAAAGGGCTGGCGAACCATTTAGCTTGATAATAAACCTGAAAAAGAGTCAGGTTATGTTCAATAACTTCGCTCAGGGCAGAAGAATTTCAGTTTTAGGAAGGGATTTGGAGATTGCGGACAGCTTGTTGGACAGATTGTGGACAGCGTTTTCTCGAAGTCGATATATTGTGCTATTTATTTGTTTGGGGCCTAAGATTTTTCTTTCCTTTTCAAGCTCCTCGATATCTCTCTTTCTATTTAAAATGAGGGTTTCTGCCCTATATAGACATTCTGGCTTAATAACTGTATTGTAATGTATCAGTTTTGTGTTTTTAGATATGCATTTTTTGTTGTAAATATTTTGTGTAAGTCTCAATGCAGTTTCCATTTTTTGACATCTACCCTTATTGGCCGTCTTTTCCAATCCGTTTTCCATGATTATTTCACCCAAATATTTGAATTGAGAGACTCGTCTGATGTTACCATATTTTATTTTTAGTCTGTTGCAGGTCATATATTGTGTTTTTTTCAAAAGACATTTGGAGTCCTAACTTTTCTACTGTTTCTTTTACGATTTCAATCTGTTTTTGTGCCGTTAATATATCTTGAGCCAAAATTCCTAGATCATCAGCAAACGCCAGACAATCAATTTTGATGTTGATTCTCCCCAGTTTAATGGGCTGGTCAATATTCAGGGCCGACTTTTTTCCACGCCACTCCTGTATTACTTTTTCTAGAAGACAGTTAAATAAGAGTGGCGAGAGTCCATCCCCTTGTCTCACTCCCCTAATATATATACTATGATTAAAAAATAAATATATATGATGAACAATATTTCCGAATATAGTGTAATTTTTTTAGAACCTAACAAAGGCTAACTTATTTATTTGAAGTGGAAACTAGTACAGGGGTCACCAACCTTTTCAATGTGTTGAGCTACTTTTAAAACAATCAAATAAGAAGAGCTATCTAAACTTGTTTAATGCAATAATGGAAACACATTTTGGACGTGCAAGTTATCTAAATTGGTATAGCAAGCTATAGTGCCTTTCAAGATATATCGTTGACCGATTGGCTGCAATAAACTCTAAACAACCCCTGCCGAAACAACCCAACGGCAGGGGTTGTTTAGAAAACCCGGCAAAGTTGCAAAAAAACGTAAACAGGCCCGGGCTTAATTACATATTAGAAAATCGTCCCATTATCTACCTTGATGAAACATGGTTTGGTTTGGTACACCAAGAAAATGCCACACCAAAGCCAAGCCAAATAATGCAAATAACACTAAATTGGAAATTCAGAACTATAAAAACTCAAATATTTCGAAACTACTAAACCAGGTTTATATTTATTTTATCTTTTTTACCTGTTATTTTATTAGGCCCTGCCCTGTTTACGTTTCTGCAACTTTGCCAGGTTTCGTTAATGCAGGAGTTGTTAAGAGTTTATTGTAACCAATCGGTCAACAATAAATCTTGAAACGCACTATATCTAATTTGGTTGTTATTTTACTTGAATTAAAGTTCGAACGCGCTAAAAAATCACCCTATGTTACAGGAAAAAAAATATTGTCTTGTTTCTTTTAAAAGTTATAAATCCCGAAAAATGCGCGCCATTTGCTTCACCCTGTATTTACGTATAAACAAATTTTGCATCTTTTTATTAACTAAAAGGGAACCGTATCCATTTTCTTACCGACCAAATCAACTCAATTCTTGACGAGCGAGCGGGGGGCAAAATTTCCCCGTCGATTTTACGCAATTTTCTTTTTTGCCTCGATCAGAGCAAAGTGGGAAACAATGATATCTTAAATTGCCAGGCTCACAATGAAGATAGCGGTGTCCGATAGGTCAGACTCGGTTGTGATTTTATTGTTTCTTTCTTCTTCTATTGGCGAGAAATTCGAACAATGTTATCTAGTCGGCTGTGGCTCTTATAGGTGGGGTCTTACTACATTTTTTTTTCGTTGATCTTTTGTTTAGTTTCACTTTTTTTTATGGTTTCTCCTTTAGGAAACCATTCAAGAAGTCAATTATAAAAACTGTTATAACCGTGTGATTTTTTTCTGTTGCCTCGATTGAAGAAGCCACTTCGAAAATACCATTTTCAATCGACAGAAACCATTCAAGAAGTCAATTATAAAAACTGTTATAACCGTGTGAGTTTTTTCTGTTTCCTCGATTGAAGAAGCCACTTCGAAAATGCCATTTTCAATCGACAGAAACCATTCAAGAAGTCAATTATAAAAACTGTTATAGTCCAGTTCAAGATATTTCGTTGCTTTTCGGCAAAATGTTAATTGCCCCAATAAATTTCAATAAAAATATTCTTAGTTTCTTCAAAGGCGCCAGAGTCTGAGTGGTTTAACTTCTGAATAATGTTTAAAAAATAAAATATTGTTAAATTATTATTATTATCCTGCTCGTCCTTCCTGTAGAATCTCAGCTCATGCTGGCCGATATTCTAATGCCAAGATGAAAGTGCAATTCAGCTCCTCTTACCCTTGCATAATATTTTACGAACAATGTGGCACGTCTGCAAGAGCACGGCACGCTGTCCCACTATGACAATCGATCTCGAGATACCGAGGCTCTCGAGGTTCTGTGAAAATCTCTTACTTATCAGGCCTTCGGCGGATATAACGAAGGGCACTACATCTACCTTACTCAGTTTCCACTGGTTCTTCAAGACGTATGCCAGATTTTCATACTTTGTAGATTTTTCTATCTCAGTTTTTCTAATGTTGTGAGATAGCGGCACTGCGATGTCAATTATAAAAGCCCTCTTGTCCTTTTTGTTAATTAGAACCGGCCTATTAAAATCAACCGTTCGATCAGTAGTGATTGGTCTGTCCCAGTAAAGAATGGTATCGGATGATTCAAGTCCAGGAGAAGGCGAGTACTTATAATATGGAGGAGGTGCGCTTTCTAATAGCGAGTATTTTTTTGCAATTTGTTGATGTATAATTTTTGCCAGCTGATTATGTCGGCCTAAATAAGCATTAGGAGCAAGGGCCGGGCAACCGCCAATAAGGTGCTCAATTGTATCCCCCAAAGTACCGCATTTCCTGCACTTATCGACTACGTCCAAATGCAGTACGTGCTTTTCATAGTTTTTTGTTCTTGTTACCCTATCTTGAATAGATATCGCGAAACCTTCTGTTTCTGGGTACAAGAGTCCATCGGTCAGCCACTTCAGCGACAATTGTCCGTCAATGGTGTCATCTTCGAGTGATTTAGGAAACCATCCGTGCAATGTTTGTCCTTTCCATTCTCGAACGAAATTCAATTTCATTAACGTACTGTTTGAATCAATGAAGTGTTTTCTCATTCTATTTTCTTGATTGAGACAGAGATTTTTTACGTTTACAAGGCCTCTACCCCCCAACTTTCTTGGGATGTATAGTCTTTTCGTAGATGAGTTTGAATGCAGTCATCGGAACTTTGTCAATGTTCGGCGCGTCAACCTATCAAGTTCATCAAGGTCAGTTTCTGACCATTTAACAATGCCAAAAGAATATGTCAGAGTTGGCACTGCCCAACCGTTGATCGCTCTAATGAGGTTTCCACTGTTCACTTTGGTGTTTAAAAGTTTTGTAAGTCTCTTTTGGTATAGAGTGGAAAAGTCCTTCTTTAACTGGTTATGATCAAGTTTATGCTTTTGGGGCATTCCTAAGAAATATTTGGAAACTACTAAACCATATATAAAATTAATTTTATCTTTTTATCTATTATTTTATTAGGCCCGGCCCTGTTTACGTGTTTGGCAACTTTGCCGGGTTTCGTTGCGACAGGGGTTGTTAACAGTTTATTGCAGTCATTCAGTCAACGATATATCTTGAACCGCACTACACGAAGATTGGAAAAAAATCTGAATAAATGGATCTCAGTAGGGGGCGGGGTGGGTTTTTTGAAGGAAACAAAATATACAAAAACTTTTTTTATCATCGCAGTGTAAGTGAGAATGCGTCGATAAAAGAAAGGAGATCGTAATATAACTTTAAGCCTCACTATTTCAATCTGTTGAAAAGTTTTTTTTGTCGCGCCACAAATATCTTGTTCTATTTTTACCGAACCAGACACGGGAATCAATTAGAGATAATGAGTCTGGGTTTTTTTCTTCTACTACCATCGAAATTTCCATTCTACCTACCGAAAATAATGGGTTTGTTTTTTTATGGGGGTACCCAATTATAGTTTCGGCAAACCCTTTGGCCAAGATAGCAAAAAAATAACATTCTTACAGAGAGAGTCTGTAAAGAAAGTGAACCTTTACTCTGGGAAGACTGAAAAACTAGACTCAGTTTAATATCAGGCCTCTGAGGTGGTTGTTTAAAGATTTCAAGGTTTCAATGTTTTTGAGAAAATATACGAAACTTAATGTTTCAACAGCTGAAAGATTATTAAATTATGTCCCTTTTAATCAACCTGTATCCTGTATCCTCTTCTGCTTGATTATATCCTTAAAAATATTAATGAGGGTCAATCTGGCATCCAGTAGACCTTCAATTCCAGCTTGAAGCACCTTGAATACGCGGATGACATGCGAGAATACTTGCTTAATGCCGTTTTCTGATATCTATTCTACAGAGTTTACAAGAAAGTTTATGAAAATCGGCGCAAAAATAAAAATTTTAAGGAAGTGGTAAGTCCTTAGTACGCATACAGTTTCGTGGATGGAAAAACATGTATTGGGTTTTTTCGGGAGTACATCCGGTTGTCAAGTTGGTCTCTGTCGGGAGCTTACATCATGAGATATTGGCGAAACGTCTGCAAGCTCCCGACAGAGACCAACTCAACAACCGGATGTACTCCCTGAAAACCCAATACATGCACGGGTCGTTGTGATCCAATAAAATACCAAAACCAAATGTTAATAAGACTGAAATCAGAGCGCTTGAACGAGGATATTACGATATTACAGGCGGACAAACGAAACGCAACAGTCATAATGAACACCGAGGAGTATATGGCAGAGATGACGAATATTTTACTGGAAACGAAATATAAACCAGCAAAACGACGTTCGCAACATTCCAAAAGTATGGAAATCCCTTCTGAAAAAAGAAAAAACGTGGCAAAACTGCTTCCCATCCCACCAAAAACAGGACTTTTTCAAAATAAAACACATTTATTTTATAATTTCAAATTAAACATTTTTTTGAAATATAACTTTTATTGTAAAAACGGAAAAGTTTACATTTTTTTCAACTAGATTGTTTGTAAACATCACATTTACTCAGTATATTCTCCTCCTGCTTGAATAACCACCTCCATTCTCGATCTGAAGGGGTCGCAGGCTCATTGTAATGCGTCACGGTCCATATCGGCGAATGCCGCTTCAATATCTGCTCTCAATGATGCAACGTTTGGATGTCTGGACTTGTTGGTGACCCTTTCAACCACACTTCTTGCATAGAAATCCAAAGGATTTAAATCTGGGCTTTTGGGAGGCCACAATTCTTTGGACCAAAACATGTCGACGTTGTTCCACAACCAATTTTGAACCAAATGGCTTGTGTGGACGGGCACACCGTTCTGAAAGCATACGGCTTTCCAAACGACACAGTTTCCGTCCGCGGCTTCACTACATTTATCGAAGACAATAAAAAGCAAATAAACTTCTTTTGTGGCATTTTCCCTTTTGTTAAAGAAATGGGGTGGCATCACATCACCCTCACTGGGTACAACACTTAGCACGTGAACATTCGCCGGAAATTTTGTTCTGGAAACAATGAGAATATCTTTAGGGTCGTGTGTGTTTCTTAAGGAACGCAAAATCAGGTTGCATGGTTCAACTCGCTTTGCCCTGTAAGCTTCGGAAAGTATCAGACTTGTAGCGGAGTCCTCCTCGACGATTCGACGCATAGTTTTTTCACTCTCACGGAGAATAATTGACAATTTTCAAATCGTCTGCCCTGGATGCTCAAAAATCAGCTGCTGAGCCCGTTGAATTATGTCGGGTGTCCTGACAATGCGCTCATTCGAGTGAGTTTTCTTTGTTGGTGTTGCAAAACTGTCGTTGAACTTCTCCGACTCATACTTCGCGATGACATCATACACAGTGAATCTCGGACACCCGAAGAACCGAATAATTTCTGTCGCAGAGCGCTCGGCACTAACACTTTCGATAACCGTGGCTCTTCGGTTATACTCCGCACATTGATGGGAGTATAAAAACAGTAGCAAATTAACATCAAGTGTAATCAAATACTTCATCTATCATCCATAGTTTCATAGTCTACTAAGTGAAAAATATATTTACCCTAAAACAGACGAAAACAGCCATTTTTTTTATACAAATATTTACATCGTTGAATACAAACGATGGTATTGTAGCTTGAGTTCTTGGGCAAGGTGGATCTTCCGGCAACTTCCCGCAACAGCGACGATATTTTCACACATTTTTTTGCCTTGTTTTTGTTTTAATATCGAGTACGGAATCGGAATTTATCGATAATTTAACGAATACAGCGCTCGATTGTCGATTAAATGCACCATAAAATCCACCTTCATTTTAGAGCCCCGATTACAAAAACCGAAGACGACTTTCCACTCCAAGCCCCAGTCCCACCAGAGAAAATCCAAAGAAAACATCCGACCTAAACCATAATGGTTGGTTCAAATCCCTGGACAGGATCACCAGAAGAAAATCCAACAAAGTATGTTCGAAAGTTAATTAAAAAACAAACTCCTTAGATATTTGTAATATTTATTTTATAGGAGGATAAAGAACCAAACTATACCAGTACAGAAGAAGAAACCATCGTACCGCATAACAAATTATCATCCTCAAACAAAAATCTAAGATTCTTCGGTGACACAGACCAAGAATCAAACGGGGATAGTTTAAAGGGTCCAAGAACGTTGAAAACGCGTCCTGGACTGAGAACTCAGTCCACCAGAGACCTTCACAATATCTCCGAGGAAGTGCAGAAGAGCTCGCGGAGATCAGAGGGTCATCACAAGTCCCTTACAAACATATCAGAGTCCGAAAGGTATTTGAATAACTAAACTAGAAGAGATTTGCCACTTTGAATCATCTCCTGGTGAAGCTGACATAGCGAATCGCGCGACGAGAAGTTAAATACAGAGATTTGGTGTTTAGTGCCAAATCTTTTCGAGTTTAGAGTTTCAATAGGAGAATTGGTTATTTGAATTATTTGGGGAGTAGGGGGAAATATATTTTTCCTATTGATACAGGGACCTGAAAGGCAGCAGAAGCAATTTGAAACCTCCCATGTCTCCAAGCGCGAGATATAGGCGAGACGAGAGGCCCAGAAGGAGGCGGCAGGATATCAGCTCGGTGGAGAGCTCCACGGAGGGTGATAGCAGCCAGCAATCGCAAAGAAGCATAGTTTACCTACACGCAGCTACAGGTGAGACTTTCACAAACCTTTTCCACAGCAAGGCAATATTTTTTCTCGTAGTGGGTGACATACCAGGCCCGGATTACCTCCGGAACGGTCGTAGAGCTGCCTCCCGCGAGGACCTCACCTCCAACGGAGGCTCCACCTTGATTCAACCCCAGGTCAAGACCTTAAGTCGGTCGTTCTCGGTTTTGGCTCCGTGGAGGCCGAAACACCGTCGCGAAGGTATAGAACTCGACTACACAACACCCCCTCCCCCTTCCTCGTCCTCCAGGTCGAACCGCGGAGGGAAATACGAGCAAAAGTCATCACGATCGTTGACGCAACGAAATGACAGTTCCACGTTGAAGCGAAAGGCGCAGGAGGGGAAGAAATTGACGAGCAATCGAAGATCAAGGAGCAAGGAGAACGTGTCCTCCAGGGAGGAAGCAATCAGAGGTGAGTAAGGTTCGTTTATATCATTGGAGTGAAAGTTTAAATGATCAGGTTCAGAGTTATCTTGAATAGCCTTGTGATTTATTTCGATGGGACCAGACATTGAACTCTCGAATATGTGGTAAATAGTAGCGGCTCGTGGGTTTTTAAAGTGGGAGGGCGTAGAAGAAAATAGTGCTGTTGAAGATTTTTTTTTTGCTTTCCCCTTCCTCCTTTTTACTTTTCGTGCTATTGAAACCCTATACAAGAGGTGAACTAGGAAATGTATTGTTACTGCTTACAAGGACATTAGAGGTTGGGTTGTTGCTTGTTACGCAGATAAAGGAATGAATAAATATATAAGTATCAGAATAGTAATGAAAAAATTCGAAAAAGTTCATGAGAAGTTCGAAAAGTTAAAAAAAATATCAAAGTTTTATGACAAAAAAGGGTTATTGTACACATTATGCTCGGTGAATAGCACCCGCTGTTTTCTAGTTTTTAAAGTGAAATTTCATTCGCCTGTTTTTGTCCCAAACAAATGTTTCAATAACGTTTTCATTAAAGTCCGGAATTAGTTCGACCATAGCACTCTCAATATTTAACATGCCTAAAACATTTAGTCTATCTTCCCCCATTGAATTTCTTAAATATGTTTTAAGAAAGTTCAAAGTCGAAAAGTCAAACAAATATTCGCGAGGCGAACGAAATTAAAACTAATTACCGAGGTCGCAGGGAGTCTATGTCAAAATCGCATGTTTTAAAAAGCAGTTAAACCCCAGAATTCTGGCAACCAACAAAACACGTAACGCCAACGACGAGAAAAGTTGACGTGGCGTATGATCGCTGGAGGCAAACGTCCGACAAACGAAGTAAAAATTATAACGAGAGAATGGAATTTTTATCCGCATTATTTGGTGTGATTTGGTGGGTCGACAGATGTTCTTCTACGTTTGGCGATTTTAATTTTTAATATCTTAAAAATTGTATATTATATTAAATGCTGGATGGGCGGCGCCCCAATGCCTTCCCTCACGAGTCGCTACTGGGGAGTAAAGCAATTTTGTTCATTTAAATATTCTTAGGATATACTAAAGGAAGTATATCTTCTACAACAAAAAAGTATTATCCTCATGGAAGCCTAAATGATCTGAAATTATTAAAGCCACAATAAACAACAAAGTTTGCTTCTGTTTTTTTTTCTTGGTCATCTGGAGACACTTCTGCGATACTGAAACCTATATTTTATAAACATATTATATTTTAAGAGGGTACTGTTTTTTTTGAGCGGTTAAAACTTATTCCAGGATCCACTTCAACCCTGTACAAGAAAAAAGACAAACTACCACGAGAAAATTCTCGATACAAAGACAGAGAAGAACGTCGCATGCCTCCCAAGAGTCAATCAGTGGAGTCCATCAGTAGGAGATCTAGGGAGGACAATAGGGATGTGTCTCGGTCGGTGTCCATGCCCAGGGATTCGGCAAAAACAGCTGGTTGGTTCCGCAAGAGCAAGAAGACAACGCGCAACTAACCAACTTCCCGCAGCTGTGATAAAACCCTCCACAGTGCCATCATCAACTTGCATCATGTTCTTCCACACTTATTTGTATTTTTTTCCATTTATTATATAGGTGGATCTGGAAGAAATAAGATTTTTCCAGATCGCACCCCTTAATTACTCTCAACTAACCCACCCTCCCTGATAACATAAAAAAAACATTTTAAAGTAATAATATAACAACAGTCTTCATAGACTAGATTGTTCTTGGTGCTATATTAGTTCATAAGCATTCAAAGCTGATGTAGTTAGTTTGTAAAGATGTATATAACATGTCTTATTTGTTCTTCCAGAGTCGGTTTGATTTTGAAAAGGAATTTAACATTATTCATTGTCGTATTGGAATGTTACCAAAAAAAAACGAACGGAATTTTGGTTGTAGTGGAAGATTCGATTTAAATTTAGATAAAATTTAGCCTACGCACACACTCTAATTTTGTTTAATAATAATTCAAAATAAAACAATGTTAATTGCTGTTTGTTTGTTTCTTTGTGTTGGTGTTACTGAAACCTTTACATCCAGTTAGTTCAGCTGATTTTTCTTTGATACAAGTTATCTAGCGGTCACCTACATTAGCACTACCTATAGTGTAGGCACGCACCAAATCTCAAAGCTCAGAAACGAGGCCCATGTTTGATATAGAAGATAAAATTTGTGTTTCGAGTACATCAGTTGCAGATATAAAGTCACACACATCAGTCACAGTCACACACACATCACAGCCTGAATCTTGAAGTTAAAGCTACTGGAACTGATCAACTACAAATATTTTAGAAAATATATCTCACGATCCTGGTACATACTGTAATGAAATTTTAACGGAAGAAGTACGCTATATTTGAATTTGTAAAGGACCAGAATTTTTCCAAAATAAACATTGTGACTTTTCCGAAACTTCCACTAGTTTGCACGTTCCCAGTTCTGTCCACGTCAACAAACACTTTAGATTCTGTTTCCTGAGGTTCTCGATCAGCTTGGCTTTAATCACTACAGTTTGACCAAGATGAAGAAACCCTTTGAACCGACCAACTTGAAATGCTTTTTGTGAAGGCCCACATCAAAACTCAGTGCTTTAAAAAGGCCAACAGGATATACAGGCAATTTTTAATTAGCAATTTAATTTTGCTCGATGGAAAAAGTATCTATTACTCCACCCTAAGACCTCAACTACCTTAAACCATATCGATATCAGCAGGAAGTATGTTTCTAAAAGTCCTGCCTTTTGCTACTTTTGCCATTAGATTTTTTTCTTTTTAAAGGCATTGGGTCTAGTCGCCTCAAAGAAGCTTTAGTTGAAATCAAGGCCAGTACTTGCACCATTTTATTTTTCTTTTTTCAAGAATTATAAGGATAGTTTAATGAATTGCTTTAAATAATCCAAGAAGCAAATAGACACAAATTTTTGTTTTATTTGGAGCAGGAGTACTATGTAGAGTGATTCAACTTTATAGTAAGCTTGGGGTACTTGCATTTGCATAGTGATCAAGAGGGTTTCTTAGGAGAGAGTTTAGAAGAAGGTTGAAAACTGGATGCTCCACTGTCAGAGTGTGACTGGAATATTTTTTATTGGTAAAAAGTATCCCTTACTACCCTCAAAGAACTGACACTACCGTGTCACTCAGCAAGAGTTCTCCCCTTTAAACACTTTTGCCAGTGGATTTTTTTAATCATGTTTCTTCAGGTATATGGTCGGGTAATCTCAAATAAGTTTTAGCTGAATTCAACCCAGCACCTTCGCCATTTTCCTTTATTTTTTAAGAATAAAGTCAACAGTTTAATAATTTGAACTTTTAATCTTTAAAAACCTTTCTAATTCTTTTTCTTTCATTTTTTTTAAATAAAGGGCATTATAGAGAATAATAACAAGATATATTCGATTAAATTGTATATATTTAAAAAAAAATTACACTTAAGTACATAGAAGTGACCCTGCCAACAACAATGTTATAAATAACACACCAAGTAGTTCATTTCACCCATCGCAAAGATAACGAATGGTAAATTCTAAGTACAATAATATTGAGCCAAATAAATTATAACTAACAACAGTGAAAACATTCCCCTATTCTAAAAAAATTGACCTCGCCGCCAGCAGCTTCACCTCCGCCTCCAAAACTTCGTGCTCCACATAAACAAAGACCTTAAACGCTGTTTCCTGGGTATTTCTGGTCAGTTTGACTTTAATCACTATGGTTTGGCCAGGGTGGAGGCACCCGTTGGACGGACTCACCTGAAGACCACCTGGTGAAGACCCTACATCAAAACTGAGTGGTCTAGAGAACTCAGAAACTAAATACAAACAATCTTCTGTTTTGTTCGGAGGCAGAAGTACTACGGAGGGTGGTTCCAGTTTGCAATAGACTTGGGGAACTTGAGTTTCGTTGGTGATCAGGGAGGTTTCCTGGCAGAGCGTCTGGAACAAGGCTGAATCCTCCGGATATTCGGCTACCAGGGTCTGATTAGGGTCCTGCTCGATCGTTACAGCTATTTCATCGCGGGTAAGAGTATCTATTAGTTCACCCATCGAGCTAGGACTCTCTTTAAACCTGTTTATGTCGACAGGAAATGATTCTCCAGGTATTCTCTTCGTCAGTACCTTTGCCAGAGAGTCTGTCTCCAACCCTCTTTCTTCAGCTTTCCGGAATAGTCGTCTCAGACGAGCTCGGCTCACTTCAGATCCCGACACTATTTCCAGTCGTCCCAGATCGAAAACCGGAACGGCACTAAGATTTTGTTTCAACACTCGGCCATCTTTCGCGGTGGGAATGTAACTGACTTTAACGGTTTTCTCCTCATTGGGTGACAAAATGAAAAGGTCGGGCTCCAATCTCAAATTCGCCGAAGTAAGGAAAGGTTTTGGGATGATTTTCACGAACGTGAAAGATGGAAGGTTTCCGGTATTTTGTACGGTGAAACCTCGCTCCATGACGGTTTTGTTGTCCAGTCGACCCAAGGACAACCAGTATTTACCTGATAATAAATAAACAGAAAATATGGCATAGAGTAGAAAAAGAAAACGGGGTGTGTAAATAAAATAATGAGACTGGTCGGGTAAGCAGGGATTCGTTTCATACAATGATGTGCGCCATCACTTCCACTGATGAAAATATCTATATTGTCAAAATGTTTACACATTCGTTTCAATTTTTTTTTTTGAGTACGGTAGATTATTTCGTTTTTTCATGTTGTATGGTAAAAACTGCCAATACGACGTAGACACAACGATAAAGCTAAGTCGTACTACAAAAATATACTCGCATAAAAATAACTGAAACGAATTTATAGACATTTTGACGACATAGATATTTTCATAAATTGAATTGATGGGCGCATGCCATTGCATGAAACGATTTATTCACATATCCTGTATAACAAGTCCGGTCTTTAGTGATATACAGTATGTACGTTATAGGATTGTACGTTATATC
This sequence comes from Cosmopolites sordidus, assembly GCA_031761425.1. Lineage (NCBI taxonomy): Eukaryota > Metazoa > Arthropoda > Insecta > Coleoptera > Curculionidae > Cosmopolites > Cosmopolites sordidus. Next base: position 484,871 of record JARFXV010000840.1, on the reverse strand, counting down.
AGTGTGTACATTATAAATGTACCGAGTGTAAATGTGTAAAACCGAGTGCACACTGTGTAACCGAATAAAGGTTATAATTGAGTGAACTTTGTAACCGAATAAAGAATGAACGTTGTAACCGATTAATGGTATCCTAGTGCACGTTATAACCTACTGTGTTGTGGTATGAGGTTTACCACATTTTAAGACCAATAAACGTCATTTTTTTCTTAAAGATAAAAAATGTAACTTTTTACTATATTTCAGAAAAACTTACGTTTTTAGGTCTTAAAATATTGACTATAAGAAATTAAAGAATTTATTAATGAGAATATCTTCATAAATATGAATGTTATGAAGAAATTGGAAAGGATCTTTTTTGTAGCTAATTTAATTTCCTGCAAAATTGCTCCTATATATTTTTCTCAAATCCGTATACTTTAAGAGATACTTACAAAAAACTACAAATTTATCAAAAAATGAACTTTGAGACACGTACGTTATATCAGTGTGTACATTATAAATGTGTGCGGTACAACCGTGTGTACGTTATATACGTGTACGTTAAAAAAAAAATTTCCCGTATGTTTTCATCAAAAGGACCGACCGACCACCCTAGTGCCCTCGATAATAACATGCACTCGGTTATAACGTATCCTCGGTGATCACATGCGCTGCTATAACACTGACAATATAATGAGATAACGTGCACTCGGACAAAACGTGCGCTCGATTATACCGTATACTCGATTATATCGTACATCCGATTATAATGTGCAGTCTTTTATAACGTGCACTCGGTAATAACGGGCAATCGGTTATAAAGTGCCCTCGGAAAAAACGTGAACTCTGTTATAATGTGCACTCGGTTATAACGCACACTCGGTTATAACGCGTACTCGGGTATAACGCGCACCCGGTTATAACGCGCACTCTTTTATAACGCGCACTCGGTTATAACGTCCACTCGGTTTTTAAAATTTTTCGACGAAACTATCAATTTTATCGAAAAATCGTATTCGGCCTTTTTTATAGATCATTCCATTTCCTATAAATTTTCATTAATACATTTTTCAATTCAAAATTCATGAACAGTTGAAAAAATATTCTAGTGAAAAAATAAATATAGCAAATCTGCATTTTTCAATTAGAATAAGCGCAAGTTTTTCTAAAAGTTAGTCAAACATAATAAATAATTTTCAGTTGAAAAATTGAATAATCTTAATTTTATAATCAATTATAAACAATAAAAATCCGATTATTTAGAAAAATTCACATTTCAATTTAAATAACTCACGATCGTTACGGAGTTTAGAAAAATTTATTCATGAAAATTATTACTATTATTAGGGAGTTCAAACTCGTACTGAAAACGCATCAGATGTCAACCTGTCTCTCCTCCAAAGGGTAAGTTAGATAAAATGCTACGCCACCACTCTCATTACATCATTTTCACACTACGCAAAACTCACCTGTGTTATCTCGGACTGCGTTCTGAAATTCGACGTTGGAAAACCCTCCATATCCCCATAACTTGACGCACTGCTTTTTGGTTTGGGTTAAATTCGAATCCAACGGACTAAATGACAATTCGTCCACGGCAGAGCCCACTCTCGTCGGAATATACGACACGATCAACGGTCTAGACTCGTGTCCGTGCAACACGAACTTGCAAGCGCTCAGAAAATCCGAATCCGATCTGTTGTCCTTTCTAATTTTGAACTCGTACGAGGACAAAGAACACTGCAACCTCAAGGTCTTCGCTGTCTTGTTCCTAATCAGAAACTCCTTAGTCGTGCATCTAAATCAGAACGAACTTTTAAGGACAAACCAATCACGTTAAAAGACGACGACAAACTTTTACCGATCAACTTTAACTGAACCCCAGATCAGTTCGCTTTTGGTGCTCTCGATGGGTAACTTTCCGTTGGGCAAACTGGTGAGCGAGCTGGAGCTTCTCGAGGGTGGTGAAATAAGAGTTTTTGTGTCCCTCGAGCTCTGAAATGTAGCTGTTGTAAGAGCACGAGTCGATGAGCCTCTAATGTCCAACGGAGGTTTGATATTTTCTTTGTCCTCTCTTACAGCAGCTTGGAAGGGGAATACGTATATTAGACGCTAAAGTTTTTCCTTGAAGATTCATTTCTTTTAACAAGAAATAAAGTGTGTCGATAACGGTGAGATGTACCGGTCGAAACAGGTGGTAATCTAATGAGATCAAGTCTGGAGAATAGGGGTACTAAAGTAATTTGCATTTGAACTTCAATGAAACTTGTGACCGAGAATATATCTCGCTCCTGTCAATGTAAATGGTTCGTCAGGACCAACTTTATATTCCCAGGCAGGATATACCACAAAAAAGTTTTTTTATAGCAAGCGTATATATTTTTATATTTTTTATATATAGAAGCGTTATAGCAACGTATTTTTAGACAACTAAAACATCAACAAAAGTAATATTCAATTCTCAAGGTTCAATTCTGATGATGTTATGGAAATTTTGCAACAAGAACTGCCCACGGTACAGGACAGACAAATTTGACAATAGACAAAAACCAAAAAGCAAATGTTCTGTTCTAAAATGAATCGACATAAAACTGAAAATGGTTTCTCGTCCTCCATTATTTCAATTTAAAGAAAACTGTCGCTAAAAAAACACCATCAAACAACGTCTGAAACGAATGATAAACAAACTCTATTTAAAATAACATATAGAGTGGTTTCAGTCAGTATAAAAGACAAAGCACGACCTGTACAACCGAATTACAGCTTCCATACCTGATTTATTCTCCAGACTTGAGTCCATCCATTATAACATCGGAAAATATTGTGAACGACATAGAAAACAAATTTATTCGTAAAAACAACTGCATTTTTGACTTACCCCTGACAGCTTCATTATCTGAAACCGATGTTGTATAAGATGTATCCCTGCTCACTGGCAAACTGTATATATTACCAGAAACATCTTTGCTAACGAGTCGAGGAACGTCCCTATTCGGCTTCTCCCTCTGATTCAACAAATAATTGATAACCCTGTTTGGGGTATGATCACTTTCAGACAACAACTGCTGAATGGCGCTTATGCTCAGACTCTGCACAGTATTGTTGTCATCGTTGGTCCCCGTTTGTAAAGCACAAGTCGAAAGCACTGAAGAGTTCACCAAAGCCAGAGGCTCAGGTTTGTGGGGACTTAGTGATCGCAGATCTGTGATCGGATCGGATCTTTGTTGAAAGAATTCTCCAATTGACAGAGACGGGTGTTCGGACACGTCTCCGAACGAGGTGAAGTTCTGGCTAACGGGGAGATCGTGCTTCCTTTTCCAGGACATCTCGTCAGCTAGTAGCTTTGACGCAGCTTCTTCGGCTGGTATGAACATCCCACTATCCCCTTCTGGTTGGTTCAGACTCATTTTACTACCTATGCATGATGAGAAATATTTTATTTTTCATTGCTAGTTAAGTTATAGCATGCACAGACAAGTGACAAATCAATTCTTAATTTGAATATTTAGAAATAAAGAATGAAAATATAGCAAAGTTGTGTCTAAATGCAAATAAAACAAACAACAAATAATCTAAATGAACACAACAGTCCAAAAGTTTCATGTTGTCAAAGGTATTTTTGGGACACCTTGACATAATAACTGACAGATATGACATATTTGACGGACATGACATAACAATTGACATATTGATTCAATAACTGAATTGACGTTTAACACGTACCTTGTGCTACTTGTAGAAACTTTTCTGCTACACTCTGTATGCTCATATTGGAGTCTAACATTTGTGTGAAATGTGCTATGGAATCTCTGAGTCTAACAGAAGGGCCTTCGGAATCCACCGAAGACGGCCGAGGAGTAGATGTATTCTTTGGTGTCGTTCCAAGCAAATCACTTTCATTTACCGTACTCTCAGATTGAATAACATAATTTGTATCACCTTCCCCATCCAGATTATCTGGTTTCAACAACTTAGACGGGATCAATGATACTTTAGTGGCTCTTTCCAATGTATTATTCGCCAATTTTCTCTGTTGCTCTAAAATTAAATTCAATGAGTCTCTATCCAGACAGGGTTCAACAATATTAGAAGTGTCTATGTTGGTAAGAGAAAGGATCCCCAAAGAGTTGCTAAGTTGAGATTCTACCGATTTATTTAGTAGTTTTTTATGTTGTTTTGCTCGATCAACAGTCGAAGTAGCACTAATTCGTGATCTTGTCGGTTTAGGAGTAATAACATCCATTTCATCAATATTCATTTCAAAACAAACATAAAGGCTGAAAGAAAAATAAAATAACAAAATTAAACCGTTCATGTATTTACACAAAGAAGTTTTACCTGTAAAACCGTCTAGTACATCAAACAAATTAACTTTAAAGCCTTCTCAATATTTCCAAATAACGAATACACACACAAAAACTAAAATTCAAAAGTGACAAATCAGGTTGTTTCTTTTTTTCATATGAATAAGAAAAAGATGGATACCTGTCAAATAAATGTTGCATATTTATTTTTTTAGATATTACTATTCTTTGAAATGCATTTCTTATGCACTAATAAAATAATTTAGACAATAAAATAATTACTAAATAAATAATAAACGGTTTTTTTGGTAATTCAAAATTATAAAAAACAGAACACTACAATTTTTAATATTCTTTATTAAAATTCCAATTAAATATATAGCCAATAAAACGCTGTATTTCGATCACGTGTTATAACCAGACCAATCAGTACTACTTCTCAGTTTGTGTATTTGTGAGGTTCATTTTTATATACTTCTGTTTTATACAAATTACATATATACATCTCTGTTACATATATATTTTAAAGTAAATTTCGTTTAACCTAATAAAATAATTTACGCAATAAGGTAATTATGAATACGTTTTTTGTTTGTTCGAAATACTAAAAAATATAAATACCTGGCTATTTTTAATATTCAGCATAATATTACAATTATACTTAGAGCCAATAAAACAATTTGATCTAGTCACGTGGGTTATTCTAACCAATCAGCGCAATCAGTTAGCTTAGTGGTTTTGTGAGGTTAATTTTTATATACCTCTGTCAACTTTTAGTGTTGATGTTTTGTTGTATTGGTTAATATGTTCTCTGCATAAATGATAGTTATATTTGTAATGCGCGGTATATAATGGCTATGGATCATATTTTCTCTATTACAAAACGCCACAGTAAAGTTTTGAATACTTCTAAAGTGAACATTTTCAACAGGTTAATTTATTATTACTTATTATTTTATAATAAGTCTACTAATCCACTATTTTTTTCAGAATAGAAAAGTCAATTATATGCTCAATATCGTGTAGTAACGTGATCGCTTTTAGTACACAGAGTGATCTAGAAGAAGTAAATTCCCCTTTTTTCGGTTCTAACGTTTATATAGCTGATCTTAACAGCCCATGGCAAATTCACAAGTACTTATTAACAATTTAATACAAAACAGAACTAATACTAAACTTTTTTCAGGATTTTGTGTAATCCTTCCCCAGTTACTGTGCTGCAGTGGGATTTTACAGGAGAATTGTTGCTTATAGGGGATGAAAATGGTTGTGTGAGGATATACACAACAAAAGATCACATTTTAAATGATTGGAATTTGTTGCTGCAAGTTCCACTGCAGGGAGAACATATTCTTTCAGCAGCATTCTTTCACCCTGGCAAAAAAGTATTGAAACACTAATAAAGTAGCTTTTAGGGTGGTTGTAACTTTTATATTTTGTAGGTGTGTTTAAACACAGATAAAAAAGATAGTCCATCGTACATGGACAAATTTCAACATGTGAAGTTTGCCTGTTCAGTGAAGCAATTTGGTGGTAGACCAGCAAGTGGGGTATTACTGTTGACTACAACAGGAATGTTAGCTGCAATATTATTACCTCAGGCCACTAGTCAAACTCCTATGGTAATCACAACTGAGAGTCTGGGACCTACCAGGATCTTTATAAAAACTGCTGACATTTGCTATGGAAAAAGTAAAGTATATAGGCTTTGTTTTTATTTATAATACAGTGGAAATATCTTTTAGATGGTCATTTTTTGATTGCGGTAAGCAGTGGGGATCCTTCTACTCCAGTACAGTGTTATAAAGTATCAGTTAGGAAACTAGAAGAAAAGTGTATGATAACCAGTCAGTCATTACTCAGTTTCTTCTTATTTGAGGCCCCAAAAGAAGCTTTGAGTGGGTTTATTTAGCAATTTCTTGTTAGATTCTATTTAATAAGTGATTTTAATTCACAGAGCAGGTGGTCAAAGACAAGAAATGTACTATAAATCATGTTAAGTGGATTATGAGAGAAGATGCTGATTCTCTTGTTGTAGCAGCAAATAGTGAGAATCAGAGTTGTTTGCAAGTATGGGAACTGAGGGAAAAAGCCTTGCCTGTTCATAAATCCTTTGGAAATTCTGAAACGTCGCAGTTTTATACTACAGTGGTAAGTGCGGAGTAGTTTCTTAGTTAAGGTGGTTTAACGGTGTTGGTTTGCAGTTATGGCAGTACCAGTGTCACTTCCAGTACAGTAGCAAGGTCACTTCACTGGCCACAAGCAAACTCAGCCTTATAAACAACATTTCCAATGGATATATCGTGGTTACCTTCGCGGACAACACTGTTCATTGTCTGTACAGAGACACCCTCAAACCCATCGCCAGTACATCACTTATAGCACCCAGATATCAAGATGAACCTCTAGCCAAATGCCAGAAGTTCTCCACCAAGATTGCCAGCATTGACATGTCCTGGTTGGGTAATGTGTTGCTCATCGTGGACTCGGATGATGGCCTGCATCTATTTAAACTCCCTCCACAGATAGAAAACTCCACATTGAGTGTGTCATATTGTACGACCATATTAGAGGTGAGTAATCAAAGACACCCATGAAATTTACTCAAAATAGATTTTGTTTTCAGTATTGCCTCATCGGTGGGTTTGATTGGCTTGATTTGTTGCTGGTGATCAAGCCAAACTCCATTGACTTGATTTGTGATCGATTAACCGACGTTTTCAATCGACAACCACCTTTTATCCAGCAATTTTATTATGTCCAGTTTCTCTGCATCAAAACTTCTTTATACAGGTAAGGGTTCTTGTTCTTTCTTTGCAACAGTAATTTATAGTGAGTTTTCAGGTTGAGCGCTAACGGACAATCAAAAGCAAATGACCTGACCAGCTTCCTAATGCTACACAGCATCTCCACCGCCTTTAAAAGCTTGCTGAGGCCCAGTGAGATGACCAGCCACGAGAAGAGTCCCGCTGACTCCCTCTCAAGTAAGTTTACAACTCCTTCAACGAAAACTCAAAGAAATTTACCTCCAAACACCAAATCATTCGTTTTGGCATCATCAAGACTTGATTCGATCTCCCGATGATGCTAATACGGTTAGCGAAACACGCGATCTGGTGTTTTAATGTTTTTCTCGCCAATGGTTCCAAAAGAAGGATCTATGAAGGCTTCTGTTTCATTTCCAGCTGAGTCTGAAGGTCAGGTGGACGTAGACAACGTTCTCATGCACCTGGAAGCGAAAGAGTTCACGGTGGAGCCTTCAACGCTGCAGAGCCTTCAACAGTTGATCCAGTGGGTGGCAGATCTGGCCTTGAACCTTCTGGTTAAGGTTCCAGACAGTAGACCGTCGATTGGGAAGTTTTATGAGCTGATCAAGGACGTGAAGGCGTTGAACATGCTGAGGGAATTGCTGGTGTTGATCAGGATATGGGGACTGTTGAGATCGGCGTGTTTGCCGGTGTTTATTCGGTCCGATGCCAATCTGGATGTGTTGGCTCTGCTGTTCAGGTTGTTAAGCCGGTTGGTTCAAAACGTAAACGAGCCTGATGACGCTCTGGTTGGTGAGTATCCTTGAAATTCGATGATCTGGCCTTTACGTTAACCCATAACATCCCCAGATGAATGTTGCCTGCTTCCCAGCCAAGTCCAAGTACAACCAATGCAACCCATCAATAACCGAGTCGTTTTAGCCTCGCCCCAGATGGCCCAACTGATTTTACCCATTCAGGTAACGCCTCGCAGCAAATCGATGACGATATATCATTGAATTCCCTTGAATTAATCAAGGAGAAGCTCAGAATCCTGAAATTCTTTCAGTTGGAGTTCAACAGCGAGCCTGAGTGTCTTCTGAGTTCGGGTGATCTGCAGGCAACACAAACGGTAGACTCTATACGACATTTGTTCCTGGGGAAGACTCCCCGCGTGGTGAAACAGTGCGTACGGTGCGGAGGATCGGCTGGGACCACTCCTGTGACGCGGACAGCAGCCATCAGAGCCTGGGACCAGAGATGGATCAGGTCTTGTCAGTAAGTACTTTTCAGATTTGTTATTAATATATTTCTGATGAAGAAATGATGTTTTTCTTTCCATTTGCGAGTAATAGATGCTAAATCTGGCGAATACGACGGCTAGAACTGGTTTTAAAGCTCGTCGGTTATTTTGGTGTGAGTGTTGATTGTATAATTTTTATGAGAGGGTGAATGCAGATAACTTTTGTAGCTCCTGAGCTAAAATATCAAGTGTTATATGAATATTTTTTTTTGTTAGATGTGGAGGACAATGGAGAATGCAAACCTATACGTAGGATATATGAATAGAAAAATTTACCAATTTTTTAAAATATTTTGTATTTATTATATATTAAAGACTTTTCAATATATTCTTTTTATGTTTTATAGTTTTATCCTTTTACTTTTTGTTTCCTTTCCTAGCTGAATCCTTTAAAATATATAAAATTGATACTGCAATAAAAACAAACACAAATGGACACGGGGATTTTATGTTTTACACTTTTATTCTCGCACTTTTTATGCCCTTTTATCCCAACAAGTCTTTTAACATATATAGAACTGAAACGGTCACATTCTTATATGTTTCTACAGCAGAACAAAAACGAAATCTTGATGATGCTAACGTATTAAGTGAAATGTCCATCAATGCTCTGAAAACACATCGTTTGTGCTTCGTAGACTATCTTTATTAGTTATGTGTCCTCGTCAGAAACTTGAATAAAAATATTCTTTGTAATTGGGAAAAACAAGCCAGTTTTCTTCGAGTTTTTGCTTTGTTTATTTAGAAGTGTACACTGCAGCAAATAAGTGGTGAGATATCTTCATAATCCATTCGAATTGAAGCAACTTTTTGGAAATTGTCGAGCAGGAGGGCAAAGTGTTAACAACAAGGCTAAATATCTTCCAAGCTCGGATGATTTGTTGATAACTCAAACCGTAGACTCGTATTCCACATCTGTTCCTGGGGAAGACACCCAACAATGTGGAAAATCGGCTGGAACCATCCCTGTGACAAACAGCATCAATCAGAGTCTGGGACCAAATCTGGTCAGTAAGAATTATTCAGAATTCGTGATTTTAAAACAGACGAGGAACTAGAAGGGAAATTAATATCTACTTGGAAGAAATGACATGCTTATTGCCTTAATTTCTGTTATTGATTAACAGCGGCTAAATCTGGTTAATACGGAGAACAGAGCTAGTTCTATCTCGGTTATTTTGATATTAACTATATATTCTCTACGGAAATGTGGACAGAAGCACCTTTTATGATACATTTTACCTCACGAATCTGTTTTTTTCTGTTATCGAATCTAGCCAGAGCTTTTATCAGCCCTCATTCTTCCCAGAATTTTTCTAATTGTCCTATTTTGGTTCTAACAATCACCATATATTATTTTCATTGGTGACTAGTTTAAAAACTGTTAATCATCTCGTGATTCACTCTTCTATTGGAACCTTCGGTGCGAAACACTAAACTCGAGGAGATTTACCACTAAACACAATAACTTTTTAAACTTCTCGACGCTCGTGAAGGATGATGCACGAAAGCAATCCTCCCCTGATAGTGCTACATCGTTAGCGAAACGTGCGTCGAGAAGTTTAAAAAAGTGATTTGGTGTTTAGTGGTAAATCTCTTCGCGTTTAACTAATGATTAATAAATGCTCAATCTGGATAATATCGAGATGCATCATGTGATTGTATGGAGGTGAAACAGTCTGCTACAGTTAAGTATCTCAGTGTTACTTTGAATCAGCTACTTTCTTAGAAGCCTCCTATACTCAATTAAAAAAAATGTCTGTTGTGATGACCCAATTTTGGAGTGTATGCCATTTGATATGTTAAGACATATACAGGGTGTTAGGTAAACATGCGGAAAAAATTAAAGGGGTTATTCCTTGGCTTATTCTAAGAATATTTTGTTGTATGATGATTTTTGAAAAACCCCTTTGTTTCAAAGATACATGGTGAACAAAATTTACAACACTAACAACAATTTATTATCAAAAAGTACATGTAAAGTTGCTCAATCTACAATAAATGTTCGAAATGACTTCCTCCAGCCTTGATACAAGCATTCAATCTTCTCGTCATTGACAGCCGAACTCTTTCAAACACACCAGGGTCATTTCTAATTGAGTTACACCCAGCAATTATCCGATTTCGCAAATCATCCAAATTCTTCAATGGAGTAGCGTAAACTAATGACTTCAGATATCCCCAGAAGAAATAATCCAGGGGGTTTAAGTCCGGGGATCGAGCAGGCCATGTGTGTAACCCACTTCGACCAATTCAGCGATATCCGTATGTTGCAGTTAAAAAATCACGAGCAACCAAACTGAAATGTGGTGGTGCACCATCGTGCATAAACCACATTTCATGCCTTGTTACCAGTGGTACATCTTCCAGAAACTCAGGCAGCGTTGCTTCCAAAAAGTTGCGATACACCTCGCCAGTAAGTCTTTGTGATAGAAATACCAGTCCAATTAGAATAGTCACCTACAATTCCAACCCAAACATTCAACGAGAACTGATGCTGAAAACTATCTTCACATACCTCATGCGGATTTTCATCTGCCCACACATGGTTATTATGAAAATTCCTTATTGCGTTTCTTGCGAAAGTGGTTTCATCGGTGAAAAGAACTTGTGTCAGGAATAGAGGGATGCGAAGTAAAGTTTGCAATATCCATTGACATAATGCAATATGTGGAGGAAAATCAACAGGTAGTAGTGCCTGAACGCGTTGAATCTGGTATGGATACAACAAATTGTCCTTAAGAGTTTTCCAAACTGTCCAGTGACTCACATTCAAAGTATTTGCAATTTTTCGCGCAGAACTATCAGGCTCTTCCGCTATCATGTCCAGCACATTCTGTTTCAATTATACCGTTCTTACAGTCAGTGATCTTCCTGACCCTTCAGTTCGTTTCAATGTGCCTATTTCACGAAGACGTCGATGAATGTTATCGAAGATTTTTCGGTCAGGGACATTACGGACTGGAAATATAATTTATATATATATATATATATATATATATATATATATATATATATATATATATATATATATATATATATATATATATATATATATATATATATATATATATATATTTTTTTTTTATTTATTGGGATTTTCGGTCAGTGTAAATAAGTTTTAATTTTTTATTGTTTTATTTACGTTTCGATTCTGCAACGAACCATCATCAGAATACTTCAATATCAATTAAACAATGAATTTTTTGAATTTTTTAAGTAATATGTGTCAATTTTTTATAAAATTTATGGATTTTAAATTAATGGATGGTTCGCAAAATATAAAGAAATTGTGCGCGCCTCATTCAGATCGGTGTTTGTCAGCATGGCTGAATTGATTTCCATTGTTTTTGAGCCTTAATATATGGGGTGGGGTTGTGTCCTTTTTCATCCTTTTGTTTTTATTGTATGTAAGGTGAATGCCTGTGCTGAATGGCGTTCTAAAATTTCTATTTTCTTTTCTTGGGTTTGACCCACACACAAGCAGAGCTTTGTGGGTTATAGATTAGTATTCTTATAATGTTAGAGCAGGATCTAGACATACATGTTGTAGGGTATTGCATTGAAAATGATTGTACTGTATATTGTAAAGATTGTATTGTGATGATCTTAATAATAATAATACAAAACGAATTAGTTTGGACTTCTTGGATTTGGTTGGTGTGAGTGTTGTTGCTGGTTTATTGGCGGCTCAAACTGTAGTATCTATAAGATATATGCTCATGGGGAAGATGACTTGTATGATGAAGCAGTGCATATTTTTTCTAGGATTGGGTGAAACTACGTCTGGGATTAAAGGTAGATTAAGTCTGGTCGGCAAGTGATTTTAATACAAATGGTTTAACAGTGGAAATATAATTGACATTTATGTACTAAACTCAAAGAGATGTACCACTAAACACCGAAACACTTTTTTAAAGTTCTCGACGCACCTTTCGCTAACCATGTTAGCATCATCAGGAGATAATGAATTCTGCAGAGCCTTCATTATTTCCTTCATGATTTAATCCAGATTAAATCTTCTGATGATGCTAACATGGTTAGGTTAGGTTAGGATGCTAACATGGTTAGCGAAACGTGCGTCGAGAACTTTAAAAAAGCGTTTCGGTGTTTAGCGGTAAATCTCTTTGAGTTTAGTGTTTCACACTGAAGGTTCCAATAAAAAAAAAATATTTATGTAGGAGAGAGGCATTTTTATTATTTAGTTTCCGTGAGTAATTAACATTCTAAATTTGGTGAATACGGAGGAGCTTTTTTAGACTATCTTTGACATTCATTTATGAAAAAAGTAGTACAAAATTAATTTTCTATGTAATCTCGCTCACTTTATATTCTCGCCACCTTTCCGGCAAAATCCAAAAGGCCAAAAACTGCAACCACTGTCAATAACAATGAAGAAAGCAAATACAACATAATATAACTTTATTTGCATAGTATGTTAGATATCTATAAACCGATGGGTACAATTAAATTTTATAAAGTCAGTACGTGAATGTGAACTGGTATAAATATACTATAAGAGTGAGGTCTTTGAATATTTATCTTCAATGGTGAGGGACAATCACATTGCTAGGTTAGATACAAAGACACCATAACAATTTTTACTTTTTTTATTATATATACAAACTTTTAAATATGTATCTTTTTTTATGCTTCATATTGTTATTTTTGTACTTTTTTTCGACAAATCTAGTATATACAAAAATGAAAAATTATAACAGAGAGCCACTGATCACGATTAGACTAACCGTAAAAAAGCTAAACTGTTGATTGAACTATTTCAATATAAATAATCTGAACCATCAATTTTACTGTTATTTATATATAGAGCCTTCTGTTAATCCCGAAACACATGTGACATAAATGTGGGCAACCAGTACGACATACTTTTATTGATTTTTATTCCAGTTTTTTTAAATAATCTTTTTCTTTGAATTATATACACAGTTTAGCACTAATAACGAAAACAAACATAACATTTGGCCATCAATTTTACTGTTATTTATATATAGAGCCTTCTGTTAATCCCGAAACACATGTGACATAAATGTCGGCAACCAGTACGACATACTTTGATTGATTTTTATTCCAGTTTTTATAAATAATCTTTTTCTTTGAATTATATACATAGTTTAGCACTAATAACGAAAATAAACATAACATTTGGCCAGTCCTATATTTTAAATTTAAAAACAAAATATTTAAATAACTTAATCAGAGCAGATGCCATTGTGAGAAAAAGAAGAAGAAATTAGAATTCTAAATAATTAAGTGTTTTTAAGAGATTCTTGTAAAATATTTTTGTTGCTCAGGAAGCAAATAAACTAATAAAATAATAAACAAATCTGGATAACAGTTCGAGGAATATTTTTGGTATTTTTTTTACCTTTAAATAATTCAACATAAAATGAAAGTTATTAAATTTAAATAAATAATTAGTCATGTGAGTTGCGGGATTAAAGCAAGGCTTTGTATAAATACCTAAATTGATGACTACAGTTTTATTTCCAAAGTCAAGGAGAAGTTTCTGGGGGCAGTTTTCTACACAGTATTTCTTCATCTTATCGGACGTTGTTCGCATCGTCTTCTCCGTTCGTTGCTTCGACCGTTCTCAAAGCGTCCAAAATACAGGACAAATTCTGGAAGCACAAATCTCCCGGATCCTGCGACCTGATGTACTTGCAGTGTTCCAAAGCGTCCAAGTCCGAAACCTTGTAGAACTCGGTCAGAAACAGGAATAAGTTATCGTAAATCATCTTGGTTCCGTCCAGGGAAAGGAATCCTTGCTTTTTGTAGCTGCACTCTAAGAATTTCTTGTATTTTCTATCGTCTGTTGGTAAAACTTGAGTCTTGAGCACTTCCTCGATGACGCTCTTTTCAATGTTTACTTCTTCGATGCACTTCAGGGCGATTCGGTTTCGTTCTTCTTCGGATGGTAGTTGAAAGGATGGTGGCGGAGCTGGCTGAGGAAATTAGAACATTTTAGTAATAAATTCATTAAAATAGGAAGCAGGCTGATTGATTTTTTATAATCGAGCAAACCAAGATGTGATTTTTGACCATAGCTGGTCCTACCATACACAGTATGGCCAACAAGTAGCAGACCTTTTTATATAGAAAAAAATAAGAAAGAAAAGAGAATAATAAAGAAAATTATTACCGCTATCTATTAGAACAATGTATAATATAATCTGAAAACTGCATATCTCCTTTATAAAACGAAACCGTCATCATTGGATCAGTAAAACTTTTACAGAAATATTTCAAATGATTATTCAAGTGGATAATCAATTCCAGGATGGTAATCGATAACCGAGCTGGTATAAAACTTTAAAAAGGACAAGGCTCAAAGCAAGGAAAAATTGCTACTTCCCTAACTGCCGCTCTCAAGCCTCGTCCCGCTGTTTTCTTCAATTATGATTTTTGCTACTGGTAAGATACTGATGATCTTAAGATGATCAATGTATCAGTTTAGTGGTCGTTATGATCTTGCCTGATAACGTGGCTGAAAAAGGTAAGTATAGGTCTCCCACAGTCCTCATCATCCCCTTATATGACGACACCCAAATAAATAACGTCAGTGTTACAAGAACTATCAGGTATGTGGGTGAGAACTACCGATAAAGTTTTAGAGCACCCAACAACCATCAGGGGTAATTCAAATTTGTTATTCTCCTGTCGCCTTCCTAACTAACCATTTCCCCAAAAATATTAACTAACCCCATATTTTTTAACTTCCAACCAAAATGACAAGCACGATGAAGGTTTTTTTCTGATGAAAACACGATGAAGGTTTTTCAAAAGGTTTTGGTCTGTAAAAAATGTATTATCCTGATTTAGCCCCACATGATCATTATCCCCTTAATTAGGGCAAACGTGGCTTGTAGACCAAAAAGGTATACAACGGAGTTTTAGAAAACAGGGTTTTGCACAGAGACTATAATTTTGAACTCTATAATTTATAACTGGTCTTTCAAATTGGGCGCTTTTTTAATTCTTGAATAAAACACAGATGGCGTTGTGAAATTGCCTTGAAAAATCCTTGAACAGGCCAAGACCTACGTTTGGTAAGCTGATGAAGAATATCACTTCTAAAAGAGAATGTTTTCTGAATCTGGCTGAAATGCATCGGACATCCGGTATTAAGGCTTATGTTGTTCTACACCAATGTAGGAGTACTAGCCAAGACTAGTGGGGCTCTTTTCCCATGTGGTACCCATATTCATTTTAGAAGAGCTTCCTTAGCAATATTGGATGAGAAACTGCGATAGTGGTCTGTGCTAATTCTTTTTATTTTAATGCCATTGCCTGTGATAGAGGTGGTTAGACACCACCTTTAGCGTAGAGTGAACTTTGTTACGCCTGCTCTAACTCATCCACCCAAAAAGCCGAATTATTCGAAGAAAAGAGATCGAATTAATATATCATCCGCCTTATAGTCCTGATTTATCCCTACGTGATTTTTTTTTGTTTTCATATATCTTCAACACAGTGCGTGGTCGTCGATTTTTAATACGTGATCAGATCGTTTAAGCTTTCACGATTGAGATTTCTCAGATCGTCACTGATTTAACGTAAATATTTCGAAAACTAGTTCCACCGAAAACAAAAGTGTATTGATGTAAATCGAGGATATTTTGGGCAACAATAAAATCATTAATCATTAGTTCTTAGTGTTTGCAAAAAATTTTGCAGTATACTTTGGTTTAGGCTGTGTTATCACATCCACCATACAGTCTCGACATTGCTAACTAGAAAAAACATACATTTCCACAAATAAACAATTAAAATTCATTTCGTAACATATTATTAACGTTAGAATCGAAAAATAACATCATCTCGACACGAAAAATGTTTAATAGTAAATAAAAGGTCATCCAGCATTTGAATGATTTTTTTTCTCTCTTGTAGATAATCACCGTGACCTTCATCTCACGATGATGACCATCGAATTTGTTTATAAATACCTACACAAGTTGTGAAAAAATTAATTATCTCCTGGATAGTTTTATCAGCCTTTAATTCTTAAACTATTGTCAACATAAGTAAAGTTAACACGAATATATTGTATGAGGTTTGTTCACAAAGTTCTTAACAAAGATTAATATCTAAAAATTTCCTCTATATTTCAAATTGTATGTATGACTATTGTATATTATATTCATTATGACAAGTGTCTAAATCAAGAGTTTATTTAATTGAGTGCGGCTCGTGGCCAAAGTTTATGTTGGACAAAGAAGAGGATGTCTTTCTACTAGGCTCAACGAACATAAAATAAGTTATACTAAATCACAAAATAATTCTCATTATTCTACCCACTTAATGTTAGAAAAGCATACTTTCAATGATAATGTTATAATGTTGAATGGTTCACCGTTATTAAACTTATATTAGGTCGATGGACACTTTAGGTTGTGGTTACTTTTCTCACTGTTACTTTAGTATAGTTTGTATTTGAAAAATGCACTGTGTCGAAACAATTGTCATACATATAATTTTAAATAAAGTGGAAATTTTTAGATATTAATCTTTATTTATATAATATATATTAAGAACTTTATGTATGTTCCCCATTGCAGGACTCCAGTTTGGTGAATAAGGGGGATGCAAACCCATGGTGATGTTTTTACTTGCCAAAAGTTCGTTAATTGAAATTGGATTATTGTCCTGACTTATTGATGCTGATCTTAGGTGTTAAAGATGTTCGATCCCACACGAATTGCCTTTTTACGATGTCTTTCAAGAATTTCTAGGTAAAAATGCTTGTGTTACTGTTTGTTCTTCTGAGAATGCCTTATATCATCTGAAAATCTGGCCACTCGGTGAAATACTGTTTCCATGGACCTACTGAACTTTTGCAAAAGCTTCGACTACTGAACGTGCTGAAGATGAATCAGAGATTACATACAAAAAAAAAAGGTCTCTGGAAGGCCTCGCCGATTTTAGCTGGGTGATTTTATCACATCCAGCGTATTCTCCAGACTTGATCTCTTCAGATTTTCAGATCTTCCGATCCCTTCCATATCATCCGATTGATAGCCGCCTTATATCTCTTGAGAAAACCAAAAAAAGCTTCAATAACTTTATCACATCGAAAATAATGTGAAAACTACTTGGACCAGGCATAATAGAGATGATGATGAGATGATGATTAAAATTTATTATCAAAACCAGTGTTATGTTTTGAACATACTCGCTGAACTACACGCGATAGAAGTAAAACTTCTTAAAAAACGTAAATAATCACAAAACACAATGATAAATATTAATTACACAACGCGTGTAACCTCAGCTGTTCATGCATAGCGTCTCACGCGTACATCAACAACGCGCGCATGCGCGACACTTTCTTATTCTATCGCTTCGTATCGTTGAGTATACGTCACTTTCTTTTGCTCCACTCCCGAGGCGTCTCCTCTCTACGTTATATCTTTCTTCTCTCTCATGTAACGAAATGTGCCTAAACGTGACGCGTCCTTGATATTTCACTCTCAATTCTCGTCCAATTATCGATTATCAAATCGCCGCCTAAGAAGTTTCACTTCAAAAACTGCGCGTTCCGAAGAAAACATCGTCGCTGTTGTTAACACTGTTGAGAATATCCAGATTTAAGATTTAATATCCAGAAGTTGGGCTTTGCTATTCGTCTACGTGAAAAATTGTGCTTAAAGATCTTGGTTTGGTACCTTACCAGATTCAGCTTGTTTAACCATCGTTTGTGTCGTACGTTCGATGAATGGACTCAAAATTTAACCGCAAGATTTTGTTCAGCGACAAAGCTCGTGTTACATCTAATATTTTCACGGATATTTCCGTTCATTTTGTGAAAAGTCACGACATTTCGCAAAAATCTCATTTAGCATTTTCAAGTGTTGTCCGTTGTCCACGTTGAACAATCCAACTGACGTACACGGGTCGTTGCGCTCGCTCTTATAGGCGGCTGTCGACTGCACAGATTGTATCGGGGTAGTTCGAGACTTTGATTGATAGTCCGTTTATTGATTTTTCTTCCTCGTCGCCATGTTGCAGTGTTTCTTCTTTTTTCAAAAGCGATTTCCATACTTTGAATATTGCAAACGTCATTTCGCGTACTTAACTAGCCCCTTTCTTCTATTTCAAGGGCTGTTCGGACCTTGTAGTTTTCAATATTCGCTATTTCTTTGGCTCCTTCAAAAATGATTTTATGTCGTGTTTGTAGATGGTGCTGGAACAGAGCAGAAGTGATTTGTTTGTTTTTTAAGTTGCTTTTATGTTCTTGTATTCTGGCCGAGATTCGTCTGTTTGTTTGTCTTATGTATATTCTGTTGCAGTCGGAACAAGATATGCCAATATATATATATATATATATATATATATATATATATATATATATATATATATATATATATATATATATATATATATATATAAATAAGAGGGCTAGGTTGGACAAATTACATAACGAAAAGATCATCCACAGAAATAATTATAAGAATAATAAAATGCATCCCATTGGAGAGAAGAACAAGGGAGATTAGATCAGGTGGAATAGGACAGAAAAACACAAGGAATTGCAGACTCGAAAATGTAACGCAGATACAGGAAAAACTGGAAAAAGCTGACTAAAGAGACGTTGATGCAAAAGACTATGACAACGGCCAGAAGCTAGTTTCCAACGAAAGCTTAAAACTGGTGTAATGTTCGTTGGCGTGACGTCGGCCACCGTTTGGCGCGACTGTCTCCTGATGAAATTTGTGAAGGCTGTCCCCTGCTCTTTACTAACAAAGCTCCTAAATAACATGCTCTCTAACAGGTTCTTCCAGGTATTCTTGGGCGATAAAAAGAGTAGATATTCCAGTAACCCAATCAAAGATCTAGTACGCGGATGATCTGGCACTGGTTTATCAAGGAAATACCCTCATAAGCTGTGAGATGGCACTACAGCAGGATGTCCAAGCCCTAAAGATTATTTCCACAGATGGTAACTCCAACTGAACCGCAGCAAAACAGAAGTGTGCGCATTCCACTTAAACAACGAAAAAGCGTACACTTACTTACAAAGCACAAAGAACAACCTAAATATCTCGAAGTGTCACTGGATCGGGCCCTTACCTATAAACATCATCTAAGAAAAAGTGCTAAGAAAGGTGCCTCCACAGTCAATATAATCCAGAAACTGGCCGGCACAAATTAGGGAGCAAAAACCGAACTGTTACACTCTCACTTGTATACTCGGTTGCTGAATACCGCGCACCGGTATGGCTTAGGGCCGGTTCTACAGTGCAAGAATATGGTGTAAGCTATACTTGGAATAAAATTTGAAACACCCGTTCTGTAGAACGTAGAACGGAAATATATTTTTAGTTTAGATTTAGTGTTGTAATAGTTTGTATTTCTGTGTTTGGTTTGTTGTGTACTCGATCTTGCCGTCATTCTTGATATGTCACACGAAATAACAATAATAATAAAGCGACCAGAAGAGGAATCATCCACTTCATTGATACGGTTTACAGAGACATTCAAGCTTCAACCATAACCCCGAGGGATTGAGCGCTTACGATTATGACGACTTGATCACACAAAATTATCAAGTTTTTTTCGATCTGAGATTCGATAGCGACCTGAAAGTATGCGAAAGTGGGGAAAACTATTTCAAATATTAAGTTTGTTCGTTTAAAAAAAGCTGTGAATAATTTGGTTTTTTTAATGGTAAGTTCACAATATCTTCGGAAGTTTAACTGCGGTTTATTTTTGTCTGGTAGAAACATTCAAGGTCGGACTAAGGAATGATAAATTAACTCTTACCTGGACGTATTGGAACAGCCATGTACACAAAACAATTGCACATATCGGTACAGTCTTCATGGCGCCACAGCTCACTGCGATTACTGAGCGGTAAACAGATGAACGTGCAGAACGCAGTTGGCTTTGATTCAACTACAACACTTACGTTACTGGGTTTATCTCCCAGCGATTATTCAAAAAGTTTAAAGATAAACGTTGACCAGTGCCGCGCGTGTTCTAATAAGCGGGGAAAAGACGTTTTTGGACATTTTATACCGCGATAAAATATAAACTAGTTTCGGGACCGTCCTCGGCCTTGCCTCAACACAGTTATATCGAAAGAGGAAACCAGCGAAGACGTTAGGAATCACTACGATTACACGATAATCGAAGGTGAATATGCGAGAAGGAAGAAAACAAAAACATTCGCCTCGAGGTACGCGAATTATTAGTTGAAGAATCAGTAAAAATACTTTAATATTAATTTAATTATATCTCACGACATAACCAGAGAATGAACATACAGGGTGGTGCAACCAGTAGGTATCGCATTAAGAATTAAAAATATATGTACATTGGTACATTGGTAATATGTACAAAATATGTCGTTTCAATCAACATTAAAGACACAAATGAAATGACAGACATTGTTATTTTATTGCACATTCAAAACGTCGTACATTTGTCATCTTTTCAGTTGAGTGAGGGAGAAAATACCGTGCTAGAAAAAGTCATCGAGATAATGGAAGACAACTAAATTTGGTATTGAATTGAAAACAAATCCCGATCAGGTCGCCCTCGAGTCCCCACAGTAAGGAAAGACGCCTTAAAAAACCCAACAGCTTGCGAATGATTTGAAGACATGCTAGGAACAAGTTCACAACTCAGACAATAACGAATGTTCTCCATGAAAATGGTTCAAGGGAGGCAACCTGTAAAAAATCCCTTCCCGAATGAAATTATAAACGAAAAATACTACAATTCGCACGAAAATACAAAGACAAACCTCTAGATTTTTGGAAACAAATAATTTTTTCCCATGAGAGCAAATTTTAAGTCTTTCAGCCGGCCAATATTTTAACGTCATTGCGGAGAAAGAATACTAGGCTTAATAGAGAGAACGTTGCACGTTGGTGGTAAATGTTATGGTTTGGGAGTGCATGTCTTACAGTGGAGTAGGAAATCTTTATGTTATAAACAGTAACATGACGGCTCGGTCCTATGTGGAAGTGTTGCGAGGTAAATTGACCTATTGAGCGGTAGTGAGGACTTTGGTCAATTGCTTGATTAGCTTCACTAAGTTTGAGGGCAATCTCGTCATTTTAAAGTTTATTAAGATGATGAATTGCCTATGAAGTTTTCACAAAGATTAGATTGATAGGAATTATCAATGAGAATTTCTGACCTATTGAGCGGTAGTGAGGACTTTGGTCAATTGCTTGATTACACTTCACTAAGTTTGAGGGCAATCTCGTCATTTTAAAGTTCATTAAGATGGTGAATTGCCTATGAAGTTTTCACAAAGATTAGATTGATAGGAATTATCAATGAGCATCTCTGACCTATTGAGCGGTAGTGAGGACTTTGGTCAATTGCTTGATTAGCTTCACTAAGTTTGAGGGCAATCTTGTCATTTTATGTCTATGAAGTTTTCACAAAGATTAGATTGATAGGAATTATCATTGAGCATTTCTGGCCCATTGAGCGGTAGTGAGGACTTTGGTCAATTGCTTGATGAGCTTCACTAAGTTTGAGAGCAAGCTCGTCATTTTAAAGTTCATTAAGATGGTGAATTGCCTATGAAGTTTTCACAAAGATTAGATTGATAGGAATTATCAATGAGAATTTCTGACCTATTGAGCGGTAGTGAGGACTTTGGTCAATTGCTTGATTAAACTTCACTAAGTTTGAGGGCAATCTCGTCATTTTAAAGTTCATTAAGATGGTGAATTGCCTATGAAGTTTTCACAAAGATTAGATTGAGAGGAATTATCAATGAGCATTTCTGACCCAATGAGAGGTAGTGAGGACTTTGGTCAATTGCTTGATCAGCTTCCCTAAGTTTAAGGACAATCTCGTCATTTTTAAGTTCATTAAGATGGTGAATTGCCTATGAAGTTTTCACAAAGATTAGATTGATAGGAATTATCAATGAGCATTTCTGACCTATTGAGCGGTAGTGAGGACTTTGGTCAATTGCTTGATTAAACTTCACTAAGTTTGAGGGCAATCTCGTCATTTTAAAGTTCATTAAGATGGTGAATTGCCTATGAAGTTTTCACAAAGATTAGATTGAGAGGAATTATCAATGAGCATGTCTGACCCATTGAGAGGTAGTGAGGACTTTGGTCAATTGTTTGATTAGCTTCACTAAGTTTAAGGACAATCTCGTCATTTTTAAGTTCATTAAAATGGTGAATTGCCTATGAAGTTTTCACAAAGATTAGATTGATAGGAATTATCAATGAGCATCTCTGACCTATTGAGCGGTAGTGAGGACTTTGGTCAATTGCTTGATTAGTTTCACTAAATTTGAGGGCAATCTTGTCATTTTATGTCTATGAAGTTTTCACAAAGATTAGATTGACAGGAATTATCAATGAGCATTTCTGGCCCATTGAGCGGTAGTGAGGACTTTGGTCAATTGCTTGATGAGCTTCACTAAGTTTGAGAGCAAGCTCGTCATTTTAAAGTTCATTAAAATGGTGAATTGCCTATGAAGTTTTCACAAAGATTAGATTGAGAGGAATTATCAATGAGCATCTCTGACCTATTGAGCGGTAGTGAGGACTTTGGTCAATTGCTTGATTAGCTTCACTAAGTTTGAGGGCAATCTTGTCATTTTATGTCTATGAAGTTTTCACAAAGATTAGATTGATAGGAATTATCAATGAGCATTTCTGGCCCATTGAGCGGTAATGAGGACTTTGGTCAATTGCTTGATGAGCTTCACTAAGTTTGAGAGCAAGCTCGTCATTTTAAAGTTCATTAAAATGGTGAATTGCCTATGAAGTTTTCACAAAGATTAGATTGATAGGAATTATCAATGAGCATCTCTGACCTATTGAGCGGCAGTGAGGACTTTGGTCAATTGCTTGATTAGCTTCATTAAGTTTGAGGGCAATCTCGTCATTTTAAAGTTCATTAAGATGGTGAATTGCCTATGAAGTTTTCACAAAGATTAGATTGATAGGAATTATCAATGAGCATTTCTGACCTATTGAGCGGTAGTGAGGACTTTGGTCAATTGCTTGATGAGCTTCACTAAGTTTGAGGGCAATCTCGCCATTCTAAAGTTCATTAAGATGGTGAAAAGTTACCTAATCACAACTTCTTGGACTTGTGTAACATTACCTTAAAACGTTCCTTTCGTGACTAGTTTGAGTTTCGGGAACAGGAAATAGTCATGCAGAGATAAATCAGGCGAATACGGAGGATATTGAAGCACACTGACTTCGGCAAACATTCACGAACAACGACGGTCCTGGGAGATGGTGCATTATCTTGTAACAAAAAGATAAAAGTGGATTCGTCAGAAAACAAGAAAAGAATGACACAATTGAAATGGGAGTATGCTGGTTATGTGGCATAAAAAATAACAGATAGTAGATGGAACGTTAAGGTCCTTCAATGGAGGCCATGGATGGGGAAAAGGAATAGAGGTAGGCCAGGAAGGAGATGGTATGATGATCTGAAAAGAGTGTTAGGGTAGCCATGGATGGGAATTGCACAAGATCGTGAAAGGTGGAGACTTTTGAAGGAGATCTATGCTCAGTATAGGGTGAGATAAACGCCAAAGGAAGAAATACCTTAAGATATTCACCGATAGAATGAAACCCATTTCAAAAGTCAGGATCTACTGCAAGATAAAGAGAAACAAAAATAATAAAAAACAGTTTTGTGACCTCATCAATTTATTTCCAACTTATCCATTAAGTATTTTAAAAAAGTATTCCAGTTCCAAAACAGTATCCTCCAGCAAGTCGGTACAGTGAACGGCATTTTTATATTTGTCGCATCCGAAAAGAGCTCTCAAAGTTCCCGGACGAATCTGACGAGCTATATCCGGATCGCAGGGCCCGCAGAATTTTCTGAAGTCAGCGTGGACATCTACCTCACCACTTTGTCCAGCTATTTCCAGTGCCACGCAAGGTCCATCCACCAAACTCAGGAGCAACGCGTGATAGTCACTCACCACCCCTTTGTACACCTGAAATATCTTCATATCATCCACCAGAATTAAGTATCATAGATATCAAACCTGGAGAAACTCATCAGCTGCTTTACTGCTCAAATAAAACATCTGCAAGGCTGTTAGTCGAAATTTGGGCCCGCCGATGGCCTGCAGGATGGGCCCCAGTTTTCCCTGCATCACCGCGTGAGGCTTGATGACGCAACAGGTGGTGTTTCGCATAAGCACAGAGGCTTGGGGTAAAGGTCCAGTCCCGAAAAAGAAGTCTGCCTCACGCCTGGCACTGGCTACATCTTTCGCAGCGTGAAAACCGTTTTCGACTTGACTATCGTTCCCGTACAGAGCCCGCAAGCACTGTGGCGCAGTGCGTTTTCCTTCCAGAGGATCGTCAGGGCCTAGTTCTTCTAGCCAACGATCGATGGCATTGGAACCAACCAATTCCAAAGCTACGATAGGGCCAGACACCAAGTGCTCCAAAAGGAAAGGCAGGAGATTGTCACCTTTGTAAGGTTCATACAAGTCCAAGACCTTCAGCGTGAATAAAATCTGGTTAAGGAAGGATTCTGAAGAGAAAACTATCTAATAAGAGTGTTGCAACTTAAAAACTACACTTTACAAGTGTACAAGTACAAGTTACACTTTAAAGTTTTGACACTCCTATTGGAAAACTCTCCTCTCACCTCTTTCCTGGTCAAGACGCACATCTTCATTTTACAGATCTGGAAACCGCGTTTCTGAATTTGGGTGATGACCTCACCCAGCTTTGGCACCAGGGAGGGTTTGATAATGGTGAAGGTGTGCTCTTTAGTTTTCCCGACGACCCGTTCAGTCCGCGCGTCCCCATATCCGGTTATTTTAATCTGACGACCATAGATCCGGATTGTATTGTCTAGACATTAAAAAATTACGTTTCTTCATTGAAAATGTAACAGTAAAAGATTATCTTGTAGCGTACCGACAAACATGTCGTCCATTTGAAGCTCCTCCATTCTGGTTCTTCTCAAATACACTCGGTTGAGCTCGCGATCGAATAGTTCTAATGTGGAGTCGCTCGGAAAGAAGTTCAGGATGAATTTTTTCTGGTAGGAGGCCTCGTCATCATACCATTCGGCGTAGAAGGTTAATTTGTCGTTATACTCAAACTCCATGTTCAACTTGAGGCTGATGAGAAAAAAAATTAATGCAAATTTTAGGTTTGGTTTGGTTACATACCACAACCATCGAAAATTACAAAAAAAATTGCATATCTTCGGGGAACGTGTACTCGGATCAAGTAAATCCGATGCATATTCTTAAAGTTATGGGAGATCAAGCGAAAAGTTGCTCAACTAGCCCCGCTCTACCCTACTAATTAGCCTTATCATCAGTTTCATGCAGATAAAAACAGAAAAAAATCTGTTGAAATGCGACCACCGAAAAGTAACATAATAATTAGGAATTTCCGCCGAGATAATTGGCTGAAAAAAATAACGGGAAAAAATGCTCGGTCCCAATTTGTACGGAAAATAAACACGGTTCACGTGTGTGACTGTGTCTCGATAATACAACTCCTATCTTGTTTTTTTTCCGATTCCTATTCGGATGCGGATTCAATCACACAGTTTGGCAGATGGTCCAGTCACGGTGAGTGCAGGGGCGCAAAGCTACAAACGATTTTTCCGAGTTTTTTTTCCGTCACTTTCCTAATACGCTTCCCGGTTGTTTGGACCGAATACTAATGTCAGCTAATATAAGTAGCGTGGCTGGCTCATATTTCTATTTCCAGATTCCGCGCTTGTCTATCTAATTATAGTAGGTGTAATATATATATATATATATATATATATATATATATATATATATATATATATATATATATATATATATATATATATATATATATATATATAATTATTCTTATTCACGTATGAGCTCTGGTGGACCACGCGAAGTACAGTTAGAGGCGTTTGTTGTTGTTAGCCTTCCTTTGCACCCATACTAATTTCATTCTTTTACTATGACCTTTTTTCCTTTCATCAGACCTAGTTGTTTCGGTTTTCCTGCATTTTTCTCTCTGGCCAACTTCCCAAACGTTAACCGTGTGTTTGAAACAGTTTCTATCCCGAATTTCACTTTGTGTAATATTTGCTGATGTTAGGTCCTCTTTAATTGCACCAATCCATTTAATTGTTTCTATTTTAGCTCCACTCCTATTTTCATAACATTCAACTATTTGTCTAGTTAGCCTACTCGGGTTCATCCGTTTTATGTGTCCGTAAAACATAAGCCTTCTTTTTCTCATATCGCTAGGTTTTCTCGAAGTCGAAGTGCTATTTATTGGTTTGGGGTCTAAGATTTTTCTTATGATTTTTCTTTCTTTCTTTTCGATCTTCTCGATTTCTCTTTTTCTATTCAAAATGAGCGTTTCTGCGCCATATAGACATCCTGGCTTAATAACTGTGTTGTAATTTTTTTCCAACCCGTTTTCCATGATTATTTCACTCAAATATTTAAATGGAGAGACTCGTCTGATCTTACCATATTTTGTTTTTAGAAATGGTATTCTTAGTCTGTTGCAGGTCATGTATTGCGTTTTTTCAAAGGAAAGTTGGAGTCCTACCTTTTCTGCTATTTCGTTTAGGATTTCAATCTGTTTTTGTACCGTTATTGAATCTTGAGCAAAAATTGCTAGATCATCAGCAAACGCCAGACAATCTATTTTCATGTTGGTTCCCCCCAGTTTAATGGGCTGGTCAATATTCAGGGCCGGCTTTTTGTCACGCCACTCTTGTATTACTTTTTCTAGAACACAGTTAAATAAGACTGGCGAGAATCCATCCCCTTGTCTCACTCCAGTTTTAATTTCGAAGGGCTCTGAGATGCAGATGATATAGTTCTTCTTTCAGAGGAGCTACAAAGGGTTGGGGAACCATTTGGCTTGAAAAAAAAACCAGAAGAAGAGTCAGGTCATGTTCAATAAATTTGCTGAGGACAAAAGGATTTCTATTTTAGGAACGGATTTGGAAGTTGTGGATCACTATATATATATATATATATATATATATATATATATATATATATATATATATATATATATATATATATATATATATATATATAATATCGCTTGACATGTCAGAGATATCAATTTCGGGTTTTCACTGGATGATTCCTCTTTAAATTACCTCTCTAGCCATGTAATAAAAGCTGTACCGTTCCATTTGAAAAAACTGAACAAAACTTCAAAAAAACTATTATTGAATGTAACGCCACCTCGCGGTTTCATTTATAAACTAAATAATTTTTCTCCCAGATTATCTGATTGTCCCAGCAATTGCCTTTTAAGTGAATCCAAATTGAGGAAAATCGGTTAAGGCAAACGGACATTAGACGACTTTTTATCTCAATAGGTAAAACTCCTCCCCGCCCCTCTATTCGTGAAATTACGACAAAATGTCATAAAACAAAGTTGTAGGAGACAGTTTGCTAATTATAACTGAGAATTTTTCTTAGTCGGTTAACACTTGAAAATACACAAAAAAAAGATTTTTAAAAATGTTTAGCTCGTCACGCCCTCTTGTGGTCGTTTTAGAAACTTAAACATATTTTTGGTGAATTTCTCATGATCATTTTTAGTACAATTTTTTTTCCCCAAAGCTGTGGGATAAATAGTTTTCAAGATACGGCCGCGATCCATCCTTAAATGGGACACCTGGTATATATATATATATATATATATATATATATATATATATATATATATATATATATATATATATATATATATATATATATATATATATATATATGGTGTCCCATTACTTATCCGCCATAGAGCAACTGGTGAAGAGGATTTAGTCAAAATCAGGTTCAAAATCGAGGCAGATGGGTTTTCAAAGGTGACCAATCCAAATTTGGTACTAGTTTGAACCTAGTTCCTAGATAGCGCTTGCTACCTACTTTGTGAGGTAAAGCCGAAAAAGTCCGTTGTGATTCTGGTAAAAGCAAATGTATTGACGAAAGCGATAAAGACTTAATTCGAAGCAAAATTTATGCTATGTATGAAGAGCAAACTGTGCTTGCATTGCATTCATTGCAACAGTGACTAAGGAAAGATGAAACCAGCATTCTTTGCAGCAGAATTTGTCTCCGGAGAATATTATCTCTAATGGGGTTTGCATATTAGACCATTAATAAAAGACAAATATTAATGGAATCACAACGATTGCGACGATGGCGGTTTGATTACTTGAACTCTATAAAAAAATACAGATTAGAAAATCGTCCCATTATCTACCTTGATGAAACATGATTCGATACACATGAGACGCCAGCAAAAGGATGGGTAGATACATCAAGAAAATGTCAAACCTAAGCCCCAGCAAACAAGGGAAAAAGAATTACAATTTTACATGCTGGTTCCAAGGTTGGATGGGTTCCAAATTGTTTACGGTTGTCCTCCAAAAATATTAAACATTCATCTTTAGACTACCATGACGACACTACAGGAGAACTTTTTGAAGATTGGTTTATAAATAGTTAAAAAACGATATATACTTCGAAAATATATATAAAAATTGTGATCTTCTAGAAATATAGATATATAGAAATATAGATAGGGGGCATACGGTTTTACGCCTTCCCCCGTATTACTGTATTTTTACTGCAATTGAGCATATGTGGCATCAGGTAAGATCCAATGTTAGAGCAGAAAACATATATCCGACTCTAAGTGCAAGTGCTGCAATATTAATTAGGAAGGTTGTCGATACTATTCCCAAAGAAAGTTGGATACATTCGATTAACCATGTTATTAAAATAGAAGATTCTTATGTATCATTTACTAATAATATAGAACCACTTATTAATGTAGATCAAACTGACAGTGAGAGTGAAACCGAATTAAATGTATAATTAAATTTAAATTATAATTTTTATTGTACTAATAGATAAATTTATTTCTTTATTTATTTTTATTGTACTAATAAATTCAAAATACACAAACCAATAAACAATGTTTTAGTCATACAGAATAATAATAATAATTTAACAATATTTTATTTTTTCCAAAATTATTCAGAAATTAAACCACTTCGACTCTGACACCTTTGAAGAAACCAGCAATATTTTTATTGAAATTTATTGGGGCAATTAACATTTTGCCGAAAGGCAATGAAATATCTTGAACCGGACTATACTAAGTTATTTCTTAAAAACTCATGTATTTGGAAGAGACTTATCGGGATGTATAAAATATAAATATTGTATTGTTTGACACCCAATATTGGTAAATATAGTTACAGGGGATGCGCTTAGATTACTAACAATAAAAAATCAACTTTTTTACAAACATTTTTCTATAAATTGCAATTTTATCACTGAGGGAACACACTGTGTTTGAAAGGGTTGAGGTTGATATAATCACGATCCATAATTGAAGCGAAAACGAACAAGCACCCTCCATAAATATCGCGAACCCGCCCCTCCGTCCGTCCCCGCCACGCTCCGCCAATACGGCGTCCTCCCGCGACTCAGAGCCACGTGATGCGTTGTCCGCACGCAGATATAAAACGACGGTGGCCGTCCCGACGCTTTCCATTAGTGTCGACAGCCACGACGGTACGCTAGCCGCGCCACAGAAGAATTCTCAGCCTGAACTTACTTACAAATTGACCAGGTAAGTTTAAGCGAATTTTATATTAATTGAGTGTTTAATAGATAGATATTAAGCTTTGATATACAGTGCTGTGCAAAAATATAAAGTTAGAAATCCAAAGAAATGTTGTGAAACTTATTATTCCAAATATATTCGAACAAGTAAAGTGCTATAAATGTGTATTTGAAAATTTATAAATTTATATATAAAAAAGGATTTATTGGGGGGTTAACAAACAATTCCAGTATAGTCCGGTTCATATTTCGTTGCCTTTCAGCAAAATTTGAATTGCCCCAATACACAGTTTCTTCAAAGGCGCCAGAGTTGGAGTGGTTTAATTTCTAAATAATTTTGGAAAAAATTAAATATTGTTATCATTATTATTATTATTATGTATGACTAAAACATTGTTTATTGGTTTGTGTATTTTGAATTTATTAGTACAATAAAAATAAATAAATAAATAAATTTATCTATTAGTACAATAAAAATTATAATTTAAATTTAATTATACATTTAATTCGGTTTCACTCTCACTGTCAGTTTCATTGACATTAATAAGTGGTTCTATATTATTAGTAAATGATACATAAGAATCTTCTATTTTAATAACATGGTTAATCGAATGTATCCAACTTTCTTTGGGAATACTATCTACAACCTTCCTAATTAATGTTGTAGCACTTGCACTTAGAGTCGGATATATGTTTTCTGCTCTAACATTGGATCTTACCTGATGCCACATATGCTCAATTGCAGTAAAAATACAGTAATACGGGGGAAGGCGTAAAACCGTATGCCCCCTATCTATATTTCTATATATCTATATTTCTAGAAGATCACAATTTTTATATATATTTTCGAAGTATATATCGTTTTTTAACTATTTATAAACCGATCTTCAAAAAGTTCTCCTGTGGTGTTGTCATAGTAGTCCAAAGATGAATGTTTAAAATTTTTGGAGGACAACCGTAAACAATTTGGAACCCATCCATCTTCGGAACCAGCAAGTAAAATTGTAATTATTTTTCCCTTGTTTGCTGGGGCTTTGGTTTGGCATTTTTTTAATGTATCTACCCATCCTTTCGCTGGCCTTCCATGTGCATCGAACCATATTTCATCAAGGTAGATAATGGGACGATTTTCTAATCGGTATTTTTTTATAGAGTTTAAGTAATGGTCCGACATGCAAAACTCATTAGAAATAATATTCTCCGGAGGCTAGTTCTGCTGCAAAGAATGTTGGTTTCATATTTCCTTAGTCGCTGTTACAATGAATGTAATGCAGGCACAGTTTGTTCTTCATACATAGCATACATTTTGCTTCGAATGAAGTCTTTGTAGCTTTCGTCAACACATTTGCTTTTAGCAGATTCACTACCACTTTTTTTGGCTTTATTTAGCTTCATCACAATATCTTTAACTTTTAGACAACGGCATTTTCTTTAATGAAGACGTTTCTGCTGCGGCTGCGGCTGCATTTACATTAAGCCCCCTATTCAATAAAGGAACATACACATTTTTAACAATTTGCTTAACATCGGACGATAAATGTTTTCTTTTAAAATTAGCACGCCATATTTTTAGCGCCAAGAACGCCATATTTTTAGCACATTTGAAATAATAAAAATACGATCGAAATTATAAAACTGCACTGTTTAAGAAAATAATGCAAATTAAACTAAAATATTTCGAAAATACTAAACCAGATATAAAATTAATTTTATCTTTTTACCTGTTATTTTATTACGCCCGGCCCTGTTTAGGTTTTTTGCAACTTTGTCGGGTTTCGTTACGACAGGGGTTGTTAACAGTTTATTGCAGTCATTTGGTCAACGATATATCTTGAACCGCACTATACCTCGCCTTCCCAAATCCAAAATCCTTTACATTCCAATTTGCATTAACTGCTTTCTTCTGGACATCGTCACCATTAAAAAAAACTTTACTAAACACTATCAAGCTTAAGACTTATTAAAAAAACTTTACTAAACACCATCAAGCTTAAGACAAGTGATTCACACTTGATAAATAATAATATTACAATAAGCAAAATAATTGAATTGAATAAGGAGACAATCCTTTTGAATTTTTATTTATTCACGACATAAATAGGGAATGTGCCTATACTTTGTTATTTCCATTATTTGTTCTCATTACCACTGTCCTCATGAATTATTCTTTCTTATAAACGTAATCGAATAACAAACAATTTGGTTTTTGACTCTATATTTATTTTCAGCACTGTACTTTATTTCTTTTTTGTATCTAAAACCGCACACTGTTATAACCGCACACTGATTATATATTTATTAGGGACTAAACTTTAAAAAAAACGCCTTTTTTTCTTGAAAAGGATACTTGTTTTATGATGAAGACTGCAAAGTTTAACAAAAACAGTTTCTATTATTTCCTATAACTTTTTTTCGCAAAAAATGGAGAAATACGATAGCCTCAAGTCTGGAAAATAGGTTAGATGTTGAAGAATTTCCTATTCGGGTTCTATCAGTGTTTCAAGCCAGTCAAGTTTCATAGAAAATGCGTGAAATATCGATAAAATCAATTGGTAGTCGGAAGGGGTCAAGCCTGGTGAGTGCGGCGGGTGATGGGGACACTTGAAAAAGTGACACTTGTTTTATAATGAAAATACTTTAATGTTTAGAAAAAACATTTTCCATTGTTTTCTATAAGTTTTTTCGTGTCCAAACTTTAAAAACGGTGAAATACGATGGCGTCAAGTCTGGAGAATAGGCTGGATCTATTGATGAATTTACTATTCGAGTCCCATCAGTGTTTGCTTCACAGATTTTACAACTTGTCATTGTGCTTAGCCTAATTATTTTTACAATTATTCAACTAGGGGAAAAATTACAGACACCAAATTAAATTTAAGTATTGTAAAAGTAAGTATTGTTTTCAAATCTTTGAGGTATTTCTAAAACAGATTATTGTTAAAAATGTACATAATTCTCATCCAATTTATCAACATTTTGCCCTACATTTGGCATTTATTTATGAAAAAAGTAATACAAACTGTATCTGCGAAGTGATCTCCCTTACTTTCCCCACTCTCATTTTGATAATGATGGAAAAATAAACTGTAGCCTCTACATTACTGATTTCAGCATCATTCCACACGTTCTTCTTGTGGAGCTTAGGAGCTATATTTCCATATAGTTTTTTATATCTGCCTCGATGTGATTTTCTAGAAACTATCTGTTTTGTTTCTTAAAGTGTTTGTTTGTTAAAGTATGCGCCATCGCTAGCTGCACGTTTTTGCTATCTCTCTGGCAATTTTTGGATGATCTCCTGGAAAAACCGTACATCTTTTGACGTGGTCCAGTTATCAAGCCATTTTTCGACATCTCCGTAACCGTTGAAGGGTTTCATGGAAAGTGCGCGAGACATCGATGAAAATTAGTGATAGTCGGATCGCTTTTCGATCAATGCATAGTTCAAATTGATCATTGACGATGATACAAAACGGTATTAATTACTTTCACCTGGTTTGGGAAACACATGGTTCACGACACCTTTCTAATCCCACCCAATGCAGAGCAGTGTTCTTTTTAAGGTGATTCTGTCTTGCGGTTGATGTTGGTGGTTGTACTGGGTCAACCCATGACTTTCTGCATTTTGGGATCTCGAAATATATCCGTTTTTCGTCTCTAGTCGCCATCCGATACAAAAAGTCTTTCTTTCAAATCGAAAAGCAAAATTTTTCCATCTATATGTCGTTGAGTTGATGTTGTACCCATTTTCCTGCCTTCTGGATCTTTCCCATGCCATGCAGATGATCACGAATGGAACGGCGACCAACATTTAATCTCTCTGCCATTTATTGACATCGTCTTCTTCCAACAATGAATGCAATTCGGCATCTTCAATTTTTTTCGGTTGAATTGGACGTTCTTTATCTTTCAAGTCGAAATTGTCACTTTTGAATCATCTAAACTAACGCCCGCAAGCTTTTTACATTGATACTTTGTCACTGTAAATTTCCACAAGTATACGACGGCTTTCACCCCCTTTCGTTTAAACTTCAATGACATTTTGTAGGGTACTATCGTAGACTGTGAAACGACCCTTGTTTCTAGCACCATCTCTTGAAAAAATTAAGAATTATTAACCGTCATACCTGGTAGTTCTTACACCCCCATCTGTATATCAGGTCGAGAATTGTTCGAAAAGCCTTTGTAAGTTTGCAAACTTTGAAACGAAAAATCTGTGGCGTCCGCATACTTTTGCCGTATTTTTATAAACAAAAATATAATATGCAACAGGGTAAGTGAAGTTCTGCGTAAACTTTCTCTATCCAATATCCATAATTCTTACGTACGTACATCTACCTGCAGTAAATCCATTATCGTAAACTAAAGAAATCTTCCGCATGAAAAAAGTTACGCTTCATCCAGATTTTCTCCCGCGTTTCGCATTTTCCTTTTCGGGACCGCTTTTTTCCATTGTCCGA
The DNA here is from genome assembly GCA_031761425.1 of Cosmopolites sordidus. Lineage (NCBI taxonomy): Eukaryota > Metazoa > Arthropoda > Insecta > Coleoptera > Curculionidae > Cosmopolites > Cosmopolites sordidus. Next base: position 450,474 of record JARFXV010000840.1, on the reverse strand, counting down.
AACAATAAAAGTCAATCGAGTAAAAGTTTCATTTCAAAAAAAACCTCGTTGGATGGGACAATTTTCCACAACCTGTTGCTTCGGTTAATTGGGAACTTGATCCGAAAGGTCCCAAGTAAGGTAATAGAACGGATACCCCCCTTTAAAAATACATTTTACTGTTTAAAGGCATGGTAAATGGGAAATATTTTTTCTTAGTTATAAAGACTTTTATCATGTTTGGGTTGATGCAAAAGTTCGTCCCGGCATTTTGAGAAAAGTTTTGTTAAAAATTGTTAAAACTTATATTCAATCTATGTACGAAGGTGAATCAAATATAAACTGAAACCCCTCTATACAGGGTGTTAGGTAAACATGCGGCAAAAATTAAAGGGGTTATTCCTTGACTTATTCTAAGAATATTTTGTTGTATGATGATTTTTAAAAAACCCCTTTGTTTTGAAGATACAGGGTGAATAAAATTTACTAGATTAACATTTTATTATCAAAAAGTACATGTAAAGTTGCTCAGTCTACAATAAATGTTCGAAATGACTTCCTCCAGCCTTGATACAAGCATTCAATCTTCTCGTCATTGACTGTCGAACTCTTTCCAACAAACCAGGGTCGTTTCTAATTGAGTTACACCCAGCAATTATCCGATTTCGCAAATCATCCAAATTCTTCAATGGAGTAGCGTAAACTAATGACTTCAGATATCCCCAGAAGAAATAATCCAGGAGGTTTAAGTCCAGGGATCGAGCAGGCCATGCGTGTGGCCCACTTCGACCAATCCAGCGATATCCATGTTACTGTTAAAAAATCACGAGCAACCAAACTGAAATGTGGTGGTGCACCATCGTGCATAAACCACATTTCATGCCCCGTTGCCAATGGTACATCTTCCAGAAACTCAGGCAGCGTTGTTTCCAAAAAGTTGCGATACACCTCGCCAGTAAGTCTTTGTGATAGAAATACCGGTCCAATTAGATAGTCACCTACAATTCCAACCCAAACATTCAACGAGAACTGATGTTGAAAACAATCTTCGCATACCTCATGCGGATTTTCATCTGCCCACACATGGTTATTATGAAAATTCCTTATTGCGTTTCTTGCGAAAGTGGCCTCATCGGTGAAAAGAATTTGTGTCAGGAATAGAGAGATGCGAAGTAAAGTTTGCAATATCCATTGACATAATGCAATACGTGGAGAAAAATCAACAGGTAGTAGTGCCTGAACGCGTTGAATGTGGTATGGATACAACTAATTGTCCTTAAGAATTTTCCAAACTGTCCAGAGACTCACATTCAAAGTATCTGCAATTTTTCGCGTAGAACTACTAATCCCTTCCGCTATCATGTCCAGCACATTCTGTTCCAATTGTACCGTTCTTACAGTCAGTGATCTTCCTGACCCTTCAGTTCGTTTCAATGTGCTTGTTTCACGAAGACGTCGATGAATGTTTTCGAAGATTTTTCGGTCAGAGACATTACGGGCTGGAAATCGTTCACTGTACAATCGCCTAGCTTGTAATGTATTGCCATCAGCAAGTCCATACATGAAGTGCATGTCAGTCATCTCGGCGTTTGTATACATTATGACAGAGGACTTCACTCACTATTTAAGATACGTCAAACAGCCAAACGTCACTCAATTTATGTAAACAAATGCGACCGATGAAATCCACTTACTAGATAAAATACCTACGTACAAACTACTTTTATTTACATTAATGATTTCAACAAATATCGAATATCGTCGTCGCAAATTTTGTTCGCCCTGTATCTTCGAAACAAAGGGGTTTTTCAAAAATCATCATAGGACAAGGAATAACCCCTTGCATTTTTGCCGCATGTTTACCTAACACCCTGTATATCTAAAATGAAAGGTCTGTATGTAATGTAGAATCTACATAGCGTTGTAAAAAATTGTGGAAAATGAAAGATTACTCATATTGATAAGATTCTATTATTTTTATTAGTAAACATAGATGATAAATTTATTAATTTTTATTAATAATTTACGCGAACGAACAATATTTTTAACTATTCCATTCGCTATATAATCAGGCCAATTTAAAGTAATTCAAACTAATACTAACATCTAGCGTAACGAAAGTGGATAAACAATTATTTTTGGTTTTCTGATTCGGTGTACAGCTGTACAGAGTTTTTGGAGTTCCTACTCTGGAGCAGGGCACGTATAGTTGACTTTTCGATGGTCAATGAATCCAGATCATTCGAATACAGTCGAGGGCTTTGTCCAGTTAAGCTACCCGCCTTATACAAATTTCCTTTCACTTTTATCTATATCCATTGAGCCACTATTAAATTTAAATACTGTAAGTAGGGAAAGATGTAGTTAAGGTGTCCTATAGCACCATCTAGTGGTGAGTTACAAAAAAATGAATAGTATAGAAACCTTCTCCATGAAAAAATACTTAGATATGCCAACAACCGCGTCATGGTGATCGGTCATGGCCATCAGCCCATGTCGATCCACTGCAGGATGAAGGCCTCTTCAGCATGTTTCCAACTTTCACGGTCCTGGGCTTTCCTCTGCCACTCTGCTCCAATATACTTTACGATGTCATCAATCCATCGTGCTTTCGGTCTTCTTCGCAGACATTTGCGATCAAGCGGTATCCACTCCAGGATTGCCTTGGTCCATCTGTCATCCCATCGCCTCGCTATATGGCCTGCCCATCTCCATTTCAATCGCTTTACTCTTCCAATGATGTTACAGAATTTTGTTTGTTCCCTGATCCATGCGCAGGATTTTCTGTCTCGTCTTGTAATACTAAGCATACATCTTTCCATTCCCCTCTGTGCTACCCGAAGTTTTTGAATTGATTGGGATGTGAGTATCCAGGTTTCACTTACGTATATCGTAACTGGTAGAACGCACTGATCGAAGACTTTTCTTTTCAGGCAAAGTGGGAGTCTGCTTTTAAACACAGTGTTGAGCCTGCCAGCCACATTTAACACGCCGTTCCACTTCCCGGGCGGTATTCCCCTCCATTGAAATCCCCTGCCCAAGATATATAAAACTATCCACAATTTCCAAATCCCTTCCTAAAACTGAAATTCTTCTGCCCTGAGCGAAGTTATTGAACATAACCTGACTCTTTTTCAGGTTTATTTTCAAGCCAAAGGGTTCGCCAGCCCTTTGCAGTTCTTGTATGCGTCTTTGCAGCTCCTCTGGGCCTTGTGAAAGGAGAACGATATCATCTGCAAATCTAAAATCGTTTAAGTTTGCACCATTGATCTTTACACCATCCTGTTCCCAATTCAGTTTACGGAATACTTCTTCAAGACCAGTAGAGAAAAGAATAGGCGATATTGCGTCACCCTGCCGCACACTCCTCGTTCTACATTAATTCCCACTTCAAGATCATCAAGGTGAATTGTGGTTGTAGCTCCATAATATATCGATCCTAATAGGTTGACATATGCTTTATCTACCCCTTGGCTAAGTAGTGTAAGATAAAAGCCAAGCACAGTGGTATGGTGTATTCGTTGTGCCTTTCTATGGCCTGCTGTATAATCTGGATGTGATCCATTGTACTGAATCCTGCTTATTCTCTTGGTTGTGCGTCATTCAGAAGTTTTAATATTCTTTTAGAAATAATCTTAGTGAAAACTTTGTACATTACTTATAGGAGGCTGATTGGACGGTAATTCTTTAAATCTTCCTGTACTATATATATATATATATATATATATATATATATATATATATATATATATATATATATATATATATATATATATATATATATATATATATATATATATATATATATATATATATATATATATATATATATATATATATATATATATATATATATATATATATATATATATATATATATATATATATATATATATATATATATATATATATATATATATATATATATATATATGTTTCTAAATCATTCACATTTCTAATAGTTTACAGAATCACCGATTTGATTGATTCTGTGAAGAGTCACCACGTTTTCGCCCAAGTGTTTGTCCGCTTGGACTCTTCAGTCGACGGATCGACACCCCGAATGATTTAGAAACATTATCTACCATCCGTTAAAATATTATATATATATATATATATATATATATATATATATATATATATAAATTGTTAATTTTTTATAGTCCGCCATTTTTTTTTATTTTTTTTTTCCTTTTTTTCGTTCACTTCCATTCAGTCTACGTTTGATGTCGCGAGTTTCATCGTGGGACAACTTTTTGCACAATTTTTTTTATGTTGTTTTATTGTACAAAGTTAATATTGTACAATGTTTTATTATACAAAGATAAATTGGGAAAAAAAATAGAAAGAAAAGTTGGGGTGGGACTTGCGGTATCAAACGTAAAATGAATGGAACTTTTGGGGAGAATTTTTTAAGTTCACTCATAAACGTGGTCTAAATTAAAAAAAAATGTCATAGGTTTGAGAAATCTTAAACGTCTTTAGGGAATACCATATATATATATACGTCATATTCACCTAATTTGGTGGCATCTCAGTGCAGCTTATGAAGCTGGAGTAAATTCACTAATGGATAATTAAATTAAAAAAAAAATATTCAATAACTAAATTTTTATTTTTAAATTATAAATTTAAGGACTTCTCGTTCAAAGACTCTGTATAAAATATTTTTGGTATAAACTATTATAACTCACCGATAGAAAATTATTCTGTTCATTAAAATGCATTGGTAAAAAAAATATTCGTCGACAAAAACGATACGCACAACAATAATATCGGCAAACACCGCAACTGCGAAACAAAAAAAAAGTCTTTCTATTTTCCTTTGTGGACTCTGTATGTAATTTAAAAAAAACTATCTATATTGTAAACAATGGAGAATGTATATATACTTGTTATAAAGGTTCGTCCAATAAGAGTGTCAGAATATACAGGGTGTTTTCAAAAGTTGAGTCATTTATTGTGGGTTATCAGTGGTCGAGAATAATATCAAAAAGTCACGTCTGTTTTCAAATTTTGTAACTGTTAATAACTTCTTTACTTTGCATCTTTTATATAAATGATTTTTGGTAAAATTATTTGTTTTTACGAATTCTGCAACGTCTTAAAATAAATGACTCAACTTTGTACCCAGGACCATCGCTGTTGGTGAATTTTTACGAGAAAACAAGACCGTATGCTTTAACATCCTCCGTATTTGCCTGATTTATCTCAGTGTGACTATTTCCTGTACCCGAAACTCAAACTGGACACGAAATAAACGTTTCATGACATATTGGTTATTGATGCGAAAGGGATGTATTTAGAATAAAAAGGAATCACTTTGGCAAAATAACACAATTCATTTGACAGCGACTCGTATCAGAAGTTCAGACACACTCAAAAAAATCACTCTGTATATAACTCATTAAATATATACCAGGTGTCCCATTAAGGATGGATCGCGGCCGTATCTTGAAAACTATTTATCCCACAGCTTTGGCGAACAAAATTCTACTAAAAATGATCATGAGAAATTCACCAAAAATATTTTTAAGCTTCTAAAACGACCGCAAGAGGGCGTGACGAGCTAAACATTTTTAAAAATCTTTTTTTTTTGTGTATTTTCAAGTGTTAACCGAGTAAGAAAAATTCTCAGTTATAATTAGCAAACTGTCTCCTACAACTTTGTTTTATGACATTTTGTCGTACCTTCGCGAATAAAGAAGTGGGGGAGAGTTTTACCTATTTAGATAAAAAGTCGTCTAATGTCCGTTTGCCTAAACCGATTTTCCTCAATGTGGATTCATTTAAAATGCAATTGCTGGGACAATCAGATAATCTGGGAGATAAATTATTTAGTTTATAAATGAAACCGCGAGGTGGCGTTACATTCAACAATAGTTTTTTTGAAGTTTTGTTCAGTTTTTTCAAATGGAATGGTACAGCTTTTATTACATGGCTAGAAAGGTAATTTAAAGAGGAATCATCCAGTGAAAACCCAAAATCGATATTTCTGACATGTCAAGAGATATTTCGATTTTTCTGAAAAAATCAGTTATTATTTCACTACTACCTGCATTAAGTTAAAAAAATATTAACCTAATGTTTGCCTTCCTTCACACTTTACCCAGGCTTAGGACTGGTCCAAATTCTTCGTGCCATATTAATTTGGAGCGTGTTTAAAAGGCCAACGGGCCAACAACGAAGATAATAATAATAACAACAGTCAAATAAAATTAACATCACAACAGTCTAATAATTAACAGAATCTGAACTTTAACGCCTTTCTAAATGTTTAAAATGCCTTCCATCCTTAGAAATGCAAAGATTTATTTTTCGACGAGTACTAAAAACGGCAGCTTCAATTTCCGCTCTTGAAATGCTGGTTATTGAATTTTGAATTCTTTCAATCATGTTTTCTCGTGTGGTAGGACGAGTTTGAAAAACAAGGTCTTTTAGTCTTCCCCACAAGTAAAAATCGAGGACTGTCAAATCCGGTGAGCGCGCCGGCCACGAAAATAAACTACCCCGTCCTATTCAACGATTTGGAAACGAAGCATCCAAGAAGTTTCGAACCACCCACGACAAGTGGGCAGGGCATCCATCATGCTGGTACCACATTTGTCTTCTTGTTTCCAACGAAACATCTTCCATTAGTTCTGGCAGTCCATTTTGTAAAAAATTTAAATATGTTTCACTATTCAAATGTCCATTAAAAATAAAGGGACCAATAATTTTGTCTCCCAAAACACCACACCATACGTTCACACTCCATCTATTTTGGTGGTTGATTCCAGTGTGGATTAGCAACTCCCCAGTATTGCATATTATGTAAGTTAACGCCTCCATCACTGCTAAAAGTAGCTTCATCAGTCCCTAGTATGCGTTTTAAGAATCGTTTATTTCCACTGCACAAATTTTTTAACCAGTGACAATAGTCTAACCGGCTGGCGAAATCGTTATCCAAAAGGGCTTGGTGTAAGACAACATGATAGGGGTGCAGCTTGTTATCTCTTAAGATTCGATGAACGGATGTCTTGCTAACACCTAATTCTTCAGATATTTGTCTGATACTTAAATGGGGGTTGGTTTCAACATAAGCCAGAACATTTACGACATTATCTCCATTACGAATCGAACGTAACCTGGTGCGGACTGGATCTGGATGCACAATTCCTGTTTCTCGTAAGCGTCTTGCTAGACGTGTAAACATCTTCTTCGAATAATGCCTTCTTTCGGGATATTGACTTGCATATTGCCGCTCTGCAATACATGCATTTTCAAAACATTGGAAATACACCGCCAACATGTCATAGGCCTCGTTATTCGTAAAAGGCATTGTTAGATATTATTATAATAATTATTAATAATCAATAAATGCAATGTTGAAAATGTAATGCATTTCAAAACTGACAAGTTAATTTGACTGTTTTTGTTTGTTTCCATGGTTCCCTTCTTACACTCTTTGTGTAATGTACCTAAGGATTACAGGCGTTTATTTGGAAACCCGAAAACGCATAATTTCATTCATCCATTCGTTTAGTTTAAAAGAAAGAGTAGGTATATTTATTAATGACTGATTTCAATATTCTGTCAAGTAGTATTTAAGCATCACAAAAGAGAAAATGCAACAATTGGGAAAGCCATTTTTTCCGCTTATGTAATTAAATTAGAAAATATTATCAAGGTCAGGATTAGAACATTTATGATGATTGATACTGAATAGATAATTTTTTTTTTAAATAAAATTGTTGCGGTTGCGATTGCGACCTAAATATTAAGACCAATTTTTAACTTAATATTACGGTAAAAATTAAAACTAACTGATTTTTTTCAGAAAAATCGAAATATCTCTTGACATGTCAGAGGTATCGATTTCGGGTTTTCACTGGACGATTCCTCTTTAAATTACCTTTCTTGCCATGTAGTAGAAGCTGTACCATTCCATTTGAAAAAACTGAACAAAACTTCAAAAAAACGATTGTTTAATGTAACGCCACCTCGCGGTTTCATTTATAAACTAAATAATTTATCTCCCAGATTATCTGATTGTCCCAGCAATTGCCTTTTAAATGAATACAAATTGAGGAAAATCGGTTTAGGCAAACGGACATTAGACGACTTTTTATTTAAATAGGTAAAACTCCCCCCACTTCTTTATTCGCAAAGTTACGACAAAATGTCATAAAACAAAGTTGTAGGAGACAGTTTGCTAATTATAACTGAGAATTTTTCTTACTCGGTTAACACTTGAAAATACACACAAAAAAAGATTTTTAAAAATGTTTAGCTCGTCACGCCCTCTTGCGGTCGTTTTCGAAGCTTAAAAATATTTTTGGTGAATTTCTCATGATGATTTTTAGTAGAATTTTTTTTCCCCAAAGCTGTGGGATAAATAGTTTTCAAGATACGGCTGCGATCCATCCTTAATGAGACACCTGGTATGGGGAAGAACCGACGATTCTCGTAGGAAATTTATGAGCGAAAGAAAGAAGGTATTGGATAGCGAGGAATGTGCGATAAGCTATTTGAGAGATCGAACTTCTGTCTGAGTGTAGAGAGGGCACTGCACTCAACCTATACATGTTAAAACATATTCAAATAGTACATGCAACAACAACTTGGACAACCCTTTACATATATGAAAAACCTGTGGTTCTTTTTATATCACCCCGTACAAGATAAAGATAAAATATTTAAAATCAGAAATAATCGGACCGATAATAATAGCGAATGGTTCCGTCTGTTTCCGTTCTGTTCAATGAACAGTAATTCGACTCACTACCCTGGAATGCATTCTTGACAATTTGTGTTGCCCTGTTGCCCGCCTGGTTTTATTTTAAAAATTTAATATATGTGTTTATGTCCGGGAAAGGGGTAATAAAGACATTTAGACGTTATTGCACCTTTTGTTGGGTTAACGATCGGTTCTATCGAGATTGGGCCACAGCTTAACAGTGTCCGAAATGGTTTACAGCCACTATAAAACGGTTATCGCAAGGGGTCGTGTGCTTAGAGGTAGTTTGCAGTGCTTCATTTTCAGTATACCTTTTTCTAAATTATCCGTAATTTTTTCGGAATAATGAAGGGGCTTACAATCCATGTAGCGATTAATAATACATGTCAATAAATTTAAACTTTTTAACACGCTTTTATGAGCTTCACAAGGACCGATGACAATACAATAAATTAGTTCGTGCTATTATCCTGAACAGGATCGTCAGGATCAAGGATTTGCTTTCGGAGAGGGAGCCTGAGACAGGGTTACAACGCCCAAGGAAGGCAATAAAATACGATTTTTCAAACTCTCCAAAATACGCTTCTGTCTCGGCGATAACCTCTTCATTTGAGCTGTTTTTTTTTCCTGCAAGCCATGTTTTCAAGTTAGGGAACAGAAAAAAGTCGCTGGGTGCCAGGTCGGGCAAATAAGGTGGGTGCGAAAGCAATTCGTAGCGTAGTTCGTGCAATTTGATCACGACAATTAAAGTGCCGGTGGGTTATCGTGATGGAAGAGCACTTTTTCTTAGCCAATTAGGACCATGTCTCCTTCAATTTCTTATCGGATCTGTCCAACAGTACTACCCTGAGGCATCCATGAGGATTATTTCTTTGGAATCCGAAAAAATCGTGGCAATGACCTTTCTGGTTGATGGAATCGAGAAGCCTTATACATGCAAAAGAAGAGGTAATACTCCCTCTAGATTTGTATTACTTTTTTCATAAATAAATGTGACCAGTAGTCAAGTAAGGGCTAATACGCGCATTAGTACCAACCTATAAAAACGCGAGGTCTTTCTATATCCACGCTATTTATTTGACTGCATGTAAAACAAAACTAATCTCAGGACAAAACCCATAACTGTTATCATTATTAGAGTAATGATTTCTATTTCACTACCAATACGAACAACCGGGTTTTAATAATTCAAGAATCAGAGCGTTTAATCCACGCCAAAATGTGTTTAAATTACCGAACACCACATTCCATTAAGCGATTTTTATATCCAACTCGTTCAAAAACACTCGACCATTTCGATAAAGCTTCGCAATTTCATTCCAAATCAAATTGTAAATGTAATAACTGATAATAAGGTTAACACTATGACTATGTGTATGTTTAATATGGAACCATTAACCTACCATTTTAATTAGTCATAAGTTTTAAAAGAAACAAGACAGAATTCTTTTTCTGTAATATGAGGTGTGACTATTAAAAAACGAGACTGACGCTGTAAAATATTTTATTTTGATTTGATACATTTTTACTTATTGTCACCTTCAATATACACCTCTCCGCTATCCCTACACACTACATGCGAATCTTCCATTGTTCGAAACAGTGCTGGAAGTCACCTTCTGTCAGCTCCTTCAGAACGCGTGCAGCTTTCTCTTTCACAGCTTCCACGGACTCAAATGTTGTTCGTTTTAAAGCAGATTTTTCTATAGGAAACAGATAAAAATCGCACAGCGCAAGATTCGGCGAATAAGGCGGATGGTCTAACACTGGGATGCTGTACTTGGCTAGAAACCTCTGAACAGACAAAGCGGAATGATCTCGGTGGAGAACCCATAATTTGTCCTTTCACAAATCGGATCGTTTTTTCCTTATTCTTTCACAGAGTTCAGCAAAAATGTAAAGGTAGTAATGTTGATTAATAGTTTTTCCTTCAGGAACCCAGAAAAGGTACACAATTCCATAAATATCGAAAAAAAAACAATTTTCATTGCTTTGAATTTTGATTTGCCCATTCGAGCTTTTTTGGCTCTGGGTGAATATTGTTCCAACATTAACCTCATCATTTGAAGTAAATCTTCAGGTTTAGGAAGAAGTAATCCGTGGGTGCGAAATCTGCTGAATAATGCGCATTTGGAAACATTTTGAAGCGTTGCAGCAACAATCCGAGACGTGCGTGCAGGAGTTTCTTCGTTAGCCAGATATGGAGGTTGAATCTGAACAACAACGCCCTTCAATTGGTTTAGCAGTGCAACGTAATAGTCTTCCGCAAGAGTCACCACGAAAATTTCAGAAAAAACAATGTAGCCATACACTATCCTGTGTGTGGAAAAGTTTTCGCTTACACAGCAAAGCCTTTTTTACATTATATTGCGCACTGTTTGTGATGTTGAAGACTGGCAGGCAAAATTTCACAAGTGGTTGGCCTTTCAATGTCTCTTTCCTTCAATTCATATACAACCCATTTTCCTTCTTTCTGGATCTTTCCCAGTGCGTGTAGACGTTCGGAAATAGTGGATTTGGCAACAGTCAATGCTTCTGCCAATTGTTTCAACGTATGGGTTGAGTCTTCATCCAATAATGCTTGCAAATCTGCATCTTCAAATTTTTTTTACTGTCCAGGGCGCTCCTTGTCTTTTATATCAAAATCAACACTTTTAAAGCATTTAAATGAAGACTGGCAAGCAAAATTTCACAAGTGGTTGGCCTTTCAATGTCTCTTTCCTTCAATTCATATACAACCCATTTTCCTTCTTTCTGGATCTTTCCCAATGCGTGTAGACGTTCGGAAATAGTGGATTTGGCAACAGTCAATGCTTCTGCCAATTGTTTCAACGTATGGATTGAGTCTTCATCCAATAATGCTTGCAAATCTGCATCTTCAAATTTTTTTTACTGTCCAGGGCGCTCCTTGTTTTTTATATCAAAATCAACACTTTTAAAGCATTTAAATCATCGGTCATAAGTTTATTGGGTTAAAGCATGTTCACCATAAGCTTCAACCAGTAATCGATAACGTTCATCAGCCGTTTTCTTCAAATGAAAGATGGTTATTAAACTTTTTAGATTTACAACAATCAAATCTAAAGCAGAGCTTTTTGGCTCCTTCCTACGTTGTCCAGAAACAGGAGTAAAGTTTACCTGTTTTATCTGTTAATGAAAAAGCTGCTTGGAAATCATTCAAAATGGTTATCGAAGAATTTTTGGGAAATAAAAAAGTGAAAATTATAAAGATATTGTTACTGGTTTATTGAAGAATTTTCAACAGATGGGAGTGAACAGGTCATTGAAGATTCATTTCCTGCACACGCATTTGAGTTTTTTCCCTGAAAACTTAGGAAGTATGGGTGACGAACGGAGAGAACGTTTTCACCAAGATTTAAAGATTTTCGAAGAACGACATCAAGGATTTTGGGGATTACTGTTGGTATATTATAAGAGAAACCGGCCAAAAAAAAAAATAAAAAGAAGGCGAAAATTAGCGATTTATATTATTTTTTATATCCGTACAAAGATTTTTTCCATTTTTACATAAATAAATAAATATTTCTAAAAGCAGACGTGACAGAATTTTATTATTATTTTTTCTGGATAACTCTTACCTAAATAAACAATAATTAATAACCTTCTTACCGGTTATTTTATACTGATTAAATACAATTTTTACGAAATAAATGTTTTCTCAAAAAAATGGAGAGGACTTTTGCATCAACTCAAAATCATTCACCGATATAACTTCATTGGTTTTGCAGCGTCCATTAATCAATTAGTCCATAGATGGGAATAACTACACGGTTTTTAATTTCAACAATGTAAAGGTCCAGAAATAACAAGACAGAGACGGAGAGCAGTGGCCATTCGGTCAAGATTCAGATCTTAAAAGGGACCGAATCCGAGGGTGGCGAAAGCTAATAAACCCGAAGGGCCGCAGGCTTGAAATAACACATACTAGAAGCAAATATTTTGTTAATGACCGCGGGAATCACATGGGAGAAAATCGAAAAATTGCAACATCGAACAACGGAAAATTCGTATCCAGTCTTTCTGAAGCAACAGTAACAGTAATAAAGATTTTATCGGTAACAATATCTCCAAGAGTAAAAATGTTAAACCCGTTCTAGAAATTTCAAACAATGAGATTAACGGTTCATTGTCTAATCTCTTATCTCATTTTTGATGCCAGCACAGTACCTTTCAAACGCCACACGATTTCGTGTAGTAAACTTGTCGAGTTTCGAGTCAAATAAAAACCATTTACAGCACATAATGCTTTTCTTGTTCGATTCGAAAAGAAATACGCGAGTGAAAGCCGTCGAATACTTGTGAAAATTTACGTTCCCTTGATTTAGACCAACGTTTCTTCCAGTTTAGTATCTACACATTTTCTTCTACTGTACTATGGATAATTTGAAAGGAATCGTTGCCTTCCCCTTTCTTATGTATGGATATATAAAGGTTTCGCTCCCAATCTTCTACCATCACCCCATATGTTTCTTATTTATCCATATTTATCTTATTATGTTCAGAAGTCATTTCTTCCTCTCATCTCCTATCCATTTCTTTATTTCAGGATCAATCCGATTCCGCACCACCAGCCGTTCGTATGTTTATTCTAACAAGGGCTTCCCCAATTTTTTCTTCGATGAATGTCTTTCTCATTTGTCTTTTGTTCGTTGAAGAATTTACAAATACATAAAGAGAATACATAAAGAGAAGAAAATCACCAGGAATGTTATGGATACAAGAAGGGCTAGACCTAGATTTACATGGGTATGACAGATACGCAACAAATAGCAGGTCAAAGGAATATCTATAATAACGATGAGACCCATAGCGACTGACATGAGCTGACACAAACAACCAAAATAATTCTACGAACAGCAGAAATGACGGGGATATTGACGAGACCAACAAGAGATGGAAAGATAATAGGATATTTACATCTCAGGAAAATTATCAAAATTGAATAACCTTAAAGGATTACACAAATTATTAGATCTCCTTAAAGTACAAGCGGAAACTTTTTAATTACTTTGTGTACTAGATTATGATATTTAATACTGGTTCATACGCATTAGACACCAACCATTTTTATTCGTGTCAAGAAAATACTTTAAAAGATATCCTTAACTTGTATTTCAACCAATTTTACAGCTTAATATAATAATATAACAAAAAAATCATATATCATCAAATATTAGAATATTTATGACAATCTGGCAACAGCACCAACGTTCCCCTCACCGAAATAGTTGTTGACATTCCCTCGTCGTAACCTAACCTCTCGATTCGGTTTCTTGGTACGAAAAACACCGACGCGCAGTCATCACAACGTTAAACTAGGCGAATTTTGCCACATTACGGTCTAATTTATTCCAATTATGATAATGTTCCTGCTGGCTATAGGACAACAATTTCCTTTACTTTCAAAACTCTATTTCGCAGACTCGACAATGTTTCACTTACCTTCGACGTCCTATGCTAATCACTTTTGCTCGGTAAAATAAGCGTTAGGCGTTGTCTTAAGGCGACGCATACATTAAACTGAATATTGACAATATTTCTGAGAGTACGGAACGATCACCATAAAAAAACCGTCAAACGGAGAACTGTGTTTTCGTTTGTCAGTGTTCTGTCAACGATAATCCGTTGCCTAGCAACCACCACGTGCCCTGTGTGACCGACCCAAAGCCGCCTATGATTCCACGAGTATTGTACCAGTACTGTGATACGCGGACTTTTTCGAAAGTCGTGATAGAAAAATTTTGGTTTGTTCTTCAGAACGCGTATGCCAAACTGTCAGGTGATCTGGACAATTTATAGAGATTGTTTAAGAGGTGGTTTATGTTAAAATAATTGTTATTTAATCTGTTAACTAGTTACCTTTATAATTTACAACTTTTTGCCAAGCATTTTTTTTCACCTATTCTTCCATGTTAGAAGATTTCCCATTTAAATAATGTTGGGCGGAGCGCAACAGATTTCGAATTGAAAGACAAAGAAAGCTCGGGTCAACTGAAAAAAAATCAGTTAAACGACAGACAGGTGCAAAAGCTAAACACGGGCGTGCGAAGTTTTGCTTTCTTGGCATCAAAGAAATACTTTTTTGCATCGGATCGTGACTGCAAACGAAAAATCGATATATGACGAGAACCCAAAACACAGAAAATCATGGGTTGACCCAGAACAACCATGAACATCACCGCAAGATCGAAGCGCTTTTTAAATAAGGCAGTACTGTGCATTTGGTGGGATCGGAAGGGTGTCGTGTACCACGAGCTTCTTAAACCAAGTGAAATAGTTAATACCATTCACTACCACCAATAAATGATCAATTTGAATCATGTATTGATCGAAGAGCGATCAGAATGAGGTACAAGACACGAGAAAGTGATTTGACAGCCCAACAACGCCCCATCACACAGAGCGAAAATGGACAGAGACACCATTTCTGCACATGGTTGGGTACTTTTGCCCCACCCTCTGTACTTACCAGACTTGGTTCTTTCCGGTCGAAATATACCTTGATCGCTGTACGAACTAGTAAAAAAATATTGTCAAAATAATTATAGTGGCGTTTAAACTTTTGGCCTGAGGTATACGTACTATTTTTCCTGATGCAAAAAGAGGAATACAGTAATAAGATCGAAAATAAACTATCTAGATACATAAATAAAGTGTCGGCTACAATTGAAAACTGTTTTGGCGTCTGTTTATCAAAAGAAGACATCTGAGATTTTTATTGTCGTTTATGGAAAGGAATCCGGCTCCGTATCTGTCGGTTTTCTCTAGTGAAATAACTGGAAATAAAACCAATATGGTGTTTTTACGTTCTCGCATAACGGCAACCTGATATTCGCATGCATCTAATTGTTCCTATCGGTGTTTACCGAGGAAAAATATCCGAATATCTTCAGTGTCATTATTTATTTATCTTTAATAGTTGGCGGAGACATTTCAGAAGCCGCTCATCGCTATTTTTATACATTTTCTTTGCGTTAGGGGATGTTTAAACCCAATAATATGTGACATTTCAAATAGAGCAATATTAAATTTCCGAAATTGATATGTAGGAATTTATGTATTTGATTAGATTGCTATACGAGGTGTCCCTTAACTTACCCTGATGGTTATGTTACTCTAAAAGTTCCTAAAATATTTTTTATCCTCGTTTAAATATACTATTCCCAGTAATATAACAAGATACAATGAACCATGTACATTCAACACTTACATTTTAGAGATAATGGTAAACTTTATACCTAAGTGGTGTTTCTTTTTTTGTATAGAAGTAATTCGAATTTGTAGGTTAATTTATCACTGTATAATTTGTTGAACACGTATAATAAATGATTTACCTCGCCTCCAGTATACCTCGCCTAAGGTACTGGACGGGTTACGGGTGGTGGATGGTGAAAGTTCCATTAGATATTAATGGACAGCTACGAATATCTCAAAATAAGCAGGCCCGAACCAAGGCATCCACTTAGCGCCGCCTGACTTGTATCAAGCGGTTGAGTGGTCAGCGTCTGTTCACCAGTGGTGCGGCTGATATTTAAATTTTGGAACTAACCCCTCCAGTCTTAACCTCTGAACCGTCATGGTTCAAACCTTTAATTCAAAGTACAAGCGTTCTAGTAATTACAAAATTACCCCAGGAGGTAGACAATCCTCTGCCAGCTTTGCTGGTACAACCGGACTTTCAGATTCTGGGGCATCCGGGCTTAAACGCAAAATCTTACAGAGGGAGTCGGAGACCTCTGGCCAACGTCTTAAACTGAAAACAAAAACTTTCTTTGGAACGATTAATATCAATTCTTTCCTGCGCCCAGGAAAACTACATGAATTGGGGCGAACATTGAATTAGCAAAAAATCCAAATTTTAGCTTTGCAAGAAACCAGATTGAAATTAGAAAACACCTTGGAATTCAGCAACTAGAGACTTTTTAAAAGTAAAACGGACAAAAGAATACTCAAAAATACACCACATCTCGGTGTTGCTTTCGCTATCTCAAGAAACATTCTTGGTTTTATAACTAATGTCCAGCCAGTAAATAATCGACTTATGACACTATCCCTCAAGTGTGCTAACAAAAACTATACATTAATCAATGTACACCTCCCAGTTAACGAAGAAAATAAATCTAATCCTGAAAAAGTAAATAAGTCCTGGGAAATTCTGGAAAAGACTATCTATAAAATTCCCTCTAACCATGTAAAAATCCTATGGGGTGATTTCAACGCCCAACTAGGGAAAGAAAGAAAGTACAGGAAAACGGTTCGAAACGGTTCGAAACGGATAAATGGACTAACCATAATGGTAGAAGATTGGTTGAACTATGTTCGCAGTTTAATCTAAAAATAATACCAACACATTTTAAGAAGAAAATAACAGAACAAAAGACCTGGAGGTGCCCAAACTCGTACATGGGTGAATTTCAAATTGACCATGTTGCCATTTCGTACCCCAATTATAAAGAGATTTTGAATGTTCAAGTCAGGAAAAGAGCTAACATAGAGCTTGATAAACAACCAACACAGAACTGGCAAGAATTGAAACAAAAAATTATTAAAACATCCTTAAAGTTGGTACCGTTCCAAAAACGTAGAAAACATCCGTGGTGGGATGAAGTTTGTGAGCAAGCAGTATTAAGCCGAAGTAAAGCATTCAAAGATTGGAACAGTTAAAAAACAGCGATAAATTATAACATCGTTTTGGAAGTAAGAAAAGAAACATCGAAGCTAATTAGACAAACTAAACGAAAATATGAAAACAATCAACTTAATGAAATAGAAAAAGATTTCCAAAAAAATAACACCCGGAATTTTACAAAACATTTAAAACTAAATTAACAGGTTATCAATCCCAAAGTCTTTGTTTCCAAAAGGAAAACGGACAATTAGCTCTAAATAACCAAGACAACTGCAAAGAACTTGCGAAATATTTCGAACAAATATTAAACTGTCCTGAGTCCGTAAACAAATTACCAACACTAAACCCTAAACAAACAAACCCAGATTCATTACCACCGAATGAAGATGAAATAATTAGGCAAATCAAGCGACTTAAAAATAAAAAAGCTTCTGGTGAAGATGGAGTCACTGCTGAACTTTTGAAATCCGCTGGTCCAGGTACAATCAAGGAAATAACCAAAATTCTACAAGAAGTTTGGCGAACCGAACGGATTCCGGAAGATTGGAAAGATGCTCTAATCCATCCACTACACAAGAAAGGAGATAGAACGGATGTAAAAAACTACAGAGGGATATCTCTTCTACCAGTTTGGTACAAGATTCTATCTCAATGTCTACTAGACAGAGCACAGGGACAGTTAGAACCAAAAATTGGTGAATATCCAGCAGGTTTCAGATCCTGCCATGAACAGATCCTGAATCTAAAGTTGATCCTAAGACATCAAAAACTGTACAATAAAAATCTCGTCTGTACATTTGTGGATTTCAAAAAAGCATGGATGGACTCTCGCCACTCTTATTTAACTGTGTTCTAGAAAAAGTAATACAGGAGTGGCGTGAAAAAATTCGGCCCTGAATATTGACCAGCCCATTAAAGTGGGAAGAACCAACATCAAAATTTATTGTCTGGCGTTAGCTGATGACCTAGCAATTTTGGCTCTAGATATATCAACGGCACAAAAACAGATTGAAATCCGAAAAGAAATAGCAGAAAAGGTAGGACTCAAAATTTCTTTTGAAAAGACAATACATGACCTGCAAAAGACTAAGAACACCATTTCTAAAAACAAAATATGGCAACATCAGACGAGTCTCTCAATTCAAATATTTGGGTGAAATAATCATGGAAAATGGATTGGAAAAAGCGGTCAACAAGGGTAGATGTCAAAAAAATGGAAACGGTGTTGAGACTTATACAAAATATTTACAACAAAAAATGCATATCTAAAAACACAAAACTGAGACATTACAAACACAGTTATTAAGCCAGAATGTCTATGTGGGGCAGAAACGCTCATTTTGAATAGAAAGAGAGACATCGAAGATATTGAAAAGATGGAAAGAAAAATCATAAGAAAAATCTTAAGTCCGAAACAAATAAAGAGCACAACATACCGACTTCGAGAAAACCAAGAAATCAAACAATACACAGACATATATAGCGATATGAGAAAAAGAAGACTTAAGTTTTACGGACACATAAAACGGATGAATCCGAGTAGACTAACTAGACAAATAGTCGAATTTTATAAAAATAGGAGAAGAACTAAAGTAGAAATAATTAAATGGATTGCTGCAATTATAGAGGACCTAAGATCAGCAAATATTATACAAAGTAAAATTCAGGATAGAGGCTGTTTCAGACACAAGGTTAACGTTTGGAAGGTTGGCCAGAGAGAAAAATGTTGGAAGACCGGAACAACTTGGTCTGACGAAAGAAAAAGAGCTCATAGCGAAAGAATGAAATTAGTATGGGCGCAAAGGAAGGCTAACAACAACAAACGCCTCTAATTGTACTTCACGTGGTCCACCATGCGTGAATACGTGAATAATAATAATAATAATTTATTTACATTTTTAATATCTCATCAGTTGTGTTATTATTTCATTTTGATCCATTTCTGTTTTTTGAAGACAGTGTAGTTGAATTTTTAATCACTCTAGTTCCACATACACCTCATTAATTACAGTCTGTAACTGTTGTTGTTTATTTTCTTTATGTTTTTCCATTCCTTGCAACATATTTCGTGCTCCTATCGCCTTTATCTTCTGCATTTCTAATTAAGCACTTAACTCTTCGACCATTATTATAATTTTTTAGTAATATTCTGAAATTCGTTGATTTTTTTCGATATAAATGTTACATTGTTCCTTCAGATCGTTAGTTTGTTAGTTTGTTTAAGTTCCAGGTACTAGAATTCATATTCTATCAACTTAATTGTAATATATCCCGTATTCGGATAAATCGGACATGTTCAAGACGTTTTAATTCTCTCAGGACAATTCAACTACACTATCTTCAAAACACAGAAATGGGACAAAATAAAATAATAACACAGGATACAGGATGTTGAAGGTGAAACCAAATTTTCGAAAAATTGAGATAATTGATAAACCGTTGTAGATATCAGGTTCAACATCGGACTAGTTGGGTTTTCAAAGGCGACAAATCCTAATTTGATACTAGCCTGAGCCTGGTTCCTAGAGGGCGCTTGATACCCACTTTGTGAAGTATTAACTCGCTCATATTTTTTACCCTATAAAATCCTACCAAAATAGAGAAGAGTCACAATTTCCACGTAAAAAAGGTATCCTTGGCGAACATCGATATCTCACGCCACTTGCGAAATATTCGTGTTCGAATTTTCCATTGCACATCTTATAGATGGATGAAAAATTTGCAATTCACAAAGTGTGCGTTGAACGTTGTGTACAAATTATTACGACTCGATGACAACTGTCATTGTTTTCTACCTCTCCTATTAAAGGTAGGCGGAAACAACTTTCTCCAATCTTGAGTTGGTATTAAATAATTTATAAAAAATGCCCAATCAGTTTCCTAAGCATGATTTAAGGCATATGCTTGTTGACACCAACTACCAAAATTCCATAACAATGAGTCATCTGTGGTATTTCAATATGGCCGTTTCCGTCTCCATTTATATGTGCATTAAGATAGGCAAGGCTCCTTCCTGTTAGTTTTATATTCAAAGGAATTAGCCCAGACATTAATCCGTTAGACTTGTGACGTCATATATAAATGAGATTATATGAAGTATTTAGTTTACCATGATGAAATAAATACACGAGACGAACTTTTACACAAAATTCAACAAGAGGCCAATGTTATTTGAAATGGAGAAAATATCTTCTCAATGTGAGGCGTCACTTAACAAAGAGCCTGCGAAAGTACATTGAGGTCAACGGTGGTCACTTTCAACACCTACTGAAGTAAATTTCAAAAAATTGTTATTTTGAATAAAGTCCGTTAATTCCTCACAAAGTAGGTAGCAAGCGCCCTCTAGGAATTAGTCTCAAGCTAGTACCAAATTCGAAATTGTCGCCTTTGAAAACCCTACTACCCTGATTTTGACGCTGATATCTTCAACCGCTTTAAAATTATCTTAGTTTTTCGAAAATTTACTTTCACTTTCAACACCCTGTAATCTTTTTAATAAATCACATCTGCCAACATATTTATTGACTTAAGCCAACATATTGCCAACATATTTATTGACTATATATATATATATATATATATATATATATATATATATATATATATATATATATATATATATATATATATATATATATATATATATATATATATATATATATATATATAAAGGGTATTCCATTAAGAGGTTTCGAATGTTGGTAACGAATAAAAGAAACGTTTTATAACATACCTGAAAGTTATTTATGGCAGTGCGAAGCTGGATAGTGTACAATTATACGTGGAATACAACATCTGTCAAATGACCGCCACGACTTCTCTGGCAGCTCACAATTCTTTTGTTGAAATTCTCGATTACTGCTGAACACATTTGCGGAGTTATGTCACGAATTATTCGCCTAATTTCTTCTTTCAACTGTTGAACGGTTTGCGGATTATTTTCGTAAGCTTTGCTCTTCACATAACCCCACAAAAAATAGTCTAGCGGCGTCAAGTCGCATGGCCTTGGTGGTCAATTTACGTCCCCATTCCGGGAGATCAGTCTCCCTCCAAACTGCGTACGCAATAAAGTCAATGTTTTACGTGCTGTATGACATGTCGCACTATCTTGTTGGAACCACATATTTCTCTAAATCCATGTTCATTATTTGATCCCATAAAAAAACATCAAACATCGTTCGGTATCGTTCTCCCTTTACTGTAACTGTTTTGTTCGGTTTTTTCAAATGGAATGGTACAGCTTTTATTACATGGCTAGAAAGGTAATTTAAAGAGGAATCATCCAGTGAAAACCCGAAATCGATATCTCTGACATGTCAAGAGATATTTCGATTTTTCTGAAAAAATCAGTTATTATTTCACTACTACCTGCATTAAGTTAAAAAAAAAATATTAACCTAATGTTTGCCTTCCTTCACACTTTACCCAGGCTTAGGACTGGTCCAAATTCTTCGTGCCATATTAATTTGGAGCGTGTTTAAAGGCCAACGGGCCAACAACGAAAATAATAATAACAACAGTCAAATAAAATTAACAGCACACCAGTCTAATAATTAACAGAATCTGAACTTTAACGCCTTTCTAAATGTTCAAAATGCCTTCACCACAGAAATCAACCACCAAAATAGATGGAGTGTGAACATATGGTGTGGTGCTTTGGAAGACAAAATTATTGGTCCCTTTATTTTTAATACACACATATATAAAAGTATATATATATAAAAATTAAACATTTCCATCGAGTAGAAGCCAACAGCATCCAAAATATTAATATGTTCTTCCATATTGCACTCACAATTACGAATTTCAAGCTGCTAGTAATAAAATTGCCGTTTCCAAACCTGTAACTGTGTCAATTTCAGGTTAGATCTTGCCACTTCGATCGGTTTTTTTTTCGGATTTGAAGGATCGGCAAAAGGTTGAGACGCAACATCTTGATCTAATCTTGACCTGACAGCTTCTCTCGATTTTCGAAAACTCATTGAATTAAAATTCTATCGATATTAGAATGTGTGTTTGAAAAAGGAACTACTCCCAATAGTATTAAGGTGGAATAAAACATTTCCGGTACAGTTTTTTTTGCTGAGGTAACATTACAATCTAAAATACCTTTCAACATAAATAACGTTAATAATAAACAGTCTTCTTGCACTCACTTGAGTGTTTGAACATTTTAAAAGGGCTTTATTATAAAAGGGCTAGTCTGAAAAGTTTCCAGCCTACAGGGGGAAAGCCATTGTGACGGTCGAAAAAATAACCTATTTTAAAATTAAAAAAAAAAAAAAATATATGGGCCTTGTGGCCTCCATTGTGGAGGGGGGATATATCTCGGTGAAGAGTACATTGGCCCGTACTTCTTCGAAAATGAAGCTGGCGCCGCCATAATTGTCACAGGCGAGTGGTGCAAGTCTATGACAACCAATTTCTATGGCCTAAATTGGAAAATATGAATCTGAACGATATGCGGTTCCAACAAGATGGAGCTACGTGCGACACAGCGCATGCAGCAATGGATCTTCTACACAAAATCGACAACATGGTTAGCTTGCGTTTCGGTGACGTCAACTGGCCACCCAGATCGTGTGATTTAAAGCCGTTAGACGTTTTCTGTGGGGCTTCGTTAAATCACGAGTATATGCAAATAAGTCTCAGACAAGTCATGCCTTAAAAGTCAACATAACCAATGCCATCAATGATATCGAATCCAATGTATTCGGTCGAGTCATCGAAAATTGCAGAAGCCCAAACGAGGCCGTGGTTGCCTTTTGGCCGATATCATATTCCTTACATTATGAAATCGAATTATATTTCAAATAAAAATAAAACATTGATATCTCATACACAATGTGTTTTAAATAAATAAGCAAAGATCAATATCTAAAAATTTTCACTATATTTAAATTATAGAGGGTGTTACGTAAACATGCGGCAAAAATTAAATGGGTTATTCCTTGACATATTCCAAGAATATTTTGTTGTATGATGATTTTTGAAAAACTCCTTTGTTTCGAAGATACAGGGTGAACAAAATTTACGACATCAACATCATTTTATTACCAAAAAGTACATGTAAAGTTGCTCAATCTACAATAATTGTTCGAAATGACTTCCTCCAGCCTTAATACAAGCATTCAATCTTCTCGTCATTGACTGCCGAACTCTTTCAAACACACCAGGGTCGTTTCTAATTGAGTTACACCCAGCAATTATTCGATTTCGCAAATCATCCAAATTCTTCAATGGAGTAGCGTAAACTAATGACTTCAGATATCCCCAGAAGAAATAATCCAGGGGGTTTAAGTCCGGGGATCGAGCAGGCCATGCGTGTGGCCCACTTCGACCAATCCAGCGATATCCGTATGTTGCTGTTAAAAAATCACGAGCAACCAAACTAAAATGTGGTGGTGCACCATCGTGCATAAACCACATTTCATGCCCCGTTGCCAATGGTACATCTTCCAGAAACTCAGGCAGCGTTGTTTCCAAAAAATTGCGATACACCTCGCCAGTAAGTCTTTGTGATAGAAATACCAGTCCAATTAGATAGTCACCTACAATTCCAACCCAAACATACAACGAGAACTGATGTTGAAAACTATCTTCGCATACCTTATGCGGATTTTCATCTGCCCACACATGGTTATTATGAAAATTCCTTATTGCGTTTCTTGCGAAAGTGGTTTCATCGGTGAAAAGAATTTGTGTCAGGAACAGAGGGATGCGAAGTAAAGTTTGCAATATCCATTGACATAATGCAATACGTGGAGGAAAATCAACAGGTAGTAGTGCCTGAACGCGTTGAATGTGGTATGGATACAACAAATTGTCCTTAAGAATTTTCCAAATTGTCCAGTGACTCACGTTCAAAGTATTTGCAATTTTTCGCGTAGAACTACGAGGCTCTTCCGCTATCATGTCCAGCACATTCTGTTCCAATTGTACCGTTCTTACAGTCAGTGATCTTCCTGACCCTTCAGTTCTTTTCAATGTGCCTGTTTCACGAATACGTCGATGAATGTTTTCGAGGATTTTTCGGTCGGGGACATTACGGGCTGGAAATCGTTCAATGTACAATCGCCTAGCTTGTAATGCAATGCCATCAGCAAGTCCATACATGAAGTGCATGTCAGTCATCTCGGCGTTTGTAAACATTATGATAGAGGACTTCACTCACTATTTAAGACACGTCAAACAGCCAAACGTCACTCAATCTATGTAAACAAATGCCACCGATGAAATCCACTTACTAAATAAAACAGCCGTTCCAAGTGATCGAGATCGAAAAAAAAAATATTTGTACTTGATAAACTCATTGACGTACACCCTACTTTTATTTGCATTAATGATTTCAACAAATATCGAATATGGTTGTCGCAAATTTTGTTCGCCCTGCATCTTCGAAACAAAGGGGTTTTTCAAAAATCATCAGAGGATAAAATATTCTTAGAATAGGACAAAGAATAACCCCTTGCATTTTTGCCGCATGTTTACCTAACACCCTGTATAAATGAGGAGTTTATTTAATTCAGTGCGGGTCGTGTCTAAAAGTCTATGTTGGACAAACAAGATATTTCTCTACTCTGTCCAACGAACATAAAAGAAGTTACACTAAACAACAAAATAATTATCATTATGCTAATCACTGAGTGTTAGAAAAGTTTACTTTCAAGGATAATATTATAATCAATCCAAAAAACTAAATCTTTAAGCGAGCCTAGAAATTAATAAAAGAACAAATTCGGATATATTGCTAAATGACCAGCTATACTTGAATGATCACCGTTATTAAACTTATATTGCCCTCTTAGACATTTACACAAAAAAATGTATTTCCCCACTATCATGTGCTATGGTATTATTAGGTCGATGGACACTTTAGGTTGTAATTACTTTTCTCACTGTTAATTTAGCATAGTTTGTATTTAAAAAAGGCACTGTGTGTCGAAACAATTGTTATTTTAAATATAGTGGAAACATACAATTTTAAATATAGTGGAAATTAATTTTTACTTATTTATTTAAAATGAATTTCCATCAATTATCGGCTGCATGAGTTAAATTTACAATTTGTTTTATTTATATTTAAAGTTCGAGCGCCCTTAAAGGAAGACTCTGTATATCCCATTCTGTTGCTCTGTTTCAGATGCATACAAAAAGGATTGTCGTGTTGCTAATATATTTGGCTTCGATCCTTCTTCATACAGTGTTATCACACTCAAAAATCCAAGGCAAGTTTCTTAGAATAACTCTCCGATCAAGATGAGTAATTATCATTTGTTACAGACACGCACTCTTTCAGACAAATGATTCGTTATGGGAGAGCTGGTAAGTCTGACAACTCGGGATCGATCAACGTGCGTCCTCGCGGAGAAGTCTTCTACCTAGGCCCAAGGTAAGTCATTTTATTTGTTAATTTAGGCCCTTGTCTGTTAATGTACGGAATTGTTTGTATTTGCAGGTATGGAAAACGGTCCAAGATGGTCCCGACAGCTTCTGATGACGTCAAAGATGTACTCTATATGTGCTCCAACTATAGAAACTTCTCTTGCTCGTACTCCGGTGTTACTAATCTATACAGATGCACTAGTCTCAGGTAACATCGCAATTTATTTGAAGAAATTCGAGACAGTAATAAAAATATTTCTGTTGTTTGCTTTGTTTATGAAAAGGACATACATATTTGAATGCCGTGATAATATCGATGTCAATTGTCTGTAATTGTTTTGATAGCGACAATGAATAGCTCATAACTTTTTGAAGAATCACTAAACACATCACAAAATCCGAAGATCGAAGCGTACTTAGCAATTGGGCGGCTTGCTGCGATGTTTCCTTATTGTGATTAAATTGGAGTTCTTCGAGAGCATTCACAATCGCTGAATAAATTTCCCTGAATCTTATAATAGGTTCATGTTTGTGGACCCACCGTTTTTCACACATTGAGAGCAAGCTTTTTTGGTTACCGACGGGTAGTAGCTCTTGAATTTTTTCTTTCAACAAAGCAGTGCGTTGAGCAGAATGTCGAAAGTAGGAACCAACAGACTGCACAATCCCAATGCAATTTCGGATATTTGCTAATGAACATGAATCAGCAATAGAAGGTTGAGAGAGTATGCACTACAATGTACATAAAGAGCAAGAGGACATTCTTGGCGAACATAAGCTTGGGCACCGTGCAAATACCCACTCATAGCTGCAGCCCCATCGTAACCTTGACCAACCACATGAGAACATTCAAGTCCATGCTTTTTCAGAGCTGTAAAAATAAGACTTCTGAGACCGGATCCTGAAACATCGACCGTTGGAATGTACTCAAGGAATATCTCTTTAAGTATGTGGTTTTTATTATCTGTAAAATCAACATATCGAAGACATAACGAGACTTGTTTTACACGTCCGATGTTGGTGGCTTCGTCAGCCAGAATCGCAAATAGTTTGGCTTTCTTTACTTCTTCAATTATTTTATGTTGAATTAATTCACCACAAATGTCAATTATTTCGTTTTGGATCTGAGGGGTTGCGTACAGGGCATTCTTCTGTGAAGAATTCAAATGCTCAGCCAGATCTTTATCTCCAGACTCAGCCGCAAACCGCAACAGGGCTCTAAAATTACCATCATTCTGTAGTGGTTGTTCAGGTTCTGGTGATTCTGGTGTAATTTGTATGCGAATCGATTTTACCTCTCAAGGAGATGCCTTGTTTGCCGCAAAAAATTATTGCTTTTATGATAGGGATTAGTTTCTTTCGATTCTCCTCTTGTTGTCTCTTTCTTTCAGAAGACAGCTGTTCAGTGACCGAAAAAGCCTTCGAAGACATTACTTTTAGAAACTTATCTGCCACTTCTGAATTTCGCTTGTGGTATCCCGATTTCGCATGAGTTGCAAATATTTCTGGGGCATTTTTCCACTTACAAAAAGGTTCGGTTACCAACTGGCCGATCCTTTGATGACCGCCTTTACCTTCATCAAGCGAATGTCCCATTACCACGCAAACTTTGCAGTATGCTCCACTTTTATATTCCGAATATGACAACCAGGGGAATCTCTACAACCATTTCAATTGAAAGCGCAAGTTTCGTTTGGTGGAAATAGGAAACTTATAATCTCTGGGTGGGTTCCATGGCGTTTTTAAAATTTGGACTTTAAAATATTCATCCAAGATTTTTTCTTTATTCGCGTAAAAATCAACATCCAACTTAGCTACAGTTGTAAAAGATGAGGTAACAGGCAAGCTGGCCTGTTGCAGAATAAATGTAGATTCGGCAGTTGGAGGTATCGAACAGGGCATCAGCGACATGGCATCGATTTCGACATTCGGTATTGTGATTGAGGTCGAGGTCGAGGGCCCGCTTGTCATCACAGTCTTCTTATCAGCATGCAAGGTAGCTGAAGCTTTCATAGCTAAATCCAAATTTGTTTCTTTATTAGAAACCCCTTGACTACACCACTTTTTCCAGTAGTCCATACCTTTAAGTTTATCACGCTTCCTTTTTTCCCCTCCATTTTTCGACAGTAATAATGATTCACGTATCTATCCTTAACAAGGTCACCGAATAACACTGCACTAAAATTACTCACTTACACGGTACACTTAATTCTCTTCACTATTCGTTCACCACTTTTAACTTATATTCGCTTCGAGTTCGCATAGAACAATACTGCCGTAAGCGCGGTCACGCGCCGCTTATATGGCAGCCCAGTAGTAGCCGTCCAGAAACTACCACAAACTTCCACAAAGCTCCGCTCATTCCGACCGAGAGACGAT
This sequence comes from Cosmopolites sordidus, assembly GCA_031761425.1. Lineage (NCBI taxonomy): Eukaryota > Metazoa > Arthropoda > Insecta > Coleoptera > Curculionidae > Cosmopolites > Cosmopolites sordidus. The sequence goes on along the minus strand of JARFXV010000840.1, from coordinate 422,362 downwards.
ACAAAATAGTTCGACTACTCGACAAGAGATGGCGTTACTGTGCGCAACGTCCACTAGTTCGGATATATATTCAATTCAAATGTAATAATTTAACTCTCTTCACTCCTCGTATTTTTTCGGTATAATATTAGGTAATATTTGGCTAACCCCCCCCCCCCTGGTTACGCCCGTGATCCTCAGAGATATTATTCCCCGACAAACAACACAGGTCTAAAAAATAAAAAAAAAAGATGCTGCCTAGGCTTAAACGTAATTTTAAAGTATAGGGTAAATGTGGGTATTATTGCGATTTTTAATATTGGGTCAACTTTGATAAAGTATATTATCAATTTGTTATAAGCTATTCATATATATTTTTAATAATGATGTTTAACTAATTTTACACTTATAAAAAAATTCTAACATGATAAAATAATATTTTCACTTATTTAAAAGTATTTTTAAACATTATGTAAATGCATGTATTTCTGCGGATATAAAAGTAGTTTGCCCCTATTACGGCGTGTCTATTACTGCGGATGACTCAATGAGTACAACACTTTTGGATCTAGTTAAAAATTGACTTAAACTTATTACAAATATAATAATTTATTTAATTAAATAACTTTAATTTATAAAAATATAAACGATAACTTAACACATCAAGTCTTAAGATATTAATAACTGATCAGAATATTCATATATTACACTGGGGAACAGCAATTTTGTTGATTTGGATTCGTGACTTGTTTTTGACTAATTTTTCATCTCTGAATTCAAAAATATTCACAGTTTTTCTCTATCACGTCAAGTTCTTAAGCTACAGCATACCCCGCATTTTACCTTAAAAGTGTACATACGAAAGGAAATAACGTGAGATCTGACCAAATAGATTAGAATATTTTATTCATACAGAGGTTAACATATTATTAAAAGTTAAATTGTGTTCATACAAAAAATAAATAAAATATATTATGGTAAAAATTTCTTCTTATAGCTTTTCTTGGCGTGTTCAGTTTGTGAACATTCTCGCTTGATGCTCCAACAGTAGTCAGGCATCATACTGACATACCGTCTACCTTGATACCGCGCTTCCATAACCTTTAGAACTTGGTGGAATCGCTCGCCCTGTTCATCACTAACAGCACCAAGATTTTCTGGGAAGTTAGCAAGATGACTATGTAAGAAATGCAGTTTGATGCTCATGTTGTATCCAAGCTTTTTAAAGCTCTCCAAGAGTTGTTGAACAATTTCGATGTAATTCGGGGCTTGTGTATTTCCAAGAAAGTCTTTAACAATATTTTTAAAAGCCAACCAAGCATTCCTTTCAAGTTCGGTCATTGTTTCAGTGAAATTTTCATCTTTAACGAGTTGCCGAATCTGTGGACCATCAAACACACCAGCCTTTATCTTTTCATATGACTGGCTAGGGAATGCCGAAATGGTATACTTAAAGCAGTCTCCTTCAATTGACAAAGCCTTAACAAATTGCTTCATGAGACCTAGTTTTATATGCAAAGGCGGAAATACAATGTTTTTTCTGTCGACAAGTGGCTGATTTAAAATGTTTGGATCACCAGGTCTTAGGTCAGATCTTGGGGACCAGTTCGATTGCACCCAATGCTTCTCACGAGCTCTGCTGTCCCACATGCACAAAAAACAGGGATACTTGATATACCCGCGTTGCTGGCCAAGAAATTTAAATGACACTGAACTAGTAAAAAAAAAGCTCTAGAATTTGTTGATATATATATATAAAAACCATTTCTGAATCCGGTCCACTTTCAGAGACGAAATAGAAATGTCTTCGTGTATTAGAAAACGTGCTGATTTATTAATAATAAAGAATCAGTTTATGTCGTGCAGCTTTCCTGAAGTATGTACTGCATTAATGTTGTTTGTTACAATTCCTGTGACTACAGCTAGTGCGGAAAGATCATTTTCGAAACTAAAATTACTAAAAACCTATTTAAAAAACTCTATGGGACAAGACAGGCTACGAAACTTGTCTATTCTATCTATTGAAAATTCTATGGCCCGATGTTTAAACTTTGATGATGTTATTGATACTTTTGCGGAACAGAAATCTCGGAGAAAAGATTTCTATTAATAAATATCTTGTTAATATTAAATTTTTATTTCATTAAAATTATGTAATGCTTTTGAAAATAAAATCTATCAGATATTTAACTAAAATGCACACAATATTAGTAATACTGTTGAGTAAATACTTAAGTGATTTATTAAAATTAAATTACGAGACGATTGTTACTGGGAGGGCCCTATCCAATGAATTTGCCACGGGCCTCAGATGGTACAGTTACGCCACTGACTGCGTCAGTAAATAATAAATAACAATCAATCAAAATTCAATTTATAGTGAATTTTTGATATTAAAGAAGTGTTCTTACTTCTACATGCGATAAATATGAGAATTTCAGTCACGTACTGACATAAAAGACATAATTTTCTCCTTGTATAACCAGTCAATTTTTAATAATTAATAACAAATTCAAAAATTATTGTACATGTCAAATTACTATGCCGTTACTTATTTTAAGGTTTAAAATACGAGTCTTTTTTATTTTAATTGTAAAAATTCATATATTGTTTAAACTAAAAAAATCCCAGTACACATACGCACACCCGCAGTAATACCCTCACTTACCCTAATGTTTAGCAACACTCTCAGTAACTTAAATTTTGTAAAAAAAATTTGTACTTTAACTTGAAAATCAGGATAATGCAACATGTCACAAGTCGCTCGCAACAATGGCAAAATTGAATGAATTGTTTCCCTATCCACCATATTCTCCGGATCTGGCTCCCAGCAACTACTAACTGTTTGCAGACCTAAAAAGAAAGCTCCAGGGAAAGAGATTAAAAAAAAACTGAAGCCTATATTGAGGCCAAAAATAAATTGTTCTACAAAAAAGACATCGAACTGTTAGAGAAGCATTGGAATCAATGCATTACTCTTGAAGGGGACTATGTGGATGAATAAAGTCAAATTTTGCCCAAAAATTGTTTTATTAGTCATCCTACGAACTTATTGAGTGACGTGTTACATTTCAAACAGTGTTGCCGCTATTACGTTATCGAAAAATGTTTGATCCACCCTAAGCAACTTCTCCAAATATAAAAAGAAACTTAATAATTTTCGTTTTGCTTCAAACTTACTTTTATACTTCTCAGTATAGCAATTAACTGTCACGCAAACTAATTACGAAACAAAAATGTAAAAATAACACGATTACATAACAAATATACGTTTATGTTCTTGTCTTTGTTGCAGAGATTCAATCCTGAGAGAAAATTCAATGTAAAGAAGAACAATTGAAACGCGATAAAAACTGAAAACGATCAGAGTTTGCCATGGCTGGAGGTCGACTCTGATTGGTTGTAAAATATTTACTGTAATATATTATAGGCAATATTTAAAATTCAAAATATATGTATGTTAAATAAACGAGTAAACATGTAACACAGTGTTTATGTGTATTATTTTGATGTTTTTTTTTTTAACTATATTTCATCATGCTGTACGAAAAGTTCTTAACCTAACACAGAGATGGTCAATTCTTTTATTGGAACCTTTGGTGTGAAACACTAAACTTGAAGAGATTTACCACTAAATACCAAATCACTTTTTTTGAAGTTCTCGACGCACGTTTCGCTAACCATGTTAGCATCATCACGAGATGATTTAATCTAATTCTAAAACTAAACTAAAAACTCTAGCTAACAAAGCATATAAAACTCATAAACCGTGAAGTTTACTGACCCTTACATTAATAATTGAAAAAGTTGACTGAACGGGGTAGGTCCCTTCCCGGGCGTAGCCAGGATTTAGTTTGGGGGGTTTAGTTTGAATTAAATAAAACAACAAAAATATACTTACATGAAATTTATTATCTATATATTCATCGGAAAAATTACAACATATTTATAAAGGTCTTAACTTTAAATGAAATGGTTAAATTAATTTCGTTCCTCTACGCTAAATCTAAAACCATTAAAGAAGAAATCTTCGGCTTTTTCTTGTAAATATATCCACTACTTCATCTGCATGAATTTCTGTTCCATAGTGAATGTTCATGAGAGCCAAACCATTAAGTCTGTTTTCACTTGTAGTGTTTCGCAAATAGTTTTTCAGTCTCCTTAGAAAAACCTTTCTGGGGTAGCAGTGGATACAGGAATGGTAGCCACGAGTTGTAGTAATGCGTAAATATTAGGATAAAGGTTTTTATCGCACATATCTAGGCATTCCAAACTAGATTTCGGGGTAGGCGAGATACTTGTCATCACTGTTTTCCATATTTCAAGTTCTACTTTAACCACTGATATGTTGCTTTCGGGAAGCAGTGACGAGTACATGGAAATTGCTTCTTCAATTTCAGAACTGGCAGTAAAATTTGAAGGTAGCACACAAGATAATGCTGATACTACTTTACAATGTTTGGTAAACCTTTCAACCAATTTTTGAATTGTATGATCAAGAAATGGAATGAACAAATTAATTTTGTAATACGTGCATACATCCAATGCAGGAATGTTAGATCTATTTAATTGTCTTCAGGCGACGCGTGGCATTCGCAGTACACCACCATTTTCTTCCAGTAAAACCTTTGCGTCTTCATAGAGATGAAGATATTCGACGTCAGTGTTGTTTCTCAAGAGTTGTAAGACATTAATAACATCATCTACATGTTTGAATGCCGTGATAATGTCGATGTCAATTATCTGTAATTGTTTTGATAGCGACAATGTATAGCTCATAACTTTTTGAAGAATCACTAAACACATCACAAAATCCGAAGAGCGAAGCGTACTTAGCAATTGGGCGGCTTGTTGCGATGTTTCCTTATTGTGATTAAATTGGAGTTCTTCGAGAGCATTCACAATCGCTGAATAAATTTCCCTGAATCTTATAATAGGTTCATGTTTGTGGACCCACCGTTTTTCACACATTGAGAGCAAGCTTTTTTGGTTATCGACGGGTAGTAGCTCTTGAATTTTTTCTTTCAACAAAGCAGTGCATTGAGCAGAATGTCGAAAGTAGGAAGCAACAAACTGCACAATCCCAATGCAATTTCGGACATTTGCTAATGAACATGAATCAACAATAGCAAGGTTGGGAGAGTGTGCACTACAGTGTACATAAAGAGCAAGAGGACATTCTTAGCGAACATAAGCTTGGACCCCGTGCAAATACCCACTCATAGCTGCAGCCCCATCGTAACCTTGACCAACCACATGAGAACATTCAAGTCCATGCTTTTTCAGAGCTGTAAAAATAAAACTTCCGAGACCGGATCCTGAAACATCGACCGTTGGAATGTACTCAAGGAACATCTCTTTAAGTATATGGTGTTTATTACCTGTAAAATCAACATATCGAAGACATAACGAGACTTGTTCTACACGTCCGATGTCGGTGGTTTCGTCAGCCAGAATCGCAAATAGTTTGGCTTTCTTTACTTCTTCAATTATTTTATGTTGAATTAATTCACCACAAATGTCAATTATTTCGTTTTGGATCTGAGGGCTTGTGTACAGGGCATTCTTCTGCGAAGTATTCAAATGCTCAGCCAGATCTTTATCTCCAGACTGAGCCGCAAACCGCAATAGGGCTCTAAAATTACCATCATTCTGTAGTGGTTGTTCAGGTTCTGGTGATTCTGGTGTAATTTGTATGCGAATCGATTTTACCTCTCAAGGAGATGCCTTGTTTGCCGCAAAAAATTATTGCTTTTACGATAAGGATTAGTTTCTTTCGATTCTCCTCTCGTTGTCTCTTTCTTTCAGAAGACAGCTGTTCAGTGACCGAAAAAGCCTCCGAAGACATTACTTTTAGAAAGTTATCTGCCAGTTCTGAATTTCGCTTGTGATATCCCGATTTCGCATGAGCTTCAAATATTTCTAGGGCATTTTTCCACTTACAAAAAGGTTCGGTTACCAACTGGCCGATCCTCTGATGACCGGCTTTACCTTCATCACGCGAACGTCCCATCACCACGCAAACTCTGCAGTATGCTCCACTTTTATATTCCGAATATGACAACCAGGGGAATCTCTCCAACCATTTCAATTGAAAGCGCAAGTTTCGTTTTATGGAAATAGGAAACTTATAATCTCTGGGTGGGCTCCATGGCGTTTTTAAAATTTGGACTTTAAAATATTTATCCAAGATTTTTTCTTGAATCGCGTAAAAACCAACATCCAACTTAGCTACAGTTGTAAAAGATGAGGTAACAGGCAAGCTGGCCTGTTGCAGACTAGATGTAGATTCGGCAGTTTGAGGTATCGAACAGGGCACCAGCGACATGGCATCGATTTCGACATTTGGTATTGTGATTGAGGTCGAGGTCGAGGGCCCGCTTGTCATCACAGTCTTTTTATCAGCATGCAAGGTAGCTGAAGCTTGGATAGCTAAATCCAATTTTTTTTCTTTATTAGAAACCCCTTGACTACATCACTTTTTCCAGTAGTCCATACCTTTAAGTTTATCACCCTTCCTTTTTTACAACTCCATTTTTCGACAGTAATAATGATTCACGTATCTATCCTTAACAAGGTCACCGAATAACACTGCACTAAAATTACTCACTTACACGGTACACTTAATTCTCTTCACTATTCGTTCACCACTTTTCACTTATATTCGCTTCGAGTTTACATGGAACAATACTGCCGTAAGCGCGGTCACGCGTACCTTATATGGCAGCCCAGTAGTAGCCGTCCAGAAACTACCACAAACTTCCACAAAGCTCCGCTCATTCCGACCGAGAGACGATACAAAATAGTTCGACTACTCGACAAGAGATGGCGTTACTGTGCGCAACGTCCACTAGTTCGGATATATATTCAATTCAAATGTAATAATTTAACTCTCTTCACTCCTCGTATTTTTTCGGTATAATATTAGGTAATATTTGGCTTATTTCGGTTTGAACCCCCCCCCCCCCCCCCCCCGGCTACGCCCTGGGTCCTTTATCTCGGTTCATGATTTTCTTATATTTTTGTATTTGAATGCTTTCATATGCATCCAAAGCCTTATTATTATTAACACTTTTAATTAGTCTTAAATTACTAATATCTATACTGTGGTCGTGTTCGATTGTTGGGCAACACAAGATTTTTCATTTCTCCCACATTTAATGTGGGCAATGTGTTCTTTAAATCTCGTTAATATGGATCTTTTTGTTTGCCCGGTATACCTTCGATCTCCTTCAAACCTTCGTTTTGTTTTTATTCAAAACTAAAAATCTAATTTTATCTAATTTCTTTAATTTGATAACACTTTACAATTAATTGTATATATCAGAAATTACAATCTCAGACATCTTCAATTTTTACTTAATCTTTAATATTAAAATTCAGACTTTCTACTCCCGAACTCAACCTGAAAACCAAACAGATTTTTTTTTATAACTCTGGCTTTAAAATTATTTTAAATATATACTTGCACTGATAATTCTTCCATCGCTTCATTTTTTTCTATTGGCCACTTAACTGGTGGATATGGTGAAGTGGCCGATTCAAAATTTAATGCTTTGTTACAGTCGCATTCAACTGAATATACCAGGTGTTCCATTAAGGATGGATCGCGGCCGTATCTTGAAAACTATTTATCCCACAGCTTTTGGGAAAAAAAAATTGTACTAAAAATGATCCTGAGAAATTCACCAAAAATATTTTTAAGCTTCTAAAACGACCGCAAGAGGGCGTGACGAGCTAAACATTTTTAAAAATCTTTTTTTGTGTGTATTTTCAAGTGTTAACTGAGTAAGAAAATTTCTCAGTAATAATTAGCAAACTGTCTCCTACAACTTTTTGTCGTAACTTCGCGAATAAAGAAGTGGGGGGGGGGGGGAGTTTTATCTATTTAGATAAAAAGTCGTCTAAGGTCCGTTTGCCTAAACCGATTTTCCTCAATTTGGATTCATTTAAAAGGCAATTGCTGGGACAATCAGATAATCGGGGAGATAAATTATTTAGTTTATAAATGAAACCGCGAGGTAGCGTTACATTCAACAATCGTTTTTTTGAAGTTTTGTTCAGTTTTTTCAAATAGAATGGTACAGCTTTTATTACATGACTAGAAAGGTAATTTAAAGAGGAATCATCCAGTGAAAACCCGAAATCGATATCTCTGACATGTCAAGAGATATTTCGATTTTTCTGAAAAAAATTAGTTAGTTTTAATTTTTACCGCAATATTAAATTAAAAATTAGTAATATTAAGTTAAAAAAGCTGCATTTGCTGCATTTATTGAGGTTGATTGAAAGATTGCTTCACTGCAACGGAATCGGGTCGCAAGACTCGAGACCGCCGATTAGGTACGAGAAAATTTTGCGTATCTTGGTTGGTTGGTGTCTGGGATGGAATCGCTCGATCATAGATCTTGCGAGTCTTCCGTCGGCGTCGATGTTGGAATTTTATTGAGGTTGGAGAAAGGGATTTAATTGAGAACGTCCAATCGAGATCTTAGAGGATACAGACGTATTCTCTAGCTCCGAAAAGTGTGGTTAAGATTAGTTGCTACTAGTGCCTTGTAACTATTAATGACTATCAGTGATTGTGTCAAGTCGAATCCTGTGCGAATAATGCTGTTCGCTGTGGATTCATACGAAGACGAAATCAAACCTAATCCAGTATTGCTAAAATCTGGAAAAAAACCAAAGAACGAGGACCCCCTCGTCGATATCGAGCGATATTACATGGCTCTACAAAGAAAAGTGGTTGATTTAACCAGCATAAACGATAAGTTACGCACAGAAAATGAAATTCTACGCGCAAAAGCTAAAAAACTAGAAGATGTTCTAGAAGCTGGCGGTAACGTCAGCGGTCCTAGTGTTTTTATTAAAACACCCGAAACCGAAAAAGAAAAAGAAAAAGGTCCAGAAACCACACAACAATCCGTCTACGTCCAAACCGACTTAGACAAAGGAGGCCATCAAATAGTCTCCGATGAAAATGACGGATTCCAGCAGGTCTCAGTCAGAAAACGAAACAGGAGAGGGAAAAAACAGCAAGGGTTCCTGTGGCAAGCCAACCTCAGGACTCCCAACCTGCTCCCTCTTCCTCCACGGCCAAGACCAACAAACAACAAACTTCGTCCAAGACGGAGAAAACACCAATAGAGATGCCAGGGCAACAATCAAAAAACCAACACCAATTATCCTAAAAGATAAATTGGTCTTCATGGAAGTGAGAAACCTTCTAAAAGAAAACCAAGTGGCCATTGGGCCGGCCATAACGAAACCGGATGGGGTGCTAATACCACCCAAAGCCGATCAAGATGAAATAGCCATCAAAAAGCTTTTTGACGAGAGAGGCTACGCCTACTACACACCAACGTCAAAGAAAGAATTTCTATGCGTCTTACTAAAAAGGCGTATTAGAAACCATTACAACAGCAGAAATAAAATCAGAACTCCAAACATTGGGGTTCCAACCAAGAAAAATCACTAGATGGCACACAAAAGAGAAGAAACCCGTTGCAATTGTTCAGCTCACAGTACCACGCGATGGAAAGAAAATCCTGAAGATCTCTGAACTCTGTCAACTATTCAGAGAAGAAAATCACCGCTAAGTGTACCAAAAATGAAGAAAAGAACAAACATCAAGCTACGCCCAAGCAGAAATGCGAGGACAACCAAGAAGAAACCGTTGAAGAGACGGTTCAAAATCTAGAATAAGCCAAGACATTGTCGGGGCTTGCGAACAAACTCTACAGGGTTTTGGTCCTGCTGCAGTCACAGTTGGACCCACTCCTTCAAATAGAAGCCCAGTAATCACTGGACTACCAAATCAACACAGATGTGAATACGCAACAAACCAACCTCCATCGCAGAAAGAAGACAGAAGCCAGCCACGGAAATCGCGATTTTCGTCATGCCAGCTCTCCAGATTCTGGGCCTTGCGGCCTGGGTCTGGAAAATCTTCAAATCCCCGAAATCTTTGATTTCAATCTCGCTGTTATCAGCATCACCGGGCTAGCGAGAAGCCCCCAACCCCCCGTGTCAGCATTAGCAGACACACACCGGAACCCCGTGTCATCACTCCTAGACACGCACCGGAACGTGAATAGAAACTGGCAAGAGTCGGAAAGACTAACCGAAAAACCATGTTAAATAAGCCGAAGCCGAATCGTATTCATGAGGTGCGGAGCTCTGGTTCCTGATCATCAGATCGGGAGTTGATTCGGGGTTGGTGTTTTCCACTTGATTCGAATGCTGGTATTGCGGATATAATTTCTTCGCAGGTGAATTGATTTTCTTTTTCTGTACCTTGACTTTAACGAATTGATAGGTACTTCGTACTTAATATGGATTTTTCATTACGAAGTACAACATGCACGATCGCAATGGGTTTCTTGTATTTGTTGAACCATCTCGTGACGGTTATCGGGTGGAACCCCTGTTGCAGAAGCTTTGCTCGGACTTCCTCAGTTGGTAGGGTTTCTAACACTCCCTTAAAAGGACGTGTAGTTTCCTGGTGATTGGTGTTGGGGTCGAGTATGAATATTTTTTTTTATTAAGAATTTGGATGATGGCTTGTCGATTGGATTCCATTTTGGGTCTCAAAAGACTCCGTCTGGCCTCGTTTTAGCTGGTCCGACAGCTATTTTTTATTGCTTCAGGATGCTCATGACTTCCAGGAATACTGATTTGTCCTGACGTTGATAATTGTCCTTTGAAGTTGACGGAATAGGGTCGGTCGGAAGCCGCCTCCCTCTTCTTTTTCTTACGTCTTCTCGATCGAGAGGACGTCTATTGATATTCTTCCGTGGCTGGGGCTTTATCATTGCCTTCATCGAGATCCGTAAGGATTTCGATGTTGGCTGTTTGACACGTTGGTGCTGGTAGTGTGGTTTCTTGAGCCTTTCGTCTTTGGTTTTATTAGAAGATACTTCTAATTCAAGTTCTCTAATTCTAGTAAGCAGTTTAATATTTTCTGCTGTTAATTCTTATTTTTCATATATATCAACGTCTTTATCTGTGAGACTTTGTCTTCCAGATTAAGGAGATATTTGGCTGATTCATTTTTGAGTCTTTCAATTTCTTATTTCAACTTACTCAGGTCTTTTTCTATATTAGAAGCTTTGGATTTGCCCATGGTTGACAATTCACAATCTGCTGGTTACACAACGGACACTGATCACTAAACGATTAGCAAACGTTTAGTAACCTAACTACACTTTTAGTAAACTTAACCTCACGTTCACGCTCTTCAAAGAGAGATGAAGGCACTGACAAGACTCCAATGGCAACCCCTAACTTGTATCATTTTATAACTCTTGAAAATACTAATTAAACTGCGTTTACAAAACTGAAATCGCTTAATTCGTTCTCGCAATAGACGGATAAATAGTAGTATATTACTATCGATGGCTGTAGATAACATTTTACGTGCGAGTGAATTTTTTTTACCCAAAACACAAAAATAAATGAATGAAATGAATGAAGAGATTTACCACTAAACACCAAATCACTTTTTGAAACTTCTCGATGCACGTTTCGCTATCCCTCTATCTTAGGTCCTGAATATCCTGCGGCGGACTTTTGTATATGTCTTTAGATAACCCCAAAGAAACAATTCCAATGGTGATCTTGCCGGCCATTCCACAGCACCTCTTCTGTCTATCCATTTGTCAGGAAATCTTTGATCCAACCATTGTTGAATACGTAATGCGTAATGTGGTGGTGCACTGTCATGTTGAAAATATAAATTTTGTTCATCCAACAGTGGGTTTTCTTCGTCATCGATTTGGTTTTTTAAGGACTGTGTTATGAGTGGATCGATTTCGTTTTCCTAGTTACACCAGTTAAATTTTCTTCAATAAAAATCGGACCTATTGTTTAATTCCCCAGAATTCCAGCCCAAACGTTAATCTTTTGCGGAAACTGCGTTTAACTCTCTCCAAACACAAGTAGGTTGTTATTATCCCAGTATCTACAGTTATGTATATTTACAAAGCCATAGAAAAATGTTGTTTCATCACTGAAACAAATATTCTTTATTAAATTCGGATTATTTTGGATTCTCCCAGTGTCACAAAACTGAATCTTTCTGTCATAATTATCTTCCCTGAGCTGCTTAAGAATATTAAATTTGTAAGGAAAGAACTTGTTTTTTTTTTAATGTTGTGTATGGAACCAATGGAAATATTTATACACAATCAACTTTTGGAATTGAAATGGTTGAATCGACAGCGAAATGGTTTAAAATTTCGATCTGTGTGGCTTCATTGAGAACTCTGGGCTGCCTATTCATTTTGTTACACACGGGCCCAGTCTCGTGTGCGTAAAAAATGAAAACAAACATTGTCAACACATGTCAACACATGTCAACACTCTAGTACGGATATTGCGGATTAACCAGTTTCATTTTTGTAAACGCAGTTTCATTAGAATTTTCAAGACCTTTAAAATGATATTGGGATTGCCATTTAAAATTTTTAGGTAGAAATGACTAAAAGCGAGGAGCTGAACTATAATGACATTGGTTTTGAACTTCCCCCTCAATATCTAAATCTTTTGCGGAAACTGCGTTTAACTTTCTCCAAACACATGTAGGTTGTTATTATCCCAGTATCTACAGTTATGTATATTTACAAAGCCATAGAAAAATGTTGTTTCATCACTGAAACAAATATTCTTTATTAAATTCGGATTATTTTGGATTCTCCCAGTGTCACAAAACTGAATCTTTCTGTCATAATTATCTTCCCTGAGCTGCTTAAGAATATTAAATTTGTAAGGAAAGAACTTGTTTTTTTTTTAATGTTGTGTATGGAACCAATGGAAATATTTATACACAATCAACTTTTGGAATTGAAATGGTTGAATCGACAGCGAAATGGTTTAAAATTTCGATCTGTGTGGCTTCATTGAGAACTCTGGGCTGCCTATTCATTTTGTTACACACGGGCCCAGTCTCGTGTGCGTAAAAAATGAAAACAAACATTGTCAACACATGTCAACACATGTCAACACTCTAGTACGGATATTGCGGATTAACCAGTTTCATTTTTGTAAACGCAGTTTCATTAGAATTTTCAAGACCTTTAAAATGATATTGGGATTGCCATTTAAAATTTTTAGGTAGAAATGACTAAAAGCGAGGAGCTGAACTATAATGACATTGGTTTTGAACTTCCCCCTCAATATCTAAATCTTTTGCGGAAACTGCGTTTAACTTTCTCCAAACACATGTAGGTTGTTATTATCCCAGTATCTACAGTTATGTATATTTACAAAGCCATAGAAAAATGTTGTTTCATCACTGAAACAAATATTCTTTATTAAATTCGGATTATTTTGGATTCTCCCAGTGTCACAAAACTGAATCTTTCTGTCATAATTATCTTCCCTGAGCTGCTTAAGAATATTAAATTTGTAAGGAAAGAAGTTGTTTTTTTTTAAATGTTGTGTATGGAACCAATGGAAATATTTATACACAATCAACTTTTGGAATTGAAATGGTTGAATCGACAACGAAATGGTTTAAAATTTCGATCTGTGTGGCTTCATTGAGAACTCTGGGCTGCCTATTCATTTTGTTACACACGGGCCCAGTCTCGTGTGCGTAAAAAATGAAAACAAACATTGTCAACACATATCAACACTCTAGTACGGATATTGCGGATTAACCAGTTTCATTTTTGTAAACGCAGTTTCATTAGAATTTTCAAGACCTTTAAAATGATATTGGGATTGGCATTTAAAATTTTTAAGTAGAAATGACTAAAAGCGAGGAGCTGAAACATAAACTATAATGACATTGGTTTTGAACTTCCCCCTCAATATCTAAATTTATTTGTTAAAATAAATAATGGCTACAAATTCGAATCTGAAGTAAAAAAATAAAAATAAAAATAACTCCATCCAAGCAGATGCCATGGAAGAAAAAAAGGAAGAGGAGCGCATGTCGTAGATTTTTTATGGAAAATATTGTTGATGAAATGAAAACAACGAAAATTATTTCTTTTAAATAATCAAATGCATCTAAGAGGTGATTTTAAACTTGTTTTTGTTGCTCAAGAAGCATATGGACTAATGAAGATCTTATAGATCCCTAATACAAATAGTAAATATTCTTTATGCCTTAATAAATCCAAGAGTCAAGAATAGATAGTTGTCTACTTTGTATTTTTTTCTATTGGCTATGATTTGTTCTTAGCTATAACCGCTAAATATAGATATTATAAATTAAATATATAAGCTAAATATATAATATATAAAATATATATAGCGCTGTTTTTCATTATGATTTTTCTATTAGAATGTTCTAATTAGCTACAGTATTACCATCCTAAGTCAGCAATAATATCGAACTAATATGAGAGATCTAGGACAAATTTTAGTAATATTTCTAGTGAAAAATGATACCAGTAAAAGTAAAAGTTCCAAAGTTAAAATAAAACACTAGTCAGGGGGGTTACAGGATTAAATGAAGGCTCTATATGATTTCGGACCGCAACTTTTCCAAAAATCCTCATAATATAATTTTGTTTTTCAATATCTGAACATAGAAAGACACTTTCTTGCAAGCCAACCGTTCATTTTGAACGCAAAGATTCCTTTTTCGCCCCTTCGGGCTGCCAACGTCGATAAAATATGGAGAGAACAGTCAGATGAATGATGGTCATTGTTAAGCTTTTATTTATTGTGTTTTCCGTCAAAGTACAATGGGACTAAATTCTTAGCTCTTTTGTACAGAGGAAACTTAAGCATAGAGCCACACAATAAACTACCTATTGCGTTAAGTCTGACATAATTTTTCGTTATAGATAATTATTTGTAAGGGTGCGGTTTTTGAAAACAGGTTTATTATATAAATCGGAATGTTTTACGTACAGTATTTTTTTAAATGTTCGGGCAATGTTTCTCCATTTATTCCAGATAATTCAGCGTTATATGCTGGAAAATGAAAAAAAAATCAGTTAATACTATGACGTTACTACGAAGAAAGATACATTTCAGAAGTAGTAGTAGAACAAAAACAACATACCTTAAGAAAATTTCTAAAAAGTAAAAAATCACTAAGTAATAATAAAAATCAAATGTATCAAAAATATTTGATATTGTTAGAAATATGAACAAACTGAACAAAAACTGAACAAGAGTGACACGTTATCCGAGCACCCAGAATCGAATCCCTCGACACGTCCACACTCGCCAAAAAACAATAAATCAATAATCTCTACAAAAAGTAGATCGGTACGACGTAGTCGGTAACAAGATTCCTTTCCGGTGACCGGTGGTAACTCAATGACAACAAAAATCAATAAAGGTAATTCTCTCGAAAAGAGACAAATAAATTAACATTTGGTGCCTTGATAGTAGATTTCTAACACGGCCAGACTGACAGTAACGTCGATCTCGGCGCTTCAAACATCCTCACGCTTTTCGGTGAAGAAACTAAAGCAAAGGAATTAGGCCAAAATAAATGTCATTTGTGAAGTCCTCAAACTTCACGCTGCTCTGCGATTAGCAAGCCTGAGACAGAAATATAAACATACAATGTAACTGTGGAGGTCACATCCTTCATCCTACTCTGCCACTGATAAGACAGAGACAAAAATGTAAACATAAAAATTATTTGTAGAGATCTCAACCTTCACCCTGGTCCGCTATTAACAAGACAGAGGCAGAAATATAACATAATTATTTGTGGAGACCTCAGCTTTCACTCTACTCCGCTATTAACAAGACAGAGGCAGAAATATAACATAATTATTTGTGGAGCCCTCAGCCTTCACCCTGCTCCGCTATTAACAAGACAGAGACAGAAATATAACATAATTATTTGTGGAGCCCTCAGCCTTCACCCTGCTCCGCTATTAACAAGACAGAGACAGAAATATAACATAATTATTTGTGGAGCCCTCAGCCTTCACCCTGCTCCGCTATTAACAAGACAGAGACAGAAATATAACATAATTATTTGTGGAGACCTCAGCCTTCACCCTGCTCCGCTATTAACAAGACAGAGACAGAAATATAACATAATTATTTGTGGAGCCCTCAGCCTTCACCCTGCTCCGCTATTAACAAGACAGAGACAGAAATATAACATAATTATTTGTGGAGACCTCAGCCTTAACCCGTCTCTACCTTTAGTGGGATAGAGACCAACCTTAAATTTTACATTATGACTCACCCGACTTACTTATATCAATTCATCCTCAGTTTATAAAAACTGCAGTATCTCTTCCATATCACACTCTAAAGACCACTCTGATGGCCATGCCCTTAACTGTTCTCTTGCTGCTTTTGTCATAACATTAGTTCCAATCTTTTTGTTTTCATAACGATCATTTTCAAGTCTTTTTACTATTTCATATGGGCTTAAAAACTCATACTTAGTTATGTGCATTTGGGAATCTCGATGCATCAGAACAAAATCACCCACGGAATATCGAATAGTGTACCTCCGTTTTTGGTTAGAGGACTTCGTCGACGGTGTGAATGATAATTTTTCAATAACTCGAGCTCTGTCAAGTTCTTTGTTACGAACTGAAGTTAAATTCGGTGAAATAGATTTGAGTAAAGCCTGTATCAATGGTGTCGAACTTTTAATTCCCAACAAAAGTTGTAAGAGAGTAACTTGTGTTGACTTCTGAATAGTTGTATTTAGCACTAGTTGAATCTTCCATATTCCGCTCGGCCATTCTGACTCTATTTTTGTTTCAATTCTAAGAAGATTCCTAATTGTCCTCATATACCTTTTCACTTGACCGTTACCTCGATGAATATCAGGGGTAATTTTATCTTTAAATAATTCAAATAATTTCTCAAACATAAGGGATAGATCTGCACCCGTATCGATAAGAGCTTGAAATCAGTATCAATGTAAACTTCTGTAACTGCAGACGACTTTAGTGTACAAAAAGAATGACTACGACGTTTTTCAATAAAGGCTTTGGTAAAGCAGTTCGAAATATTATGAGCTAATATAGCACAAACTGCGCATGCATCACTTAAGTCCTGCATACATCTAGTAGACGAAGACATGGCAGTAAGACCATGGCAAATAAATTAACATGGGTTATTCTACAACATTTGGTACCTTGATAGTAGATTTCTAACAATATTTATACAGTATTTTATAATAAAGAATTAAAATTAATTAGGGAGGTATCTGAAGTGAATGGTTATAATAAGAACATTGTAGATCGATTAATTAGAAAACATGAGTTCAGAAAATTATTGCAAGAATCTTCGGCTTTTCAAAAAGATGATCGGAACACAAAGAAATTCATGGTAATACCATTTGATAAGAGAGCTAGATAAAATTTTGAAAAAAGTGGACATTAAAGTTGTGTACAAACCATATAATAAAGTAAGAGAAGTTCTGGGTAAGGACCTATCCCGTTCAGCCAACTTTTTCAATTATTAATGTAAGGCTTAGTAAACTTCACGGTTCATGATTTTTACACGCTTCGTTAGGTAGGGTTTTTCATATAAATAGAACATAGTTTAGATAGAATATAGTTTTAAATGGAACATAGAATTAAATTAAATCATCTCCTGATGATGCTAACATGGTTAGCGAAACGTGCGTCGAGCAGTTAAAAAAACTGATTTGGTGTTTAGTGGTAAATCTCCAAGTTTAGTATATAGAACCACCTATTATTAATGTAGATCAAAGTGTTAGTGAGAGCGGGGAAGCTGAAGGGGAAATTTGGTGGATTTTAGGGAACGAAAAGAAATTCTGAAGTAATAGATAATATTTATATTTATCGTCTTTGAACATTTATATAAAAACTGGTTATTTTCACTGAAAATTCACTGCCTGTTTATTGGCAATAAGAGCCCAACTCCTTGGCGATATCCGACTATGAGTAATTTTTTTCCCGATGCACTGAAACCCTTCCTCCCTGATGAATTCAATTCGATCCAACAGGACCACGTTCTCACAGACAGCCTGCAAGGCCGCCTGTAGACCCGTTAACACTTCAACCATACGCCGACGATGACCCGTCTTCATCTCGCGCCATTTTTCACGCATAGCGTCCAGAAAAGAGTCGTCGATCGGTCGCAGAGCGGCAGAGGGCGTAGCGATCAATTCGTGGCTTCGTGGCAAATTATTCAAATAGGCTTCAAAGCCCTCGTCAAATTCGACCGACGTTGATTTCCTCGATTTGCGCTTGAGTCTTCTCGGAGAACAATTTACTGGAAAACGAAATGGAATTTCAGTGGGTTTAATCGAATCAGGACAATATTTCTTTGTCAGAATCGGAAGTGCAGAAATAAGATTTTATTCTGCAAGCCAAAAAAAATTATTTGCACACTGAGTTTAGTTATCACGAATCATGGCAAAATTAACAACATTTTCTTTATTTTTAAATCTAAGAGAAAGGTACAGGGTGGACCCAAAGAGTTATTAACTTTTTGAAATAAAATAAAAAAAACAAGTTGATCAATTTTGACAAATTTATTCTTAAAATTTACAAAGATTCTTGGAAATTTATGTTCTGGAGATTACAGTGCCATAATGTTCTTCATTTGCGTCCTTGCACTCCTGAAGCTGACCTCTAAAATTCAACATAACGCAGCGGTAACTGTCAACAGTTATGGCTTCGATTTCTTGCCTTCTTATATATATATGATATATGATATATATGACAGGATGAAGGCCTCTTCAGCATGCTTCCACCATTCACAGTCCTGGGCTTTCCTCTGCCACTCGGGTCCTATATACTTAACAATGTCATCAGTCCATCGAGCTTTCGGTCATCTTCGCGGACGTTTGCGATCAAGCGGTATCCACTCCAGGATTGCCCTGGTCCATCTGTCGTCCCATCGCCTCGCTACATGGCCTGCCCGTCTCCATTTCAATTGCTTCACTCTTCTTATGATGTCACTCACTTTCGTTTGTTCCCTGATCCATACGCAGGACTTTCTGTCTCGTCTTGTAATGCCAAGCATACATATTTCCATTCCCCTCTGTACCACCCGAAGTTTTTGAATTGATTGCGATGTGAGTGTCCAGGTTTCACTTCCGTATGTCATAACGGGCAGGTCGCCCTGATCGAAGACTTTTCTTTTCAGGCAAAGTGGGAGTCTGCTCTTAAACACTATGTTGAACCTCTAACATTTGCGTACGCGCCCTGCACACTGTGTCATCCTCACGCATTAAGGCATAAATTTGCGTTTTTTTGTTTCGCAGCTTCTGTTTAGCCTTGTTAATTCCTTTGTTTTCTTGCACTAGCTGCGTATGAGCACTAGAGCTCAGCGTACTCGACCCTGCCAAAAGGACTCTGCATTTCTCATTGTCCGTAGTTTCTTCATTAAATCAATGGTCTCACTGGAGATTTTTGTCAGTTTGAGGCATTTTTCTTCTGGTGCTGTTGAAGCAGCCGTTTGAAGCACATTGTTGGTGATTTCTTCATATTGAACTGATATTTCCATCTCCTTCGGATCTTATAACACAACAAAGCGGCTTGACAAAGCAATCTCAAAATCGCTGCGTCTCTACAATAGTTTTCCACAATCCACTTTGCCCTTCTTTGACCTTACCATTCTTTCTCGCTCTCTTCGACAGTTAATCCTAACTTTTGCTTGTACCATTCGGTGGTCACTTCCAACATTAAAATTTTTAGGATGGTACAATTGCACAATATTGTTTTATCGTTGGTCATGATGTAATCAATTTCACTTGTGAGTCCAGGTGGACTTTTCCAGGATTGTGTACCTACATTTCTCCTTGTTTAAAAGGTAGGTTAAGTATTCTTCGTTACTCAATACGTTCGTCAATAGCCCCCCAATTCTAGGATAGGGTCACTGTATTTCGTCTAAAACTCGACGCTCTCATCCAAAACCTCTAACTATTATCATTGTTAATTATCTCTTTTGTTTTTGTGTGTCGTTATGTTTGCCGCTTACTGTCAATCAATGCATCGCTATGACTGGATATTCAGAATATACCATGACCGAAAATTTATTAAAACTATGATAATACTACTAATATTAACACGATTCCTACATCAGCATTCCTGCAGGTTGTTGTATGTTCCACATGAGATTGTAAAACCCAGCTGTTGGGTGTATGTGACTCAGCTGCTGTTGTCTCATGGACGCTGTCCAAAGAAATCTAACATTGCATATATACGCCATTCGACGGGAAGTTTATTTAGTTTTAGTTCATTTAGAAAGGCGTTAAAGTTCAGATTCTGTTAATTATTAGACTGTTATGCTGTTAATTTTATTTTACTGTTGTTATTATTATTATCTTCTTTGTTGGCCCGTTGGCCTTTAAACACGCTCCAAATTAATATGGCACGAAGAATTTGGACCAGTCCTAAGCCTGGGTAAAGTGTGAAGGAAGGCAAACATTAGGTTAATATGTTTTTAACTTAATGCAGGTAGTAGTGAAATAATAACTGATTTTTTCAGAAAAATCGAAATATCTCTTGACATGTCAGAGATATCGATTTCGGGTTTTCACTGGATGATTCCTCTTTAAATTTCCTTTCTAGCCATGTAATAAAAGCTGTACCATTCCATTTGAAAAAACTGAACAAAATTTCAAAAAAACTATTGTTGAATGTAACGCCACCTCGCGGTTTCATTTATAAACTAAATAATTTATCTCCCAGATTATCTGATTGTCCCAGCAATTGCCTTTTAAATTGAGGAAAATCGGTTAAGGCAAACGGACATTAGACGACTTTTTATCTCAATAGGTAAAACTCCCCACATCCCTCTATTCGTGAAATTACGACAAAATGTCATAAAACAAAGTTGTAGGAGACAGTTTGCTAATTATAACTGCGAATTTTTCTTACTCGGTTAACACTTGAAAATACACAAAAAAAAAGATTTTTAAAATGTTTAGCTCGTCACGCCCTCTTGCGGTCATTTTAGAAGCTTTAAAAATATTTTGGTGAATTTCTCATGATTATTTTTAGTACAATTTTTTTTTCCCCAAAGCTGTGGGATAAATAGTTTTATACATATATATATATATATATATATATATATATATATATATATATATATATATATATATATATATATGGTGCTAGCTAAAAGCCCCCCCCCCCCCCTCCCGTTATCTTTTGAATGATTATACTTAAACTAATGAAATTTGGGATGTGAAAATGACTAGACGTAAATTCCTTTTGTGATAACTGATGATGTAATCAAATTTTGACATATGACGCTTGAAGGCACAATCGATCACTGGTGAAAGGAATTTTCCTAAGTGACACCATCTACATGTCAAACCGGGGACTTTGACCGATGTGTTATAAAAAACCGGTACAAGAAAAAGTCGATTTTATTTTTTTACCAGAATTGACGGATTAAATTTCTACTAAAATTTCTGGGGAACAATCAAATTTTCCTCTCGCCCTACGCAAATACAAATCGCAGTTTGACCATTGCCGAACGTTTGAATTTGATTTTCTTTACGTGTTCCATATACATTCTACCTCGAAATCAAATTACCATCTGACTAAAGTTATACGAACAATAAATATGTTTCGCGCGAAAAAAGTTGGGCCTACGTGCGAGGCATCATCCCGAA
Organism: Cosmopolites sordidus; assembly: GCA_031761425.1. NCBI lineage: Eukaryota > Metazoa > Arthropoda > Insecta > Coleoptera > Curculionidae > Cosmopolites > Cosmopolites sordidus. Next base: position 400,836 of record JARFXV010000840.1, on the reverse strand, counting down.
GACCAATCGCGTTAAAATTACGATGAAATTTAGGGGAAAAATCTTGGCCGGGCAAAACGAATCAACGTTGGGTGTGTTTTCTGACGTGGGGGTGTTTTATTGATGATAATGATGGATAATGGAGCGCGAACACGTCGGCGTATGTGATTATTCGGTGTCTGATTGAAAAACACCATCAAATCTGTTTGATATATTCAAAAGTTACGACTGTGAACATGCTGATTCAAGTGTAAAAATTATCTTAATCATAACATTGATTGAGCCTTGATTTTTTACCTTCATGATTTAACCCAGATTAAATCATCTCCAGATGATGCTAACATGGTTAGCGAAACGCGCGTCGATGAGTTTTATGAAAGTGATTTGGTGTTTAGTGATAATCTCTTCCAGTTTAAAGTAAATTGGACATAGACTATTACTTTTTCCCATCTTTCTGTCAATCAAATCTCGTTTATTAATGGCCCGATATGTAAAAAGAGAAAGAGTGGACGTTTGTGGAGTTGCAAGGGGTGATTATTTGGCAGATATTTTCGCTCGTGTTTAAATGTCATACACTATGCTTCTATTATAGAAAAAAAGATTTTTGAAATCAAGGCTGTATTTTATTCAACAATTAAAAAAATCAACTCAATTTGAGAACCCCTTTATGTACAATATTATTCTACTAAAGTAAAATTATACAATATTTATAAATCGTGACTGGAGAATATTTAAACAATATTTACACGTCAATTATTTATTATTTATTTTTATATTGTAAATAAATTCTTGTGTTTCTTAAGATCCTGTTGGGATATAAAAAAAGTATTGTTTGCGGACGGTGATTACGTCCTTATAGAGAATGTGTGAATAAAATATTTATTGGGGAGCTTCAAGAGGGGATTCATTTTAATATTTAATGATGGGAAATTAATCTTGAAGGAATGTGTGTGGTATTTTTGTATATTTTAATTATTTGTTTATATTGGTGAGGAAGGAGCTGGTTTCATATACAATGGTGGCTAATAAAATAAATGTGGCAACCAACAAAACGTGTAACGCCAACGACAAGATATGATGACGTAGTTTACGGTCGCTGGAGGTAAACGTCCGACCAACGACGTAAAAATTGTGGTGAGAGGATAGAATTTTTATACGCATTATTTGGTGTGATGGGTCGACAGACGTTCTTCTACATTTAAAGATTTTAATTTTTGTGTTTTTAAACTGAACGGAAATAAAATATAAACTGAACTGAAATAAAATATGGTGTTTTGCTCTAAAAATTGTTTGAAAAAATGTGTTTTCAACGTATCAAATTGCATCGTTAACACCCCAAAATTGTGAATCAGTTAAATCAGACTTAATTTTTACTTACCAGTTGCTGCAACTAGTTCCAGAGTGGCTCTAAACATCAACTCGTACGATCTCCTTTCGACATCACCTTCAGTCAACGTCAGGTAAGACTCCAAAGTTTCCTGACAGGCTAGTCTCAAAAACGGCACTCGAAGAAACCCACCAGCGTCCATTTCTTCAAACACGCCTCTCAGTGCGTTACTGCAGGGAAAGTTTTTGAATTTTGTAACAGTTCCCTGTTCTTCCCGCACGGAGATTCTGTGATAGCAACAGGGCATGATGGTCAAAGCTCTCGCACTTTTCATTTTTGAAAACAGCTTTAACGCCGTTACGGTCAAATCGGCGCAAGCGTGTAGCCCGGCGAGGCAAATTTTTCTGTTTGAACCGAATTTTGTTTCAATTAAATCTTCGATAACATCAGCGTCACCTTCACCAACAAACAACTGGATAAATGACACATTGTTCTTGCAGGCACTATAAAATTTGTCCTGGTATTTATAGGCTTCCTCGATGAATTTACTGGAAGCTTCCAATCCCAGAACTTGAAGACCGTAATCTTGATATAGTAGATGCGACAGATATCCCTGTGTATGAGAAAAAATATACGGAATGTAAGAGAAACAACTGATGTCAATGTGCGTATTTATATTCCATTTAAAACTAGGATTGTATCCTAAATGCGAATATAACGATATGTCTTATTGACGGGAAAGCTTCTGCCAACCAGGTTAAAAATATACCAGGGCTTTTTCAACGTGTTTAGCAAAATTGGTTAGAACGGTGCCCGGCTTGCATAGACCCAAATGTTAGGACATGTTTAACATTTCATTTAATAAAACAAAATCTTTCTTTGGAACGGTAAATATCAATTCCTCCTGCGTCCAGGAAAGCTACACAAATTGGGGCGAACATTGAATCAGCAAAAAATCCAAATTTTAGCTTTGCAAGAAAACATATTGGCAGATGATAACACCTTGGAATTCGGCAACTACAGACTTTTAAAAAGTAAAACGGACAAAAGAATACTCAAAAATACACCACATCTCAGTGTTGCTTTCGTTATCTCAAGAAACATTCTTGGTTCTATAACTAATGTCCAGCCAGTAAATAATCGACTTATGACACTATCCCTCAAGTGTGCTAACAAAAACTATACATTAATCAATGCACACCTCCCAGTTAACGAAGAAAATAAGTCTAATCCTGAAAAAGTGAATAAGCCCTGGGAAATTCTGGAAAAGACTATTTCTAAAATTCCCTCTAACCATGTAAAAATCCTATTGGGTGATTTCAACGCCCAATTAGGGAAAGAAAAAAAGTACAGGAAAACAGTCGGCAGTTTTCCCGCTCATAAATGGACTAACCATAATGGTAAAGATTGGTTGAACTATGTTCGCAGTTTAATCTAAAAATAATGTCAACCCATTTTAAGAAGAAAATAACAAAACAAAAGACCTGGAGGTGCCCAAACACGTACATGGGTGTATTTCAAATTGACCATGTTGCCATTTCGTACCCCAATTATAAAGAGATTTTGAATGTTCAAGTCAGGAAAGGAACTAACATAGACACGGATCACTACTTGACTATAATCAAACTTAGCTTAAAACCTCGAAAACTTATTCAAAAGATTCTGCTAATACCAAAGTTCAACCCAACGAAAATAAAACCAGCCCTAACAGAAGAGCTTGATAAACAACCAGCGCAGAACTGGCAAGAATTAAAACAAAAAAATATTAAAACAGCTTTAAAGTTGGTCCCTTTACAAAAACGTAGAAAACATCCGTGGTGGGATGAAGTTTGCGAGCAAGCAGTATTAGGCCGAAGTAAAGCATTCAAAGATTGGAACAGTCAAAAAACAGCAATAAACTATAACATCTTTTTGGAAGTAAGAAAAGAAACATCGAAGCTAATTAGACAAACTAAAAGAAAATATGAAAACAATCAACTTAATGAAATAGAAAAAGATTTCCAAAAAAATAACACCCGAAACTTTTACAAAACATTTAAAACTAAATTAACAGGCTATCAACCCCAAAGTCTTTGCTTCCAAAAGGAAAAAAAAAAAGACAATTGCAAAGAACTTGCGAAATATTTTGAACAAATACTAAACTGTCCTGAGCCCGTAAACAAATTACCAACACTAAACCCTAAACAAACAAACCCAGATTCATTACCACCGAATGAAGATGAAATAATTAGGCAAATCAAGCGACTTAAAAATAACAAAGCTTCTGGTGAAGATGGAATCACTGTTGAACTTTTGAAATCTGCTGGTCCAGTTACAATCAAGGAAATAACCAAAATTCTAGAAGAAGTCTGGCGAACCGAACGTATTCCGGAAGATTGGAAAGATGCTCTAATCCATCCACTACCAAGTAATCCATGCTCTAATCCATCCACTAAGAAAGGAGATAGAACGGATGTAAACAACTATAAAGGGATATCTCTTCTCTAAGTTTGTTACAAGATTTTATCTCAATGTCTACTAGACAGAGCACAGGGACAGTTAGAACCTAAAATTGGTGAATATCAAGCAGGTTTTCGACCGGGCAGATCCTGCCCTGAACAGGTCCTGAATCTAAAGTTGATCCTAAGGCATCAAAAACTGTACAATAAAAATCTCGTCGGTACATTTGTGGATTTCAAAAAAGCATATGATTCTATTGACCGCGAATCCTTATTCCGAATCTTAAAAGAACAACTAACACAAGGTCACAAGTTAAATTCATGGGTGACATCTCAGAGCCCTTCGAAATTAAAACTGCAGTGAGACAAGGGGATGGACTCTCGCCACTCTTATTTAACTGTGTTCTAGAAAAAGTAATACAGGAGTGGCGTGAAAAAGTCGGCCCTGAATATTGACCAGCCCATTAAACTGGGGAGAACCAACATCAAAATTGATTGTCTGGCGTTTGCTGATGATCTAGCAATTTTGGCTCAAGATGTATTAACGGCACAGAAACAGATTGAAATCCTAAAAGAAACAGCAGAAAAGGTAGGACTCTAAATTTCATTTGAAAAGACACAATACATGACCTGCAACAGACTAAAAACACAATTTCTAAAAACAAAATATGGTAACATCAGACGAGTATCTCAATTCAAATATTTGGGTGAAATAATCATGGAAAATGGGTTGGAAAAAGCGGCCAATAAGGGTAGATGTCAAAAAATTGAAACGGCATTGAGACTTACACAAAATATTTACAACAAAAAATGCCTATCTAAAAACATAAAACTGACACATTACAACACAGTTATTAAGCCAGAATGTCTATATGGGGCAGAAACGCTAATTTTGAATAGAAAGAGAGACATCGAGGACATTGAAAAGAAGGAAAGAAAAATCATAAGAAAAATATTAGGCCCAAACAAATAAATACAACAACATACCGACTTCGAGAAAACCAAGCAACCAAATCAAACCACATGAGAAAAAGAGCTTTACAAATAGTCAAATTTTATGAAAATAGGAGTAGAGCTGAAGTAGGAATAAATAAATAGATTGCTGCAATTAAAGAGGACCTAAGATCAGCAAATATTACACAAAGTGAAATTCAGAACAGAGGCTGTTTCAGACACAAGGTTGACGTTTGGAAGGTTGGTCAGAGAGAAAAATGTAGGAAGACTGGAACAACTTGGTCTGACGAAAGGAAAAAAGCTCATAGCGAAAGAATGGAATTAATATGGGCGCAAAGGCTAACAACAAAAAACGCCTCTAATTGTACTTCGCGTGGTCCACCACGGCCCATACGTGAATAATAATAAATAATTTTAAAAAAATACAATAACGTTTACAGCGTTTTTTATATTTTGGATGTCCGTTTCAAGGAAACATTTTTTCTTAAACTAATGTAAAGGATCATTTAAATTTACGAAAGTTATTTCCCTTATACTCTGTAGATACAGTGGATCAAACAAGTCATTAGCAAATTTTTTCCCTTAATTCTCAAAACATTCAATTTGTCATTCAGTGATGTATTTTGTTTTTTAATGAACATTAAGAACACGGTGTTGGAGGTAAACAATTTTGAGCTTTATATTAATCAGGTATTAGGGCTAGTGGCGCATCAGGTACTAAGGCTATTTAGCGACTGGACCTACAACTTAACGTGGGTTCCGAACCACGGTCATCAGCCTCCGACAACCCAGGCCAGCACCCCCCTCAGGCTACCAACCCTTGGTTATGTGCCTACCCATAAGTCTATCAGGAAGCCTACCGAGTGGCGAGTGACCAACGTAGAACACTTCTCAGAAGGCATCCGGCCTTACCCAGCCTTTAACTGGCGGGACTGAGGGGTAATTCGTCGTCAGATTTTACACTCTTGCCTAGAAACAATTACCGATATTTAAGGAGTAAATGCAGACAGAAGACCAGCCCGTTGCTAACACCCAAATTAAAAAGTAACGTGACTGGTTACAGGCATATTCTCACAGTGTTTCTGCTCTTAGATATATGTAGAAATGTTCAGACATTCTGGCTAATGAAACAAACATTGGGTCGTCCAGAAAGTGCGAAGCGTGTGCTAGACATTAATGTTTAATTACGTTTATGTTACATTCTTTTGGCATCTACAATGTATGGGTTCAGATTCAGTTTGATTTGCCCTCAGTTAGTCAAGGTGATTCAAATTAAAAATTTCGGTCGACAACTTGCAAAGAGGGAAAGAACGCTGTTCAAAGAAAAAAAACCAGATTTGTAACGTCTACAGAGGGGGTTCAGTTGGGGAAACCATGGTGCAAAAGTGGTTTGGTCGATTCAGGACCGGAGATTTTGTCCTGGAAGACTGGCATCGGATATGTTAAATATTGACAAATCGACTGTTTTCAACCATCTGAAAAAAATTGCTAATATGAAGTACAAGATCTACTAGCACAATGATGATCGCACTCGCACTCCTCGTGGGATCTTAGCATTGAAACTCTACTATCTAGGAACTCTCATATCATGGCAATGATAAGAATATACAGTTAAAATACCCAACAAAGACAAACTTACCAGGCCTGATCCAACGTCAACAACCAAATCACAGTCGTTTTCTTCGCAAATCTCGTTCACTACGGGAGCTAGCAGAAAAATTTCGTGCATTTTCTTCTCACTTATACCAACATATTTAAAATCGGATATTTTGGGTTGTAAGGGAGGTGGGGTTAAGGGTTTTAATCTCTGCAGCAAATCGAAGAAGTTTTTTAAACTCGTAGGCACCACATCCTAAAATAGATGGAAATATGTTAAAATGAAAAGAATATACCAGACAGTATCAGTAAAAATAGTTCTTGTATTAGGTCCTCAACTTAATTCTCAGTACCTACGTTTCATCTACCGCAAAATATAATTTTCGCGCCCTATAGTTACATTAAAGCGCCCCCTTTCAACTTCAAAACGAGGTATAATATATGAACCTACTGTGAATATAACCTTAAAAGTATGTGAATCTAACTTAAAAGATTCGAAAAGTGACACACATTTCACCCTTTAACTGCAAAAAAATGCTGTGGAAGTTCAGGACGTGATTTATACGGTTTTAGGAGACAATCACTGGTTCCATACAGTGCGTGTAAGAAATAGTTCCGATAAATCCGAACTGGAAATATTGTCTTAAATGATGTAAAACACGCGAACAGCCAAATAATATGGAGGATGAAGAAGGTGAAGCACTGCTGGTGAAGCACTGCTAAAGCTCGGACAGGAACTTGGAGAATAAAATTAGACTCCTTTATGTTTTTATATCATTGCTCTGCAGATTCAAGAAAAAATGTTTGCATTCAATTATGACCTGCGACGAAAAATTTGAAGAAATAAACTTGGCAGTTCCTTGGTTTAACAATGTTTATTAATGTTTTGTTTCAGGACAATGCAGCGCCACATGCAACAATAGAAGGACCCGCCCTTGCCGTATTCTGCAGACCTGGTTTCTCCAGATTTTCACCTCTTCTGATCCCTGCAACATTACCTGGTTGACGGTGCTTCTTATCTCTTCATAAATACGGGAATTAAGTTGAGAATCTAACAATTTTTACTGAGAAAAAAATATGTTACTTTTATTTCTCCTTGTAACAGTTGTCTGAATGAGTTAAAAGTAATTTTGGTGAAGTATTCCACCCATTCATCTGGGAAATTCGATAGCACATTGTCGGAAAAAATTTGAATGTTTTTGGTGCTGTAAATCCAGTGGTAGTTTTTCAGAAAAGGCAATGTCAACTCAAAATAAGTCTTGCTATTGGGAAATTGCGATGAAAAAGACATGAGAGTCAATCTGAAACAAAAAAAACTGCAATATATATATATATATATATATATATATATATATATATATATATATATATATATATATATAATTATAAATAACATTCTTCCAAAGATATCTTATTAAAAGTATATTTGGTTGCATAACTTGTATTATATAAACGATAATCCTTTTACAATACAGGTATTTTTTCGCTCACTTTTAAATGAAAATTTCACTCCTAAGTACTTTTTCTTCTTAATTTCTATATGAAAATATTTAGTTAACAACAATCTGGCAAATACCTGCAATGAAGCACTTCCTGGAGTGGAATACAGGTATGTAAATATAAAACCGGAATTTTTATATAGACGTTTATACGTTTATTGTATGAAAATACAATACGAAAATACACGTTTATTGTATGAAAATTATAAAAAATATTTTATTCGAAGTATTGCCCATTGTTAGCTATACATTTTTCCCACCTGTCTAATAGTTTCTGAATACCACGCTAAAAAAACTGTTGCTCTTCTGATTCAATCGGGTCATCGAGCCATTTTCGTTATAGGTGAAGCAGTGCACCGCAAGTTCGTGTCCCATCGATGCAAATAAGTAGTAATCGAACGGAGCCAAGTCTGGTTAATAAGCCAAATGCGAAAGTACTTGCCAACTAAATGCTTCAATCATTTCCTTGACCAGTTTTGCTGTGTGTGATGGTGTATTATCATGAAGCAATATCATTTTGTGTACCTTTTTTGATATTCCGGTTGTTTTTCGCGCAAGGCTTGATTCAAATCGATCATTTGTTGTCGGTAGCGTTCAGTATTAACGATCTCGTCAGGTTTTAACAGCTCATAATAGGTCACACTCTTCTGATCCCACCAAACATAGAGCATTGTCTTCCGTCGATAGCGATTTGACTTTGCAATTGATGTAGATGGTTCGCCTGGAGTTATCCGTTATCTTTTAGGCTTAGGACACAGTCAGAATTCGATGGAAAAATGACTTACTTTGGACCTGGCGAGCAGCATTTCGCAATTGGTTTTTCGGTTTTCCCGCTGTCTTTCACTCAGCTCATGTGGAACCCATTTTCCCATCTTCTGGATCTTTCCCATGGCTTTCAAATATATACAGACGGCTTCTCATGTCACATTTAATTCATGCATAATTCATGCATTTTCAGCATTTCATTTTTCACGTCAAAATCGCCACATTTGAATGAATTAAACCACTCAAAGCACTGTGATTTACCAAGAGCATGATCACCGTAAGCTTCGACAAGCATTCGATGAGATTCTGGGGCAGTTTTCTCCAATGGCCAAGAAGGAAATGACACCAATGACGCGGTTTGACGGTAAAAACATTGGCAGCGAGGGCCATCTATGGGTAAAATCCGGTTTCATATTTACAGATCCGTTAAAGACAAGATAATACTGCTTTACTGCAATGATCCACTTGAGATATTCAGAATATAATGCTCACAACTGATTTTAATCAAAAATCACACAAAAAAAGAGTCCTTGATGAAGAAAACACTTTTAAGGTTTTAAATAATTTTATTTATAATATCCAGAAGACATTCTCCTTTTCTTTTTTGATTCTAAAGCTTCAACAAAACACTAGTTCAACAAAAACACAGAATCTTTATTAAATTACAGAGTCTGGTACGTGGAAACATACAAAAATCAACAAAACAACAACTCAGACCATGTTTCAAGCGTTGTCTATCACCGTCCAGATTTCGTTCGTCCTCGTCGAGACATCTAACTTATCGTTTTTACCCCCCAAAATAACTTTACCACAATTCGATACATTCTCAGACCCCAGATACCTCTCAGCCACCCCCTCCAGATCTTTCTTCTCCACGGCCATGATCTCAGCTCTATGTCGTTGCAGGATGTCCGGCGTTAGTCTCCTGCTAAACTCGTCGAATCCTTTGGAACTTGGAGGGACGGGAGCGTCCACTTTCTGAAACACCCCCAATTTGGCTTCGAGGAGATCCTGAGGCGTGGAATCCTGAAGTGATTTCTTCAACCAGTCGTACGAACCGTCAAAGACGTCTAAGGTTTCCGAACCGTTGGGATCTCGGTAGCTATAGAAGGCGAAGACTCCGTCTGCGGACAGGCGGGCTCCTGCTCCGTAAGCTCCCCTTTTCTCCCGCACTTCCGGATGAAGATACTTGGAGGACAGGAACCTGGCTAGGACTTGTAACGAGGCATGCTCCGGAGTGGTGTAAGGGCAGGTTAATACTGCCTTACTGCAGAAATTAACCGGGATGTTAAGTACATGATGCTGACAGTTAATGGAGTCCGAAGAAGTCCAAGTCTTGCCAGTGACATAACACGTTTCTAACGACGCCCCTTTGGCACTTTCCGGTAAATTTGTGATGAAGTTCTCGTAAGTTCTCAAAATGGCTGATTTTTTTTCTAAAGATGTATTTAGTGCTACCCTAAAACACGAGAAAAAAATCGTATAGTGTAAGGACACTTCTGATAATATACCAAGAATCTACCGCATTTTTCTCTTGTCGAACAGCGTCCTGGCTATTTCCAAGATTCCCTCCAGCATGGCTTTGTAATTGGACGTTTGGATCAAGCCTTTCATGTAGGCGATGTGCTGCAGGCCCGATAACAACTCCACCTGGTAAGCTGACGCCGACACTAAACTAGAAGCGGCCTGCACGGCGTAGATATGTCCGGAATCGGCTATGCCATGAGTTAAATTTGCCATATACAGTTGTACCAACATTTTAAATCTTAAACAAAAACAAACCGCCACATATTGAAGATACTAGGTGTAAATTTCGTAAAATTAACCAAATATATTTCAAAGGAACTTTTCCATAGCCGACCGCAGTGGTCACTTGGCAATCCAATGGACCTGGATTCAAATCCCGGTGGAGGCATGGATGTTTGGTGGTGTAGGGTGTGTTTGTCTACCCATTTGGTAGACAATACCCATAATTTATAAAAATTAATGAGCTGGTTAATTGCCCTAGCAGCAAAGCCAAAAAAAAAAACTTTCCATACAAGAGTCACAAACCAAAGAATCATTGAGAAACAAAATGCAACGTTATTTTATTATCATTTTAAACAAACATGTCTAAAAGCATATTTAGCAAATATTTTTTGTGCCGTACATTAGCCCTGAAGTATTCAGAAAGGGCTATTTTCTGGAGGAAACATTTGTCCAAGTTTCTCAAACACCTTTGGATATGGGTAATCACAAGGCAAAAATATTGTGAATGATTTATTGGTCAAAACCAAAGGAATCCAATTTTGTTTTTCAATATCTTATCAACCGACGAAGCTTTTTTCACGAGGAATTAAACGGTTGACATTTTGAACAGTTAATTTAATAAAGCAATTATGAGTTTCTTACTGCGTGGCGAATTGTTTAAAACCCATGACAAACCAATGTCAATCATTTCAACTTTGACGATAAAGCTTAAGTTTTTTTTTAACAAACCAAATTTATTTTAGAATCGTATGGAATAAATGACTATAAAAATACTAAATTTAATTTTCAATTAAGAAACAAACAAGATGAAAATAGTCTTTGAAGAGAGACTCGAAAAGATTTACCACTAAACACCAAATAACTTTTTGAAACTTCTCGACGCACATTTCGCTAACCATGTTAACATCGTCAGGAGATGATTTAATCTGATTTGGTGTAAATCTCTTCGAGTTTAATGTTTCACACCGAAAGTTCCAATACTAGAATTTACATTAAGAACATTTATTTTGTTTTCCGCAGAAATTGTTGCATTTTGGATACGTGTTAAGGAAATTTTTCGTTCAAAAAAAAATGTAAGAAATCGTTGGTTAAATTTACGGAAGTACTTTCCCTGGCATCATGTATATATTTGTTCAGAGAAATATATTCGTACGGTTTTTACGGAGTGAACAGACGACAGTGGCGGTTGGTATATAAGGGCTACAGAGCTGCAGACCCCCAAAAAATCTGGTGAGTTTATATCTTCTTATTTTCAATTTTGGTTTGTTAAATGTATTTTATAAATCGTCTGTTCCTATGCGGAACCTCCATGTTTCAAACTCACGAATCGCCATTGACAAACAATGCTAGTTGTTTTTACGTCAGCCAAAGGTCCTGTGACTTCAACAACAGAAATATCACGGGGTCAGGTCTTAGAAACTCCCTCATCCATCCCAAAGTTCTACAGAAGTTCGTGCATGAAGAACGGGATAAAATTTCACAGGAGTGAATGGTGAAAAAGTTGTCTGAAGTACGGAAAAAAAATTACTGGCGTTTAAAAACAAGTTTCGACAAAAAACCGAATAAAATTTTGTTTTTCGTAAACCAGAGCGAAAGTTAATTGACCATTATTAAGTCAAAGAAAATCTGGCTGTACCAGACCAGTATACGGGGTGTGAAAAAAAGTAATAAGATTGGTAGAGTAGCGCTCAATCTGGTACCAAAGTTGGATTCCACCACGGTGAAGAGGCAGGTCTACATCTGCTGTGTTGCCAGTACATATTTGACCTTTCTAAAGTCAGTAGGTAAACCGTAGCAAATGCTTTCGTAAACCGATTTTTTTTCAATTACTTGACCCCTAAACTGCCAACACTTAAATCCCAAAATTTCGGGTGGAGCGACAAAACCAAATAATCAACTTTAAAACTAGTCCGAGTAAAAACGTGTTCAAAATTGAAAATACCGGATTTGGTATTCATTTGAAACATTCACCCGACGCCTATATGTCATAAAGCATCTATAAAGATGATGCAGAAACCGTTACGATATGTTCTCATCTACAATCTTGCACCTGTCCTCTCTGAAGTTGAGTTCAAGCATGACTTTCCCAAAATCCAGTTCAAACATTCAAAGAATTATCAAAAACGTTAAAAGTTACTCCTAAACGTTTAGATATCCTGATGAATAGAAGAAAACAGCTGTAACACGAGCCCTATTTATGTCCTTGATTTTTTCCTATCTTTGGTCCACCACTACACATCTGGATCGAAACAGGAATCAAAAGAAACAGTAGAAGCTGATGAACCTTCACCAAAGAAGGCAGAAACCGTGTTTTAAGGATGCAAAATTAATTTTCACGTTTGATAGAAGGGTAGAAGGGCTTTTTTCAAAATAGAAGGGCTTTTGACCAAGCTGGATAAAAAATCGTGACAAAAAAACGTGGAATAATTCATTTTTCCTCATGACAATACACTCACTCAAAAAAAAGCTATTTTGGTGAAGAGCCAGAAAAAAATACAGGAACGTCCACCGTATTCACCAGATTTAGCCCCCTTAAAAAAACTCAAGTCGAGCAAAGAAGCCATAACAAACGTAGAGTATCTAGCAGATTGTCCAGAAACCCACTTCAGGAAAAGTGCCTAAGACACCTATTTACCAAGCTAAAAAATGGAACAATCCCCTAATTCGCCAGACTTAGCCCCCTCTGACTTCAACTCGTTACTAGCCGTCAAAAAACCTCCCTGGTCCGATTTTCAGATCGATTGAAGAAGCCACAACAAAATTAGGCGAGAATATCACAGACCTTCTAGAAACCCACCTCACGAAAAGGATAAAATATCTGCAAAGGCATGGATAAAGTGTTTTCAAGTCGCGAGAGGCTTAATCGAAAACTAACAGTATTTCTGAAAATATAAACCTGGTTTTTCCTTGTTTGACTGGTAACTCTACGATCAACTCTTGTAGCAGTGGCTGTTTGAATTTCAACTACAGAAGTTCTTTTTGTTCAGTAAAACATTATTAAGTGTAAACTTTAACGTATACCAGAAAAAACCGAACGAATATAGTGCCTGATCCAATATACTATTAATTTTACCTGTCTACATCCTCCAGTTTGGATAAAGAGAACAACTGTTGCCACAAATCCCACATATTCTCCACATTTTTCTCCAGGCAATAACTGGAAATCAACACACCTGGTTCGTACGTGTGTACATGGTACAAACTGTCAGCGATGTGGGCGTTAAAGCTCAAACCCGCCGTTTTCCTGCTGCTCAAACTGTCAAACTCTTTGTAGTTCAACTTATCAGTCCCCAACTTATTGACAACATAACAGAACAAAGGCAATAGCATTTGCTGCTCCTGCGACAACTCACTCGTGTTCAGTATTGATTTAAAATAAACCAGTCCGTTTGAATTAACCGTGTTTATCTGAGTCGAAACGTTGTTTATGGTGACATTTACTTTATTTACTTTCTCAATATCAGAACTTATATCATCCATGATCAGAGTAGGCAACAAATTCGTGTTTTGTGCTGCTTCCTGCAATGCCTTCAACTTCAACCCTCTCTCGTAAATATCACCCCGCTCCTTATCCCCCAAACCTTTAGTTTTCTTCTTCAACAACTCCTCCTCTGCTTTATCCAGCTTGGCTTCGTACTGTGCATCAGGAGACATGGTCAGCACCAATCTGTGAGTGTTTTCCTTGAAGTACTTCCTCACAACATCCTGCAGGTACTTCTGGTTGGTTTTTACGTGATTTTTTAAACGATCCATCAGTTTGTTCACCTCCAAAGCTTCGACGACTTCAGTGGAGTGATTCCAGATGGGGCTCAAACCAAATAACAAGTATAAACCGAAGTTTTTGGACTCGTGCTTCAGGGCAATCTCGAAGGAGTGCAAAACAGACTCAATATGATCTTCAGAGAAACCGTTCTTCACGACATCGTCGATGGTTTGGTTGAAGATGTCCTCGACTTTTTCAAAATCCTCTTTCTTGACGCCCTGCAGGCTCACAGTGAAGACTGAGTCTCGAGACTGAGTATCCAAGCCAGTGGAGGGGGTAAAACCTCCAGAAAAGTTCGGTTCAATCAGGGTTTTGTAAAAGGGCGAATTGGGGCCTTTGATTAGGAGCTCCGAGAGGAACTGCATCAGAAATGTTTCGTATATGTCCGTGCAATCGGATAACAACAAAGAAATACCGATGGTGTTTTGTTTTTCGACCGGTTCTCCCATGGGATCGAATCTGGAGGTGATGTGCTCCCTTTTGGGAGAGTCCCATCGTTTCTGTTTGGGAACCATAGTGTTACTAGGTTGAGAATAAGCATATTTGGAGAAATACTCCTCATTGATGTATTCTAAGGAGGGTATTAGAGGAAAATTCCCATAAGAGAAACACCTACAGTTACTAGGATGGTAATGCTCTTTGTGGAATTGTTTTAAACCTTCCCAAGTGAGGTTAGGGATGTCTTTGGGATCCCCACCAGACACAACTCCATAAGTATGATCAGGGAGGATCGAATTTTGTAATTTCTGACAAAATATGTTCTCATTCTCTGAGAAAACACCCTTCATCTCATTATACACCACCCCTTTAAACACCAACTTGGACTTGGAATCACTGAGATCAATGTTTTCTAACCTCCACCCTTCCTGCATGAAATCACTCTCACTCAACAAAGGATTGAACACTGCATCCAAGTAAATTCTCTGTAAGTTTTTATAATCTGAATAATTTAAGGTACTGAATGGATATATTGTATAATCTGACCCAGTCATGGCATTCATGAAAGTAGCCAAAGACCTATTTAACATTTTAAAGAAGGGATCACGTACAGGAAACAACTCCGACCCACACAGAACTGTGTGCTCTAAAATATGAGGCTTACCGGTGTTGTCTTTTGGTGTGGTACGAAAATTAACAGAAAATAAATTATTTGAATCATGCCTGTAAAGGTGTAAATATTCCGCTTTGGTTTTCTCATGTTGCAGATAGAAGGCTCTGATTCTAAACTCATGAATGTCTTTGATTTTCTTTACCACAAAACCATGCAGGTTATCACTGACTGCTATACCATCTAAATCTGAATGAAAATCTGTTTTTTTTATGGGTTTGGCTATTTGAGACAGTGCTCTCGAGAATTTCCT
This sequence comes from Cosmopolites sordidus, assembly GCA_031761425.1. Classification (NCBI taxonomy): domain Eukaryota; kingdom Metazoa; phylum Arthropoda; class Insecta; order Coleoptera; family Curculionidae; genus Cosmopolites; species Cosmopolites sordidus. The sequence goes on along the minus strand of JARFXV010000840.1, from coordinate 385,405 downwards.
AATTTGTGAAGTCCTGCGCCACATTTTTAACCTAAAAAACATATAATCAGTAAAGATATTCAAAAGATGGTTGCCAGATATACCGTTCATCATATATGGCATGGAATTAAAGTAAAATAACTTATAACAAAAGAACTACTACTTACTGAGTAGTAATCTGACAACCCCATCAAATATAGTCACTTAACACCACACAAAAGTATCAAACATTAACTTTTTGACCATTTTAAACTGTAATAATTCATCAATTGACATTTTGTAACGTTAATTTTTAAAATTAAGTTTTATTCAAACGCTAGTCATCTAAACAAAAAAAATAGAAGCAAAAATAAACGCTTACCAGCACAAACCGATCAACATAAAGTTAATTAAAATAGTTACAGAACAATAAAGCAATAATATATGAAAATATTAAATTAATATGTTTCTAACCTTAAAATCGGCAAATGATACAAATTCAACAAAACCACTTTAAAAACCACTGTATGTCATGAAAAGTCCTTGTTTGCTCATAGGGGTACAGTAAATTATCATTAATTTATTCGAAATCCTACTAATTATTTATAATTACAATTATAAATTCGAAATTTATGGCAAATTAAACATTAACCCCTGTCAAAAAAAATGCCACTGTCAAAAGTAATCAGGCATGTGTGGTTAAGCCTGATTTACAATACACCCTTAAAGCCCTTATCCAATTCTCAAAAAATTCAAATCCGAAAAAATATACATCATCAATCATCATGATATCACTGTTTTTGTTCCAATTAGTTAGAACAAAAAAATAATTATCTTCAAGAGGGCTTTAATTTAGTTCGCTAATGATTTTTTAATCTGGATTAAAGGAATTAACTAAATTTTATTTTTAAGGACAAATAAAAAGTTGATTTGATCTTATTTTTTTGTTGAAGTAGCAATTTCCTGATAACGGGTGGACTTAATGGTATAAATGGGGGAGAATTAGGCATAAGTATGCAAGATTGGCGAGAGGATGATCGCTCTTTGGTTGGTGTTGGCTTTGAGTCTTCAAACTTCACTGGCTAAAAGCTGGGGAAGTGATGTTGGAGAACCTGGTGACGAATTGATTCTAGTGCATTCAGTAAGTAGTTTCTATTAATTGTATTTAGTCTCCTTATTTTTTGGAATGTTACGCCTGTTCTTTTCTCCCCAATGTCTTTTGTTGAATATTTAATTGATTTTGAATGTTGAATGAGTTGATTTGTGATTTCTGCAACCTCAATCTAACCGTATCGTTTATCGTTAATGTTTTTTTAATCTTGGGAAGTTACGGAGGGAACACCTCGGTGCAGAGGGTATTGAAACACTCTCAAACTTTGAAAACGAGTATTAACAGAGTATTATAGAGATAGTATGCAAATATTTCCGTGTTAGGATGAAATTTGATTCTTGTAGGACCGGGATTCCATTCTTAGACTCTTTCTTGCGTCTCTCTCACACCTTCAAACTTAATCGTTGGTTGTTGGTTCGTCGAGATTGTTGGTTGCCTATCCTACCTCAAACTAAGAATTTAAATCTACAGATACTTCATTTAATCCCAAAACATACGTGACCTATAAATGGGGACAACCAACACGACAAGCTGATAATGATTAATACGAAATCACCAATCTTCTTAAACTATGGCATACGTTTGTTGTTTTTCTTTAATTTTTATAAATAATGTTTTTCTTTCAATTACATATACAGTTTAGCACTAATAACGAATATAAATTTAAGAATTAACCGGTCCTACATTATTTTGAACCTACGCTTCAAAAAATGTTCAATTAACTCCATTGGAGCAGATGCCATAGAATGAAAAAAGAAGAATAGAGGGGCTATCGTAGATATTTTTATGGAAAATATTATTGATGATATGAAAACAACGCAAATTACTTCTTTAAAATAATTAAATGTGCTTTTTAAAATATTATTTGTTACTCAGGAAGTTAAAAAACTAATACGAATTTTACAGAACAAATGTTGATGACAGATCTGACAAAAATTCTAGTAATACCTCTGGTGTTACCACCTTTAAATATTTCAATATAAAAAAATAAAAGACCTCCACACCCTCCTTTCATTCGGCTCCATATTTGTTGGTTGCCTAACCTACGTTTAATTAAAAATTTTCGGCTTGGGATATTGACAATACATATATAACGTGATTAGGTATTATTTCAGGGTGGCGCAAAAGTAATGGTTCGATTTAAGATTTAAAAAAATATATGAATAACTAAAATAAAGATTTATTGTCAAAGACGTTAATTAAAGTACATTTTCTAGATTTTTTAGTTAATAGCGTTCAGAAGATAATGATTGTTAATTAATGGATATTTTCGCGTATATTAATCAATGATCTTTTTACAACATCGTCCATCATTTTAGTTAGTGTTTCTCGACATGTTATATCGGTTTCTCACCCAGTGTTACTATGTTATCATCATCAGGAGATAATGATACAATCAAGTAATTCGGTGTTTGGCAATAAATTTGTTTCAGTTAAGTTAAAACGTTGATTTTAAGCTTTTCAGGCATGGAGATCGTGCCCCTGCTGACAACCTCTACGATAGCAATCCGTACGGAAATGAAAGTTTCTACGCTCCGTATGGGTATGGACAGTTAACGAATGTAAGTTTCTTACTTTCTTAAAAATAAAATTATTGTGTCTTTTGTAATTGTTAAAAAATGTTGTTGGCTAATATTTTGAAAAAACATACAGGGTGTAAGGGAAATCAGTTTCCCTTATACCCTGTATATTTTTTCTGAATATTTATTCAGATTTGATATGGTCTACAGGAAGGAAAAAGAACAGAGTTCAAGATGGGACAAGCGTTCAGGGAACGATACGACGCGTTCTTGGGATCTGAGTTCCACATGAACTTAATCGAAGCCAGAACAACCAACGTCAACAGAACAAAGATGTCGGTGTTGTTGCTGTTCGCCGGTTTGTATCCACCTAGCGAAAAATTGGTTTGGAACGAAAATCTCTACTGGCTTCCCATTCCCTACAATTATCTCGAGAAAGACAAGGTAGGTTTGTTATTTTATGTATTCGCGTTAATTTTATACTATATTTTATATATATATATATATATATATATATATATATATATATATATATATATATATATATATATATATATATATATATATATATATATATATATATATATATATATATATATATATATATATATATATATATATATATATATATATATATATATATATATATATATATATATATATATATATATATATATATATATATATATATATATATATATATATATATATATATATATATATATATATATATATATATATATATATATATATATATATATATGAATATGTATGATGTATATATGAATTTTTTGAAGGAATTGAAAAGTCGGAAGGTTTGCACGAACTACAAGAAAGCCTACAAGAAGCTGGTGAAATCGACTGAAGTTCAGAAAGAATTAAAACAGTACAGCGAGGTTTTTACTTATCTAAAGGAGCACACAGGCAACGATATTGTCATTACCAAGCCGAAAAGTGTAGCCAATCTCTATTCTGAGCTCATGGTCCAGGTAAAATGCATTTTAAATGTGCAAATTCTGAGTTCTAAGGGGTGCAAATATTTTTAGCAAGCTTACGGATACCCCATAGAAGACTGGGTCAATAAATACCTACCGGAAATGAAGCAAATCAACGTGAACAATTACTATTTCATGACCAACACGACCAAATTACGGAAACTGGCTTCCGGTAAGAGGTTTAACACCTGAATGTGAATTTCCAATGTCCCAAACCTACGCTTTTTTTTAGGTTATCTTCTTAGGAAACTAATAGCCGACACCAAAGCCAAAATAGAGAATCCTGAGGCTCCGATCAAAATGTACCTCTATTCCGCTCACGATTCCAACATTGCCACGTTTTTGGCGAGTTTGGACATCTTTGACGGTGCCTCCGATGTGCCGGCGTTCGGAAGCTACATACTCATCGAGGTGTGGAAACGTGCAGACGTTTATGGCTTCAAGGTGAGTTAAAAGTTTACATTCACCATTGTAAGAGGTCCTTATACCTCTCTTATACAAACATTTATTTTGAAAGTTAACGGAAAAAGAATTGAAAAAAATTAAATATGGAGGTGTTGAAAATATAAAACGATAATTAAAGAAAATTGCTCTTGATAATAAAATTTTTCCTATATCTTTACAATTTTTTTTTGAGTTAACACAAAAAATATGAGAATGTTGAAAGCACAAAACGATAATTAAAGAAAATTTTCTATTATTGTACTAGTCTTGATTATAAAATGTTACCTTGTTGCCACATTTAAATTTTCCAAGAAATTTTTCCCATTACTAAAATGAACGTTTAAAGTGAAAAAGAAAAAAACCTAAAAACATTTTAAAAAGAATCTAAAAATAAATATAACAACACAGCAACAGGTTATTGTCAAGTGCAGTACGATAAATTACAATTCCTTTTCACTGTTCTTCTTTCAAATAAAAATCTTAAAGTAAAATTAAATTTGGCAACATGGCAACATAATTTTATCAAGACCAGTACCATAAAACACATTTTTTTCAATATTATTCTTCAAATTTTCTCCGTAGATTTGAACATTGTTTTTTGAAATGTTTATAACAGCTCCCAGATGAATTTTAATAAAGAATTATAGAATTTTTGAAATGATTTTGCAAAATAACAAAAGTTACATTTATACGAGGTGTTTAACTAAAGTAATCAGATTTACCCTTTTATTTGCAACTTCTGGAAGCGCGTTTCTCTAATCATGTTCGCATCATCAGGATGCTAACATGGTTAGAGATGCAACATTTAATCAGATTAAATCATCGTTAAATAAACTTTTCACTATTTTGAGAGTGACAGAAAAAAATGAAAAAAAAGTAAATATGGGGAGAATGTTGAAAGTATAAAAACATAACTAAAGAATTTGTTTTTTTTTGTATTGGTTTTGGTAATCAAATATTTCCTACGCCTTTACAAAAATTTATTTTGAGAGTTGACACAAAAAGAATTGAAAAAAAACTAGATATTGGGAGAATGTTGAAAGTGTAAAACAATAATTACAGGAAATTTTCTATTGTAGTACTGCTCTTTAATAATAAAATTTTTCCTATACCATTACAATTTTTTTTTGAGTCAACAAAAAAGAACTGAAAGTACAATACGATAATTAAAGAAAATTTTTCATTACGGTACTAGTCTTGAAATTAAAATGTTGGCGTATTGCCACATTTAGATTTTCCTCGAGTTTATCCCATTACTAAAATGGATGTTTAAAGTGAAAAAAGATTTTTATCTAGAATTTAAGAATCGTCTAAAAATAAATATGACAACACAGCAACACGTTTTAGTCCAGAGCAGTACGTCAAATTACAATTTCTTTTCACAGTTAATCTTTCAACTAAAAATCTTAAAGTAAATTTAAATATGGCAACATGGCAACATTCTAATGTCAAGAGCAGTACCATAAAACATTTTTTTCATTATTATTCTTCAAAAATTAAGATTGTAGATTTTGAATATTATTTTTCGAAATTATTACAACAGCTCCCAGATGAACTTTGATAAAGAACTAAAGTTCTTGAAAAGATTTTGCAAAATAACAAAAGCGCCTTTATATATTTATACCAAGTGTTGAAATAAAGTGATAAGGTTTACCGCTTTATTTGCATCTTCTCGAAGCACGTTTCGCTAACCATGTTAGCATCATTACGAGGATGATTTATCTGGCATGTAGCACTACTCGAGAATTTCCATTTCAAGCCATAACTGCTACAGAAACTATTTTCCACGGGGATTTTCAAAAACAGTAATCGACGATACCTTCTGCCTAAAATTACTGGAGTACGTCAATTTTATTTTCTCGGTTGCAGTTTTATTATCAGAACTACAACGAGGTTGAACCAGTGCTTAAAACCATTCCTGGGTGTGAAGAATTCTGTCCAATCGATGAGTTCAAGAGGCTGGTCAGTGAGTACATTGCTGAAGATAGTTACTGCGAATATGAATAATTGTACAATGTAATTTAATAAATTAACTCAATAAAGTGATTTTGAATCTTTGTTTGTTCTCTTATTTGTAAAAATGTATTTTCCCTTTATTTAATTTACATTCATAAAATCGAAAAGATAACATTTACCTTCGTAAAAATGTCAAGAAAAGTTCATCACGCGACTACTGGTGCCATCTCAGAATCAATAGTTTGATTAAAAAATCGGTAAATAAACTAGAATTCTTTTGAGAAGCTCTTCCATCCACAGTGAAATAGAAAACCTGAATCTATATCTGATATATTTAATTTTTTTGACAATTACAATAATCTGCAAAAAAATTATAAACTTTTTCTATATATAAATACCCGTATACTGGCAAGAAAATAGATCTAAACTAAATTTCTTGTTCATTCTTTTTTTTTATGTTAAATAATAGCCAAGAAAATGTATAAACGAAATTTTATTTGTAGTAAATAACTGGATTATTTTGGATTGTATTTTGATAAAAAAACATTGCATTCATTTAGTAATAATTTCATCGAAAGTTTTACGAGATTTTTAGAACCTTCCTTCATGGGGTCTTCAAAATTGGGTTCGGATTATTAAATGAGGTACCAGTTCATTGATGCTTCCTTGAATTCTTTCACTCACTCAATCTAACACGAACCTCGTAGTTTGATATTGTTTCTCGTTGACAATCTTGGCTAGTATATTGAAGTTTTTACACATGAATTTTGCAATAAAATATCCCTCAAAACTATGATGAACAAAAGTTTACATTACCTTCCTCTATTACGAGAAAACCAACTCTGAGAAGTTCCTCTTGGGATATCACGCAGTACTATTTAGAAATGTTCCAAATCAAATGTTCCTGGTGTTTAGAAACCTTCATTCCTTTCACTGGAGTTTTTTCTTGATAATACAAATTCAACTTTAAGGTAACAAATCGTTCGAACCAAAGATAAAGAGAGTCTGAAGTCAATTCAGCTATGGTAAGCAATTTCACATGGAGAGGATATCCAGTAAAATTCACGAAACGATCACCGTCAATATTCTTAAACAGCAAGTCCATGCTGAAGTAGCCAATTATCTAGACTCTCTAGACTATGCGCAATAAATTTCAAGTTCCTCATGTGCCATTTAAATTTTACCAATCGTTAAGCTTCTATGTTCTCGGGAATCGTAACCACACAGTCCTGGTGTTTCGTACGCTTGATTCCTTCTACTTTAGTTTTTTCTTGATAATCCAAATTCAACTTCAACGAAATATATGGTTGATATCAAAGATTGAGCGCATTTGAAATATGTTCACCCGTGATAAACAATTTTAGATGGAGAGAATTTTCTATAAAATTTGCTAAACAATTACATTCAATATTCTTCAAGAAAAAGTCCATTTGGAAGCAGATGTCATGGAATATTCTTTAAAATGTTGATTTTGCCGACGGATTTTTCTACTTTTAATAAGGATATTGCACTCAAATTGGAAACATTTTGAATTTGATGTATATATTGACGATGTAAATTACTGTAGATTCGAAACATACATATTTCTTTAGTTCATGATAAATTTTGTCTGCCATGGATCGGAATTTTATAAGATTAATCTTTAGAAATCTTCCACCGATGAAAAAATTATAAACTGTTTTGTTTAAAAATGTTGTTTCTCTTTAATAATGCTTGCATCAGGAGTTTTACGAGGTTTTTAGATCCTTCTTGCATGAGAGTCATCAAAATCTGCTTCGGATTTATTAAACGAGGTATCAGTTCATCGATGCTTTTCTGAATTCTTCCACTCACTGAATCCAACACGAGTCTTGCAGTTTGGTATTGTTTCTCGTTGATAATCTTGGCTAGTAGGTCGAAGTGACCCGGATTTTTACACACGAACTTTGCAAGAAAATATCCTTCGAAACTTCGATGAGCAAAAGTTAAATTACCTTCCTCTAGTACGAGAAAACCAACTCTGAGAAGTTCCTCTTGGGATATCACGCAGTACCATTTAAATTTGACCACTCTTGAGGCCGCTATGTTCTCGTGAACCGTAACCAAATGTTCCTGGTGTTTAGAAACCTTCATTCCTTTCACTGGAGTTTTTTCTTGATAATACAAATTCAACTTTAAGGTAACAAATCGTTCGAACCAAATATAAAGAGAGTCTGAAGTCAATTCAGCTATGGTAAGCAATTTCACATGGAGAGGATATCCAGTAAAACTCACGAAACGATCAGAGTCAATATTCTTAAACAGTAAGTCCATGTTGAAGCAGGAGTCATAGGAGCCTTTAAAATTTCGATGGTCAAAATATTTGGTCAAATATTCAGTTTTTTGACGTTGTGTCAGGGGGTTCAGACGATATGCGGTAGTTTGCAGCTCCCTTTCCAAACGTATTTTTTGATGGAGCCTGGAAGTAATCCAGATCACTAAACCTCTGGATATTAGGAATTGAAACAGACGAATTATCTTCTCTTGATGAGGCGGTATGAGCTCATCAAAAGCGTCGAACAGAAACAGTAGTTTTGGATGTTTGTATCGACGATCTAGATTCTTCAATGCTAATTTGAACAAGTCTTCTTCGAAACAGTATTCTTCTGGTTCCTTGAAGATGTTGGTCTCGATGCCAGCTAGAAAAGCAGCTGCCTCCTCATATGCGTTGCCCAGAAAATTCATCTTCTCTAAACAATTGAAGATATAGACTTTGTGTTTGCTGTTGTTTCCTAAATTGATATTTACCACCCATAAATGAGGATTTTGTTTCTTGATTTGTTCGCCGAGCCCTCTGAGGAAGACTGATTTTCCCATACCGGGATAGTCAACTAGTATGTTTGGTGATTTATGGTTGATGGTGTCCCGTGTGAACTGACTCAGATCAATTTTCTCTGAAAGTTCAACATTTCTAACACTGTTCAAAATATCGACGCCAGTTATTTTAAAGCTTTCCAGGAAGAACACTCCATTTTTATATTCCAGAAGATAAATATTCGATGAGATGGAATTCTGGATATATTCCTTATAGACTGTCAAAGCCTCCTGGCGATCAGGCAATACAAAAAGCCCCGTGCTTATATGTTTATTGTAAGTCCACTGTTGAGTCTCGATGTCCAGGACCTCCTGCTCGATTCCAAAAATAATCACCAAGTTCGAAGAAGCAAAATCAGGGTTAAGCAAGTCTTTGAAGACTACCTGTCTTGATAATGTTCTCTGGAGAAAAATAGGGTCATCGATGACAATTTTTATGCTTTTTCCAAGGTTGATACCCCAACCGTTGATCAAAGCTTCCAAACTTTTCGAATCCATGGTTTTTTCAAGAGTACACGCGTTCGTAATGTTCTTTAAAGGCATATCGTAACCTTGAAACAATATCATACTGTTTAACAGGTCGTTTTTAGTTGCTTCATTTAAATCAGAGAAGAAGGTGTAGTCCCGTATATATCCAGCCATTCTGTTCGAATCTTTTTTCGTTCTCATTAAACTGTCGTAAGCAATTTTGATCCAGGTCACGTCACTGCATATCAACACTATCGGTTTTTGCAAGATAGTTTGTAACATCTTAGGAGACACTGGTCGATCGTGTAATCTCGTCTCTTCGTCACATTCAATAACAAGGACATCGATTGCTCCTTGGGAGACCATCTTGCAGGCTTCATCTGAAACTTTTTTTGATCTCAGTTGTTGTGATGTTAGGAGCATCACTTTCATCTGTCTGTATGACAAAAAATCAATCATTTTTAGTGTTGTTAGAAAGTTTGAATTCGTAGGCAGATAGAGGAATTGTAACTTGGGGTTGTTAAAGGCACTGTCCCATTCCTGAGGGTATGTTTTGAATTTTATCCGACAGTCCGAGATGAACAAAAGGTTGAATGTTGACAGTACGTTTATATTTTCTTTTAGTGAAATCTCTGACCAAATTTTATTAAAAGAATAAGCCGCTTTCATAGGAACGACGTCATTTAGCCATTTAATGATCTCTCTAAGAAAAACCAAAGATATCCTGTTTCCATTGACCAAATGTCGGTAAAATTTCGGTGGCATAACCGGCGGAGAATCGGGTTTATATTTCCTTGGACTACGGGTAATAAATTTTAGCTTGCTTAAAAAGTTCAGGTAGTGAATCTGTTCGTCTGGAGCTAGTTCAGAAACAGCTGTCAGATAGTCGATGGCTCTTTTAGATAAAAACTGCCAAATGTTAGAGTCTCCTGTGAATGACATTTTTTTGGGTAATACATCACTTTCGATCAACTGGCTATCTTCCAAGGCACAGTTCATATACACCATCATAGTTCTCATTTTGACGCTCACCTTTTTGAAGCACTTATAGTATTTATCCAGGAACGATTTGATGTCCACTAATTTGTCATCGTTTTCATCTAGAAAATTTCTTTCCAGATACATACAGTAGATTTCATTCTGTCCTTTTGGTTGAATCTGAAGAACAATATCAAATCCACCTTTCGAAGGATTAACGTATAAAATATAGTAACTAATTTCCTTCACTACGCTATTGATCAAAATTATGTCATTCCAGAGTTGGTCTTTTAGTCTCATATCCAGATGTCTGAGCTGAATCAGGTCTGTTTGTACTATTTCTGATAAAGATGACATGTGTGTTGATTTGATCTTAAACAAAAGATAAATTAAAGTATATTATTAATGTAGACTCTTATTTACAAGATATGACGGCTAATAATTCTTAATGTTTTCTTAAAAAAAAAACACGTTTAATTTGAGAGAAAGGTTGGGGAAAAATAGTTTATTGCAAGTATGCGCCATTGCTAGCTGCACAATTTTGCCATCTCTATAATAATTTGCAGATGCCCTTCTGGGTGTTTTTTTGGAATATTAATTACACTGGGGAACAGTAATTTTGTTGATCAAGGGCAATCTCGTCATTTTAAAGTTCATTAAGATGGTGAATTGCCTATGAAGTTTTCACAAAGAGTAGGTTGATAGGAATTACACTGGGGAACAGCAATTTTGTTGACTTGGATCTGTGACTTGTCTTTGACTCATTTTTCATCTCAGAATTCAAAAATATTCACAGTTTTTCTCTATCACGTCAAGTTCTTAAGCTACAGCATACCCCTCATTTTACCTTAAAAGTATACATACGAAAGGAAATAAGAAATAGATTAGAATATTTTATTCATACAGAGGTTAACATATTATTAAAAGTTAAATTGTGTTTATACAAAAAATAAATAAAATATATTATGGCAAACATTTCTTCTTATAGCTTTTCCTGGAGTGTTCAGTTTGTGGACATTCTCGCTTGATGCTCTAACAGTAGTCAGCCATCATACTGACATCCTATCTATCTTGATACTGCGCTTCCATAACGTTTAGATCTTGGTGGAATGGCTCGCTCTCTTTATCACTAACAGCACCAAGATTTTCTGGGAAGTTAGCAAGACGACTATGTAAGAAATGCAGTTTGATGCTCATGTTGCAACCAAGCTTTTTAAAGCTCTCCGAGAGTTGTTGAACAATTTCGATGTAATTCGGGGCTCGTGTATTTCCAAGAAAGTTTAACAATATTTTTAAAAGCCAACCAAGCATTCCTTTCAAGTTCGGTCATTGTTTCGGTGAAATTTTCATCTTTAAGGAGTTGGCGAATCTGTGGACCATCAAACACACCAGCCTTTATCTTTTCATATGACAGGCTAGGGAATACCGAAATGATATACTTAAAGCAGTCTCCTTCAATTGACAAAGCCTTAACAAATTGCTTGATGAGACCTAGTTTTATATGCAAAGGCGGAAATACAATGTTTTTTCTGTCGACAAGTGGCTGATTTAAAATGTTTGGATCATCAGGTCTTAGGTCAGATCTTGGCGGTCAGTTTGATTGCACCCAATGCTTCTCACGAGCTCTGCTGTCCCACATGCACAAAAAACAGGGATACTTGGTATACCCGCGTTGCTGGCCAAGAAGGAAACAGACCATTTTAAGGTCAACACAGATGATCCATTCGTGCATGTTATATTGGAACAAGTCAATGACTTTCTTTATGTCGCCATATTCTTCACGCAAAGAAACTGAATGACCTATTGGGACTGAACCGTATAAATTTCCATTATGTAGGAGAACACACTTCAAGCTAAGCTTTGAGCTATCTATAAACAATCGCCATTCAGTTGCGTTATAGTTAGAAATGGCCAATTACAAATCCGTCATTATTTCTGAAGTACTGCCGAAATTCACTTTCTCTGGATCGATATTAAGTGACTTTAGCTCCTATGTCAAGCAATTTTTTTTCGTGCAGTTTTGATGCTAATAATTCCGATGGTTTTTTGGATAGTCCCAAATCTCGTGCTAAATCGTTTAATTCATGTTAATTGAATTCTTTACGAACAGAATCATTGGAAACTTTGAATTCTTCGTCGGTGGAGTAACTTCGATCTTCACTTGATTCACATTCTTGTATTTCTAAAGAAGGTAATTCTTGAAAAACTGGCACTGGAATTTCAGCTGAATGAGGCACAGAGCGTATAGCTGACGGTAAACTAGGGTACTCAATTTTATGTTTGTTTTTCTTGTTAAATCCTGATGTTTTCACTATGCAAAAGTAGCAATCACTTAAGTGATCTTTGGGCTCTCGCCAAACCATTGGTATACCAAACGAAAGTTTATTACGTGTTCTTTTCGTCCACATTCGTAAACTCTCTATACACTGCTTGCACACTTTATGAGGGGCCCATGATTTATCTTGGTCACCTATTTTCACTTGAAAATAAGCAAAATAGGCTTGCCCAACAAATGTACTAATATTAGTCCGTTGAATGGGGATGGTAAAACTGCCACATATATAACAAAATGAATCAGGGCTGTTTAAGCACTTACGACGAGAACTACCAGAGGCAGACACGACGAAAATCTGTAGTTGTGTATGTATACTTTGACTTCACTATATCAGAGCTACACAGACCCGCGTACTTTAGCATCTCATGCGTAACTGACCGAACTAGTTTTAGATGACGCAACGTCACTCACGCCCCCACAACTAAGTCGAAGAAGGTTCGCCGGTAGGAGAGCAGTAGTGACTTTTGTGATTCGCCAAGCTTAGTCGGATGCGCAACAACTGTAGAGAAAAAACTTGACGTGATAGAAAAAAAACTAAATAAAGTTTTGGAATTAGCATGCCTATTTACGTATAAAACAGCTTAAATATCGAACTCAACTGAAATTATTTTTCAAATTGTTCCCCAGTGTTACGTGACTAATATTGCTTGAAACAACTTTGTTTTCATGTCACGTATCTTCATGTTATATTTACAAAAAAAAGTTGATTAATTTCGGCATGATTTATGGTCATGTCATGTTTTGTCTTGTGTGTAAATCCCTGTGTGTAAAAATCAAGGTGCAATAAAACTGCAAATATTGCTTTTGCCCGCTGAGTTTGTAAATCTAAATTTAGCTTGTAATATATTCCAATATTCCAAATATTTCGTCAAAACCTCATTTGGCATCTTCGGTGCTGACAGTCGCGAGGTTCGTGATTTTCTGAAAGTGAGCCGAAGCTGTCAAATAAGATTTTGGCGAAAAATACTGCAAGCTTCCGACAGGGACCAATTCGACAACGAGATGTACTCCCGGAAAAAAACCTAATACATGTTTTTCCATCTGTAAAACAGTACGCACAAATATCGTCCTGTTTAAATAATATATATGTATATCATCATCAACCCGTATCAATCCACTGCAGGATGAAGGCCTCTTCAGCATGCTTCCAACTCTCGCAGTCCTGAGTTCTCCTCGGCCATTCGGGTCCAATATACTTAATAATGTCATCAGTCGAGTTTTCGGTCTTCTCCGTAGATGTTTGCGATCAAGCGGTATCCAGTCCAGAACCGCCCTGGTCCATCTTTCGTCCCATCGCCTCGCTATATGGCTTGCCCACTTCGATTTCAATTGCTTTATTCTTCCAACGATGTCACTCACTTTCGTTTGTTCTCTGATCCATGTGCAGGTCTTTCTATCCCGTCTAGTAATGCCAAGCATACATCTTTCCATTCTCCTCTGTGCTACTCAAAGTTTTTGAACTGACTGTGGTGTAAGTGTCCAGCTCTCACTTTCGTATGTCATAACGGGCAGGACACACTGATCAAAGACTATATATATATAGTGATCCACAACTTCCAAATCCGTTCCTAAAACAGAAATCCTTTTGTCCTCAGCAAATTTATTGAAGATGACCTGACTCTTCTTCTGGTTTATCTTTAAGCCAAATGGTTCCCCAGCACGATATAATCTGCGAATCGAAGATGATTTAAGTATGCACCATTAATCCTTATTCCATCCTGTTCCCAATCCAGATTACGGAACACTTCTTCCAGGCAGGCTGAAAAAAGAAGAGGCGATATTGCGTCACCCTGTCGTACGCCCCGCTCTATATTTATTCCAACCTCAAGATCGTCAAGGTGGACTGTCGCTATAGCTTCGTCATATATCGATCCTAGTAGATTTACATAGGCTTTCTCTACACCTTGATTAAGCAGTGCATCCATTATGGCCCGCTTTGAGATTGAACCAAATGCCTTTTCATAATCGATAAAAGCCAAGCACAGTGGCATAGTGTATTCGTTGTGTCTTTTTATGACCTGCTGTAGAACCTGGATGTGATCCATTATACTGCATCCACTTCTGAATCCTGCTTGTTCTCTTGGTTGTGCGACATTAAGTTTCCTTAGTATTCTTTTGGATATTATCTTGATGAAAACTTTGTACACCGCTGATAGGAGGCTTATTGGCTTATTGGACGATAGTTCTTTAATTCTTCTCGTGCTCCTTTTTTAGGAAAAAAAATCACTTCTGCATTTTTCCAAAAGCTGGGTACTTTTTGTTGTTTGAGACATGTTGAGTATAATTTTGCTAGTGTTTTATGTAAAGTCCGATTACCAGCTTTTAACATCTCCATAGTTATACTATCCTTTCCTGGAGCCTTGCCATTTTTCATCCAGTTTATAGCCTTTGTCACTTCCTCTACCAGGATATCCGGCACTTGTTCTTCAGTGGGCATTGCTGTTCTTGCTTGATTCTGGTCCTCATACAACCCTGAATAAAATCTTTGGACAACCTCTAACATTTCCGTCCGTTCCCTGCATATTGTACCATCCTCACGCATTAAGGAAAACATTCGTATCCTTTTCTTTCTTAGCCTCTGCTTAGCTTTGTTAATTCCCCTGTTTTCTTCCAGAGTCTTTTACACAAGCTGTATGTTGAAATCGAGCGTTTCCTCTCGAATACGTTTTCTTATAGTTTTGCAAAGCTCAACGTACTCGACCCTGCTAAAAGGACTGTCTGCATTCTTCATTGTCCGGTGTTTTTTCATTAAATTAATGGTCTCATTGGAAACTTTTGACTCTTTGAAACATTTATTTTCTGGTGCTATTGAAGCCGCCGTTTTAAGCACATTGTTAGCGATTTCTTTATTTTGGTCTGTAATTTCCATCTCGTCCGGGTCCTCTAACACAGCAAAACGATTCGACAAAGCAATTTCAAAATCTCTGCCCCTCTCCAGCAGCTTCCCAGAATCCACTTTGCCCCTTTTTGATCTTATCATTCTTTTGTGCTCTTTTCGGCAGTTTATCTTAATCTTTGATCGTACTATTCGGTGGTCACTTCCCACATTAAAATGGTTAAGGACAGTACAATTGCAAAATATTGCTTTATCGTTTGACATGATGTAATCAATTTCACGTGTGAGTCCAGATGGACTATTCCATGTCCATTATCTGTTGATCTTTTTCTTGTAAAACGAATTCATAATATAGAGTTCTTGTCCTTCAGCAAAGTCAACCAGCCTGTCACCTCCATTGTTCCGTTCACCGTTTCCATATGGGCCTGTTGCATTTTCACCAGTTCTTGCTTCTCCGATTCTGATATTAAAGTCGCCCATCAGGATTTTATACCTACACTTCTCTTGGTCTAAAAGTTGGGCCACACCATCCGAAATTCACGATTTTTTATTTATATATTCACTTATAACTAGTAATAAATACAACAATTGCGCCTCAATTTTCGTAAAGTACTGATTATAATGTTCGATTAACGCTACACCACGTTCTGCGACATCATTCACCACAATTTCTTAAAAAATCGCACACATTCTTTCATCTTTGCGCCCTTGAAGGGATATTTAATCAGTACGAATAGTAGTGTCATATAAATTACATAACACATAATCTTTTTTTTGTCGTCTTGGCCTTGAAATGATTTCGTAGAAATAAGTGAAGTAAATCAGTATTTTTTAACTTAAATAAATACACTTTTTTAACGATTAATTAGATATAATAAATAAACAATTTTTAGTTGAAAAATTCAATAATTTTAATTTTATAATCAACTAGCTGTACCTGCCCGCTTCGGTGGGCATTTAAAATTAACATTATTATTTATTGTCATTATTACAGTTTCTTTATTAAAAAATTTTAAACTTCCCCTTCCCGTCTTAAATCAAGCTTACATATAGTGCCCTCAAATATAGTATTTAATCTTCCTAACATTTAATCTTTGTCGTCTATCTCATTTAGCGTTTTTGATCATTAGCTCCCTCACAACCGCTTTAGGAGTTTGAACTCCGTTTCAAATGCATTAGTCTTAATATAGCTCAAGAAAGAAAAAATTCATTTCAAATTTTAATTTTAATAATAAGTTTATAAAAGCTATAAAAACAGATAATTAGCGATTCTCATCATTAACGCCCCCGAAACTGGTGTAGGGAGTCCAACACTCATATAAATATTAGTCTATCCATTAAGTACATGTATTTTCTACATGGATACCAAGTTTCAAGTTAATCGGATGCATGGTTCAGTAGTTATAACGGAACATCCGTAAAAACCACTGTAGATTAATATATTTGTATAGAAGTATAGATTATAACAATAAAAATCCGATCCTTACGGGGTTTCGGAAAATGTATTAATGAAAATTTATAGAAAATGAAATGATCCAAAAAAAAAGTTGGAATAACGTTTTTCGATAAAATTGATAGTTTCGTTGAAAAATTGAAAAAATGTAAAAATGTATTATGCATTCAACTTTAGCCTCGAATAACTTTTGAAAAAGTAAATTTATCGAAAATTTATAAGAGACCATTTTTGAAGAACGTTCATAAAACGTTATAAAATTCCCAACTTTCAAAAAAATCTTATGTTATTTAAATGGAAAATTGAAATTTGCGATGCGACACCTGTTAATATTAATATTAAGGGCTCTAACGTTCACAGTATTTCTTTTCGTCATTTCTAACAATATTTTCGATATATATATATATATATATATATATATATATATATATATATATATATATATATAAAATGCACCTATATATATATATATATATATATATATATATATATATATATATATATATATATATATATATATATATATAAATGCATCTACAAAAGAAGAAGTAGAAGTTTGTATAAAGCAGTTAAAAAATAACAAAAGTGCTGGAGAAAACAGTATAACAGCTGAAATCCTGAAACACGGTGGTGATACTTTGGTGCCAAGCACATGGAAGTTAATGAACAGAATTTGGCAAGAAGAAAATATGCCAGAGAAATGGAATAAAGCGCTGATAATACCACTGCACAAAAAAGGAGCTAAGGAGGAATGTAATAACTACCGCGGAATTGCACTGCAAGACGTGACCTACAAAGTGATGGCCAAGATGATTAAAGATCGACTAGAGAAATACCATAACGAACAAGTAGGGGAATACAAAGGAGGGTTCAGGGCAGGAAGATCAACAACCGACCAGATATTCATCATGAAACAGATCCAACAGAATACTTATGAGCAAAATTTGAGCTTACATTTGCTGTTCATAGATTATCGGCAAGCATATGACTCCATTAGCAGGGAAAAGGTGTTCCAAGCAATGAGACAACTGGGGGTCCCGGAAAAGTTGAGGAAGTTGGTGGAGATGACTGTCAGGAGAACAGTAAATAAAGTTATAGTCGATGGAGCAATGTCTGAGGAGTTCATTGTAAAGAAAGGACTGAGACAAGGCGATCCACTGTCAACAGTTTTGTTCAATCTGGTGCAGGAAGTGATTCTGAGGGAGAGTGGCATCAATACCAAGGGGTTAATATATGGTACCAGACACCAATGTTTGGCTTATGCCGATGACATTGTACTGATGGCGAGATCCAAGAAAGAAGTAGTAAAGGTTTTCAAGATGTTGGAAAGAAAGGCGAGATAATATGGCTTAACAATTAACGAGAACAAGACCAAATATATGGTAATGAAAGATAGCACCAGAGGACTCTCCCCTAATTTAGTCATTGATTGTGCAGTAAATAAGAAATATACAATAGAGAAAGTGGAACAAGCTCAATATCTGGGAGTAACACTAACGAGTAAAGGGGATGAAGAAAAGGAAATAGAGAAACGACTAGCGAAAGGAAGCAAAGCTGCAGGAATGTTTTCAAAAATTTTAAGGGCAAAGAATATAACAAGAGCAGCTAAAGTAAGAGTGTACTAATCAATACTAAGGCCCACGGTTACCTATGCGTGCGAGACATGGACGATGACGAAGAAGGAAGAAACTAAGCTGGAAGTCTGGGAACGAAAAATATTAAAGAGAATTTTTGGAGGAGTTAAAGTTCTGAATGAATTTAGAAGAAGAACAAACAAAGAAATAGAAGAACTGTACAAAAAAACCAAACATTGTTCAGGTGGTGAGAGCGCAGCGAGCTAGATGGCTAGGGCACATAGCGAGGATGTCCAGCGGGAGATGGGTTAAAGGAATTCTAATGAGAGGCGAAGGGGGAAGGAGAAGAAGAGGGCGACCGAGGAAGAAATGGCTGGATGAGGTGCTAAATGATTTGAGGAAAGTAGGAGTGAGGGATTGGAAGACTGATGCTTTGGACAGAAAAAGTTGGAAAAGAAGAGTGAAAGAACTCGAAGCCAAGGGCCACTAGGCCTGTAGAGCTGAATATTATATATATATATATATATATATATATATATATATATATATATATATATATATATAAATTTGATAAAATCGTATTACGTCATGTAACTAAATCATAACATAAGAATTTTAAAAAAGCATCAGGTATTATCGAATCACTCACTATGAAGATAAGAAAAATAGAAAACAAACGTTTTTTTATCAAATACATGTCCTTGGTTTTTTTAACACAAATAAAATATTATATTACTACATCACGTAGAAATGAGGCTGCTTTTAAATCTTTTTTTATTCAGAATTAATCTGGAAAATGTATAAAACTTAGAATCAATACACCACCATACGATTTGAATACCACGTTGAAAAAAAAGGAACAGGTTACTTACCGGATGATAATTCTAACAGATGTGAATGCAGAGCGACGAAAAACCGAACTAACCACGATCGGGGATTCCCCACTATATAAAACAATTTTGGGAGTAATATTACTGAGATCTAAAAGTAAAGGGGCTTAAAAATTCGCTCGCTTTGCACATAGATACAATTTGTCTTTTTAAGTTGGTATAACTGTCCTTCGCATCTGAGAGAAGTTTCATATAATTTCGCTTGTTCAGATATAAATTATAGTTTTTTAATTGTAGTAATTTTTTTTTATTTATCAAGCATAATTTAACCTAAATATATAAATATAATGCAATAATAATAATATATAATAAAATATAATATAAACAATTTTTTTTAATTTTTGAAAACAGAACACAGAGGTGGTCATTTGGCAGATAAAAACGCAGTTAGAGACGAACCTCGTTCAGGGTAAGCTTTCATATCAACTAGTAATGACGTTTTGTCAAAATCGACGATCTTGTACTGGGTAATCACCAGTTTAAAAATCATTTTTAAATAACAATTCAGACTTGTCTCGTTTCTTCTCGTCTGTTGCAAAAACACTGATTTTTTTCCAAAATAACTTTCTGATGAGATGATTTCTTTGGATGATATATTCTGAAATGCATATTTACTGGTGATGAGACATGGTTCTTTGTTTATGCTCCCAAAATAGCTCAATAACAAGCGAGTTTGAACCAAAGCCAAAAAAAATCTTCCACAAAAACTTCATTCTAATAGGTCATACAGTAAATTTTTCACTTAAAATCAAACAAATAGCATTTCCCACGCACCATATTCCCCTTATATGATACCGTGTGACTTTATCCAGTTCCTCGATTGAAGAAACCAAAAGAAAACAAGAAAAAAATGTAACTAAAATATTCCCAAAATCGAAATTAGCTTTTTTTTAATACGGTCCTGGAAATTTTCGATTTTATCTATCAAGTTGCTTGAATCCAAGCCACACCTCAACTCCATTGATCGGAGAGACTATTTTTTTCGTGAGCTGTTTCAGTCGAAATATAATTAATGTAATTTTTCATTGGTTACTGTTTTATGAGCTAATAAAGATAATTACTAATCAAGAGAAACAATGATTTATCTGTGGTTTATATTATTTGTGTTAGTCGTGGCTATTATTGTGAAATTATATGTGAAGTTAACGACCGGATGGTGTACGAGCAATGTTTGCCTGACTGGTAAAACAATTATTGTGACTGGAGCTAATACAGGTGAATGAATCCACACACATTCAAATACAATACAATTCTTATTACTTCTACATACATTGCAAGATTTTTTGTTTTTTTTATTAAGCGTAAAATACTAGCGTTTAGACAAACGAAACCGTTATCTTTGTTTAATGAGTCAATATATTTCTGTTATCGAAAACAGGTCCGTATTTAGGTTTGATTTTCGGCTCGATGCCCCATATAGCACCTACACTCGTTGCAACTTAACATATAAACTCCAGATTTTGTATTTTGTGATGTTTTATCTTTGGCATTAAAAAATAATTTACCGGTTGACTGGAGGATTTTAAACACGATTTACAAATTGTTTTCTAAACGCGCTAAGCTAAGCTACCACATGATCCAAAAATTGGATCCACTGGGCCAATTTTTTTTATCGTAGTCTCTCCATTTTGGAGTGAAATTAATATAAATACTTATATTTATTTTATTATTATTCACGTATGGGCCCTGGTGGACCACGCGAAGTACAATTAGAGGCGTTTGTTGTTGTTAGCCTTCCTTTGCGTCCATACTAATTTCATTCTTTCGCTATGAGCTTTTTTCCTTTCGTCAGACCAAGTTGTTCCAGTGTTCCTACATTTTTCTCTCTGGCCAACCTTCCAAACGTTAACCTTGTGTTTGAAACAACCTCTATCCTGAATTTCACTTTGTGTAATATTTGCTGATCTTAGGTCCTCTTTAATTGCCGCAATCCATTTAATTATTTCTACTTTAGCTCTACTCCTATTTTCATAAAATTCGACTATTTGTCTAGTTAGCCTACTCGGATTCATCCGTTTAATGTGTCCGTAAAACTTAAGTCTTCTTTTTCTCATATCGCTATGTATATCTGTGTATTGTTTGATTTCTTGGTTTTCTCGAAGTCGGTATGTTGTACTATTTATTTGTTTGGGGCCTAGGATTTTTCTTATGATTTTTCTTTCCTTCTTTTCAATGTCCTCGATGTCCCTCTTTCTATTCAAAATGAGCGTTTCTGCAGCATATAGACATTCTGGCTTAATAACCGTGTTGTAATGTCTCAGTTTTGTGTTTTTAAATAGGCATTTTTTGTTGTAAATATTTTGTGTAAGTCTCAATGCCGTTTCCATTTTTTGACATCTACCCTTATTGGCCGCTTTTTCCAACCCATTTTCCATGATTATTTCGCCCAAATTTTTGAATTGAGAGACTCGTCTGATGTTACCATATTTTGTTTTTAGAAATGGTGTTCTTAGTCTGTTGCAGGTCATGTATTGTGTCTTTTCAAAGGATATTTGGAGTCCTACCTTTTCTGCTGTTTCTTTTAGGATTTCAATCTGTTTTTGAGCCGTTAATACATCATGAGCTAAAATTGCTAGATCATCAGCAAATGCCAGACAATCAATTTTGATGTTGGTTCTCCCCAGTTTAATGGGCTGGTCAATATTCAGTGCCGACTTTTTTTTCCACCACTCCTGTATTACTTTTTCTAGAACACAGTTAAATAAGAGTGGCGAGAGTCCATCCCCTTGTCTCACACCAGTTTTAATTCCGAAGGGTTCTGAGATGTCACCCATGAATTTAACTTTTGACTTCGTGTTAGTTAACGTTGCTTTAATATATTTATATACTTATATTTATATATAATCTAATACTAATATATAAATCTACAGTGGTTTTTACGGATGTTCAGTTATAACTACTGAACCATGCATCCGATTAACTTGAAACTTGGTATCCATGTAGAAAATACATGTACTTAATGGATTGACTAATATTTATATGAGTGTTGGACTCCCTACACCAGTTTCGGGGGCATTAATGATGAGAATCGCTAATTATCTGTTTTTATAGCTTTTATAAACTTATTATTAAAATGAAAATTTGAAATGAATTTTTTCTTTCTTGGGCTATATTAAGACTAATTAAGAACGTCTGCAACGGAGTTCAAACTCCTAAAGCGGTTGTGAGGGCGCTAGTGATTAAAAACGCTAAATTTAAAATTTCAGCTTTGATCAACTTATTATTGATTATTATTATTATCATGTACAGTGTAACTACTATTATTATTAATTTTAATAAATTAATTATTAATTAAACTATTAAATTAATATTTTTAGTTTAGTTTTTTTGTTTGTTTCTAACCTAAACAAATTTTTACCAAATGTCAATTGACTAATTTAAAAAGATATTAAAAACATATATATCTATATGTATATGTAAATTTGGTAACGTCTAAATCAAAGTATATGAAAGCTAAGTGTGCATGTGAAAGTCAAAATGAAACGGAAAATAAATTACAAAAAGAACAAAAAAGAAAAGAAGATTTACGACGTATGAAATTAAAAATTCGTTGGAAGGTAAAAATAAATTGTGATTTTTCGTATGATCCTACAGTTGATTATAAACAAGAATCAAGCATTAAAGTGGATTGGTGAATGTGAAGGTTTATGCTGTTCAGCTGGCAAAATAAAACTAGAACCTTTGCGACAACGTCCAGAGCTATTATAAGCGCTACTCCATGGAACACATGTAAAATCAAATGCATTTTTAAAGTATATCAGACCTTACAACAATGCTTTCCAAACGACATCATTCGGTGCAATGAAGAAGATGTCGTTTTAACTAATAAGTACATGGGGCTCATGAACCATTTGCGGTCACTCGAAACTATCATCGAAGAAGATGAGATAGACGACAAAGATTCAATGTTAGGAAGATCAAATACTATATTTGAGGGCACTATATGTACGCTTGATTTAAGACGGGACGGGGAATAAATAATAATGTTAATTTTAAATGCCCAGCGAAGCGGGCTGGTACAGCTAGTACTTATATATAAATAACTTATACCCAAAAATCTTTTTCTTTTTTTTTTTTTAATTACAGCTTTTTTGTGTGATATGCGTTATATGTCGCGTAGCCTATAAAACTATATTATACTCTAGGGCGGTGCGGCAGATAAGCTGTGTCGCATTATATTACTATTGTTTGGTAGTGTTCAGTCGAATGTGACTGAATCACTGTTGCGATTGGGAGTACTTTTAATATATTTTATATTTACTTATGGACTGGCAATCGCGAATCGCTGTCTTAACTAGACGACTTCTTACGTTGACTCCTGGTTTTCGTTATTTTTTTTTGGTTAAATTGCCCTTCCTTTCGTACCGCGTCGGACACCGATGCGAGATTGCCGTCTTTACTTTATTTTCTGATATATACAACATTGAAATAACTATAATATATAAATACAAATCTTAACTATCTTTATTTTATTTGGACAAACAAGTATTCTGAGGCAGGCGGCAATATATATCAAAATCAAATGGAAATGCGTCGATTTTTTGCTTCTATTTTATCGGTTAGTATTTGGGCTTACTTATTATAAACATCAAATATAAATAAAACTACAATGTTTCGCCAAATCGATCAAATGCAAAACTCGCTAGTAAGTTATTACTTTCTTTTTTCTGCTATTTCGGCAGCTATGTCAAAGGAATATAAAACAAACTAAATTTTTCCGATTTTATATTCTAGGTTCAACTTTTTTTCTTGTCCTTGTCCAATCAAGTAAGATGAGCCAAATATGTTGTTTTTTTTCCCCTTTTATTTGGGTTTTTCCCCACTATCTAAAACTCAAAAAATATCAAAAACACCTGTTCTTATTTAAAGAAAGAATCACTGGGTAAAAACAAAAAACCAAACGGAGACAAATTTCTCAGTGATTCTTTTTTGTAATAAATTTGCCTAACGAACAAAATTTTAAAGATATAAAAATGTTATAAAACATTTTACAAATTTTTAACGTTAACGTTTCGGCGGGTACTCTCCCCCCGTTTTCAAAACTAAACTAAAAAATAAATTATATTAATTTGTAATATATAAAGTAACGAGTGAAAGTAAATATATTTTTTTGTGTATGTCAACGATACTTACATTGACAACAATAGATTTACATATATATATATATATATATATATATATATATATATATATATATATATATATATATATATATATATATATATGTTTATATATATATATATATATATATATATATATATATATATATATATATATATATATATATATATATATACTGTAGAATATAGTCGGAGTATATCCGCCCAAATTCAATAGGATAAGTTATATCTGTCGATTTCTACCGAGAATAGCTTTGTTCGGAGTTTGTAGAAGGGGCCTTTCAGATTTTATTCCAAGTATAGCTTATACCAGGTATATACTTGCATTATAGAACCGGCCCTTAGCCAATCTTTATTCGAAATATTCGGGAACATGTGACTAACGTCAAAGAACGCTAGAAAACCGTTTTTTTTTTGGTATAAATAGTTTGCTAAGCTTTTTTATAAGGTCCACCAAATTTTTTTATTGTATTTTTCGACGAGAAGTTCGCTAAATTTTTGAAAATATTATTTATGTAAAAAAGGTTGCTTAAAGGGCTATTTGTGTACGAAACTAACGGTCTTATCGGAAAGTTTTTTTATGAATGTTTATTAAACCGTACGGTTTTGGTACATAGGATAAACAGTTTTAATACTTTAGCCAGTACATCTGTCTTCAACGGCATATTGTGTCACATGGAATTTATTTTGAATTAAAACTACCTAAAAAAATCTGTTCTATTTTAATTCATTGTTTTTTTTTCCAGGTATTGGTTATGAAACTGCACTTGACCTGGCTAAAAGAGGCGCCAAAGTGATATTGGCCTGTAGGAACGAGAAAAGAGCGAAAGCTGCAGTGGAGAAGATCATTGGTGAAACCGACAACAATAACGTCTCCTACAGGATTTTGGATCTTGGTTGTTTGAAGTCCGTGCGCAAATTTGCCGAAGAAATCAACGCAAACGAAAACAGGTTGGATATTTTGATCAACAACGCAGGTCTTCAGGTTGTTCCAGAGGTAGACGGACTTAACGAAGATGGATTGCATCCAGTTTTGGCAGCTAACTACTTCGGCCATTTTTTATTAACTCATTTACTTATTGGTATTGTTGATTTTTTCTCTGATATCGTACGGTATTACAAAAGGATTTGCGATTCTGAGTTAGTACATATGGTACATGTAGAGTTAGTAAAAGTACCCCAGGCTTTTTTACAATGGCACATTAATTTTCTCGTTCATACTTTTTTTAAACAATAATTTATTTGCCATGTTGTTTTATAAACTATTATTTATTCGTCACTACCTACCCGTGGCGGGAGTGGATAATTTGCGCGCCGGCTGCCTGCCTTGGGCGTTGTAACTGTGTCTCAGGCTCCCTCTCCGAAAGCAAATCCTTGATCCTGACCCGCAAAACGGGATGACCAATTCCCGCTGCTTTTATTAATCTGCTGGATCCCGCACCATCAAAGCGCGGATCCCGCAAATTTAAAATTTGGCGCTAAAACTTTCGCGGCGTAAATCGCGAGTAGCCCGAGCGCGACGTTGCCCTTCCGCACAGCGCGCCACGCCGGCGACTAGCGGACGGTTGGCGGGCTGTCCTGTCAGTTGTTCATAAAAGATATTGTGCTGCGCAGCCTGTGCAGGTCTTTCTGTATAGGCGACCAGTGTTTTCGTATTCACCGTCCGGCGTTTAACGTAAGTACCTAATTTTTAATGTTTTTGATTTAGTTTTGTTCTGTGCTATTTTAAAATCAGAGTGTGTGTGTCGTAAATAACAATATAATGTCGTAATTTTATTTATTATTTGCAGGTAACGAGTAAATGAATCACGTCTAAGTCCATTGAAAGTGAGAATCCCGAGAAAGAGAATAAAGGCGACGGCGATGGCGATATCAGCCAACTTGGAAAAGATCTGTGGCGTTATTTCAAGAAAAATAACAAAGCTGGCAAATGTCTTCTGTGTTCAGCTGAACTAAAAATTAGTCAACATTCTACCAAAGGCTTGAAAATACATTTGAAGACTAAACACGATATCGGTTCTCGAAACGATGACACTGGAGAAGAATCCTTACCAGTAGTACCAAATAAGAAACCCAAAACAACGGACAGTTTTCTTATCAAAGGAAACCCCACGGACAAAATGATCTCTAGGATGGTATGTAAAGACGGATACACCTTAAGTTCCTTTTGCACATCTACGGATTTAAATAAATTATTTTCTAAAAGCGGTCACAAACTATCCAATTCGCCAAATACAATACGATCTGGTCGTAACAATTTTGTGTAACACAATTTAACCTGACATGATTATTGAATTTGAACGTCTGAAGAAAGGAAAACAGAGATTTTCACTCATATTTGACGAATGAACGTCACAAAAGAATCATCGATACTTAAATATCAACGTCCACCAGAAAGAAAACCATTTTAATCTGGGTTTGGTCCGTATACATGGCTCGGCTACCGCAGGACGTTGCATTAGCTTGGTGAAACAACGCCTCACGAGTTTTGGTCTAGACTTAGACACGTATATTATCGTAACTACAATGGACGGCGCTAGTGTGATGGTGAAGGTTAGCAGACTTTTGCGTTGTTCTCAGCAGCTTTGTTTACACACGGCTTACAACTAGTGGTGGTTAATGCACTGTATAAGAAAAATAATTCTTCACTATCAGAATGCCCAGCAGCAGCATTTACGAGGGAATCTGATAATGATGATAACGATGTTATGGACGCCAATGAACAGGGTGTGACTGTAAATATAAATTCACTGACACTTGAAATGATTTCTACAACATATGAAGATCTATTGAAGAAAGTACGGAAAGTGGTCAAGATTTTGAAGCGGTCACCAACTAAAAATGATGTCTCACAAAAATATGTGAAAGAACAAGAAGGCCCTAAAAAAGAATTGGCATTGATATTAGACTGCCGTACTTGCTGGAATAGTCTTTTGAATATATTAGAACCATTCTACAATTTAACGAATTGTATTTATATAAAGCATTAATCGATATTGAAATTGAATCTGAGATTAAATTCAGCGATAATGAGTGGTTCATAATTAAAGATCTCATTGCTAACTTGCAGCCTTTTAAATTAGGAGCTGAGGCACTTTGTAGGCGAGAGTCAAAGCTTATCACTGCGGACAGAACAGTTCGATTTATTTTTGATAAATTGCAACAACAAAACACGGTTTTGAGTAATCAGTTATCACAGTCTCTACATGAACGTATTCAAGAACGCCGCACTGATTTAACAGGAGTTTTGATTTATTTGCAAAATCCGAAAAAGTACGACGAAGAAGCCAAAAATACAGATCGTACTTATACATTGTTCAAGGCGATGAAACATATGCAGATGACGTCTTGGAAAACACACCTCTAGCTGGAACATCTGCTACTGATACAGATCCTACTCTAACGCTAAAAGAATAATTAGAAAAACAGCTTCAACAAGAAAAATAAATATTTAAGAAAAAGCCAGACAACAAGTAAAAGGACTTGAGAAAATTTTCAAGAAAGATATGACGTTCTTTGAGTCCGATGGTATGAGAGGAGAGTACCTGACGCTCGCCTATGAATATATCCTGACGGTTCTACCAGCCTACTAGCGTAGAAGCCGAGAGAGCGTTTTCAGTATCAGGATATATTTGCTGTTCACTCAGAAGCAGGCTCGGAGATGATACAATAAATACCATTTGCTTCTTAAGAGCGTATTTTCAAAAGTTATCACCATAGATTGATATCATAGTAATTAATAGCATCTAAGAGAAAGTTGTAATTTGATTATTAGTCTTTATATGATTAAGACTGAATTAAAAATATAAAACTGTTGTTAGGAGTAAGAGTAAAATTAAATAAAACTATTAAACAATGCCAAACATTTAAAGATGAATCTAAGAAAATAGATTACTAATTACTTATACTTAATTAATAGAAAATAAATAATTTCTGTTGCTTAATGTAATGAATGTTTAATAAAAGTTGATTTTTACATAAAAATCTGTAGTTTCAACTTGATTTTATAGCATAATTTTAAAGATGCGGATCTCGCGGGATTGAATGAGCTGCGGGATTGCAATCCCTAATTGTCATCGGTCCTTGATAAGTGTGCCAAGTTTCAATTTAATCAGACGTTTTGAAGTGGGTGAAAAGGACGTTCAAAAATTCCGTTACATAGATAGATACAGGTGAAGCTGGCACAAATGCTGATTCATTTCACCAACAACTTTTCAGGTTATTAATTGTCTGCACAACGTTAGAATAAGCCCTACTGGAAAAGTCGAGGTATGTTAGATAGAATGATCGTGCAGGACACTGAATATCACCATTTCCAGAAAGGACGCGGCCGGGAAAACGTGTTCGTAACAAATCCAAAATTTCCCACACGTAGCGCCATCTTGTTGACATAACATACTGCTAAGGTGCATATTATCCAGTTAGAGCTTTGAATATAAAACTACAGGAAAAAACATATGATTCTGAAGTGGAGCCACAATGATAATTGCATCTGGCCGATTACTTTTCCGATTTGGCAGTAGCGTAGGGTTAGCGTGGCAGTAGCGTAGTTTACAGTTTATTAAAAGAACAAATTATTGTATAATTATAGTTAGTGAATTAAATTAATGAGGGCTTACTAGATACGGCAGAGAATGTCAACTACTATTTCATTCTCAATTTTAAATTTAAATTTGTAAGAAATATTTTTGTTTAGTATATATTTTTCAGACAACGGTTTCATCTCAAATAAAAC
Organism: Cosmopolites sordidus; assembly: GCA_031761425.1. Taxonomy (NCBI): domain Eukaryota; kingdom Metazoa; phylum Arthropoda; class Insecta; order Coleoptera; family Curculionidae; genus Cosmopolites; species Cosmopolites sordidus. The sequence goes on along the minus strand of JARFXV010000840.1, from coordinate 356,200 downwards.
GATGAGTCTTCTGGCCTCTTGTTCATTCTCCAGCATTTGACCAGATATGCTGACCATATTTCATTTTTCCGCTTAAGGACACTGGGTTGTGTTATTGTGTTTACATTCAATGTGTTCGCTAATCCTGTAAGAACTGCTTAAATTTGATTAAAACCGAGCGTAAATGCTCGGTTCCATGTTGCAAAATGTGTAAAAATTATTTGGAAAATGTTAAATACCACGTTCTATCCCACCGACCCCAACCTTAGGCAGTTCTTAATACATAGCTCCCCTACCATCCCACCTAATACACTGCAAAGCCTTCTTTCCGTGTATTTTGATGACTGGTTGTGATGTTGAAGGCTGGCCTGGGTCTTCCCATGACTTTTTATCGCTTTGGGTTGTTAAAATAGTTCCACTTTTCTTCACTTGTCACAACTCGCTGTATGCAATGGACTTTCCATTTCGGACTATCATTCATTTCGATCGATGCAGCTCGGACTTCAGAACAACATTTACACTCTTACGATGAAATGAAAATTTGATTGATGAATGGTTAACCTCAAAAAATTAAAAGAAGAAGAAGAAATCAGATTTATAGTCACGATCAATCTCATGGTTATTTTGCGACTTTCTGTAGCTTTATGTTTGTAGTCGCTTATAGTGTTTAATGTTAATAAATCCCTTTTAATCCTTTATCATTTATGGTGACAAGAGATTTTAAAGAAACAAAATTTTACATCAGACATAGATATATAAAATTAAACTGCAGGTTTTGAAAAATTAGAAAAAACCAAAAGTTCTTTTGGCGCGGAATTCGTTCTTCCGCAGAAAGATGGAAAAAAGTAACAGGACAATTCTTTGATTATTAAGTTAATTTATTTTATTAAGGAAATCAACGTTTAAATTTTGCGAAAAAATCTACATTAAACTATTAAACAAAGGAAAAAAACGCAAATTCTTTTGTCATACCTTAGTACACTAGTTTAACAGGACAAAAACAAGTTGTATTTTGTAGATTTATTGAAAAAATCAACACCAAGCAGAATAGTGAACGTTTCTTCTATAGCAGCTGGTCATATCAGGTATTCGAACATAGACGAGTTGAATAATCCTGGTGCAATCTATGCAGTTTACGGGAGATCCAAACTGTGTAATTTGTTATTCACAGTAGAACTTAATGAAAGATTAAAAAACACAGGCGTCACTACGTACTCCTTACATCCAGGTGTTATCTACAGTGAATTCACTCGAAATGTTCCAAACGTGGTGAGGCAAATTGCAGAATTTTTCCTCCGTTGGTTCTTTAAGGTAAGCAGAACGTAGTAACATCATAAATTCGACCCTTTTATTAACTGTAGATGACATTGCATCGTAAAATTGAAGTGTTATCGTTATTGACTAATTTAAGGATACCTAGGGGGTAGGGTACCTAACCTACAGTACACTAATTTACCCTATTTTCAGACCTGCAACATTTTAATATACTTTTCTTATTCAAGGATACCCTTGAAGGAGCCCAAACGACTCTACATTGCGCTCTAGCCAAAGACATAGAAAAATATTCAGGATTATTCTTCGCAGACTGTCGGATAGCCCACTTCTCCAGAATAGGAGATACAGAACTAATCAAAGCACTGTGGAGGAAGAGTGAAGAACTAGTACAACTGGAAAAGAAACTTGTCTAATATTATTAAACTTTTGTGTTGTTTCCTTGATAGTTTGATATTGTGCGATGGGATGTTTAATCAATAAAGTTTTTTTTTAAATAAAATCATTCTGGTGTTATTTACTTGGTATAGTAAATTAATTCTTCTATTGGAATTCTTAGTGAAGAAACTAAACTCGAAGAGATTTACCACTAAACTGCCTTTATATTTAAACTTCGCTATGTAGAAATACGAGTGTAATTGTTACACATCAAATTTTCATTTCCTTTTCTTAATTTATGGTATTTTCGCGACGCAGCTATGAGCAGAAATGAAACAATATGGGAAGAAATGAAAGTACCCTTTGACTTAATGGGCTCTATAGAAGCGAAATGTCTAAGCTGGCATAGTCCGTTTCAAGATATTTCATTGTTCTTCGGCAAAATGTTAATTGCCCCAAAAAATTACATTAAATTTATTTGTTAGTACAATAAAAATTATAACTGAAATTTAAATATCGATCGTCCGGGGTGTCAGTCCGTGTAGACGTGTTTAATGAGCTCTCTTAAAATTATTATAAAACAAGGTGAAATAAGTGAGTGACAAAGAAATAAATTCTCCAAAATAAACCCATGTAGTGCATCGATAACAAGTAATAACACAACAAAATAAGGTAAATAATTGCATTTCGTTATTAAAATATCAACCGAAATTTAACACGTATCCCATCTAAACCAAGATAGCTACATTCCGCATTTTTTGCGTGTTTGCCGCGTCGCCGATCTCCTGCCTTTATATACTGCCCAACACAAAAGACCTTGTCCGTTGCCTACTGTTTCCTTTTGTATGTAATAATTGAAAATCCCTGCAACAGGCACTGCTAGGGTGAAGTGAGTATCCCTGTCTTTTTCCTATATACCTGCGTGTTTACATAAGACAAAAACAAATAATAACACAAAACAATAACTAAATGAAAAACAAACGCACAAAGCTAGACAAACAGGATACAATAGCAGACGTAGATAAAATGGAAATCGACAAGACTGTTTCAAATGCAGAAATTTACAAAAAACTAGATGAAATGCAAAAAAGTTTAGAATTCATTTCAGCAAAATTTGATGTAATGCAAGACGAAAATAAAGAATTGAAAAAGATCCTAAAAAATCAAGAAAAAGACAACAAATTGCTGAAGGACAGAATGGCAAAGCTAGAAAGAATTATAGAAAAAAGCGAAAGAGAAAAAATAAAAAATGATATTATTATAAGCGGAGTGGACAAAACCGAGCAAAATGAGAACACAAAGGAGATAAAGGTAATAAAAATACTTAAACAAATGTGTTGTGATACAAACACCATTGAAAATATACAAAACTGTTGTAGTAAAAATATCAATAACGAAAATAACCCAATCATAGTTACACTAAACAACAAACAAACAAAAATTGACATAATAAAAGCACGTAAGGAAATTGGAACATTACAAACCCGAGAATGTCACATCAAAGGGCGAAATAAAGACATTTATGTAAACGAACATATAACAAACTTAACCGGGGAAATTTTCTATGCTACTAGACAACTAAAAAAGGAAAGAAAAATTAAATATACATGAATTCGAGATAGTGATGTATATGCCAGAAAAACTGAAACAAGTGATAAGATAAAAATTAAACTGTCCGATGTCGAAAAACTAGCACAATAAATACAACTAGCAAAACAATAATAATTACATGCAACTACATAATAAGGAATATCAAGATGATTAACATAATAATGCAAAATATAAGAAGCATCAGAAACAAATTTAAAGAAATTGAGATCATCCCAAAAACACAAAACCGTCCACACCTAATTGCCCTTATAGAAACATGGTTATCACCAGATGAGGAAGATTTATATAATATTAACGGCTACAATTTAGATCACGCCAAACCAGAGGAGGAGGTATATTGATGTATATAAGAAATGGTATAGAATATAAAGAAAAAGTAAACTGTATCATAAACAAAATAGAAATAATAAATGTAGAATTAACTTCAGAAAATATATCAATAAGCCTTATATATAAACCTTCCGATGTCAATTTTGACTCGTTGGAATATACTTTAAAACATAATATAATAAACAGAACCAAACGTCATATCATTATCGGTGATTTTAATGAAAATATTTTGGGGAAAAATAGTTTGAGTGACAATTACTATAACATGTATAAAGAACGAAACTATAAAATTCTGAATAAAAGAAAGAAGAGTGCATACACTAGATACAATGAAAATTCTAACAATTACCATACTTGACCATGTAATTACAAATATTGAAAATAAGCTCGTTAACATGAGCATAATTTCTTCCGATATATCAGACCACAATATAATTAAAGTAACAACAGAACCACCAACAAAAAAAAATACCTACCTATGTACACTGCAATGCAATTAAAAGAAACAATGGAAAAACAAATAAAATGATTTCGGAATTAAACTATGACCAAATTAAATCATATGTAGATCTTTCAAAAACGCTACAGAGTATTATAGAAAAAAAATGTGCAGTACGAAAATAAAACGAAGAAACTACTGCCCTTGGATAAATAGCAATATAATAAAAGAAATAAGAAAAAGGAATAAACTTTACAAAAAATATCGAAAACATCCACACAATGAACTTCTAAAAGTAAGATATATAGAACAAAAACAATATACAATACTTACATTAAAAACAACTAAAACGCAATATTTACAAGAAAATTCAATGAATATAGAGAAGACAGTAGAAAAACATGGGAATGGGAATTTATTAATAGACAAATACACTCCAAGAAAAATGATAACATTATAGAAATTATCAAGGAAGACGGAACTAGTAGCACCGATACAAAAACTATAGCAAATGAGCTAAATAATTACATAAAACCAGGCATAAAACCAGACATAAAGCCCCAGGATTTGACAAAATAACAAATGACGTGATCAATAATAATAAGAAAACCTTAATACCAATTTTTACAAAGCTAATAAATAAAATGTTAGACACAAGAATATATCCACAATACCTAAAACAATCCATAATAGACCCCATATACAAAAAAGGAAAAAAGAATGAAACACAAAATTAACAGAGCAATTACTTTAGTATCAGCATTGAATAAAATAACAGAAAAAATCTTACACAACAGAATGATAGAGCATATATCACAAAACAACATCATAAATATAGCACAATATGCCTTCCAAAAGAAATCGAGCGCGACTTCAGCTGTTTATGATTTGATAGAAAATATTAAAAAATGCATAGAAAAGAAACACACGGTCGTAGTAATATCTTTCGACATGAAAAAAGCATTCGACACAATCAATAAAGAAAAATTACTAGAAAAACTCATTGCATATGGATTTGATAATTACATCAGAATAATTGAAAGCTACTTGATGAACAGACCCCAAAAGACTAAAGTAGGAGAGACAGAAAGCAACACTAATACAGCTGCGTACGGCTTGCCGCAAGGAGGTAACCTGCCACCATTGCTATATATACTCTATACAAACGATTTATTCGAAGAAAACTTCACTGGAAAAAGGTATGCTTACGCTGATGACTTCTGCATGTTGTATTCTGACAATGATTACAACAGATTACAACATAATATATATAACGATATGAAAAAGTACGAACTATGGTGTTTTAACAACTCACTCACGCTAAACGAAACAAAAACAGAATACATAATATTTAACAAGAAGAAACAAGCAAGAGACCTAAACATAACGATAAGAAACCAAAAATTAAAGGAAATTTCCCAAATTAACTACCTAGGAATTAAAATACACACTACCTTAAAATGGGATAAGCATATAAATAAAATAAAAAAAGAAAATGCCAACAATTACTTTGCTCTTAAAAATGAAGCACATCATACCAACAAAAATGAAGAAACCACTGTACCATGCACTATTACCATCTAAAAATGCTTATATGATTAATACATGGAGCAATACTACAGAAAAAACATACATTACATACTTAAACATACTACAAAGACAACAAAATAAGACATTGAAAATATTATATAATCTCAACAGACTAACGCCAACCGAAGAACTATACAAAAAAACAGAAGAACTAAACATCAGACAACTAATACAATATCACAATATACTGCTGCTATACAAAATTTAAAATAAATTAATAAAGACAACTATCACATTCACGACAAACAAACAAATACATACATACGAAACCAGAAGAAAATCAGACATTAGAGTTCATAAAAATACACAAGTAAGACTCACACAAAAACTCACAACTGAAACCGTAGCAAAATTCAACAAGATACCGAAAGACATAATAAAATTAAACCTAAAAAATTTTAAAAAGAAGCTTAAATACTTATTACTAGAACACAAGATCTGATGACGCCTTCGATACCATCTGCCCAGAGAGAGAGAGACCTAGACGAAAACAATTTGGAACGCATCCATCCCAAACGCATAATGGGACGATTTTCTAATCTGTTTTTTTTATAGAGTTTAAGTAGTCAAACCGCCATTGTCCCAATCATTGTGATTCCATTAATATTTATCTTTTATTAATGATCCGATATGCAAAACCCATTTGAGATAATATTCTCCGGAGGCTAGTTCTGCTGCAAATACTATTGGTTTCATATTTTCTTAGTTGCTGTGACATAAATATTATGATATATAAATATGATGACATAAATTTTACTTCGAATTAAGTTAGTAGTGGATGCGTATTCTGACGAACTATTGTTCTGACGAATACGTCAGAATTGTTGTTCAGGTGTCAGTGGTTATAGCGCATGCTAATAATTTCACTTATGTCAAGATATTCAAGATGGATGACAATGAAAATTTAGCATATGAGTGGAACACGTCAATAAAATATTTTCTTCAAGACCAATTAATGGGGAATACCATACATTATTTAAAGACCTGTTAGAGTAACCAAACAAATTTTTTGGGTACTTCAGGATGTTACCAGAAACATTTCATTATATTTTTGAAGGAATCGAAGAAAGTATCACCAAGCAATCAAATTTTTGTGAGAGTATACAGCTTCTAAAGAAAGACTGTCGTTAACATTAAGGTAAGATTGCAATTTTTTTATATGCATTTATTGTTATTTTAACATAGTTATAATGCTCTTTCAAAACACTTAACAGATACTTATATACTCATTAAGTGGGTTGGTACGTTAAAACTATGAAGCTAAGTCTTCATCAAACTGCTGTTAATCAGAAGTTTCTCCACTACTTGGGCCAGAAGGGATCCTTAATTGTGAAGAACTAGAATTAGTTTGTTCAGAATGTCTCCAAGTTTCTTCGCGACTGGCCCTAGAAGGGCTTTGGAAGTCGGGAGCCCTAGCATACGTTTCCATTGGATGTTGATGCATTCTAAACTCTAGTGAAGATGCCTGCTGTGGACATGAATTCTCATTGCCACAATATGATGGTTGGTATTTCTTCTCGCCAACAAACACCTGTTGTAGCCTTGCTCTCACATCTAGTTTTCTGTCTTCGGGAACTTTTCTTAAATAAGGTAATAAGCTCATCAGAAAATAATAGTCACTATCTTCTTAAATTTTTGCTTGATGGCATACTTCACCTTTTCGCATAAATTCTTTTAACTTTTCCTGCTCGATTATTAAAAGTTGTTGAATTGCATTTGATTTGGAATTAGCTTTGACAGTTTTAACACGTTTGCTTTGAGATGGGACAAACTCGGGAGGCCTCGCCGGTAAATTCGTGATTCGATATTTCTTTCCATTCCTGCCTTTTGTGCTGCGTTTTGGTCGACAATGACGTTGTCAGGAGTTTCAACAAAATCACCTTCTCGTAATTCATCAGGCTCTTGATCGTCATTTTGCGATTGAGTATCCACCTCCGGCTCCAAAGTGCTGCTCTGTAATTTTCTACCTACGAATTGATCTTTTAAAAACAGCATGTTTTTAAAATATGGCCATTTGGACTCCTTGGTTGGTCCTCCTTGTCCAGAACGTGGTTTCGGTAGCTTCTGAAGCTCTTTACGAAAGGTGTCTCGCAAACCACGCCACTTATTTTTTACGGCTTCGACTGAAACAAAAGCAATGCTTAAAAATACACACGAGACACGTTGTATTTTTTTTTTAATAACCATTAATTTAAATTTCTTTTATTTCAGGTATCTTTCTACTGGGATGTCATTTAGATGGTTAAGCTTTTCATACAGAGTTTCACATACTGCCATACGACAGATAGTTTATGAAATATGTCTTTCAATATGGAATACTTATCAAGGGAAACATATGCAAGTAGTAGAATGTACTAGTAGAAAATATATGCAAGAAGTCGAAAGACTGCAAAAGACTACTTCACTCAATGGAATGTTTCCTAATTGTGTCGGCACCATTGACGGAAAACATGTTAGAATAAAATGTCCACAGATCAAAATGTCTCAGGATCGACATACTATAACTATAAACAATATTTTTCAATTGTGTTGCAAGGCATAGCTGATGCAAATTACAAGTTTGTTACTATTGATGTTGGAGGTTATGGGAAGCAAAGCGATGGAGGAATATTTTTCCTCTCTAATGTCTACAAATGCTTACAGATGAACAAATTCAATATGCCAACTTCTGAATATTTACCCTCAACAGAAGTCAAAGCTCCTTTTGTAATATTGGGTGATGAAGCGTGCCCACTGAAGCCATATTTACTTAAGCGATATTCTAGACAAAATCTTACAAATGAAGAGCGGATTTTTAACTACCGCCTGTCTAGGGCTCGACGCTGCATTGAATGCGCATTTGGTATACTAGTTGCTAAGTGGAGATTTTTAAAAACCGAATTGCAAGTCGATCCCGAGATAGCAGGTATTTTAGTTCAAACTGCATGTCTGCTGCACAATATAGTAATTGACATTGAAGGAGTTCCAACACAGCCAGAACAAAATATATGCAACAATGAAATAACTGTTTCAAGGCGCTACAGCCATTATGGAGCAAGAGCCAGTGAAATACGAGACGTTTTCAAGAATTACTTTTGCAGCCCCTATGGCGAAGTACAATTCCAATATAATATGTATATGTAATATATGATAAATGTGTGAAATGACATTTTAGGGTACCGTCGTAGAAAAAATAAATTCAAGTATAGGAATGTATTTACTTACCATTACTTTCCATCTCTTTAGCGATGTTTCCCATTGTATGATGTAGTAGTTGTTGATGTAGTTTTCCCATTTCTGGCCAGAAATATCTCTATTATGATAGTTTTTTTGCTTCTTATCCCATAAAGAATTATTTTCAAAGACTAAACTGATTAACTTTTCCATATCCATTGTAAAAGGGACCAATTTATAAAGAAATAATAAACACAAATCGCAACGGTTCGGATCAAAAAATCAAAATTGTTTGAACGTTCACCTTATTCTGACGAATTCGTGCGTAATCTGACGAACTGGCCGCATGCAGTTTAACCACAATAATTGCCTTTATATATTTTGATATTTTCGTGCGAGTTCTGACGTGATCGTCAGAACAATAGTTCGTCAGAAGACGCATCCACTATAACCTTAGCCTACCAGAATCATTACGGACATTTTTTGTCTTCGTCACAATATCTTTAACTGTAGACAACAGAGTTTTCATTAATGAAGACGTTTCTGCTGCGGCTGCATTTACATTATGCCCCCTATTCAATAAAGGAATCTTCACAATTTTTGTCAATTTGTTTAACATCGAGCGATAAATGTTTTCTTTTAAAATTAGCACTAGCGCAGGCACAGTGATCATTATCTTGCCAAGAACGCCACATTTTTAGCACGTTTGGAATAACAAAAAATACGATCGAAATTATAGAACTGCACTGTTTAAGAAAAGAATGCGAACTAAACTAAAATATTTCGAAACTACTAAACCAGGTACAAAATTAATTTTATCTTTTTACCTGTTATTTTAATAGACCTTTTTTGCAACTTTGGCGGGTTTCGTTACGACAGGGGTTGTTAAAAGTTTATTGCAACCAATCGGTCAACGATATATCTTGAATTTTTGTTAACCATCTTGGTAACATTTTTTGTTACATAACATTTTGTTAACAAGCTTTTGTTGACCATACCTTTAATAAACGTTTATGTAACCTATAAATTGCGGAAAAACAATCACATTTGAAGAAAAAGAAAGTTTTGTTACACCAAGACGACGCACCGTCTTACAATGCAACAATTCATACATTGGGATTCGAATTGATTGACATACCAAGTGATTTGGTGTTTAGTGGTCAGTCTCTTAGAGTTTAATGTGTACAGTAATTTTTTATTAACTTAAAATCAATTTTAACTGATCCTCGAAAAATTCAATAGAAAAATCCTAAAGTCGATAGCAAACTTTTTTAATACGGCCCTGGAAACCTAGGATTAAATGAGCTTTAAAAATAATCTGGCACAGTTACATCTCCATCGCACTAAATGGAGAGATAAAATTTTCTGCTTACGTTGTAAAATAGTTCATAATATATTTTTTTTTCTATAGACAAGTATTCTGTGAGCTAGTACAGATAATTAATAACAAGAAGCAATGATATTGCTGTGGCTTGTATTATTTTTGTTATTGGCGGCTATTATTTTGAAATTCTATATAAAATTAACGACAGGTTGGTGTAGAAGTCATGTTTGCCTGATTGGTAAAACCATTATTGTCACTGGAGCAAATACAGGTAAATGAACACACTCATATACATTCTATCCAGAGCGCGTCAGCCAAAACCGTAAAACCGATAGTAGTTTTATTATAATATATATTAGATATCTAAATCGGTATCTACCTTCATAAAATCAATTATGTATGGTATATTTGTTATTGAACCCAGGTCCGTACTTGGGATATTTTAAGAATATAGGAAAGTTATACGAACGGGTGGGGTAAGTATGACGCTATCACGTTAACAATTTATAACTTTAAAAAGAAGCAGGGTGATTCTTTAAACGAAGAATTGCATTTTTAACAAAAATTTTTATTTATTACTTAATTTTATGAAAGATTTCAAAACAATCAGTGTGCAGATAAACTTTTCATTTATCACAAAGGTATAGTGGGTTTCAAGATATATCGTTGACCGATTGGCTGCAATAAACTCTTAACAACCCCTGTCATTACGAAATCCGGCAAAGTTGTAAGAAACGTAAACAGGGCCGGGCCTAATAAAATAACAGGTAAAAAGATAAAATTAATTTTAAGTCGCATTATTTTCTTAAACAGAACCACTTATTATTAATCTAGATCAAAGTGACAGTGACAGTGACAGCGAAGCCGAATTAAATGTATAATTAAATTTAAGTTATAATTTGTGTTGTATTAATAGATAAATTTATTTATTTATTTATTTTTATTGCATTCATAAATTCAAAATACACAAACCAATAAACATTGTTTTAGTAAGTTTTTAAAAGTTTAAGCGAAATAATTAAAAATAAATTCCCTGGCGCCTTTTAAGAAACAAGGAATATTTTTATTGAGATTTATTGGAGCAATTGACATTTCGCCGAAGGGCAACGAAATATGTTGAAACGGACTATAAATAGTATGATTTTTACACTGTTTGCATCTCCGTCTTGTCTTTTCAGGATGTGTATATTATCACATGTCCCTCTCCGTCAAGGATCAGTTATTCACAACAGGTTCTTTTGGAGGTCTTCCGATAGTAGATTTGTCTGCACTGGCATCATCGCTTTTCAAAAAACGTACTACTAAATAAGATTTAAATTCTAGCTGTGTTATGATGGAGTTATTTACTCTACGGTAGAGCTTCCAGCAGTTAGGTGTAATGCTGTTTAAGTTGTTTATAAATAAAGGCCACCACCATTTTTTGCCTCTCTGCACTTTTTTCGGTTGTATTTTTAAATTTTTCCTAAAGATAGCACAGAAAAATTACACTGGGGAACAATTTGAAAAATAATTTCTCTTGAGTTCGATATTTAAGCTGTTTTATACGTAAATTGGCATGCTAATTCCAAAACTTTATTTAGTTTTTTTCTATCACGTCAAGTTTTTTCTCTACCGTTGTTGCGCATCTGACTAAGCTTGGCGAATCACAGAAGTCACTACTGCTTTCCTACCGGCGAACCTTCTTCGGCCTAGGAGTGGGGGCGTAAGTGACGTTGCGTCATCCAAAACTAGTTCGGTCAGTTACGCATGAGATGCTAAAGTACGCGGGTTTGCGTCGCTCTGATATGGTCAAGTCAAAGTATACATACACAACTACAGATTTTCGTTATGTCTGCCTCTGGTAGTTCTCGTCGTAAGTGCTTAAACAGCCCTGATTCATTTTGTTATATATGTGGCAGTTTTACCATCCCCATTCAACGGACTAATATTAGTACATTTGTCAGGCAAGCCTATTTTGCTTATTTTAAAGTGAAAATATGTGACCAAGATAAATCATGGGCCCCTCATAAACTGTACAAGCAGTGTGTAGAGAGTTTACGAATGTGGACGAAGAGAACACGTAATAAACTTTCGTTTAGTATACCAATGATTTGGCGAGATCCCAAAGATCACTTAAGTGATTGCTACTTTTGCATAGTGAAAACATCAGGATTCAACAAGAAAAACAAACATAAAATTGAGTACCCTGGTTTACCGTCAGCTATACGCCCTGTGCCTCATTCAGCTGAAATTCCAATGCCAGTTTTTTAAGAATTACCTTCTTTAGAAATACAACAATGTGAATCAAGTGAAGATCGAAGTAATTTCACCGACAAAGAATTCAAAGTTTCCAATGATTCTGTTCGTAAAGGATTCAATCAACATGAATTAAATGATTTAGCACGTGATTTGGGACTATCCAAAAAAGCATCGGAATTATTAGCATCAAGACTGCACGAAAAAAATTTGCTTGACAAAGGAGCTAAAGTCACTTACTCGATCTTATCGATCCAGAGAAAGTGAATTTAGGCAGTACTTCAGAAATAATGACGGATTTGTATATTGCCAGAAAGTCGAAGGTTTAATGAAATAATTGGCCATTTCTAACTATAACGCAATTGAATGGCGATTGTTTATAGATAGCTCAAAGCGTAGCTTGAAGTGTGTTCTCCTACATAATAGAAATTTATACGGTTCAGTACCAATAGGTCATTCAGTTTCTTTGCGTGAAGAATATGGCGACATAAAGAAAGTCATTGACTTGTTGCAATATAACATGCACCAATGGATCAACTGTGTTGACCTTAAAATGGTCTGTTTCCTTCTTGGCCAGCAACGCGGGTATACCAAGTATCCCTGTTTTTTGTGCATGTGGGACAGCAGAGCTCGTGAGAAGCATTGGGTACAATCGAACTGGCCGCCAAGATCTGACCTAAGACCTGGTGATCCAAACATTTTAAATCAGCCACTTGTCGACAGAAAAAACATTGTATTTCCGCCTTTGCATATAAAACTAGGTCTCATCAAGCAATTTGTTAAGGCTTTGTCAATTGAAGGAGACTGCTTTAAGTATATCATTTCGGTATTCCCTAGACTGTCATATGAAAAGATAAAGGCTGGTGTGTTTGATGGTCACAGATTTAGCAACTCGTTAAAGATGAAAATTTCACTGAAACAATGACCGAACTTGAAAGGAATGCTTGGTTGGCTTTTAAAAATATTGTTATAGACTTTCTTGGAAATACACGAGCCCCGAATTACATCTAAATTGTTCAACAACTCTTGGAGAGCTTTAAAAAGCTTGGTTGCAACATGAGCATCAAACTGCATTTCTTACATAGTCATCTTGCTAACTTCCCAGAAAATCTTGGTGCTGTTAGTGATGAACAGGGCGAGCGATTCCACCAAGTTCTAAAGGTTATGGAAGCGCGGTATCAAGGTAGATGGGATGTCAGTATGATGGCTGACTACTGTTGGAGCATCAAGCGAGAATGTCCACAGACTGAACACTCCAGGAAAAGCTATAAGAAGAAATTTTTACCATAATATCTTTTATTTATTTTTTGTATAAACACAATTTAACTTTTAATAATATGTTAACCTCTGTATGAATAAAATATTCTAATCTGTTTCTTATTTCCTTTCGTATGTATACTTTTAAGGTAAAATGAGGGGTATGCTGTAGCTTAAGAACTTGACGTGATAGAGAAAAACTGTGAATATTTTTGAATTTAGAGATGAAAAATTAGTCAAAAACAAGTCACAGATCCAAGTCAACAAAATTGCTGTTCCCCAGTGTTATTACTAGCGTCAGTAATAATAGAATGGTCGTTCCATCTGACAAGGCTTAGCTGTATGTTGTCTTCAAGTGCAAAATCATAGGCAACCTTTCTTTTTTTCTGAGAGACTTTCATTTCTAAAGGGCACTTATTTGTCCTGTTGTTTCTTATGGTACCTGTTGCAAGATAATGTATTTTGTGTAATCTATCGAATAATGTTTAGTATGAGAAATAGTTCCAGTAGTTTAGTATGAGAAATAGTGTCCAGCATAGAGAGCAGATGAGCATAGACCCCACAACTTGAACCCAAATCGGATTGGTTTTCCATTTATAAACATTTTACAGGATTGCCTACGAAAATATGGTATGCCAATAGCAAGGTTGTGAGAAAATATTCCAAATTGCTTGTGGTGTTTGGCAAATTTATCAGTTTAGACTGGCGTTGTCTGACAAATGCAAGTTTCTTCTGATAATTCTAAATTTGTTTCTAGTCAAACATTTTCATACTATATCAACACCTTTGTCTTCGTCTTTACTCCACTAAAGATCAGTTTGTGGTAAAACGCAATTAGAATACTAAGAATATATATGTTGAAACTAAAGTCTAAACGATTATTATCTCTAGAATATTTAAAAGAAAAGTCTACTATCATAAATAGAATTTCTTCATAAAAAAATTAGGAAAATATTTCCAGTGGTGTTTTTCCTTCCAGAATCACTTCAATATTGTATTGTATACCGGTTCATTGTTTTTTTCCAGGTATTGGTTATGAAACCGCACTTGACCTGGCTAAAAGAGGCGCCAAAGTGATACTGGCCTGTAGGAACGAGAAAAGAGCGAAAGCTGCAGTGGAGAAGATCATTAGTGAAACTGACAACAATAACGTATCCTACGGGATCGTAGATCTTGATTCTTTAAAATCCGTGCGGAAATTTGCCGAGGAAATTAATGCAAACGAAAACAGGTTGGATATTTTGATCAACAACGCGGGTCTTCACGGTATTCCAGAAGGGGAAGGTCTCAATGAAGATGGATTGCATCCAGTTATGGCAGCTAACTATTTCGGACATTTCTTGTTAACTCATTTGCTTATAGGTTCGTTGATCTTTTTTTCGGATATACTACAGTGTAACAAAAGCTTTTGCGTTTTTGAGGTACTTAGTTGTTCACTGTTTAAAATAATTATACCTGGAGATTACTATTTGAAATATAAGTGGTTGTATTCGATGACGTTAACCCATCTTTGAGCCAGTAACTCTATTCCTTTTTAGTAGCACGATGAGTCTTTAGAGGCAAAAACCTGGACTCACTCATTCAGTCTTGACTTTACTTTTCTTCAGTGCTGATTTTTTTTCTTCACAAAAGGTGAACCATGGACCGAAATACATCGCAATTTGGAGCGAGATCGGGACTGTATGTTGGATGAGGAAGAAGTTCAAAGCCTAATTCGTTGTGTTTTTGGATGATGAGATGTTCTTTGAGAGGGTTTTTGGTTAATAATGTGGCTTTTGCTACGAGATGGTGGCGTTACTAATACATTTGTTGCTATAGGGTAATGCCGTCTATAGCATTTTGGAGGGTAAATAAATTTATATCAAATTATTATTATTATTCACGTGTGGGCCCTGGTGGACCACGCGAAGTACAATTAAAGGCGTTTGTTGTTATTAGCCTTCCTTTGAGCCCATACTAATTTCATTCTTTCGCTATGAGCTTTTTTCCTTTCGTCAGACCAAGTTGTTCCAGTCTTCCCACATTTCTCTCTCTGGCCAACCTTCCAAACGTTAACCTTGTGTCTGAAACAGCCTCTATCTCTAATTCTATCCTGAATTTTACTTTGTGTAATATTTGCTGATCTTAGGTCCTCTTTAATTACCGCAATCCATTTAATTATTTCTACTTTAGCTCTACTCCTATTTTCAAAAAATTCGACTATTTGTCTAGTTAGCCTACTCGGATTCATCTGTTTGATGTGTCCGTAAAACTTAAGTCTTCTTTTTCTCATATCGCTATGTATATCTGTGTATTGTTTGATTTCTTGGTTTTCTCGAAGTCGGTATGTTGTGCTATTTTTTTGTTTGGGGCCTAGGATTTTTCTTTCCTTCTTTTCAATGTCCTCGATGTCCCTCTTTCTATTCAAAATGAGTGTTTCTGCAGCATATAGACATTCTGGCTTAATAACCGTGTTGTAATGTCTCAGTTTTGTGTTTTTAGATAGGCATTTTTTTTTTTGTAAATATTTTGTGTAAGTCTCAATGCCGTTTCCATTTTTTGACATCTACCCTTATTAGCCGCTTTTTCCAACCCATTTTCCATGATTATTTCACCCAAATATTTGAATTGAGAGACTTGTCTGATGTTACCATATTTTGTTTTTAGAAATGGTCTTCTTAGTCTGTTGCAGGTCATGTATTGTGTCTTTTCAAAGGAAATTTGGAGTCCTACGTTTTCTGCTGTTTCTTTTAAGATTTCAATCTGTTTCTGTGCCGTTAATACATCTTGAGCTAAAATTGCTAGATGGTCAGCAAATGCCAGACAATCAATTTTGATGTTGGTTCTCCCCAGTTTAATGGGCTGGTCAATATTCAGTGCCGACTTTTTTTCACGCCACTCCTGTATTACTTTTTCTAGAACACAGTTAAATAAGAGTGGCGAGAGTCCATCCCCTTGTCTTACACCAGTTTTTATTTTGAAAGGCTCTGATATGTCACCCATGAATTTAACTTTTGACCTCGTGTTAGTTAACGTTGCTTTAATAATTGCCAGCGTTTTCAGATCTAGTCCTTGTTCTTTCAAGATTCGGAATAAAGATTCGCGGTCAATAGAATCATATGATTTTTTGAAATCCACAAATGTACAGACGAGATTTTTATTGTACAGTTTTTGATGTCTTAGAATCAACTTTAGATTCAGGATCTGTTCAGGGCAGGATCTGCCCGGTCGAAAACCTGCTTGATATTCACCAATGTTCGGTTTTAACTGTCCCTGTGCTCTGTCTAGTAGACATTGAGATAGAATCTTGTAACAAAGTGGGAGAAGAGATATTCCTCTATAGTTGTTTACATCCGTTCTATCTCATTTCTTATATAGAGGATGGATTACAGCATCTTTCCAGTCTTCCGGAATCCGTTCAGTTCGCCAAACTTCCTGTAGAATTTTGGTTATTTCCTTGATTGTGCCTGGACCAGCGGATTTCAAAAGTTCAGCAGTGATTCCATCTTCACCAGAAGCTTTGTTATTTTTAAACCGCTTGATTTGCCTAATTATTTTCTCTTCATTCGGTGATAATGAATCTGGATTTGTTTGTTTAGGGTTTAATATTGCTAGTTTGTTTAAGGGCTCAGGACAGTTTAGTATTTGTTCAAAATATTTCGCAAGTTCTTTGCAATTGTCTCGGTTATTTAGAGCTAATTGTCCGTTTTCCTTTTGAAAGCATAGGCTCTGCGGTTGATAGCCTGTTAATTTAGTTTTAAATGTTTTGTAAAAGTTTCGGGTGTTATTTTTTTGGAAATCTTTTTCTATTTCATTAAGTTGATTCGCAAACTTCATCCCACCACGGATGTTTTCTACGTTTTTGTAAAGGGACCAACTTTAAGGCTGTTTTAATAATTTTTTGTTTTAATTCTTGCCAGTTCTGTGCAGGTTGTTTATCAAGCTCTTCTGTTAGGGCTGGTTTTATTTTCGTTGGGTCAAACTTTGGTATTAAAAAACTTTTATATATCAAATTATATATAATTTAAAAAATATGTCAAATTACGTACCAGAAAAAAAGACGTTCTGCCGAGAAGTTTAATAACCTTCTTTGATTTGAAGAAAAGGGCTGCTGAAAGTAATCGATTTTTGGTTGGAGCTTCTGATGAACATGCTCTAACCCAAAAAACTTGTGAACGATGGTTTAAACGCTTGAAAAGTGGTGATTTTAATATAAAATATAAGGAGCGCCCAGAACAACAGAAAAAAAAAGTTTGAAGATAGATTTGCAAGCATTATTGGACAAAGATCCAACTCACACGTAGAAACAGTTGGCAAAAGGATTTGATGTTGCTCAATCTACAATTTCCGAAGGTCTACCTGCATTGAGGAAGATCCAGAAGGAAGGAAAATGAGTTCCATATGAATTGAAGGCCAGAGACATTGAAAGGGGAAAAACACTTGCGAAATTTTGCTTACCAAACAGTTTTTGCATCAAGTATTTTGATAACTAAAAGCGCCAAAAAAATGGGTAGACCCAGGCCAGCCTTCATCATCACAACCAGTGCTTAATATCTACGTATTCACCAGACTTAGCCCCGGACGATCATTTATTTCGATCGGTGCCACACGGACTTACAAAAAAGTAAAAACTTAACTTGATGAATAGTTGGCCTCAAGAAACCAAAAGTTCTTTTGGTACAGAATCGATTCTTTGACAGAAAGATGGGAGAAGGTAATAGCTAACGATGGCCAATATTTTAATTATTAAGGATGTGTTTTGTTACGGAAATAAACGTTTAAATTTGGTGAAAATTGACATTATTAACCGAAACACCTAGTAATTGTGTGATCTTGCCGCGGGAGGATTATTTTCCGGTTTACCAAAGCTGGATATAGTGGAGTTCAAAAATTTGTTACTTGGTATTGGAGGAGCTGATGGTCCTTGCATTATCCACTACTCTACTTTATTAGGATCGTTGAAATAAACTGTGGTTTTTGTGGAGTTTTACTCAGGTGTGCGCGACGCGTAGCTTGCTGCGGCCACAGTTCATAAGGGCTGCTTCTTCAGCCTTTTGGCCTCGGAAGGTCTCCTAGTGTTTGTTCTAGGATCTGCAAGCATATCTGCTGTTCAAAAGTGGACATCGAGAGACCGGTGCGAGCATGATCTTTCCTTATCTTCCTGTCTTCCTCCTGGAAATTTTTTTAACCATAGCTAAGCTGTGCAAATTGATACGGTACCGTTGCTTTCTACTTCGCAAATATCACAAACGAAGTCAGTCGTTTTAAAGCTTTTCTCAGATTACCTTAATTCCAAGACTTATTTCGTAGATTTTAAAGTTTCTGTTAAAAAACGTCCACTGAATATTTCGCAATGGAATCATTGAAGAAGTGTTTATTTGACGAAGCAAAAAAGATTGAGAAATTGAAATCGAAAAAACCTTTGAGGCGTGATGTTTAACCCTTTATTTATTAGGAAAGGAAAAAAGGCAAATTCTTTTGTTACAGTCTAGTATAGGGCGATTTTTTTAGTGCGTCTCAACTTTAATTCAAATTAAAGAACAACCAAAGTATTTGTTTTTCTTTTTTTGGGTTTTTCACCACGATCTAAAACTCACAAAATATCTGTTCTTATATAAATAAAGAATCACAGGGTAAAAAACAACAAACCAAATGGAGACAAATTTCTCAGTGATTCCTTTCTGTAATAAATTTACCTAACGAATAAAATTTGAAAAATATAAAAATGTTTTGAAATAAATACAAATAGTCCGGTCAATGTAGACATTCAAAGGTACATAAATTCACATCAAGTTGGAAGTGGGTGAAATTGTTCAGAACATAATTAAAAATTACATTTCAAAATTCCCCATCGTTCCGGTACGTGGGCTCGAGGTCCGGGGGACTCGAGGGGGACTCGAGGTCAAAGGTAAAAAAAATGGGTTTTTTTCGCGATTCTTATCAAAACGTTAAGTTTTATTATCATAAAATTATCTATAAAAAAGGTATCAATATTTTTTTTCCTAAGAGTCACCATTCCTGAGATATAATGATTCAAAGTTGTAAGCGTCATAATATGCACACGTTTCCACGCCACCTCTGAGGTAGTATACTTAGCGCGTTTTTTAACGTGGTTTCCCCAGTAGGCCTATTCCACAGGTCTGTTGTGATTCTGTTTAATTGGAAACTATTGCATAAAAACCTGATATTAGCAAGGGTTGGAATTGATAAAAGCGATGGAAATTAAAAAACAGTAGAAAAATTTATTCTTATTCTTGTTGTTCTTCTTCTTCTTCTTCCTGGGTCAGTAGCGATGTATTGCATGTCTCCATGTCATCCATTTTCTTTTTTTCGTACCAGGCTTGATTCAAAGTATCATAATGATTGTCACCTAAACATATAAATGTTGATACTCCTGATTTTTCAGTGATAATAAGTTTATCAACATACTTTAGTTTTAGTCGCAGCTTAATCGTCCTGTGATCTAAAGTTGTAATGTTGCAAACATTTCTTAGTTGGTTTAAAGTGAACTGAACTGTCATCGCTATTTTCTATGTAAGTAAATATTTCCTCCATTGCCAGATTCCTAGTTTCGTCTTTAGGACGACCGACTTTACCCCAGTGGAAGGTTTCATGAAAGAAATATAGCAATCACGATTATACTTAGCTTCAGCAACAACTAAATCATATTCAAATTCGATTCGTGCAATAACAGCTTCTGCTATAGCATCGGAACGAGTCCGAGCTACTTCCAGAATTGAATCTTTGAATTGAAATATATTTACTTGACTAATTTGACGGCGAAAATCCCAAGATTTTCTTCTTTCATACTCTTCGTTCAATTCCTTGCCGCAAAATAAGCAGAGTTTTTTAAAACAAGAAACTGATTCACTTATACGTGATCTAGTACGAGGAGGACTTACTGTAGATGTACTGGCTTCTTGTTCTTCACGTTGTCTTTTATTAGCTGCAGTAATAGAAGACTTTCGAGTATAATTTTTACGACAATTTTCGTGTATTGTCACAGATTTCTGATTTTTAAGATATTCTGAAAATTCATCAGCTCGTTCGATACTAGCACTGATTAATGTCTTCATACCAAGTTCAACAGTAACATTTTCACTTTCAGCACAAATAAAACAATATTTTGACATTTTTATCATAAAACTCAAAAAAGCCCGAAACAGGTTAGAATAAACACGTGTTTTCACTAAGGAGTGGCGCTCAAGACTAACGGTATTTCATTTATTAGATATTCTGATATAAAGCAGGTATACGACCCTAGCCATGTACACAATTGAACAGAGATGTTGTCTCAAGGTTACACTGGTGTATAAATTAAGGGACTGGGTTTCATTTTATCTGATATTCTCATTGTTACATTTATGTATATTTTATATTTTAAATGTAAGTTACAATCACCGATAGAAAAATATTTTTACTTATATTACAGCTACATAGATGTAAATACGTGACGTACTTATGCATATTATGACGCTTACAACTTTTTAAATCGTTATATCAATAGGAACGGTGATTCTTATGAACAAAATTATTGATACCTTTTTTATAGACACAACAGAATAACAAATATGTGGTTTATAAAATTTCCTGCGAATGTAGTAAATTCTATATAGATGAGGCATCTAGACCGTTACATGTTAGAATAAACGAACATAAAAACCTTCTTAGAAAGGGCGATTATAATAAATCTAAGCATGGGAATTTATAAAATCAATTAGAATAATTCCAAAGCGGTATTAAAAGAATCGGTGACAAAATACAGAATTTAAAACAAACCGCTATAATTAATTTAAATAAAAATAACGGTATTGCTATGCCTTCGGTAGATTTAAATTCAATATGGTTCTCGATTCTAAAGACTACAGTTGAAAACATTTAGTATTTCAATACACAATCAGTACAGTAAACTTCACCTATATATTTCTTTCGGTAGTATATCACTGTCATTAAAAACTATTATTGTCAATAAAATATCGTTGACATACACAAAAAATATATTTACTTCCTATCTTTGCATTATATATAGAAATTAATATAATTTATTTTATAGATTCGCTTTGAAAGCGGGGGGAGAAGACCTCCCGAAACGTTAACGTTAAAATTTGTCGCAGAAATTTGTCTCCGTTTGGTTTTTTGTTTTTTTACCCAGTAATTCTTTATTTACATAAGAACAGATATGTTTGATAGGTTTTAGATCGTGGCGAAAAAAACCAAAAAAAGAAAAAAATTAAATGAACACGCCCCAATCATTCAAACGTGACCAAAGTACAGTTGTTGGTGCCTCAAAAGACGGACATTTTTGTTTATGATTTCAATCCACGATACATTTATTTGTATATATTTATAACATGAGATTATAAAACGTCCAGTTACAAATTGATATTTAACGTAAAGTTTCGAGTGTGTGTCATGTAAAGTTTTATCTCATAGATCGAACGGAAAATTTTGTAGGTTAAAATTGTACGTATAATTTTAAGTTATCACGAAATTTTAGGGAAGTATCCAATGAATGAATTTGTTTTGTTATTGTCAAAACAATGAATGAAATTATTTTGATATTAGTCGAAATCATTATTTTATCTACTCTATAAACATTGTTGAGATCCATTTTTATATGATGAAAATGTTACTAAGCCGTGGGAATGTACGGGAAATACGAATATACGTGGGATTATATATCTTTAAGTGGCATTATACGTTTATTACAAAACATATCACTCAGGGTATTTCAAACTTCCATTTTAATTCCTTCGGGTAAATCTGGTATTTTGGTCTTTGCACGAGGTCTTCTTGTTCCAGGAAATGAAAGAACTGGATTACGTTCTATACTTTTCTTAATAATAGACAGTTTTCCTTGATATTTTTAATGCTGCTGCTACTCTCTAAAAAAATATTACGATATGATAATGCAAAATAAGTAAAACCTAATCAAACTAAGTATTATTTACCTCTTGAATGGTTAAAAGAGACTTTAAAGGTCCTCCATTTCTTTTTTCTATTTCGAAATAGTCAAACATCGAGCACAAATCACACAAACAGTTTAAATCAATTATAGATACCTTAAAAGCCCGTTCCTTTATTATTTTGAAACGGTTGTTTATCTTTAAGTACGTTTTTAAAGTTAACCAATATAAATTCTATTATTATTAAACATTTGTAATAAAATGTCTTTGGTTAGGTTAGAATCATTAAAGAAAATAAAACTTTATGAATCTTTATAAATACTTATAACAAAATAATCAATAACAGTCCTTACTATAAAAACTTATTTTACAAAAAAACTGGACTTTACCGTTCAAAATTTCACTAAAACACAATAACAAAACAACTCTTACTTTCTATTTCTACCCGCGGTAACAAAATGTAAACAAATTGTCCCAGTTTATTCAACACACACGCAAAATTTTATTAGTGTGGACCCAGCCTTAAACGATTGA
Organism: Cosmopolites sordidus; assembly: GCA_031761425.1. NCBI lineage: Eukaryota > Metazoa > Arthropoda > Insecta > Coleoptera > Curculionidae > Cosmopolites > Cosmopolites sordidus. Next base: position 333,213 of record JARFXV010000840.1, on the reverse strand, counting down.
AAAATTCAAGAAGTGATTTATAAGTTTTGCGCACAGAACACTAGTTTTGATAATAAATTTTGAAAATTTACAAACCCTTGCTCTAATGTTAAACGTTCCCTGACGATTTGTCAGACGGTACTGAATAATTTTGACAATTGTGAGAGCAAACTCTTAGCTCATTTGACAGCGACCCCTTTCGAAAGTTCGGACGCACTAAAAAAATCATTCTAGAATAATTTAACAGGAGAAAAACAAGTTGTATTTTGTAGATTTGTTGAAGAAATCGACACCAAGCAGAATAGTGAACGTTTCTTCTTTAGCAGCTGGTCATACCACATTTTCTAACATAGAGGAGCTGAATACTTCTGGTTCGCCGTATGTAACTTACTCTAGATCCAAACTTTGCAATTTGTTATTCACAGTAGAACTTAATAATAAATTAAAAAACACAGGTGTCACTACGTATTCCTTACATCCAGGTGTTATCTATACCGAAATTACCCGAAATCTTCCAGGAGTACAAAGACAAATTCTTGATTTTTTCCTCCGTTGGTTCTATAAGGTAAGCAGAATGAATAGTATTTAGTTTCTGTTACAATATGTGTAAGAAAGAAACCAAACTAACTCTCCTAACTAAGAAAGAAAACAAACAAATTCCTCTTTTTTTTATTTTACAAAATTTACACTTCTGTACAAGGAAAAGAACTAATAATAATAATAATAGGGTACTAATAATAATATTACTAATAATATCTCTATATAAAATCCTAACATCTATATTAAGCATCAAGAAAATCCTCGCATGGGAGCAAAACCGATGTAAACAACGTTCAGTTCAAGAGGATGCAAGGAAACTTTAGTAATCGACAACATCGTTACTCGGCAGGCAAAGCTTAAACAAAGAAATATATCTACCGTGTGGATTGGCCCAACTCTGTGTCGACTGCTCGAGTATCTTATGAGCATATGGTGCACATCCATATCAGTCAAGGGAATATCTGATTCTTACTTAATAAAAGAAATTCAAATACGCAGGGGAATTTTTCAAGGGGATGGCCTTAGCTCCTTGTGGTTCTGTATGGCGTTAAATCCATTGCGCTCAATGTTAGCAAACACCAAATATGGTTATACACTGAATAAAGATACAACCATAGCACATCTATTCTATATGGATGACTTAAAGGTGTATGCCAAAGGGAAAGAACAACTTAAGTAGAGACTAACTAGTAACGGTAGAGAAAGGAAAAATAATTTCCACCACAAATTTGACTTTGTTTAATGGCACAGAACTGCAAACATTAGAATCAGAAGGCCACTATAAATATCTAGACATCAAACAAAATGACAATAAAGAAAAAGCTGAAATAGAATTATTAAAAAGAGTTAACGCGATTCTCAATACACACCTCTCAGGAAAAAACAAAATTATAGCTATCAACACTTGGACTATCCCATCTATCACATACACATTTGGAACATTAAAATGGTCAAAGACAGACTTGCAGAGATTAGACAGAAAAAATCGATTTACAAGAGCCAGTATGCATCATCCCAATGCTGCAATTGAGCGGCTTTATCTACGAAGAGAGGAAGGCGGTAGAGGGCTGGGTTGTTTGGAAGTGATACACGAAAGGGAATGTCAAAGCCTAAAGAACAACTTTTATAGAAAACACTCACCCATACACCAATCAGCTGTAGTATTGGATAAAAAGAACACTTCTCTCCGGCTGGCCGAACCACCGCAACCGGAATCAAAAAATGCATTTGAAATAATGAAAACCAAGTGGCGCAATAAAGCCTCGCATGGACGGTACTATGCTACTCTAAACAATCAAGAACAAGTTAACTCCAAGACTACAAGTACCTATCTAACCTCAGGATATCTCTTTGGAGAAACAGAAGGATTTATAATGGCAATACAGGATCGGGTTGTACCCACGAGAAATTATGTTAGAGTCATCATGAAACAAAACATACCAACCTCCAAATGCAGGTACTGTGATAAAGATGAGTAATCGATACAACACTTAATATCGGGTTGCACTTATCTGGCTCCCACCAGCTACCTATCAAGACATGATTCCATGGGTAAAGTTATTCACCAACTACTATGTCTGAAACATGGATTACTAACAACATTCACACCATATCATCAATACGCTCCCAAACCTGTTCTAGAAAATCAACACATTCAATTATATTGGGACTTGCAGATTCGAACTGACAGAACGGTGCAAGCAAATAGACCAGATTTAGTGCTCTACCAGAAAGAAGCTAATCAAGCCACAATAGTTGACTTCTCTATACCTTTAGATGAAAATATACACCGAGCATACAGGGAAAAAATTGACAAATATAGAGATCTGGCTTTTGAAATCAAGGATATATGGCACCTAGATAGAGTTAATATCCTTTCATTTGTGGTGAGCGGTAATGGTCTAGTCCACAAATCCCTAATACAGAACCTCGAACAACTAGGTATCACAAAAAGGGCAGTAGTATGGATGCAAAAAGCAGTAATATTGGGAACAGTCGGAATAGTCAGACGCGTCCTTGACCGTCAGTAGACACCCAAGTATTCTTGGTTACACCCGGGTACGTGGAGTTCTTACCACAACTGTGTCAAAAAAAACTAATAATAGGTAATAATAACTCAATATAATATGACAATCTCCATAAAAAAACTAAAACAATATTAATAGAGAAAGAGATAAATAATTCGATTCGCAAAATCAGTTTAAACAACATTTATTTCACAAAAACGAAATTTAACAATCACGAAAGAGCTTTTAACTAAACTAATATGACTGGGTATACCACGAAAATCAACTAGAAAGTGAGCCTGAAGGGCTAGTAACATGATTTTATATAAAATTAAAGTTAATTAAAACAGTTCTTGGTGATTAGCCTAATGGAAAACTATATTCCGCTTCTCACAGGGTTCGAAGAATTCTAAACAAAATAAAGGTGATAATAAATTACTGATAATTAAATAAACTGATAATAATTAAACCAATTAGATGTTAGTGTTTCTCGCTATAACCCCTTAGTGAGCCTTGACCTCAGGAGGCATCATAACTGATCCCGGAGAATATGGTGAGGTGTAAGGCAAGGGACCATTATAGATGGAAAATACCTTAACCATCTCAAATTTGTGGATGAGGTCGTTCTTACTAGTAACAATATCCGAGAGCTTCAAGAAATGACCAACGATCTAAATTACTACTCGAGACCGTTGGGAATGGAGATAAACAATAAGAAAATGAAATTAGTGTCCAACACACATCTATCAAACTAGAGATAAACTCGACATATGGGGCCGAGACTTGGTATCTAACAAAAAAATTATGCCAAAAATTAAGAGGCTCCAAGAAAGTATAATGATTGTATTAAACTGAAAGATCGCAGGGAAAACTCGTGGATAAGATGACGAACTAAAATGCGAGACGTTGTAGAGCACACTGAACAGCTAAAATTGTACTACTAGTAGATAGATGGACCAGTCACATCTTAGAATGGAGGCTCAGGACAGGACAATCATTTGCCGCCACACCCAACACTAGATGGGCGAACGACATAAAACGAATAGTTATTACCTGCTGGCTGAGAGAAGGAAAAAGCAGAGAGCGTGGTGTGAAGAAGGAAAAACCTTCATCCAGCAGTTAATCGACATAGGTAGATCATGATTGTGTTCTCGATCAAGATATTATCGCTGACGTACACCGAACGCGTTATCCAAGATAGTCCATTCAGAATGATTCCCATCAGCCTTTGAGAAATCACACAAAATTACAAACCCAAATGGAACTGCCATCAATCAAAACTACTACTTCTTAGCTCCAAGCTCCAGAAAACTTTTGATCTGATAAAGGTATCTAAGGTGTCCATGCAGAAACTTGTAGAACTTATAATATGTACAGAACTGGATCTTCGTTCATACCTTAAAGATATTGGTCAGGGTCTTCTAGTTTAGCGAATGGTCATTACCCTGCATGTTGTCGTCACAGGATGCTGATACTGCTGTATAAAATATATCATGACAGTTCAGTGAGGGCTGTCTTAATTTGGTCGTCTGATTTGCTTCCGAAGGTTTCGATAACGTATTTACCACTTCCTTTAGCTCCTCTGGCATGTTAAATTGTAAAATTTAGTATAAAGATGCTTGATCGGTCCTAATCAAAATCTTTTTGGGATAGAGGAACCTACAGTACACCAATTGATCCTATTTTCCGACCTGACATCATTTTAATATCATTTTCTTGTTGCAAGGATGCCCTTGAAGGTGCCCAAACGACTCTACATTGCGCTCTGGCCAAAGACATGGAAAAATATTCTGGATTATACTTCGCGGACTGTCGGGTGGCCCACTTCTCCAGAATAGGAGATACAGAACTAATCAAAGCACTGTGGAGGAAGAGTGAAGAACTAGTAAAACTGGAAAAGAAACTTGTTTAATATTATTACATTTTTGTAGGATTTCCCTGGTTTATAAATAAAGATTTTTTAGTTACCCTGGACTTTTTATTAAATTCTGAGTGTCTTGCTGGATAATGAAAAGAAGGAATAGAAAGGAGGGTTACAGTGTAACGATACGACAAAAAAATGAATGGATTATTTTTTTTAGATCTCCCTGATATTAACTGGGATGGATCTCTCTCTCAATTAAATCATAAGTCATATCAATATGCTGATGACACTACCCAAACAATGTTTGGATATTCACTTAAATAGAAATCATTTAATATTGTTCAAAACATTAATCAAGAACCATTGTTTCAAATATTATATTAAATGAACACTAACAAAGTTAATTTAATGGTACTTGAATATTTGATAATAATCAGAACATCATTCTGTGAGAAAGAGAAACAGAAGTAATTTGAAATACTTAACAAAAATGCCAAAATCAATAGAAGACAAAGTGGTCAGTGAAAAATTCACTTATCTAGCAATCTTGTAATATCAATGAAAACATTAAATATAAATAATAGAGCTTTAAATATATCTCAAAACTAATATAAATCGATAGAAACTAAAGTGTTCAGTGACAAACTCACAGATAATAAAAGTTAATAGGTAACAAAGTGTTCAGTGATACACTGACCCTTGGAATTATTCGGGAACGATACTACACTTTACTTGTTCACAGTATAAATGAAAACGTTGGTTTCAAATACTGAAAATGAAACCATCTCTAAAGATGCCTCACCATTGTCAAACATCTGGCGGTTAACTACCCTTAAGTGTTATCGAAGCTTTTAGATAGAATAAGCGAACTTATATTGAGTATAAACACAATACAACCTAGTGTGAATTTTAGCGAAAAATGAAATCTAGTCGGCATCTGGTCCAATGTGATGAAAACCATCTTTACCAAAGAAAAAGGCGATAAAACTATCGTTTTGCCTGAGATGGGACAAGAGACCGGAAGATGTAAATTAAGCAAACATATTTCTTACATTTGTATGCTAAAAGATCTTCTAAACAAACGACAGACCTATCGTTTTATTTCAGATAAAACCGATGTCTTAATAATCTATATTAAACAAAAATTTTGCAGCTAAAACATATGATTGTCTGATTAATTGAATTTCCACATCAAAGGCCACGTGAATAAACAAAATTGCAATTATTGGACTCCCGACAATCCTCTGTCATGTACTTATCATGTACTTATCTTACTGTAAAATAATCTGGCCTAGTCACACCTCCACTCCATTGATTAGAGAGATACATTTAATTACTTCTTACGTCGCAAAATATTTCATAGTATTTTTTTCTATTAATTGGTGTTTTATGAGCCAATAAAGATGATTAATGACCAGAAAATAATGATGATCTTGCTGTGGCTTATTATTTTTTTGTTACTGGTGATTATTATTCTGAAATATTATATAAAATTAACGATAGGCTGGTGTAGAAGTAACGTATGCCTAATTGATAAAACCGTTATAGTAACTGGAGCAAATACAGGTAAGTAGCTAAACATATTCACGTATAGATTATATTCAGATTGCATCACCCAAAAAGCATCAAATTTGTAGTTTTTTTATATTAAAACTAAAACAGCAGCATTTAAACAAACAAAATTATTATCTATATCTTCATTATATCAGTGTATATTTGTTATTGAAGCCAGGATCGTAGTTGGAATATTTTAATAGCTTTCACACGGCATTTTCAAATTTTTTCGGTGGACCTGGGCGTTCTTTGTCTTTCAAGTTAAAATCACCACTTTTGAATTGTCTAAACCAACGCCCACAAGCGTCCTGCATTGGGTACGCACACAAAGAAAGCAGGTTAGCCAGCGCCGAATACCGGTGCCAGTTGTCCCGCTCATACGTACATTACAATTATTACATCATTTCATTAGAGAAAGCTGGTTATCTGCGAGTAGTGATGGGAAATGCGGATCTTTTTGGGGAGTCGAATCACCGGTTCCCAATCAATTCAAAGATCCGGATCCCCGAGTCGGTTCTCGGATCCCACTGAATGTTTTCTCGCATAATTGGTTGCATAACTAGTTGCATAACTGGTTGCATGACTTAGTTGCATAGGCATAAACAAATACTTGACGATCCGCAGTAGTATATATTTTTGGTATGAATTATTATAAGGCATCGGTATACCATTGACGTGAAAAAACAATAATTCACTTTTTATAGTAGTTATAGAATTTCTTTTTCATAGTTGTAATTTCCTATGTAGGCATAAATATGAATGCGTTTATGTAAACAGATATGCGTATGCATTACGAAAAATGTATTTGTATTAAAAGATGTTTGTAATAAAAGATGTATCAATTTTAGAAATATTTAATGATGTGACTGTGACAAATTTCAAGTACGGCGACTTCGAACGGTCTATTTTGCATTACGGGTCCACGGTTCCTTTCCCCACGGATCTTTTGGGCCGATTCTCACGGTTCACGAATCAACGGATCTAAAAAAGAAGATCCAACAGAACCGAGAACCATCTGGGATGCGAGATCCGGGTATCGTAATTTTAACAACCGGGGGTAAACCTGAGGGGTAATTTGTTGTCGGATTTTATACTCTTGCCTTAGAAACAATCACAGACATTCAGAAGTGGAAATGTGTGAGTGTGTGTTTGTGGGTGTGTGTGTGTGGGTGTGTGTGTATATATGTGAGTGTATATAAGTGTGTGTGTAGGGTAGGAAGTAAGACGAACAGAAGGATTAAAGAAAAACACCCAACCGAGCGCTGGAATCGAACCAGCTACCTTTGGATTGCCAGGCAGGCGACTAACCCACCAGACCACCGGGGCCTGCTTAAGTGAGAGCAGCTGAACTGTTTTCTCATTTTGAGATTGTAATATCGACCAGCCGAGGCTGAGATGGTGAATTCAGAACGAATCAAATAAGAATCAAATAAATCAAATAAAATAAAATATAAATAAATTAAAAAAATATTAAAAATCAGTGTCAATAGTTTATTTACACAATTCATAGAAAGGAAGATAAAAAGAACCTGAGAGGGAGAGAGGAATGAAGAAGAAAAATCTTCTCTCTATTTTTTCCATTCCTGCAATCCACCAATATTTTAAATCTTGTCGAAAATTATTTGTCTAAAAAAGAATTAAAGCTAATTAAAGTTAAAAAAAATTAATAAAATTAAAGAATTAAAGTTAAAAGAGTTAAGAAACCATCCCCCCTGTTTACCTAATTTGGAATACAGGGGAAAAAATAGTACCAAGTATTTCAGAATATTTTTCAACTACCTTCAACGTTTAGTTCAAGTTTACTTTGAATAGTTTTAGTTTAAGTTTACTTTGGATTAAAACTACAAGTAAACAACCTCTTCCATTTAAATTAGTTGCTTTTTTATACAGGTATTGGTTATGAAACCGCACTTGACCTGGCTAAAAGAGGCGCCAAAGTGATACTGGCCTGTAGGAACGAGAAAAGAGCGAAAGCTGCAGTGGAGAAGATCATTAGTGAAACTGACAACAATAACGTGTCCTACAGGATCTTGGATCTTGGTTCTTTGAAATCCGTGCGAAAATTTGCCAAGGAAATTAACGCAAACGAAAAGAGGTTGGATATTTTGATCAATAACGCAGGCCTTCTCGTTGTTCCAGAAGTGGAAGGTCTCACAGAAGATGGATTGCAGCCAGTAATGCAGGCTAACTATTTCGGACATTTCTTACTAACTCATTTACTTATAGGTTTGATTTTGTTTTAACATGGAATAATTTATCTGGAGTCACATAAGTTGTTTTTTGCAGATTTATTGAAGAAATCTTCCCCAAGCAGGATAGTGAACGTTTCTTCTATGGCAGCTGGTCATATCAAATTTTCTAACATAGAAGAAATCAATAGCAGTGACGACGCAAATCGTTCAATTTACGCGAGATCCAAACTATGTAATTTATTATTCACGGTGGAACTTAATGAAAGATTAAAAAACACAGGCGTCACTACGTATTCTTTACATCCAGGAGTGATCCTTACAGAATTTTTCAAAAACGTTTCAAAAATTATAAGACCAGTTCTAGAATTTGTCCTTCGTTTGTTCTGTAAAGTAAGTAGAATCAGTATTTTGTTTTGAGTCTCTGTAGATTGTCTTCTGAGTCAGCATCATCGGCATAACAGACACTATTGAAATAAGTAGATTTTCATATATTTTTCACAATAATCCTCTTAGATATAAATGGATTAAGTGAATGGCCTTGCCTTAATTTATGCATCAATTTTATATTCGTTTTGCAATGGCTATTGATCTCGTACATTAGCTTTATTAATCTCTAGTTTAGTTCCTTTTTTCGCGTTATTCTAATTAGACCTTGGGCATGTCGACACAACACACATCTCCATTAGTTGGAAAGACTATGACCATTGGTTTTTAGTAAAGTAAAGTGTTTGGGTTAGAGGCGCATCAGAAACTAAGCTATTTAGCGACTGGACCTACAGCTTAACGTGGGTTCCGAACCACGGTCATCAGCTTCCGACAAACCCAGGCCAGCACCCCCCTCGGGCTATGGTTATGGCCCCCTCGGCCCTTGGTTATGTACCTACCCATAAGTCTATCAGGAAACCTACCGACTGGCGAGTGACCAACGTAGAACACTTCTCAGAAGGCATCCGGCCTTACCCAGCCTTTAACTGGCGTGACTGAGGGGTAATTCGTAGTCGGATTTTACACTCTTGCCTAGAAACAATCACAAACATTTAGGAAAGATAAACGGACAGAAGAAAGAAAAATAACCATCCGAGCGCTGGAATCGAACCAGCTATCGCTCCAGCGCGGATTTGGCAAAGCAGGCGCTCTTACCGCGGCACAAACGCGGCGGAAATTTTTTCTCTTAAAAAAATTTGTTGGATAAAATTTGACGCGATTTAGCCATGATATTAGAAAAAAAATATGCGATGCACTTTCTTAATGCTGTTTTCCGAGATCTATCCAACAAAAGAATGTTTATGAGAATCGGTTTAGAAATAAAAATTTTAAAGGGGTGGTAAGTCCTTAAAATAAAATATTTTAAAGGTCGCAAATCGATGTATATCTGTCTAAAAAGAAAATTAATAAATGTAATTTCGAGGAATATCGAACTAAATTATTTATATTTATATAATAATTTAAATGTCGAAAACCATAGAGAACTGTTTCAAATATTTTATTACCATATGCCAAAAAAATACTCTACAATAGTTTACCCACTTTAAAAATGCACTGTTACTGGACACTACACTTATACACTGCGGACACTAGTAAAACGAAGTGAAATATTTATGACTTTTACTACTTGAAGCACAAAGTAAAACTGAATCATATGACACATAAGAGGACAATGAGGTTATAAACTTTTTTGTGATTTTTTTTCAGTTTATTCGATATTACGTAGTGAAATTCGGTGTAAAATCGTTCAAGCGGGGAACGTGGGGTAGTTTGGAACATCATATTTAGTAATAATATGCAACATTCTGCCTGCGACCTCCTGTATTGTAGCAGGTATGCCCACAAGGTAGCATAACGGGGCCGTGGAAGGAAACATTACAGAAATCCTTCACTGTTTCTTCACGTGCTGATAAACTGAAAAAAAACATTTAAATAGTATCTGAGTTTTTACTTTATTCTCACAAATGACATATATATTTTCAAGGCAACAAAAATAGTCTACATGGAACTGTCTGTCTCATAGTGTCCAACACAGAGTTCAAGTCGATAAAAATCTGGTCTGTACCAAACAATTTTTATTGTTTTTTTTTTAAGGATCCTCTCGAGGGAGCACAAACTACTTTACACTGCGCTCTCGCCAAAAACATAGAAAAATATTCTGGATTATACTTTTCGGACTGTCAGTTATCCCACTTCTCTAGAATGGAAGATACAGAATTTATCAAAGCATTATGGAGGAAAAGTGAAGAGCTAGTAAAACTAGATAAGAAGCTTGATTAATATTATCATATTTTTTTTTTTTTGATATTTTATTGTGTGTGAAATGCTTTGTGATAAGATGCTCTTATTAATAAACATTTCTTTAATTCATCATAGAAGTTTTTCGTCTATACGGAATTAGTTAAATCTTACATATATCTCTGCCCACGGGCGTAGCCAGGATTTAGTTTTTGGGGGGAGGGGGGGGTTTTAATTAATTTGAAGTAAATAAAATAACAAAAATATACTTACATGAAATTTAGTATCTATATGTTCATCGGAAAAAATACGACATATTTATAAAGTTCTTAACTTTAAATGAAATGGTTAAATTAATTTCGTTCCTCTGCGCTAAATCTAAAACCATTAAAGAAGAAATCTTCGGCTTTTTCTTTTAAATATATCTACTACTTCATCTGCATGAATTTCTGTTCCATAGTGAATGTTCATGAGAGCCAAACCATTAAGTCTGTTTTCACTTGTAGTGTTTCGTAAATAGTTTTTCAGTCTCCTTAGGCTCGAGAAAGACCTTTCTGGGGTAGCAGTGGATACAGGAATGGTAGCCAAGATTTGTAGTAATGTGTAAATATTAGGATAAAGGTTTTTATCGCACATATCTAGGCATTACAAACTAGATTTCAGGGTAGGCGAGATACTTGTCAAAAATAATAATTCAATTGTAATAATTCAAATAAATTCAATAAGTCAAATGTAATAATTTAACTCTCTTCACTCCTCGTATTTTTTCGGTATAATATTAGGTAATATTTGGCTTATTTCGGGGGGGGGGGGGGGGGGGGGGGATTGAACCCTCAAAACCCCTCCTTGGCTACGCCCGAGTCTCTGCCACTATGCGACACCACGTATCGCTCGAGACTGGTTTCTAGCCTTTCAGCCGAGCTCCAGATAAACGCAAGGAAACCAGTTGGGAGAGACGATCGGGGGGGGCCAGGCCATGTCAACTGCCCATTTTGAGAGTTGCGTGCTATTGCGACCCGCCATTATGAGCAGGGGTTTGGATTCCGCATAATATGTTTGAAGAAAACAAAGCTAACCGATGCACCCCATGCAACTTACTGTTTCAACAGCACAATACAGAAGCGATTTTCGATCGCTTGCTCACTGGAGATGAAAAGTGAATCCTGTATGAGAATCCAAAACGCAAGAACCAGTGGCTCCCTCCGAATGAATCGCCACGAAATAATGCTAAGACAGGTTTACATTCCAAAAAGGCACTTTTGTGTGTTTGGTGGAGTATTCACGGAATCGTTTATTTTAAAATGCTGAAACTTGGACAAACTGTGAATGCAGACCTTTACCGTGAACAACTGGATATAATAAATCAATCTTTAATTGAAAAGAGTACAGCGATTGTCAACAGAAAAAGGCGTTATTTTGCAACACAACAATGGTCGCACTGCTCAAGACCAACCCTGAAAAAAAATAATGAATTGGAGTGGGAGGTATTGCCTCACCCACTATACTCGCCCCACAGTGGACAATCGCATTTCAATTTATTTCGATCGCTACACCACTTTCTATATAACAAAAAATTTGAAAATTTGGATGATATCCAAAATAAATTAGATATTTGGCTCAAAAACCGGTTCGACATTGAAAATTGGTACACTAGATGGAAAAAGGTTAGGTTAGGATAAAAACACAGGAAAAAATACCAAAAACTCAAGTAAATGTTATCGAAATAAACTGGTAATCTAAAGACAAGAACTGAAATAGTACTTCACTAACTCGCTCCTCTACTTTCTCTCGATAAAACCCGTCCAAACATAATAAAAACATTAAAATATTTGAAAAACGGCGAACGACTCTCATTTCAAACAATGCGTACACCATGAGAAATAAGACATATGTTAAATATCTGTGCCTATAAACCTTGAACTATTGACGCCTTGGAAACCAACATAACTCGAATAATTGCAATTGCAAATAGGTTTGACAGAATGCGCTTAGTCAGATGTAGCTGCGCAAATTACTACACTATAAACACCTAAATAGTGCTATATTACAAATACTTTTAAGATAACTAATTTCCGAGCCACTACTGGTTATCAGATGAGCTCGTTTCAATTTATCGAGGCCACGCGCCTCGATAACCGCTTTCAATTTTAGGACATAGTGCGAGTACGTAATAATTCCACTACGCAAGAGTTACCTTGGTAAGCTACACACTTCAACATCCCCACTTTTTGTTTGTCTGTTTTCTGTTTATCGATTACATATAGTAGCCGTCGAGAACCCGAAAAAAAAATATGGTTCTGATATGGTTTTTCGTTTTGGTTTTTGTCGTGGTCGTAGTGAAATTATATTTGAAACTAACGACGGGTTGCTGTCGAAGCAACGTCTCTCTTATTGGAAAGACAGTTATTGTCACTGGGGGAAATACAGGTAAGAGTTGTGCTAAAATATGTAAATTCAGATTCCCGAATTAAAAACCTTCGAAGTATAGAAATAGTTAAATTCTTGCTCATAAGAAAACCAAATGGAAAATTACAACACACCGTATATAGAAAACCAACCCACACATACAGATATTTGAATGCACAATCACACCACCATCCAACTTAGATCCAGTCAGTCGTAAATACATTAATCTCAAGATCCAATCGCCTAACGGAGCCGGGAACAAGACAAAGAGAATTAAAGCATATAAAATCAGTCCTCAAACAAAATGAATATGGAGAAAACACAGTTAAAGAAAAAGCCTTCCTGTCATACATCAAAGGAGTCACCGATAGAGTTGTAAGAATTCTTAGAAAACATGATATTCAAACCCTTTTTAAAACACAGAAAAATATATCAAATTTCCTGAGGAATCCTAAAGATAAATTAACATTGGAAACCCAGGGCATGTATAACATACTATGCGTGGACTGTAAACAGCAATACATAGGACAAACAGACGAATTTCAGTGCGAGTACAAGAACAACAAAATAGCATGAAAGTCAAACAAACGACATCCAGCGTTGTTCCAATACCGCCAAGAAATAGGCCATAGAATCGATTATTATAGAATAGATTATTTGTATTTTAAATTGTCTTTTATTTTGACATCGGGTGGACATTTTCAAGTCCAATGTGCTAATTATAATAAAATTAACTATTAAACATTTAAAACACTTAAAAAAATGATAAACATACAATTCAAGGTTGCTTATGACATGGAAACATAACTAACGAGGTAATTAAATTAATATAAGTATTTAAAATGATTTTTCTAAGTATAAATACAGTTTAAATGAATAAAAAATCTTTAATAACATTTATAAATTGTTATATCTTTAAAACGTATAAATCTTCTTCGGTCATTCGAAAATTTTGCATTTATAACGATGAGAGATACAGATTATTTACTTCTTCGTCTTCTTCAAGTGCTCTCTCCGTTTCGAAGTTTGGTAATTATCATTGCTATGGGTATTTTTAAGGCATCCCATCTGAAAACTTCGATAGACGTGTACTGATAATACGTTTCGCAACCAAAGGTTCCTCTCACAGGCGTAGCCAGGATTTAGTTTAGGGGGGGGGGGGGGTTAGTTTGAAGTAAATAAAACAACAAAAATATACTTACATGATATTTAATATCTATATATTCATCGGAAAAATTACGACATATTTATAAAGTTCTTAACTTTAAATGAAATGGTTAAATTAATTTCGTTCCTCTGCGCTAAATCTAAAACCATTAAAGAAGAAACCTTCGACTTTTTCTTTTAAATATATCCACTACTTCATCTGCATGAATTTTTGTTCCATAGTGAATGTTCATGAGAGCCAAACCATTAAGTCTGTTTTCACTTGTAGTGTTTCGTAAATAGTTTTTCAGTCTCCTTAGGCTCGAGAAAGACCTTTCTGGGGTAGCAGTGGATACAGGAATGGTAGCCAAGATTTGTAGTAATGTGTAAATATTAGGATAAAGGTTTTTATCGCACATATCTAGGCATTCCAAACTAGATTTCGAGGTGGCGAGATAGATACTTGTCATCACTGTTTTCCATACTTCAAGTTCTGTTTTAACCACTGATATGTTGCTTTCGGGAAGCAGTGACGAGTATATAGAAATTGCTTCTTCAATTTCAGAACTGGTAGTAAAATTTGAAGGTAGCACACCAAATAATGCTGATACTACTTTACGATGTTTGGTAAACCTTTCAACCAACTGCTGAATTGTATGATCAAGAAATGGAATGAACAAATTAATTTTGTAATACGTGCATACATCCAATAGAGGAATGTTTGGTCTATTTAATTGTCTTCCGACGACGCGTGGCATTCGCAGTATACCACCATTTTCTTCCAGTAAAACCTTTGCGTCTTCATAGAGATGAAGATATTCGACGTCAGTGTTGTTTCTCAGGAGTTGTAAGACATTAATAACATCATCTACATGTTTGAATGCCGTGGATAAGATCGATGTCAATTGTCGGTAATTGTTTTGATAGCGACAATGTATAGCTCATAACTTTTTCAAGAATCACTAAACACATCACAAAATCCGAAGATCGAAGCGTACTTAGTAATTGGGCGGCTTGCTGCGATGTTTCCTTATTGTGATTAAATTGGAGTTCTTCGAGAGCATTCACAATCGCTGAATAAATTTTCTTGTATCTTATAATAGCTTCATGTTTGTGGACCCACCGTATTTCACACATTGAGAGCAAGCTTTTTTGGTTACCGACGGGTAGTAGCTCTTGAATTTTTTCTTTCAACAAAGCAGTGCGTTGAGCAGAATGTCGAAAGTAGGAACCAACAGACTGCACAATCCCAATGCAATTTCGGACATTTGCTAATGAACATGAATCAGCAATAGCAAGGTTGAGAGAGTATGCACTACAATGTACATAAAGAGCAAGAGGACATTCTTGGCGAACATAAGCTTGGGCACTGTGCAAATACCCACTCATAGCTGCAGCCCCATCGTAACCTTGACCAACCACATGAGAACATTCAAGTCCATGCTTTTTCAGAGCTGTAATAATAAGATTTGCGAGATCGGATCCTGAAACATCGACCGTTGGATTGTAGTCAAGGAACATCTCTTTAAGTATATGGTGTTTATTATCTGTAAAATCAACATATCGAAGACATAACGAGACTTGTTCTACACGTCCGATGTCGGTAGTTTCATCAGCCAGAATCGCAAATAGTTTGGCTTTCTTTACTTCTTCCATTATTTTTGTTGAATTAATTCACCACAAATGTCAAATATTTCGTTTTGGATCTGAGGGCTTGTGTACAGGGCATTCTTCTGTGAAGTATTCAAATGCTCAGCCAGATCTTTATCTCCAGACTCAGCCGCAAAACGCAACAGGGCTCTAAAATTACCATCATTCTGTAGTGGTTGTTCAGGTTCTGGTGATTCTGGTGTATGCGCCCCGAATCGATTTTACGTCTTAAGGAGATGCCTTGTTTGCCGCAAAAAATTATTGCTTTTACCATAGGGATTAGTTTCTTTCGATTCTCCTCTTGTTGTCCCTTTCTTTCAGAAGACCGAAGACCGGCTGTTCAGTGACCGAAAAAGCCTCCGAAGACATTACTTTCAGAAAGTTATCTGCCAGTTCTGAATTTCGCTTGTGGTATCCCGATTTCGATGAGCTTCAAATATTTCTAGGGCATTTTTCCACTTACAAAAAGGTTCGGTTACCAACTGGCCGATCCTTTGATGACCGCCTTTACCTTCATCAAGCGAACGTCCCATTACCACGCAAACTCTGCAGTATGCTCCACTTTTATATTCCGAATATGACAACCAGGGGAATCTCTACAACCATTTCAATTGAAAGCGCAAGTTTCGTTTTGTGGAAATAGGAATCTCTGGGTAGGTTCCCTGGCCTTTTTAAAATTTAGACTTTAAAATATTCATCCAAGATTTTTTCTTGATTCGCGTAAAAACCAACATCCAACTTAGCTACAGTTGTAAAAGATGAGGTAACAGGCAAGCTGGCTTGTTGCAGACTAGATGTAGATTCGGCAGTTGAAGGTATCGAACAGGGCACCAGCGACATGGCATCGATTTCGACATTCGGTATTGTGATTGAGGTCGAGGTCGAGGGCCCGCTTGTCATCAAAGTCTTCTTATCAGCATGCAAGGTAGCTGAAGCTTTCATAGCTAAATCGAAATTTGTTTCTTTATTAGAAACCCATTGACTACACCACTTTTTCCAGTAGTTCATACCTTTAAGTTTATCACCCTTCCTTTTTTTCCCCTCCATTTTTCGACAGTAATAATGATTCACGTATCTATCCTTAACAAGGTCACCGAATAACACTGCACTAAAATTACTCACTTACACGATACACTTAATTCTCTTCACTATTCGTTCACCACTTTTCACTTATATTCGCTTCGAGTTCGCATGGAACAATACTGCCGTAAGCGCGGTCACGCGCCGCTTATATAGCAGCCCAGCAGTAGCCGTCCAGAAACTACCACAAACTTCCACAAAGCTCCGCTCATTCCGACCGAGGGACGTGGCGAATAATCGAGAAACAACGCAACGTTTCCATACGATACAAAATAGTTTGACTACTAATATGCGCAACGTCCACTAGTTCGGATATATATTCACTTCAAATGTAATAATTTAACTCTCTTCACTCCTCGTATTTTTTCGGTATAATATTAGGTAATATTTGGCTTATTTCGGGGGGGGGGGGAGGTGTTGAACCCCCAAAACCCCCTCCCTTGGCTACGCCCGTGGTTCCGCTATCTTATAGTATAGGGTGATTTTTTTGGTGCGTCCAAACTTTAAATTTAAATAAACCAACGACCTAATTAGATGCCTTGAAATTATTTATTTTATGTGAAATAACATCCAATGGCATTAACACCAAAGAAAAAAATTTAAAGGCGTTAAATCATGTGACTTTTGTGGCCAATTAACAGGTCTGTTCCTCGCAATAACCACATCTTCTCCAGATCAATACCATTCAAATTCGGAATAAAATAATTATTGATCATTACGAATGGCGAAGAATTAATAAATTTGGATCTTTATCAACACTGCCGATAACAGTGGAGGGTATTTTCTTCGGAACGTACAGTTTTTTAGTCTTGTTCTTGTTTTAACATTGAGCAGCGTGAAATGCGTTCGCAATTTGCCAATAATTCAGCGAATACATTGGCCGATTGGACGATTATAAAATGCTCTATAAGTTTGGTGCCGAGAACACTTATTTTGATTGTACATTTCGACAATTTGCAAGGGTTGCTCTGATGATGATTTGCCAGACTTTTAATTTACCATGATGATATTTGCCCTGATAATTTGACAGTGACGCCTATCGAAGTTAGACAAACTAAAACATCACCACAGGAACCAAATTATTAAGATTAATACTGACTTAGCGACGAGATAAACTAGTTTTGAACCTAATGTTAATCATTTTTCACGTATTGGCTATGAAACTTTAAAATCCTTTGAATCCTTGAAAATAAATTCAATTTTAAATAAAAATCTTATTAAATTTATCAAATCGAATATATAACTTTAATTAGCCAAATGAAACAAAAAATTATTTCATTTCATTTAAATTAAATTTTAGTTACAAATATTTATATATATATATATATATATATATATATATATATATATATATATATATATATATATATATATATATATATATATATATATATATATATTCCATATATATATATTCCACAATTCACCTTGATGATCTTGAAGTGGGAATTGATATAGAACGAGGTGTACGGCAGGGTGACGCAATATCGCCTATTCTTTTCTCGGCTGGCCTTGAAGAAGTATTCCGTAAACTGGATTGGGAACAGGATGGTGTAAAGATCAATGGTGCAAACTTAAACCATCTTAGATTTGCAGATTATATTATTCTCATTTCACAAGACCCAGAGGAGCTGCAAAGACGCATACAAGAACGGCAAAGGGCTGGCGAACCATTTGGCTTGAAAATAAACCTGAAAAAGAGTCAGGTTATGTTCAATAACTTCGCTCAGGACAGAAGAATTTCAGTTCTAGGAAGGGATTTAGAGATTGTGGACAGCTTTATATATCTTGGGCAGAGGATTTCCATGGAGGGGAATACCGCCCGGGAGGTGGAACGGCGTGTTAAATGTGGCTGGCAGGCATTTGGTAGGCTCAACATAGTGTTTAAGAGCAGACTCCCACTTTGCCTGAAAAGAAAAGTATTCGATCAGTGCGTTCTACCCGTTATGACATACGGAAGTGAAACCTGGACACTCACATCGCAATCAATTCAAAAACTTCGGGTGGCACAGAGGGGAATGGAAAGATGTATGCTTGGCATTACAAGACGAGACAGAAAGTCCTGCGTATGGATCAGGGAACAAACAAAAGTCTGTGACATCATTGGAAGAGTAAAACAGTTGAAATGGAGATGGGCAGGCCATATAGCGAGGCGATGGGACGACAGATGGACCAAGGCAGTCCTGGAGTGGATACCGCTTGATCGCAAACGTCCGCGAAGAAGACCGAAAGCACGATGGATTGATGACATCGTTAAGTATATTGGACCCGAGTGGCAGAGGAAAGCCCAGGACCGTGAAGGTTGGAAGCATGCTAAAGAGGCCTTCATCCTGCAGTGGATCGATGCGGGCTGATGATGATGATGATGATATATATATATATATATATATATATATATATATATAT
Organism: Cosmopolites sordidus; assembly: GCA_031761425.1. Lineage (NCBI taxonomy): Eukaryota > Metazoa > Arthropoda > Insecta > Coleoptera > Curculionidae > Cosmopolites > Cosmopolites sordidus. The sequence goes on along the minus strand of JARFXV010000840.1, from coordinate 314,167 downwards.
ATATATATATATATATATATATATATATATATATATATATATATATATATATATATATATATACCCGGGAAGTGGTACAGCGTGTTAAAAGTGGCTGGCAAGCTCGCATTTAAGATGAAGACACCTCCATATTATCGCTATTTGAAGTAATGCAGATTTGAATTTTTGCACAGTCATACGGTGGATGGGTCACATTTTTTAAGATACTCAACTGAAATCTGAACTTTAAACTCAGCCTACTACGAATTCACAAACAAGGTCAATCCTGAATATTTTACTTCGCGTTAGAGATATCGAAAAAGGTTGTTAGAAAAAGTTGTTCAGAATACTATATCTTATCCATATAAATGTATATATATATATATATATATATATATATATATATATATATATATATATATATATATATATATATATATATATATATATATATATATATATATAACCTAAATATTTAGATACATAAAAATTTAATTGTAATTAAGTTGACTTTAATAAAATTTAACTTTAATTAAATTTCCTTAAGATTAAATTGTAATTAATGAAATTAAAGATGTTATAAAATTAAATCTTTTTTAGGTATTGGCTATGAAACCGCTACTGACCTGGCGAAAAGAGGTGCCAGAGTCATCCTAGCTTGCAGAAACGAAGAAAAAGCTAAGAATGCCGTCCAAAGAATCATAAAGGAAACCGATAACACAAACGTGTCGTACGGGATTCTCGATCTTGCCTCGTTAAAATCCGTAAGGGAATTTGCCAGAGAGATCAACACAAATGAAGAAAGGTTGGATATTTTAATTAATAACGCCGGCATTCAGGCCGTTCCCGATGTCGAAGGCCTCACCGAGGACCAATTACATCCAGTTTTAGCATCCAACTATTTTGGACACTTTTTATTAACTCATCTTTTAATAGGTTAGCTTTTTTAAAATCATAATTGTATTTGTAAGGGAGCATTCATAAATAATGTGGCTTGTTGTTTTTGTTATAACATTTTATTCTAATCTTAACTCTGTACGTTCAACGCAGCAACCTTGGCCTTTTAGAGGAGAAATTGTAAGCTTTTTTACAAACTGCGACTTCACCCCATCGATTACCATCTCGTTTCTCCTGAAGTATTGCCCTATCAATGATTTTAAAATTTCAAAAAGGAGTAATAATAAGGCAGGGCTAGATCTGGAGAATATGACTTGCATCGAAGGTTAGAATAAAGAATCGTAATAAAAAGTTGTTCAGTAAGAGAGTCAGAACTTTAAAATGTATATTTTGATGATTTTTGTTTTGATTTTGGAGAATAAATTATTAATTTTTCATCAATTAAACCAATTAGGTGAAATGGATGTAAATTACTCACAAATCTTTATTTTAGAGGATGAAAACAGAAAATCAGAATAAGTACACCCCTTTAGACATTCGTTTCGCTACCACACCCATCTAATTCACCAGACTTAGCACCGTCGTAGTAGTGTCTAATTACACTACTACTCTGCACATTTCACGATTTTTTTATCTCGTATTTAGTTGCATATTTATTCCAGATTTGTTGAAGAAATCAACTCCAAGCAGAATAGTAAATGTTTCATCGGTAGCAGCTTTCCTTTCCTATTTCTTCAACTTAAACGAGATCAACAGCAGCGGGATCAGTTTTCTTGTGTACTCTAGATCGAAGCTGTGTCAAATATACTTTACAATAGAACTAAACGAGAAGATGAAAGAAACGGGGGTGACCGTTTATTCTCTGCACCCTGGAGTTATCTATACAGAGTTCACTCGCGACTTCCCCATAGTAATAAAGCAGCTTTCGGAATTTTTCGAGAAGTGGTTCTTCAAGGTATGACGTGATTTCGAAAATTATTCAATTTTTTTACGTAAACTATTTATTTTTTTCTTGAAGGACGCTCGAGAAGGGGCCCAAACCACATTACACTGCGCTCTGGCCAAAGATATTGAAAAATATTCAGGAAAGCATTTTTCTGACTGTAAGGTGGTCCCGTTTTATAGGAGCGCAAGAAATATGGACCTAGCTAAAGCACTGTGGCAACGGACGGAAGAACTGGTTAAATTAGAAAAGAAACTTCTTTGACTGTGTGTGTGGGGCCTCTCTTTTTTTTTATCATCGTAACCAAACAGTCGGCAGTATCTCTCAAAGATCGGTTTCAGGTCTTATAGCCCTCATCAGTTGAACTCGTGTGTATGCTTTACTAAAATTGAGTTTATATTTGTTTGGCGTGGTAAAACAGGTCAAATCACATCGCCTAGCGCCATCTTTTGGCGAATTTCTCCGTAGATTTGTGAAATATACCGCGGTAATATAAAGTAAATGAGCATCTCTCAGGAGCAATTTCTACTTTAACCCTCAAGAGAAGCACTGGATAAGGGAAACCCAGAGGTGAATTAAAAAACTTTTTTCCTTTATAAACGGTCCCGTTGAGGGAATGACTTTGGAGAGGGAGGGAGTGTCTTTGAGTGGAGAAAAATTTTTTACTATCCCCACTACAGATCTCCACCATAGCCATCTTAAGATGTAAATACTAACAAAAATATAAGCGACCTTAGTCAGTCTATTGGTATACGCCACCCAGTACTGTTGTTGTGTCAGTGTTTTCAGTGTATTCAATTTATTTAAATAAGCTTTTTACACAAATAATGTGTTTTTTTCGATCTTGACACAGTTTGTGGTAAGTAAATCATAAATATTATTTTTTCTATAGTATTTTTATTGAAAACTTTTGTTATAATTTTTTTTTTTAATTTATCGGTTTCTTTCATTTTCTATTTAGCTCAAAATGAACACGCGTTCTCGTACTCGCTGTGCGTCTGAAGTAAAAGCGTTATATGAGGCAGCTGATATTTTAACAGACAAAGAAAGTGAAAGTCCGACTCGGTTTTTGAAGAGCTTCATACCAGTGAACTTTACCTAACTAAATAAATATATTTTTTAAAATAAAGCTAAATTATGTAATAAGTATCTGAAAATAAATTAAGTTCCCTTTTAAATGCCTTCGGAAGAAAATTTGTATCTATTAATTTCGCCTAGATATGATAGTTTAAATAGAACACCTCATTTTAACATTGTTTTTTTATTTTTACGGATTTTTTCGATGGTATTAGGAATACTATTATTTTTTCGGAATATTATATAGATATAGTCTTTTCCTATACTGATTGAGGTTTAAATTATAAAAAAATATATAAAATTGGATAATTTAACAAAAAGATATTAATAATTAAAAATATACGCATATGGCATACCCATGTGCTCCTGAATCGGGAAGTGCAGAAGTGTTTCTCTTCAGGGTTAATACGCTTAATGGGTTAAGTTGATGTGGAGTTTCGAAATGAAGACATCTGATGATGCCTATAACGACGAAGGGGTAATGAACCTGACCTTAAATGATATTGTCGACCATATAAAGTGCAAATAAATAATATTTCGTATATAAATGGTTTTTTTTGGCTAATTCTATTTTATTTTTCAATGAGAATAATTCTATTGACTGCCTAGACACCCTAGACACAAGGGGGGAGGGTGGGGGAGTACGATGGATGAACCAAAGCAGAATGCTCATTGGAAAATATAAATTTGTCTTTTTGTGGTGATTGAAAATTTGTTTTTATAAGTTTTGATAAGGATATATATATATATATATATATATATATATATATATATATATATATATATATATATATATATATATATATATATATATATATATAAATAACAATTTAACGTTAATAAAAATTAACTGTAATAAAAGTTGGATTTAATGAAATTTAATTTTAATTAAATTTCCTTAAAATGAATTTTATATTAAATTCATTTTAATGGGAGATAATTTTAATTAAATTAAATGTAATTAAAATTACGTTTTTTGAATCATTAATTATCAAATATTTAACTTTAATCAGCCAAGTCAAACAATAAATTATCTTCAATTACAATAAATTTTAATTTCAAATTCTTATTAATTTATATTAAATATATATAAATGAAGGATCTAAACGTTTAGAAAAATAACAATTTAACACTAAAAAAGTTTAGCTGTAATTAAAGTTGGTTTTAATGAAATTTAACTTTAATTAAATTTCCTTAATATTAAATTTATATTAAATTTATTTTAATTAAGTTAAACGTAATTAAACTTAATTTAATTCAGTTTTAATTAAGATTAATTAAACAACTTTTAAATTAATAATCAATTGAAGAATTGTTTTAAAGCTTTTAAAGGGGCGCAAAGAACGCATTGTGACTGGTCATTGAGATTTGTAAGTAAGCTTGAAAGTGGAAAGTTGTTCATACTCATTTCGCTTAGAGCAGATAGTGGTTTTAGGTTTTCGTTTTTTAATAAAAATATATTAATAATTAAAAATATACGCATATAGCATACCCATGTGCTTCTGAATCGGGAAGTACAGAAGTGTTTCTCTTCAGGGTTAATGCGCTTAATGGGTTAAGTTGATGTGGCGTTTCGAAATGAAGACGTCTGATGATGCGTATAACGACGAAGGGGTAATGAAACTGACCTTGAATGATATTGTCGACCATATAAAGTGCAAATAAATAATATTTCGTATATAAATGTTTTTTTTTTTGGGCTAATTCTATTTTATTTTTCATTGAGAATAATTCTATTGACTGCCTAGACACCCTAGATACAAGGGGGGAGGGTGGGGGAGTATGATGGATGAACCAAAGCAGAATGCTCATTGGAAAATATAAGTTTGTCTTTTTGTGGTGATTGAAAATTTGTTTTTATAGGGATAATGTGATTTGAAATATAACGGTTGTTGCGTGACAATCGTCAGAAAAATAATATGCCAAAGATCTTTCAAAACATTTCTCTTTAACAGGTAACTATAAATAATTTAAATAAAAATCGTCAATTTGGTGTAGACATATAATATATTTAACATTTAAGGAAATATACAGAAGGGACAGAGACAAAGTAATAAAAATATAAGTATAATTATTATTATTCATATAATCAACATATTTTTACCAGAAAATAGGTCATTTTTTTATTACGTACAACTAGAAAACTCACAGACATATTTGGCCTCTCTGGACTGGATTGTTGAGAACCATCAACAAAAACGATCTTTAATCCTTCAAAACATTTAATTTTAAATAAAAATTTCATTAAATTTAACAAATTAAATATTTAACTTTAATCAACAACATTTAGATAAATAACAATTTAACGTTAATGAAATTTAACTGTAATAAAAGTTGGATTTAATGAAATTTAATTTTAATTAAATTTCCTTAAAACGAATTTTATATTAAATTCATTTTAATTGAAGATAATTTTAATTAAAATGACGTTTTTTTAATTATTAATTATCAAATATTTAACTTTAATCAGCCAAGTCAAACAATAAATTATCTTGATTTCATTATATATTAGCATTTCATTATATATACATTTCATTATATCTTCATTTAAAATAAATTTTAATGTCATATCCTTATTAATTTATATTAAATACATATAAATGAAGGATCTAAACATTTAGAAAAATAACAATTTAACACTAAAAAAGTTTAGCTGTAATTAAAGTTGGTTTTAATGAAATTTAACTTTAATTAAATTTGCTTAATATTAAATTTATATTAAATTCATTTTAATTAAGTTAAACGTAATTAAACTTAATTTAATTCAGTTTTAATTAAGATTAATAAAACAACTTTTAAATTAATCATCAATTGAAGAATTGTTTTAAAGCTTTTAAAGGGGCGTAAAGATCGCATTGTGACTGGTCATTGAGATTTACGTAAGCTTGAAAGTGGAAAGTTGTTCATACTCATTTTGGCTTAGAGCAGATAGCGGTTTTAGGTTTTCGTTTCTAAACTTCGTAAGTTTGCGAAATTCAATGTTTGTTCTTTCCTTTAAGTTCATCTAAGTCTTTGTGGAGATAGTGTAGGACGTAATGAAGGACGACATCGTAACAATATTTATATTCAGTCTGAAAAAAAAAACAGAAAATTAAAATGTACATACCATACTCTTAATTTTAAAACTTTTATTCATCTGATGAATTTTCTGAAGCGTTGTACGCCAACTGAAGCGTTGTAACTCCTTATTGATAAGTTATAGAGTTTTCAAGGTAACCTAAGTCATAATGAAGCTACGATATATTACTATGATCAAAAAATAAAGAGATTAGAGAATAAAACACAAAGCATTTATTTATTTATTTATCCAAATCCATTTCGTCTCCTTCAAATTAATCTCCCTCTTACTGTAAGACATTTATTCTGATCTTACCTTCAAAGCAACCAGCAAACTCTTGAAGGGCTTCTATGGATTCAAAACGTCTTCCACGGGGTGTTTTTTTCAATTGAAACAACAAGAAAAAGTCACACGGTATCATATCTGGTGAATATGGTACTTGTGGAACGATATTTGTTTGATTTCAATGAAATTATGGACGAATCAGCAATTAATCAGAACAAGAACTACTGCTCATCGCTAGCTATACATTTTTCCCACATGTCTGACAATTTGTGGATGCCACGCCAAAAAAACTGTTGCTCTTTTGAGGTAAACCAGCCATCGAGCCATTTTCGTAAGAAGTGAAGCGCTGCTCAGCAAATGCGTGTCCCATTGATGGACGAATTCGAATTCTCAAAATAATCCACTTTTCATCGCCATTCACAATTCGATGGAAAAAATACTTTCTTTTGTACCTGACGAGCAGTATTACCCAAGTGGTTTTTCAGTTTTCCTACTGTCTTTCCTATCTTCTGCGTTTCCATTTGCATTTGAGTGTTATCTTCATCCAACAATGTTTGCAATTCGTTGTCTTCAAACTGTTTCGATGGTTTTCCACGTTCTTCTTTCACTCAAAGCACTGTGATTTATCAAGAGCATGCTCACTGTAGGCTTCGACAAGCAGTTTTCTTCAAATAGTAATCGAAAATCAATGCTGTTCGCACATCGTAGTTTAAGTAAACTTGAATTATTGTGAGTTGACATTTGTTTCAGATGTCAACAAAGAAATGGCGCCAATGAAGCTGTTTGACTATGAGCAACTTTTAGTTTCATATTTACAGACTGGTAATGAAAATCCATTTAAAAAAATCGCTCATCAAAGTTTTCAGTAATTTCAATGATATGAAACTTGTGTCAGATATCAAAGACAGTTACCGTACCGTACGAATTTTTGACACAAAATTTGTCTTTCTTTTGGATCATAGTAGTATATGCAGACAAACTTGGAAAACTTACTATATTTTCTATGAGTTGTGGTCTGTGCCTTCTCACTGTCCTTACGGCTTGGAATATATCGACTTCTCCATGCTGTATGACTTGTTCAATGCATGCATTGGCAGAACAATATATACCACAGCGACTTCGACCATCTCTAAAGAAAAATACCCTTCATTATTTCATTTTCTCTATACAAGGTTGTTTTAAAGCGATGGAAAATGATTTGATGTATATATGTATATGTATATATATATATATATATATATATATATATATATATATATATATATATATATATATATATATATATATATATATATATATATATATATATATATATATGAGCTTTTTTTTTGTTGGGTTGTTGTGTGCTCCGCATGAGATTGTGGAGCCCAGTGCTTGGGTGTGTGATGGCACTCAACTCTGTTGTCTTGTTGCGCGCGGTTCGGGTCGTCTGACGTTGCATATATACGCCATCCGACGGGAAGTCATCCGACGGGAAGTCAGCGAAAACATTGCTTGTTGGCTGCGGATACTCTTCCTATTCTTGATGAGGGAGCATGTGTGGGTACCCTGAAGAGTCTAAACATCAAGAGACGAAACATGTACCATCCAGTTGAAGGGATGGGTGGGGCTCGTCTCCAGTCATCAACCAACAAAAATGCTCATTAAGGCGGAGACGCAGGTTGTTGTGTGTTCCATCTGAGATTGTGGAACCCAACGGAAATCTGACATTGCATATATATATATATATATATATATATATATATATATATATATATATATATATATATATATATATATATATATATATATATATATATACGCTATCCTTTGAGCAAACCTTATACCTACATCCAAGGTTGTGGGAAGAATGTATCGCGAAGTTTTTGACTGCCGCGAACATTCACGGTAGGATGGCGCGAGTTGCATTGAGATTGCGACCCGCCTCTGGTCTTCCTCTGTCCGTTTAGATTCAGCTGTTTCCCTGCGTTGGGCTCGAGCCCAGCTGACGACGGCTGTGAGGCCAGAAACCGGTCCTGGGAGGTACTTGTCTCGACGTGGTGGCGGCGATTGATTTGAGACGAGCAGTGGTACGTGGAAGTACGGATGAAAAATTTCTGTTTTTCAAATATCTCTCTCCACGGCCCCACTACGCTATCCTTTGAGCAAACCTTATACCTACATCCAAGGTTGTGGGAAGAATGTATCGCGAAGTTTTTGACTGTCGCGAACATTCACCGTAGGATGGCGCGAGTTGCATTGAGATTGCGACCCGCCATCGATATGACCAGTTGACTTGGTCTTCCTCTGTTCGTTTCGATTCAGTTGTTTCCCTGCGTTGGGCTCGAGCCCAGCTGACGACGGCTGTGAGGCCAGAAACCGGTCCTGGGAGGTACTTGTCTCGACGTGGTGGCGGCGACTGATTTCAGACGAGCAGTGGTACGTGGAAGTACGGATGAAAAATTTCTGTTTTTCATATATATATATATATATATATATATATATATATATATATATATATATATATATAAACCTCGAAACTTTTATAAAACATTTAAAACTAAATTATCAACCCCAAAGTCTTTGCTTCCAAAAGAAAAACGGAGAATTAGTTCTAAATAACCAAGACAATTACAAAGAACTTGCGAAATAAAAATTTTGAACAACTATTAAACTGTCCTGAGCCCTTAAACAAATTACCAACACTAAACTCTAAACAAACAAACCCAGATTCATTACTGAAGATTCATCATTGAAGATGGAAAGTTTGGCGAACCAAACGGATTCCGAAAGATTGGAAAGATGCTCTAATCGATTCACTACACAAGAAAAGAGATAGAAAGGATGTAAACAACTACAGAGGGATATCTCTTCTCCCAGTTTGTTACAAGATTCTATCTCAATGTCTAATAGACAGAGCACAGGGACAGTTAGAACCTAAAATTGGTGAATATCAAGCAGGTTTTCGACTGGGCGGATCCTGAATCTAAAGTTAATTCTAAGACATCAAAAACTGTACAATAAAAATCTCGTCTGTACATTTGTGGATTTCAAAAAAGCATATGATTCTGTTGACCGTGAATCTTTATTCCAAATCTTTAAAGAACAAGGGGTAGATCTGAAAACGCTGGCCATTATTAAAACAACATTACTAACACAAGGTCAAAAGTTAAATTCATGGGTGACATCTCAGAGCCCTTCGAAATTAAAACTGGAGTGAGACAAGGGGATGGACTCTCGCCACTCTTATTTAACTGTGTTCTAGAAAAAGTAATACAGGAGTGGCGTGAAAAAAAGTCAGCCCTGAATATGGACCAGCCCGTTAAACTGGAGAGAACCAACATCAAAATTGATTGTCTGACGTTTGCTGATGATCTAGCAATTTTGACTCATGATATATTAACGGCATAAAAACAGATTGAAATACTAAAAGAAACAGCAGAAAAGGTAGAACTCCAAATTTCCTTTGAAAAGACACGATACATGACCTGCAACAGACTAAGAACACCATTTCTAAAAACAAAATATGGTAACATCAGACAAGTCTCTCAATTCAAATATTTGGGAGAAATAATCATGGAAAATGGGTTGGAAAAAGCGGCCAACAGCGGTAGATGTCAAGAAATGAAAACTGCATTGAGACTTACACAAAATATTTACAACAAAAAATGCATATCTAAGAACACAAAACTGAGACATTACAACACAGTTATTAAACCAGAATATCTATATGGGGCGGAAACTCTCATTTTGAATAGAAAGAGAGATATCGAGGACATTGAAAAGAAGGAAAGAAAAATCATAAGAACAATCTTAGGCCCCAAACAAATAAATAGCACAACATACCGACTTCGAGAAAACCAAGAAATCAAACAATACACAAATGTACATGGCGATATGAGAAAAAGAAGACTTAAGTTTTACAGACACATAAAACGGATGAATCCGAGTGAGCTGACTAGACAAATAGTCGAATTTTTTTAAATAGGAGTAGAGCTAAAGTAGAAATAATTAAATGGATTGCTGCAATTAAAGAGGATCTACGATGGTTTTTTCGCAATATTTTCGAAACGGTTTATGCTAAAGTCGTGAAATTTGGTATACTTCAATAAATTGAAATGGAAAAACGTTTTTTATATTAATAATTATATAGATTTAATAATATAGATTAATATTATTTTAGACATATTTTTTAATTTTTTAAGTCAAATTATTGAATTGCAAATTTGTCTTAAAATATTTAAAAATATTACAAACAAAAAAGTTATGGCAACATTTACCAAGGAAACGCCCCTGACTACAATATTCAATTATTAATACCAAAAACGTTTTTCCATTCCAACTTATTGAAGTATACCGAATTTCATGACCTTAGCAAAAACCGTTTCGAAAAATTTCGAAAAAACCATCTTCAGAGTTCCCCCTTTAAGGGGCTCTACTCAACTTTATCAAGCAATTTTTGAGTTACGTTTATAAAAACTTTTTTTATGTTTTAGTCACTAGTCACCTAGAATAGAGTCACCCCAAAATATTTCGACGTTATTTTAAAACAACAAATATGAAAACTGCAGTAAAATGAACTTTTAGTCATCTTAAAGTGTCATCTCATTTTTTAACGAATTTTGGAATCGTTGAAATGTTAAGACATATCCCCGAGTTTATCCACCACTTCTTATTAAATCAAAATTTCTTTTTGGCTACGAATCATACAACTATTTTATTGTTTACACGGAATTTCTTCCCATAAAGCCTGTATAACACTTTACAAATGTTTCATATTTGTAAATTGTCTTGATTAATTACAAGCTACTTGTTAATTCAATAATTATTTTGTGACTTTCAAAGCAATGAAAAGATTTAAATATTTAAATAGACAACAATTTAACCATTTTAAATTTTAATTTAACGCTAATTATGATTAAATTAAATTAAATTTCATAAAATTAAGATTTAACTAATTTAAAATGTAGTTAAATTAAAATTTAATTAAATTGAGATTAGATTTAATTAAAATATTATTAAATTAAAATTAATTTAATCAATCGGATGGACAACATACTTTCAGAACTAGTAAAGCCTGGAAGCAAAGAATTAGCTCAAGTTATGCATCAGATATATATTCATATAAAAAGGAAATAAACTGAAACTATCGTGGCGTGTCATTGCTTTGCACGACTTACAAAGTTCTAACATAGTTAAGTATAAGTCGTCTTAAAGTGTGAGTATTAAAAAAGCTGAAACCTCGCTGTCCTTGACGTATTAAATAGCACAGCATGTAAAACTTACGGTGATACAATACACACAGGTCCATATTCACTACGCTGTCGCCATCTCTCCACCATATTCATAAGCTCCACCAAAGAGTTAGTGGAAGTGGGTACCCGATGACCCATCGGCCAACACATCAGCTGAAACAGCTGAACCGTCTTTGGTGGAGCTTTCACTCCAGCCATGAGCTCCGTAAGGGACACTATCTGAGGAAATAAAGGCCACGTTAAACCATATCTTTTGTCTTTCCCTGTAAGCCTTACTTTTTTGTTTATTCTGAAAACCCACGTTTTTATGTTAGAGTAGTGATTGTGGGACACGTGATCTATCGTGAAGACCGGGCCGTATTTTTTCGGGGTACGACCTTCAGGCCAAAAGGAAGGAAATTGTTGCTGAAAATTACGAAAAAGTAACGAAAAAAGAGGTTTATAAGTGACAAAATACCGAATTGTGAGGAGGAACACAGAGAACTACCACTGCCGAACACTCGTAATCGTACACCAGCGACCAGAACTCCCCTAAAGTTGACTTCAAGGGCCACTCTGTCACGATGTATTCGCGTGGTTTCGTATAGCCCTAAAAATTGTTTTAAAGGTGTCGCCATCTGTTGTTTTACGCTGAAAACACTGTACTTACGTCGACAAACACTGCGTTTATATAATCAGTAAAATTGTTACCCTGAAATGAAGTTAAGTAAGGCCTAAAATTGTCAGCTGAAACGAAAAATAATACATTAATAATAGAAGCTAGAAAAAAAAGAAAAAGTAAAAAAACTCCTTAATCGTAAAGCTGAGTCCGCACCAATCAAATTTTGCGTGTGCATTGAATTTACTAGTGGTAATATAAATGTTATTCATTTGGCGTAATTCCCGCCTTTTTTTAGTTCCATTCACACTGATTTATTCAGTAAATGGCAAGAAATACAATGCGATATTTGCAGAACATCTGGAGGGATAGGGTCACACAGAAGAATCACAAAGAAATAGATAGTAATAACCTTAGTTATTCCAATATTGTTAAGCCCATTGAAACATGAATCATTAAAAAACATTAATTAATTTGAAGAGCAAGTTTAAAGAAAACTTACGAGGAACTATCAGGACATCCCTGTTCTTTTTCCGATTGTCGCCCCTGTGTCCACCGGCACAGTCCCCGATGGTGAACCGAGGGGTCTGTTTGCAAATCAACATGTATTCCTTCTGGTATTCGTTGAGTTTGGACATGGGGTTCCTCTGGGACTTCTGCTTCAATCGTTGGGACAGCTCGCTGACACTAAACCAGGAACTACCACAGGCCACGGATTCCTCGAGAGTATCATAGACGAACTTGTATTGGTCCTAAATCAAAATCAATGTAAGAACTATGTAAGGTGCGTGTAAAAATTATAACGACATGGGTTCCCTTATTTTAATCAAATGTAAGAAATATTTTTGTTTAGTATATATTTTTCAGACATCGGTTTCATCTGAAATAAAACGATAGGTCTGTCGTTTGTTTAGAAGGTCTTTTAGCATACAAATGTACGAAATATGTTTGTTTAATTTACATCTTCTCGGTTCTTCGGTTTCTTGTCCCATCACAGGCAAAAGGATAGTTTTATCGCCTGTTTCTGCCAAACCAGATGCCGACTACATTTCATTTTTCGCTAACATTGACACTGGGTTGTATTGTATTTATACTCAATACAGGGTGTTAGGTAAACATGCGGCAAAAATTAAATGGGTTATTCCTTAACTTATTCTTAGAATATTTTGTAGTATGATAATTTTTGAAAAACCCCTTTGTTTCGTAGATACAGGGTGAAAAAAATTTACGACATTAACATTTTATTATCAAAAAGTACATGTAAAGTTGCTCAATCTACAATAGTTGTTCGAAATGACTTCCTCCAGCCTTAATACAAGCATTCAATCTTCTCGTCATTGATTGCCGAACTCTTTCAAACACACCAGGGTCGTTTCTAATTGAGTTACACCCAGCAATTATCCGATTTCGCAAATCATCCAAATTCTTCAATGGAGTAGCGTAAACTAATGACTTCAGATATCCCCAGAAGAAATAATCCAGGGGCTTTAAGTCCGGGGATCGAGCAGGTCATGCGTGTGGCCTACTTCGACCACTACAGCGATATCCGTATGTTGCTGTTAAAAAATCACGAGCAACCAAACTGAAATGTGGTGGTGCACCATCGTGCATAAACCACATTTCATGCCTTGTTACCAATGGTACATCTTCCAGAAACTCAGGCAGCGTTGCTTCCAAAAAGTTGCGATACACCTCGCCAGTAAGTCTTTGTGATAAAAATACCGGTCCAATTAGATAGTCACCTATAATTCCAACCCAAACATTCAACGAGAACTGATGTTGAAAACTATCTTCGCATACCTCATGCGGATTTTCATCTGCCCACACATGGTTATTATGAAAATTCCTTATTGCGTTCCTTGCGAAAGTGGCTTCATCGATGAAAAGAATTTGTGTCAGGAATAGAGGGATGCGAAGTAAAGTTTGCCATATGCATTGATATAATGCAATACGTGGAGGAAAATCAACAGGTAGTAGTGCCTGAACGCGTCGAATGTGGTATAGATAGGAAAGTCAACAGGATACAACAAATTGTCCTTAAGAATTTTCCAAACTGTCCAGTGACTCACATTCAAAGTATTTGCAATTTTTCGCGTAGAACTACCAGGCTCTTCCGCTATCATGTCCATCACATTCTGTTCCAATTGTACCGTTCTTACAGTCAGTGATCTTCCTGACCCTTCAGTTTGTTTCAATGTGCCTGTTTCACGAAGACGTCGATGAATGTTTTCGAAGATTTTTCGGTCGGGGACATTACGGGCTGGAAATCGTTCACTGTACAATCGCCTAGCTTGTCGGTTTGCATGCCATCAGCAAGTCCATACATGAAGTGCATGTCAGTCATCTCGGCGTTTGTATACATTACGATAGAGGACTTCACTCACTATTTAAGCCACGTCAAATAGCCAAACGTCACTCAATCTATGTAAACAAATGCGACCGATGAAATCCACTTACTAGATAAAACAGCCGTTCCAAGTGATCGAGATCGAAAAAAAAATTTTTTGTACTTGATAAACTCATTGACCTACACCCTACTTTTATTTACATTAATGATTTCAACAAATATCGAATATGGTTGTCGCAAATTTTGTTCGCCCTGTATCTTCGAAACAAAGGGGTTTTTCAAAAATCATCATAGGACAAGGAATAACCCCTTGCATTTTTGCCGCATGTTTACCTAACACCCTGTGTGTATATATATATATATATATATATATATATATATCATCATCATCATCATCATCAGCCCGTATCGATCCACTGCAGGATGAAGGCCTCTTCAGCATGCTTCCAACCTTCACGGTCCTGGGCTTTCCTCTGCCACTCGGGTCCAATATACTTAACGATGTCATCAGTCCATCGTGCTTTCGGTCTTCTTCGCGGACGTTTGCGATCAAGCGGTATCCACTCCAGGATTGCCTTGGTCCATCTGTCGTCCCATCGCCTCGCTATATGGCCTGCCCATCTCCATTTCAACTGTTTTACTCTTCCAATGATGTCACAGACTTTTGTTTGTTCCCTGATCCATGCGCAGGACTTTCTGTCTCCTCTTGTAATGCCAAGCATACATCTTTCCATTCCCCTCTGTGCCACCCGAAGTTTTTGAATTGATTGCGATGTGAGTGTCCAGGTTTCACTTCCGTATGTCATAACGGGTAGAACGCACTGATCGAATACTTTTCTTTTCAGGCAAAGTGGGAGTCTGCTCTTAAACACTATGTTGAGCCTACCAAATGCCTGCCAGCCACATTTAACACGCCGTTCCACCTCCCGGGCGGTATTCCCCTCCATGGAAATCCTCTGCCCAAGATATACAAAGCTGTCCACAATCTCTAAATCCCTTCCTAAAACTGAAATTCTTCTGTCCTGAGCGAAGTTATTGAACATAACCTCACTCTTTTTCAGGTTTATTTTCAAGCCAAATGGTTCGCCAGCCCTTTGCAGTTCTTGTATGCGTCTTTGCAGCTCCTCTGGGTCTTGTAAAATGAGAATAATATCATCTGCAAATCTAAGATGGTTTAAGTTTGCACCATTGATCTTTACCCCATCCTGTTCCCAATCCAGTTTACGGAATACTTCTTCAAGGCCAGCCGAGAAAAGAATAGGCGATATTGCGTCACCCTGCCGTTCACACACATATATATATATATATATATATATATATATATATATATATATATATATATATATATATATATATATATATATATATATATATATATTATATATATTTTTTTTTCACGGATATCGATCCGTTGATACTGTGAAGAGTCACGACGTTTCGCCAAAATCGCGTTTGGCATTTTCAAGTGTTGTCCGCTTCGACTGAAGAGTCCAACTGACCAGTCAGTTTGTCAGTTATCAGTTGACCAGTCAATTGGTCAGTTGTCAGTTGGACTCTTCAGTCACCCTGTATAAGTTCGCTTATTCTATCTAAAAGCTTCGATAACACTTAAGGGTAGTTAACCGCCAGATGTTTGATAATGGTGGGGCATCTTAAGAAATGGCTTCATTTTCAGTATTTGAAACCAACATTTTCATTTATACTGTGAACAAGTGAAGTGTCGTGTCATTCCCGAATAATTCCAAGGGTGAGTGCATCACTGAACAGTTTGTTATCTGTTAACTTTTATTAGTTGTGAGTTGGTCACTGAACACTTTGGTTTCTATCGATTTATATTAGTTTTGAGATGTATCTAAAGCTCTATTATCTCTATTTGATGTTTTCACTGATATTAATGATTACTATGTAAGTGAGCTTTTCACTGAACACTTTGTCATCTAGTATTTCAGTAGTTTCATAAGTATTTAAAGATTACTTCTGTTTCTTTTACTGTTCTGATCATTATCAAATATTAAAGTACAAATGAATTAAATCTGTCACCGTTCATATTAAATAGTATTTAAAATAATGTTTCTTGATTAATGTTTTGATCAATATTAAATGATTTATATTTAAGTGGATATCCAAACATTGTTTGAGTAGTGGCATTAGCACATTGATAAGACTTATAATTTAATTGAGACAGAGAGAGAGATCCATGGCATTGTCGCGCGGTTTTCCCTTCAATACTATGAAGTGGGTAAATACTGTTTTGTTTTTCTAGTATCTGGAGCGGGTACATCGCGAGTTTGCCCTTTGTACCCATTGCACAACTCAGTACTAGAGGTTACAAAGTGGTTGGATATCCATTAAGTTTTGTTTTGTTAGCTCTTTGGGTGGGTATCTCGTGCGGTTTTCCCTTGATACCCCGTTCATACTCGAAGCTGGCACTGTTTCGTGTTTGCCCCTCAGTGTCAGGAACAGTACCCGGTTTGATATTTGATTATTAGCCGATAATAGTATCATGGTTTGAGTTATGTTCAGAATCCCTATTTGAATTGATGTTGATTGATATCATTGCTAATATGACTGATATGCTAACGAGTATATCTCGTTGAGTATGTGAATAGCTTCAAGATAAGACCTGATTTGTATCGATCTGATGAATCTAAAGTAACAAATAGTAAACAGATAATAGTTTGGTGGATTTGGAGTGTTCAGGGTTACTTTTATTTCCATGTAGTTAAAGCTGCAATGCTTGGAAGCCACCACCATGCTCGTCAAACTCATGTACCCAACTAGCCGCCCAGTTAGAGCAATTACCATTAAGCCATCCCAGCCAATGTTTATTAAAAAAAAATAATCCTTTCATTTTTTTTTATCGTATCGTTACACTAATTAATTTTATTACTCTGTTTTTCAAGACAGCTTTACAAAAATATTTTTGTTCCTATTCATCATTATTAGTCTTTGTGTTTGTTATTGTTAACATAGAAGCTGCAAATTAACCCCAATTTGCGCCTAAAAGGTGATAAATTCGTGACAAAATTATAAGGACACAGTAAATATTTACGAATAAACTGAATTAAACCAATGTAATAATTTTCATTGAATTGTTTCGTCAATAAATCAATTGTTGATAATTGAATTGTTGACAATTATTAAAAGAGACCTTTAATAAAATAAAGGTCAAAAAGAGTCAGTGTAGAATTAAATATAAACAAAACAAAGGTGATGAAGTTCACAGCATTGAAGTTGTGAAAGAATTTACGCATCCGGGAAGCAAACCAGACGAAAACATCAACATTCCTGGAGATATCAGAAATCGTATCATGGGGGGTAACAAGTACACTTACTCCACGTAGATCTTAACTCAAAAAACTATCTTAAACTTGTCCAAACTAACAAAGGGACAGGAAGATCAAGGTTTATAAAACCCTCATTTTGCCAGAAGTCATTTCAGCTGCGAGACGTAGAGCCTCACAAAAAAAAAGCAGAAGAATTCTTCTAGTATTTTAGAGAAGAGTTTTTGGGACTGCGAATGATAATGGAAATTGGAGGACCATCAAATCACTGGCGCTTTTGTTGCTGATATTCAGAAATAAGAATAAATCAGGACACACGATCCAATACACCATCCCTCGCGAGTATAATGACTGTAATATAAATGAACGAGTTAAACTTTGTTTTGTTACCACAAACGTTTTATTTACCAGACTTAGTACCGTCATGGTAATGGATAATCTCGTATTTAGTTCCTTATGTATTTCAGATTTGTTAGAGAATTCAACTCCAAGAAGGATAGTAAAAGTTCCCTCGATAGCAGCTTTTCTTTCCCATTTCTTCAACTTAATCGAGATCACCACCAGCGGGATCAGTTTTCTTGTGCACTCTGGATCGAAGCTGTGTCAGATATACTTTAAAAGAGAACTAAACGAGAGGCTGAAAGAAACGAGGGTGACAGTTTATTCTCTGCACTCTAAAGTTATCTATAAAGTTCACTCAAGACTTTCCAATAGTAATAAGGCAATTTTTCGAGAAATGTTTCTTCAAGATATGACCTGATTTCGGAAATGTTTCAAATTTTGTACATAAACTTTTTTTTCTGAAGCACGCCCTTTTTCTGACTGTAAGGTAGTCCCATTTAATTTATACTGTAATTCATTTTTCTGTAGCTTTCATATTAATATGTTATTTTGAAAACTCCTAAACAGTAATTGTATGTATGTAGAAGGGACAGAACTTATGACGGAACTTATGGAATAAGAACCAGAACTAATGACATAAAACTGTACTACACTACTCACCACATTCTCCACCATACTCATTCTGGATTGTCTCAGTTTCTTCAAATACCCGAAGACGTCAAATTTGTCCTCTTCTTCCCCGAGTTCCATGTTGGCATCCACCAGTAGATACACTCCAGATCGGCCACCACCATCGCTTTAAATGATACATGATAATAAAAACAGTACAAAGTACACTTTAATTCAAGCTCCAATATGAAAACTTTCGATCTATAACTTCCGGGGAAGAAAAAGTTAGCCTTACTTGCAATGAACAACCATGGGTCCTGCTTCTTTTGACTTGATCCTGTGCCCCACCACAGCCCTCACTCTTCTTCTGAACTCCAACAGAGCATTGCTGAAAGGACTAGAATGACAATGCCATTCGGTGAAGTGGAACTGTAGTATAAATCTTTCCTCGATCACCACCTGGGATGTATCAAACTATTTTTATTTTTTCCCTTAAATAGAAATCACAGATTACCCCATTTTCCAATTTGTATAATCTAAAAGTTCTAATTCTAAAATTTGCTAATTCTTCTTCTTGGATGACCTTTAGGTGTATACCGCCGTAGGTCTCCTCCAGTTCGTTTGAAGCTGGCCAATATTGGACACACATAACCTTTAAATAAAACAAATAAAAGGTTTATCAATAGAAGGGATAAAGCAGGTACGACAAACCTCAAATAAAACAAATGGTAATATGATAAGGATATGGATAAATAAGAAACTGTTGATGATATATGATGATAAGATATAGCAACATGAGGATTGATATCTAGCAAAGATTAAAGAACTCAGACAAATACAATCTAAGACAAAAATATAAATATTTGGGGGCTTTCAAAAATTCTGAAGACATTTCCTTCTAACCCAATCACCAATAAAACACCATGGACTAAAACTATTAAACCTATTAACAAAGGAGGGAAAGAGATGACATAACAAAGCAGGTATTAAACTGATATATAATAAATATAAGGAATAGACGAAGATCAGTAGCTATATGTAGGAAAATGACAGAGGAAGAATGACAAAAGTAGAATACTAGGAATAATAACAGAAGACGAATGACCGAGGAAGAATGACGGAGGAAGGATAACAGAGGAAGAATGACAGAGTAAGAATGACAGAGGAACAATGACAGAGGAAGAATGACAGAGGAACAATGACAGAGGAATGATGACAGAGGAAGGATAACAGAGGAAGGATAACATAGAAAAAATGACAGAAGAAGAATGACACAAGAAGGATGATAGCGGACGAATGACAGAGGAAAAATGGCAAAGGAAGAATGACAGAGGAAGGATGGCAGAAGTAGAACGACAGAGGAAGAATGACAGAGGAAGGATGACATAGGAAGGATGACATAGGAACGATAACAAAGGGAGAATGACATAAGAAGGATAACAGAGGAAGGATAGCAGAGGAAGGATGACAGAGAAAGGATAGCAGAGGAAGGATGCCAGAGGAGGAATGACAGAGAAAGAAGAACAAAGGAAAAACGACATAGGAAGAACGACAAAGGAAGAATGATAGAAGAAGAATGACAGAGGAAGAATGACGGAGGAAGAATGACCGAGGAATAATGCTAGAGGAAAAATGCCAAATAAAGAATCCCAGATGAAGAATGGCAGAGGAACAATGACAGAAAAAGACAGAGGAACAATGACAGAGGAATAATGACACAGGAAGGAAGAATGACAGAAGATGGATGACAGAAGAAGAATGACAGAGGAAGGATGGCAGAGAAAGAATGATAGAGGAATGATAGAGGAAGAACAAAGGAAAAACGACACGAGAAGAACGACAGTGGAAGAATGATAGAGGAAGAACGACAGAGGAAGGGCGACAGAGAAAGAATGACAGAGGAAGAATGCCAGAGGAAGGATGACATAGGAAGGATGACATAGGAACGATAACAAAGGAAGAATGACATAAGAAGGATAACAGAGGAAGGATAGCAGAGGAAGGATGACAGAGAAAGGATAGCAGAGGACAGATGACAGAGAAAGGATAGCAGAGGAAGGATGCCAGAGGAGGAATGACAGAGAAAGACGAACAAAGGAAAAACGACATAGCAAGAATGACAAAGGAAGAATGATAGAAGAAGAATGACAGAGGAAGAATGACGGAGGAAGAATGACCGCGGAATAATGCTAGAGGAAGAATGCCAGATAAAGAATCCCAGATGAAGAATGGCAGAGGAACAATGACAGAAAAAGACAGAGGAACAATGACAGAGGAATAATGACACATGAAGGAAGAATGACAGAAGATGGATGACAGAAGAAGAATGACAGAGGAAGGATGGCAGAGGAAGAATGACAGAGGAAGAATGACAGAGGAATGATAGAGGAAGAAGAACAAAGGAAAAACGACACGAGAAGAACGACAGTGGAAGAATGATAGAGGAAGAACGATACAGGAAGGACGACGGAGAAAGAATGACGGAGGAAAGATGACAGAGGAAGGACAGAGGAGGAACGACAGAGGAAGAACGACAGAGGAAGAACGATAGAGGAAGGACGACAGAGGAAGAATGACAGATGAAGAATGATAGAGGAAGGATGACATAGGAACGATAACAAAGGAAGAATGACATAAGAAGGATAACAGAGGAAGGATAGCAGAGGAAGGATGACAGAGGAAGGATAGCAGAGGAAGGATGCCGGATGAGGAATGACAGAGGAAGAAGAATAAAGGAAAAACTACACAGGAAGAACGACAAAGGAAGAATGATAGGGGAAAACTGGCAGAGGAAGAATGACAGAGGAAGAATGACGGAGGAAGAATGACCGAGGAATAATGCTAGAGGAAGAATGCCAGATAAAGAATCCCAGATGAAGAATGTCAGAGGAACAATGACAGAAAAAGAATGACAGAGGAATAATGACAGAAGATGGATGACAGAAGAAGAATGACAGAGAAAGGATGGCAGAGGAAAAATGACAGAGGAATGATAGAGGAAGAAGAACATAGGAAAAATAACACGAGAAGAATGACAGTGGAAGAATGATAGAGGAAGAACGACAGAGGAAGGACGACAGAGAAAGAATGACGGAGGAAAGATGACAGAGGAAGAATGACAGAGGAAGGATGACAGAGGAAGAATGACCGATAAATAATGTTAAAGGAAGAATACCAGATGAAGAATGGCAGACGAAGAATGACATAGGAAGAATGACAGAAGAAGAATGGCAAAGAAATAATGACAGAGAAAGGATGGCAGAGAAAGAATGACAGAGGAAAAATGACAGAGGCAGAAGGACAGAGGAAGCACGACAGAGGAAGAACAGAGGAGGAACGACAGAGGAAGAAAGGATGGCAGAGGAAGAATGACAGAGGAGGAATGACAGAGAAAGAAGAACAAAGGAAAAACGACACGAGAAGAACGACAGTGTAAGAATGATAGAGGAAGAACGACAGAGGAAGGACGACAGAGAAAGAATGACGGAGGAAAGATGACAGAGGAAGGATGACAGAGGAAGGATGACAGAGGAAGAATGACCGATAAATAATGTTAGAGGAAGAATACCAGATGAAGAATGGCAGAGGAAGAATGACATAGGAAGAATGACAGAAGAAAAATGACAAAGAAAGAATGACAGAGAAAGGCTGGCAAAGGAAGAATGACAGAGGAAAAATGGCAGAGGAAGAAGGACAGAGGAAGCACGACAGAGGAAGGACAGAGGAGGAACGACAGAGGAAGAACGACAGAGGAAGAAAGGATGGCAGAGGAAAAATGACAGAGGAGGAATCACAGAGGAAGAAAAGCAAAGGAAAAACGACACGAGAAGAACGACAGTGGAAGAATGATAGAGGAAGAACAACAGAGGAAGGACAACAGAGAAAGAATGACGGAGGAAAGATGACAGAGGAAGAATGACAGAGGAAGGATGACAGAGGAAGAATGACCGATAAATAATGTTAGAGGACGAATACCAGATGAAGAATGGCAGAGGAAGAATGGCAGAGGAAGAATGACATAGAAAGAATGACATAGAAAGAATGACAGAAGAAAAATGGCAAAGAAAGAATGACAAAGAAAGGATGGCAGAGGAAGAATGACAGAGGAAAAATGACAGAGGATGAAGGACACAGGAAGCACAACAGAGGAAGGACAGAGGAGGAACGAAAAAGGAAGAACGACAGAGGAAGAAAGACAGAGAAAGACTGACAGATAAAGAGTGACAGAGGAAGGATGGTAGAAGAAGAACGATTTTAGTTAATTTTTCTCACTTACCTTAATGAAATCAAAGGTCTTAGTTAACATCACGATACAGCTAGCTTTTTCTTGCCACACCATTCGCCAGAAATCCGTTACTGTCTCTTCGGTGGGGCCTTGAGTCACAATATAGGCATTCGGTTTAAGCAAACTCTAATAAAAAAAAACAGTTATCATGATGGATTTTTTGAAAATTATAAGAACATTACTTACATCAACATAGGAAGCATTAATATAATCACTGTCGTGTTCACCGTCTATTGTATCCAGCACCACCCTGTTATAGTCATCTGAAACATAACGGGATTTACATCAAGAGCTTTCCAATAAGGAGTTTTAAAACCAGTGATAATCCGGTAAATTTTATTTTATCTTGAAGAACAAATTGTATTGTGTTTTGAAAATAATGTCCTTCAAATATCCCCCTCGACTTCGTCTGGTGAAATTCATTCCAAAGAACCAGTTTCCCATTACTCTTTCACACATATCGCGTGAAATGTTTTCAATGATGGCCTGAATGTTTCGTTTAAGGCCAAAAAAAGTAATACTAGAGCGTGAGATCGTACGATCTTGATGTTTGGCTCATTTTGAAAGACCCATACAGTTCACTGCTGTTTTCTTTCGGGCTCATACGCATAGATTCAAGATTCGTCACCTGTGTATTCTCTCAAGTTAATTCCACTTTTTGAATGAGATAAAATTTTCAAGTCACTAAACAACACAAATAGCGCCCGTACGACGTTCTGAGTATACACACAGTCAATAATGTCAAACTTTACGATGTATATGTCAAATAATGCTTAGCAACATCATTGTTGCCAATTACTAATATATAAATAGCAACCCTCGTATAAACCTATTCAATATTCTGAGTAGACCTATTTATTTCAAAAAAACTCCCTTGGAAAAAAAAATGAATAAAACCCCATCCGGCTAGTAATCTTTGTCAGAAGTTCTTTTCCTCCCACTTTAACTTTTTCCCTTGTTCCTTTACGTTTTTTATTATATTAACCTGCTACACGCAGAGAAATAAAATGTTTAGACGATATTCGACACAAAAAAGGAGAGCGTTTTGTGAACTCTCTTTGGTAATTTTCCTGTCGGGAAAATGCTGAATAAAAGCTTCTCTTTTTCATTATTTGTCCTAATCAAGTAAAGAAAAAAAGCAAAAATAAGATTGGACGTATAAATTTTCTGCTGTGGTAAACATTCGCTTGCACAAAATGTCCATGAGGGTCCTCCATGAGGGTCCTCCGCGATGATTCTCCAGGATAAAATAAGAGCCTCTCAGGAATATGGCTGCGCTAGGTTTTGCCTGGCTTCTAGGACCCTCGCATAATCCTGTTGAATGTTACAGTTTCCGGAAGACTACGGTAACCGGTCAAAAAGAATAAGTTCTCTTGAATTTTGAAATTATCGCGTTGATGCAAAAGTTCGTCCCATATTCTTGAAAAAATTGATGAAAAAATGTATTTACTAAGAAGTATATTTACTCAATATACAGGGTGTCCCATTTACCATGTTAAATGTACCATTATGTACTTTTCTCCATCTCTCCGATAGTTGCTTAATCCAGTGCTCATAGAACTTCTGAAGTTTCTGGCTAAGAAACTGATCCAGGTGATTGTTCAAGTCTTCCAAGGAACTAATAGCCATTGTTGAACAATTATGGGTTTCACAGTGGTTCAAATAACCCAGTTTACATGTATAACTCAGGAGGATACGAAATTGATATAAGTGATTCAGTGTTTGGCTCTTCTGTCTGATGGACGATTGTGTAAACCGTAAATATCACGTCATTTTCTAAAAACATTTTTCATTGAACACCCATTTTCATAAAATAATTCAACAATTTTAGACCCTGAAAAGACCACAACAAAAACAACGCTATTTTTCATTACATCTTCTTTTTGGACGTTTCAAATTTCGTTTCTTGTTCTTTAATTGGCCAAAGAGAATCTGCTTCGACACCATGGTTTCCCCCGTTCTTTGACAATGACCTAACCATATCAGATGAACTTTCATAATCTGGGATTCTATGCTCAAACTGTTGGCTCTTTCAAGTACCTCTACACTTCTGAAATATGATTAGACCTAGACAAATTAGACCTAGAGAAGACCCCAACAAAAACAACGCTATTTTTCATTACATCTTCTTTTTGGACGTTTCAAATTTCGTTTCTTGTTCTTTAATTGGCCAAAGAGAATCTGCTTCAACATTATGGTTTCCCCCGTTCTTTGACAATGACCTAACCATATCAGATGAACTTTCATAATCTGGGATTCTATGCTCAAACTGTTGGCTCTTTCAAGTACCTCTACACTTCTGAAATATGATTAGACCTAGACAAATTAGACCTAGAGAAGACCCCAACAAAAACAACGCTATTTTTCATTACATCTTCTTTTTGGACGTTTCAAATTTCGTTTCTTGTTCTTTAATTGGCCAAAGAGAATCTGCTTCAACATCATGGTTTCCCCCGTTCTTTGACAATAACCTAACCATATCAGATGAACTTTCATAATCTGGGATTCTATGCTCAAACTGTTGGCTCTTTCAAGTACCTCTACACTTCTGAAATATGATTAGACCTAGACAAATTAGACCTAGAGAAGACCCCAACAAAAACAACGCTATTTTTCATTACATCTTCTTTTTGGACGTTCCAAATTTCCTTTCTTGTTCTTTAATTCGCCATAGAGAATCTGCTTCGACATCATGGTTTCCTGTGTTCTTTGACAATGAGCTAACCATATCAGATGAACTTTCATAATCTGGGATTCTATGCTCAAACTGTTGGCTCTTTCAAGTACCTCTACACTTCTGAAATATGATTAGACCTAGACAAATTAGACCTAGAGAAGACCCCAACAAAAACAACGCTATTTTTCATTACATCTTCTTTTTGGACGTTCCAAATTTCCTTTCTTTTTCTTTAATTCGCCATAGAGAATCTGCTTCGACATCATGGTTTCCTGCGTTCTTTGTCAATGACCTAACCATATCAGATAAGCTTTCATAATCTGGGATTCTATGCTCAAACTGTTGGCTCTTTCAAATACCTCTACACTTCTGAAATATGATTAGACCTAGACAAATTAGACCTAGAGAAGACCCCAACAAAAACAAAGTTATTTTTCATTACATCTTCTTTTTTGACGCTCTTTCAAGTACCTCTACATTGGTGTGATGAAATAGTACAGAATAGTACTCTCTCTCTCACCCCTTAGGAAGCTTTCTTAGGAAATCGTAGCTTAATAATAACAGTTGTACTTACAGGAAATGCATTTTTGATTTTGGTTCTTTTCTAAATTACTTTTCTTAGTACCGTGACGGCATGAGTGGGGTTCCGTTTTTTCTGCAATCTAAAACAAACCAAATATAATAAATTACCAGGTGTGGATAAAGCAAACGAGACTGGTGACGTTCAATCTGGCAACACTATTAAGTTTCTCTTTAGAATGGAGGCAAGCTAACATCTCATGCGTATTCAGTACGAGTTTAAATTCATTTCGGATTGTTTGTTCGTCAAATTTTATATAAAAACATTGCAAAAGTAGTTGGTCTTATTCTAAGAACTGTTATATACCATATTGCGCTTTAAAAGTCCTCAGGTGTCCAGAATTGTCGGTCATCAAAGCTTGGTTCAGGGGAAATTAGTTGCCATGGAGCGTTTCACCAGACAACAACGTACTTTCTGAATTCGCGCGTATTATCAAAACAACAATTTACTTTTTACGACTCATCTTTATAGGGCCGAATATGATTTACACGACATAAACGAGACACCAAGTGTTAATTTAATAAAGAAATAGATAAAAAAGTTTAAAACTACAGGATCCTAGGGGAACGTGCGCATGAGTCGGTTCGAGAAAATCCATCCCAATCAGCACGGAAGCGAAGTACCCAGGAACGCATTAAGAAATTTTCACTGCATATCATTTAAAAAAAGAGATCTTCGTCTTCATCCTTATAAAATTCAAATTGTGAAAGAAATATAAGAAACTACACCGTAGTGGTGACATAAATTGGTTAATAATACATCTTTTATTAAGGATTTTTCAAATTCAAAATTTCCTCCTTTTTGAACAATACAAGCTTGTGTTTGTATGCCGATAGATGAAGGGACGGTTGATATTGAATACGATCCAATATGAAGCCATTTTCAAAGTGAAAAGAAACCTTTCCGAACATATATTTATATGTAAAAACCCACGGGATTGAGATTTGAACCTTAGGTAATAATTTGGAAGCGATTGATACAAATTTTCATAGAGTTGATATTAAGCACAAATCAACATAAATTTTTAATTTTATATTTTATTCATCTCATATTCAAGTATAGTTTATAATAAATAAGAAATTTACAAACTTCTTAGTTAATAACATATAACAATTAATTTTATAAATGAGGTAGGTAGAGTAGATTATTCATTATTTAAAATAATTATATTTTTCATTTTGAATCATAAAAATATTCAGTTTTAATTTAATTCAACGCTAATCGGTGCACAATATTCTTGGTTAACCTGTCACCCGTGAGCATGCAACATATAGTTGCCCATGGACCCCAAAGTGGACATTGTTTGGCCTTGAGACTTATTTGTGGTCATGGCGAAGGTTAAACGAATTGGAAACTGAAGTCTTTTTTTCAGCCTTTCAACAGGACCGCTTCTCCTTTAAACATTCCAGTCAAAATGATTGCTTCAAGAATATTTCAAGATCTTCAAGATATTTTTGATGACCAAACGTGTACCGTTGCATAATCGAGGTGGATTCAAATTACGCAGAAGAATAATGGGTGGATCAATCTTCAACCGAAGGTTATGTGGTGGCATTCCAGGCATATCCAGAGAATTTAAAAATTCAATTGGAAAATTTACATGTTCGTTTTCATCGACAACAGTGTCGATTGATTTAAAATACATCAAATTATCTGGCAACAACTGTTGTATATGGCAGTTAATTTCGTCAACATCAACGTTTTTGGCTGCCAAAGTAGTCCGATTATTGAGCCAGTTATGATCCAAGTGATTATTTTGTATGTTCGGGAAGATACTTTCAATTAATTCATTTCTTATCTGAACAACAGTGCAGACATTGTCTGGCAATTTAATGTATTGCGTATTTAGTTGCAGTTCTATTCTACCGTTTCCAATATCTAGCAATTGA
The DNA here is from genome assembly GCA_031761425.1 of Cosmopolites sordidus. NCBI lineage: Eukaryota > Metazoa > Arthropoda > Insecta > Coleoptera > Curculionidae > Cosmopolites > Cosmopolites sordidus. The sequence continues at coordinate 286,083 of JARFXV010000840.1, read as the reverse complement.
TCATTTTGCAATCGTACGCACATGTTTATGGTCAATCGAAGTGTTTCGATAATTCGCCATAAGAACAGAGAACAATTGAAATTAAATAAAATAATAATGTACCAAAAATTGAAAAAGCAAGGTTATGTGTGTGTGTGTGAGTCGATATGGCTCTGCTCCAGGATGGGCAATACGCCAGCTCCACTAATCTCCAGGAGCAGCTATGAAAGCTGGCAAACTGTGCCACACAGCTGATCGGAAGATTACTTTAATTACTCTGTAATTATGCGTTGTCTACGTTTCTCTCTGACAGTTAGTGGACGTTCACCACAAAGGAGGACGCTACAAAGGGAAAGGAAAGTCATGATGGCGTGGAAACTTTCAATTGAAATACTACAACTTTAGACCTAACACATCCATGTACCTATTGATAAGGCATAGCGAGTCTTGGTTGATATTTGAGAGAACAGTCTAAAGGTTAAGAGGCGCTCTATGCCCCAAAGCGATAAGCTCACTGTATAAGTTAAAGGCCTGGTTATGTCTGAGCGGGCATTCGAAGAAAATATGATTCAGGGTTTCAGTTTCACCACAGTCGCAAAAAGGAGCACCGCGATTTTAAATTTAAATAAACGAGGTTTAGTAAGGCAATGTCCCGTTCGTAACCTAATAATGTTAGTAATGTGTCTTCTGTCCTTAAACTCGAATTTATTAAACCAATGGATTTTAGGAAAATCAGGGACACATTTAATTTCTTCCCTCTCGCACAAAAGTTCTTAAACAGTTTTTCCTTTAAGATGAGGATGAATTCTTTAAAATTTAATTTAATGCGTTTAGGGACATTGAGACGAGTCGCTAATTTGGCGAGTTGATCTGCCACCTCATTCATTACCCTTACTGGATGAGTGACTAGCGATCCAAGCCAATCTGATATCGACATTATCGCGGTAGGCGCCTTGCAGATGTGATTTGATATTAAGTATTGTTTTTCCATTAAAGGGGTCAATGTTGCTTTTAGTAACTTTGTCGATAGCACTCCTGGAGTCTGAAAGTATGATGGCTTTCTCAAGTTGTAGGGATCTGATTATTGTAAGGGACTCATCAATAGCTACTAATTCACCCGTGTAAATTGAGATTTCTGAAGGGAGTTTCTCCATCTTATTATAAGCCAGCGAAGGGGAATGGATTGCGTGACCAACCCCATTATCATTCTTGGACGCATCCGTATAAAATTGATGGAATGATTAGAGCCGTTGATCGTTAATATAGCTTAGGAGATGGTTATCATTGAAAGGGTCATATTTTGAGAGGGGCAGGTTAATAGTTTTAATAGGCACGATCTGACACGAAAAGTCCGTCGAAAAGCAGTTGTATGTCGTATTGGAGGAGATTTTGTCGATAAAGGGGGAGATAGTCTTCAGAGCTTTCAGGAGGTAGGGAGTATCCTTGTTATGCCAGTAACTATTTCCTGTTGTAATTTTGTTATCAAGATCAGTAAGGATTTTTTTGAGAGGGTGATTGGAAATCGCTAAAGTTTTTAAGAGAAGTCTAATCGAAAGCCAGCTCCTTCTGTATTCAAGGTCCGTCTCGCCTGCCTCTGATAAAAGGGCCGATATGGGAGAGGATTTCATACATCCGATGATTGTTCTTAACGATTCACGGTGGAGTTTGTCCAATAGTTGAAGGCACCCCTTACTACAAGGTTTAAAAAGAAACGAGCCATACTCCAAGTGAGCCCTGACGATGCCATTAAAGACCATCTTAAGAATCTTGGGGTCAGCGCCCCACCATACCCTAGTCAATGTTCTCATAATATTGAGCCCCCCCTCTGGCTTTTTTCATATTAGTGTTTATTTGTTCTTTCCAGTTAAGTTTTGGATTAAAGGTAATACCCATGTAGGTTAAGTTCTCAACGTAAGAGATGACCGTGTCGTTAATTTTGAGTTGCGGTGCAGTAAATTTTTTTCTGTTTTTGGAGAAAACCATTGCTTTGCATTTATTAAGAGAAAGGGAAAAGCCATGATTGCCAAGCCATCTATGGGTATTTTTGAGGGTCAGGTTCATCGAGTTAACCATACCGTTGACGTGTGATCCCGCTTTCAGTAATATAAGGTCGTCTGCGTACCCCAATATGATGCAGGGTACTAAGCGGTGAGCCTTGGGGGATTCCGGCGTTAGCTATTCTCGGCCCGATGAGAGTCCTATCACGATTTTTGACGTATAGTTTTCGATTTTCATTAATTCTGAAAATTAGGTTGTTCGTGTGTGAATCTATTCCGAGATTACTCATCTTTCTGTAAAGTTTGGACAGAATTACGTAATCATAGGCCGATTTGATGTCCAGAGAAGTGGCGATTACTGCTTCATCATTGGAAAAGGCTTGTAAGATGATAGATGAGAGAAGGGCTAGGTTATTATTAATGCCCATGCCCTTTCTGAAGGCAGTTTGATATATTGGAAAAGTGTTGTTATGTTCTAGCGTCCATAACCAGCAAGGTTATGTCGTAAGTAAATTTTGAACACACGTATGGACTCTTAACACAGCGCCATCTATTGGATACTTACCCAATCCGGACACTAAAGAGTTGAAGCGTTATGTCGATACACCGCCCTCTATTAGAAACGTATGGGACTCACAGATAATTATAACCCTTTCTCATATAATAAACAATTAATTTGCAATACAAAAAAATTTGGGACTATAAATTGAGATAAAAACTATCCTATCTCTCAAGTAGTCACAAACAACGTGACACGATATATATATATATATATATATATATATATATATATATATATATATATATATATACATATATACACATATATAACAGGGTGTTAGGTAAACATGCGGCAAAAATTAAAGGGGTTATTCCTTGACTTATTCTAAGAATATTTTGTTGTATGATGATTTTTGAAAAACTCCTTTGTTTCGAAGATACAGGGTGAACAAAATTTACGACATTAACAACATTTTATTATCAAAAAGTACATGTAAAGTTGTTTAATTTACAATAAATGTTCGAAATAACTTCCTCCAGCCTTGCAAGCATTCAATCTTCTCGTCATTGACTGCCGAACTCTTTCAAACACACCAGGGTCGTTTCTAATTGAGTTACACCCAACAATTATCCGATTTCGCAAATCATCCAAATTCTTCAATGGAGTAGCGTAAACTAATGACTTCAGATGTCCCCAGAAGAAATAATCCAGGGGGTTTAAGTCCGGGGATCGAGCAGGTCATGCATGTGGCCCACTTCGACCAATCCAGCGATATCCGTATGTTGCTGTTAAAAAATCACGAGCAACCAAACTGAAATATTGTGGTGCACCATCGTGCATAGACCACATTTCATGCCTTGTTGCCAATGGTACATCTCCCAGAAACTCAGGCAGCGTTGCTTCCAAAAAGTTGCGATATACCTCGCCAGTAAGTCTTTGTGATAGAAATACCGGTGCCTTGAAGAGGTATTTCGTAATCTGGATTGGGAACAGCAGGGAATAAAAATCAATGGTGCATATCTAAGCCATCTTAGATTCGCGGATGATATCGTTCTTCTTTCACAAGACCCAGATGAGCTACAAAAACACATACGAGAGCTGCAAAGGACGGAGGAACCATTTGGTTTGAAAATAAACCTAAAAAAGAGTCAGGTTATGTTTAACAAATTTGCTGTCAACAGAAGAATTTCTATTTTAGGAAGTGATTTAGAGGTTGTGGATTTGGGCAAAGGATTTCAATGGAGGGTGATACCGGCCGGGAGGTGGAACGGCCGGTTAAGTGAGGCTGGCAGGCATTTGGCCGGCTCAATATAGTATTTAAGAGCAAACTCCCACTTTGTCTGAAGAGAAAGGTTTTGTGTGGAAACATCTACTCACATCACAGTCAGTTCAAAAGCTTCGGGTTGTACAGAGGGGAATGGAAAGGTGTATGCTTGGCATTACAAAGCGGGACAGAAAGACCTGTATATGGATCAGAGAACAAACGAAGGTATGTGACATCATTGGAAAGGCGAAATAATTGAAATGGAAGTGGGTAGGTCATATAGCGAGTCGATGCGACGACAGATGGACCAAAGCAATTCTGGAATGGATACCGCTTGATCATAAACGCCCGCGAAGAAGGCCGAAAACACGATGGACGGATGACATCATAAAATATATTGGACCCGAATGGCAGAGAGAAGCTCAGGACCGTGCGAATTGGAAGCATGCTGGGGAGGCCTTCATCCTGCTGTGGATCGACAATGGCTGAATGATGATGATGATATAGCAAATAAATGTTATTTTTCATCCTTCATGTTCACCTGACTTAATATCCTCTGATTATCATTTATTCCATTCGTTGCATGTTTTTTTTAATTGCCATTTTTTAATTGTCATCATTTATCCGTAAGTTTTAAATGGTTCCAACTCTCATTCTGTACAAACCGTAAAAAAAAACAGCAAAAGAACGTAAAATACTGAACAAAGCCTCCCGTTAACATCACTCATCATATTTCAAAGAATTATATTTCGTGAAAGGCCTTCGATTTTCACAAACAAAGCGGCTGGTTACCCAATGTAAAACCGCCAATTTTCCGCCAGAGTGGATATTGCGAAGGCGTTGTCTCCCCCATTTTTTTTTTGGCTCAAGTACGGTTACCGTCCTGGTCAAGTGCAGAATAACATGATAGCACGGCACTGACGAAACGATCTCAAGTTATTTTAATTGAAATTTCTCCGGAGTCGGCCTACATTCGATCCAGACAGGATTATTATTTACGGTTTTTTTTTGCATCGTTTCTCAACCTTTTTAGTATCGCGACCCATTATAAGCGACTCCATATAGCGACCCCCCTCACTACAATATATGATTTTTTTTGTTTAATTGATTAATAATAAAAATTAAGTTAATTTGTTTGACATTTATTACCTTTCTCCGAAATTAAACGTGCTTTTTCTGTTTAGGTCAATTTATTTTATTTAAAAATGAAATTTACAGATACATTGTTCCTTGAAAATTGAAATATTTCAAAATATTAAACTGAGAATTTATCGAAAACATTTTATTAATAAATTTATCATTAATAAATTTTATAGACAGAAAACTGTCTTTTTCAAATACTTTCTTTCTCCATCGTATTCACTAATTATAATGATGGCTAATGGCTGTTTTAAGCCCCGTACATATCGCCAATATTTCTTTCTAACGTTTTCTCGCAGCTTACGTGATATTGAATTTTATTTCGCATTCCGATCATAGAAAATAAACAAAATATTCGCTCGAGAATCGGCGAATTATATTGTAAAAACCGACCCCTTATCTCTGGAACGCATATAAAGAACTATATCGTATTTACTTTATAGATTATTAATAGTTTTTGTATTACTTTATATTAATATAAATATAGAAACCAAATTAATGTTAGATAGATAGATTTATATTTTCAAACTGTTTTTAAGCCGAAGGCTCTGCCGGTTCGCAGTTCTGAATATTCTGTCATTAAGTTATAAATTGATTTGTATAACAAATAGTAAATGTTGCAATTTGGAGATATAACTAATTAAAGTTTGTTACCTGATACAATAAAGTGTTTTTTAAAAACCAAGTTTTCAAGTACAAGCATATAATTGGCGCGCTTGCTATATCAAAAAAAAACTGTTTATCTATTCTATGTACCTAATTTTATACTTTTATTGGGAATAATTTTTTACAATATTTGATTTTAGAATTAACGGATTTGATAATATGGTTTTCATTTTTGTTGTGGTATTCTCGATTTATTTCTAAAGTCCTTTTAATTTTTTCTTTTGTAAAATTAGAATTAGGGATATTTTCACGGGATAGTTATATTTTCCAAAACTTTACTTTGTTTAATATTTGAGTTATATTTCGCGCCATTTTCAATCAAATTAATCTCTTTATTCGTGAAAACCGTATTTGATAAGTTAATGGATCTTTTATAGAAGTTATAGTTGGGTGAAGATTCTGGTTGTTTGTCATTTAACTGTAATTTAGATAGATTTAATAGCTTAAGTGATTGTCTAATATATTTTTTATGAATAATTTGTGAAATTGTTTGTCTGGTTTTATCTTCTAAAATATCAAACTCAATTGTCAAATTCAAAATTTTTACTAATTCACATACTGCTTATCATAAATTTCCCAATTTATGACTCATAGAAATCCAGGATGTAATTTCAACTACAGGATGTGCCAGAGAACTAAATAATTTTTAATATACTATAACTATATATAGTAACTATATACTATAACTAAAGGGTATTCCATTAAGAGGTTTCGAATGTTGGTAACGAATAAAAGAAACGTTTCATAACATACCTGAAAGTTATTTATGGCAGTGCGAAGCTGGATAGTGTACAATTATACGTGGAATGCAACATCTGTCAAATGACCGCCACGACTTCTCTGGCAGCTCACAATTCTTTTGTTGAAATTCTCGATTACTGCTGAACACATTTGCGGAGTTATGTCACGAATTATTCGCCTAATTTCTTCTTTCAACTGTTGAACGGTTTGCGGATTATTTTCGTAAGCTTTGCTCTTCACATAGCCCCACAAAAAATAGTCTAGCGGTGTCAAGTCGCATGACCTTGGTGGTCAATTTACATCCCCATTCCGGGAGATCAGCCTCCCTCCAAACTGTGTACGCAATAAAGTCAATGTTTCACGTGCTGTATGACATGTCGCACCATCTTGTTGGAACCACATATTCTCTAAATCCATGTCCATTATTTGATCCCATACAAAAACATCATCATGTATCATCGTTCGGTATTGCGAAATGACGGTTCGTGAAAGTGTTACGGAAAATCCACAAATGTCTGTTAGCAGGCGCGCGCAACATTTGGGTATCAGCAGAACTTCAACGTGGCGAATTTTGAAAAAGACTTAAGTCTACATCCTTACAAAATTCAGCTAACACAGGAGCTAAAGCCAGCCGACCATGGGCAACGCCGTGCATTTGCCAATTGGATCCTACAGATGAAGGCAAATGACAATAATTTTTGCGATAAAATCATTTTCAGTGACGAGGCTCATTTCCACTTAAACGGCTACGTAAATAAACAAAATTATCGCATCTGGGGCAATGATAATCCTAGAGAAATCCACGAAATCCCGATGCATGCTCAACGTGTCACAGTTTGGGGCGGTTTTTGGGCTGAGGGTATCATTGGATCGTATTTTTTTTAAGATGAAGATGAACGAGCTGTTACAGTAAACGGAGAACGATACCGAACGATGATTGATGTTTTTTATGGGATCAAATAATGGACATGGATTTAGAGAATATGTGCAGATTTAGAGAATATATGTGAGATTCGAAGCAATCTCTTTCCTCCTTCCTCTGGTCCTATAAGAATAAAATAAAAATACGGGTGGATCACATTCTGTGAATTCGCTGTCAAGTTTGTAGTTCAGGACAGTGTTGTCGTCCTTACACAACTTTCTTAGTCGAATCTGTCATTTTTATGTTCTGATCGTTTTTGAGTTGTGCCCTCAAACGTTTTGAATTATTTTTACTGTATTCTTTGCTATTTTAGCAATTTTTTGGTTTAGTTTCTGTTTTTGTGAGTTCTGTAGCAAAAAACCTGCGGTTGTAAAACGCCAAAACCGTTAAGCAGTCGGTGTAAGCAACTTGTCTCGTCACTTATCAATAATTTTGAACAGCAACGATATAAAGGGGATCCTGTTTTGTCACTAAACGCTGTGAGAGAGGTATGTATTAATAACTTAGTAGGTCTCATGGTTAACTGGAGTTTTTTAGCGAGTTTTGCTAAATATTAGTATTGGTACAGTTAAAGCAATTTCCAGAAAGTTGAAGAATAACGAAATATTAAAAATTTTAAAATTGGACTGGAAGTGCTATACCTAAGACTTAAGAGTCATTCAAGTAATGTTGTCACGAATAGTTTTAAGACGTGTCAATAATAACATCTTATTGCAGAGATATTGTTCTTCATGCTGGTAACAAGAATGGTTTTATTGCGGAGGCCGAATTAGTTTTCTCTTCTAAAACAAAAGGCGATCATCATGGTGAAATGAATCAAGATAACCCTGTGTTTTGGTTTGAAAACCAGCTGTTGAAAATCTTGGAGGAGCCATCAGTTATTGTCATGGATAATCACCATATCATAGTACATTGATGGATAAACCTCTAACTAGTGCATGGACAAAAACCAAAAATTGCAGAATGGCTGACTTGACGTAATTTTCCTTTTGAAAACGCTAAGTGAACTGCTGCAAATCGTTATTCGGTAAGCAGTAATTGTAAGTAATGTCTGATTGATTGTGGCGTGTTCATATATTGTTTTCCTTTATTTGGGTTTTTCGCCACTATCTAAAACTCCAAAAATATCAAAAATACCTGTTTTTATGTAAAGAAAGAATCACTGGGTAAAAACAAAAAACCAAACGGAGACAAATTTCTCAGTTATTCTTTTTTGTAATAAATTTGCCTAACGAACAAAATTTTAAAGATATAAAAATGTTATACAAAATTTTAACAAACTTTTAACGTTAACGTTTCGGAGGGTACTCTCCCCCCGTTTTCAAAACTAAACTAAAAAATAAATTATATTAATTTGTAATATATAAAGTAACGAGTGAAAGTAAATATATTTTTTTGTGTATATCAACGATACTTACATTGACCACAATAGATTTTCATGACAGTGACATACTATCAAAAAAAAAAAAAAAAAAAAAATATATATATATATATATATATATATATATATATATATATATATATATATATATATATATATATATAGGTAATGTTTACTGTGTGATTGTTTATTATACTGATTGTGTATTCAAATATTTAAATGTGTTTAATTGTATTCTTAAGAATCGGGAACCATATTGAATTTAAATCTACCGAAGGCATAGCAATACAGTTATTTTTATTTAAATTAATTATAGCGGTTTCTTTTAATCTTCCGTATTTTGTTACCGATTCTTTTAATACCGTTTTGAAATTATTTCAATTGATTTTATGACCCGATTCCCATGCGTGTTGACAAATTCTAGATTTATTAAAATCGCCCTTTCTAAGAAGGTTTTTATGGCTCTTTTACTCTAACATGTAACGGTCTAGATGTCTCACCTATATAGAATTTGCCACATTCGCAGGGAATTTTATAAACCACATTTTTGGTATTTTGTTGTATATTGTTTGGTTTAGTCTTTGTTAATAGAGATCTAAGACTATTTTTTCTTTCAAATGTCGTTCTTATGTTGTATTTGTTTCCTACTCTTCTAATTGTGCCAGAAATACCGCGGATATGAGGAATTGTGAGGTTAATTGTCTGAGAGTTATTATTATTGTTATTAATAACTTGTCTGTTTTGTCTAGTATCAAATTTTTTAAACGATTTATCTATAAAATTTTTTGGGTAATTGTTTTTTATTAAAATGTCTTTTATGTGATTTGTTTCTTTTTGTTGTGTATCACTGTCGGTACAAACAAGTTTTGCTCAGTCATATAAACTTTTAATTACTCCTATTTTGACCGATTTTCAGTGATTTGAAAAGAAATTGAGATACCTATCTGTGTTTGTCGGTTTTCAGTAAACCGTCGTTTTTAATGTGTTGGCAATTTATTGTCCTTCTCCATCTCTAAAGTAAACTTAATTGTAGGCTCTCGAGAATTTATATCTTGTAAAAAAATATTTAGATGTCCATGCTATGTTGCCATATAGCAAAAATATCATCAACATATCTAAGCCATATTAATGGATTTTTAAGAGATTTATTTAATATGTCGTTCTCGATTTCCTCCATAAAGACATTACTTATCAAAGGAGAAAGAGAAGAACCCATTGCCATTCCGAAATTTTGATGATAATAATCATTTTCTAATTGAAAATATGTGGTTTTTAAGCACAGAGTTAATAATTCCAAAATTGTATTTATGTTTTGTTTAGTGCGGTCTTTTAATGTTGTGTCATGTTCTAATCTCTTTCTAACTATTAAAAGTCATTTATTAACTGGTACATTAGTAAATAAACTCACCACATCAAAACTAACCATTAAATTTTGGTTTGTAATTTTAATATTCGAAATTTTATCTAAAAAATTTGAAGTACTTTTAATATATGAATTTGTTCTACCCGAAAGTGGATTTAAAATGTTTAATAAAAATTTTGCTAGTTTAAAACATAGGGAATCTATAGTACTCACTATAGGGCGAAGTGGTATATTAGTTTTGTGTATTTTTGGTAGACCATAGAAATGAGGTGGTTTACTATAATGTGGTATAAGTTGTGATCTTTCTAGATCTGTAAATTCACGTTTTGTGTTTATATAATGTATTGTAAATTTGTCTCTCTATTTTTAATATTGGATCTGTAGGTATTTTAGTGTAACTTCTATCACTCATCAATTAAAGTTTTAATTTTGTTATTATATTCTGTAGTGTCCAGAATAACTGTGGCGTTACCTTTGTCTGATGGCAATATTTTAATAATGTGTCTTTTTTAAATTTATCTATAGCTAACCTTTCCTCATGGTATAAATTTGATTTGATTTTAAATTGTTTTTCTAAGATAAGTTTTAACCTAATTCTGTATTAATTTGCACTTTCCAAAGATAATTTTTGAGCAACAGACTCTACTGCCGAAATAAGGTCTAATTTAGGAACATCTTTCGATGTAATACTAAAATTTAGTCCTTTAGAAAGTACATACTTTTCAGAATCAGATATTTTATTTGAAAGGTTAATTACAGTTTTATTAATGAAATTTTTGTCTGTATGTGTATTAATGTGTTTTGTATGTGTTCCATGTTTTTCAACAGTTAAATTTTTAAATTTCTTAATGTGAGTATTTGTTTTTTGGATATTGAAGTGATATATGTAACTGGAATAGACGCTATTATAAATGTGATTAAAATCTACTTCAGTTACTTTTTCGTATATTTGTTGAAATGTATTATCAATGTCAGTCTTTAATTGTTGTTTAGTGTTATATTGTTGTCAATGTAAGTATCGTTGACATACACAAAAAAAATATATTTACTTTCACTCGTTACTTTATATATTACAAATTAATACAATTAATTTTTTAGTTTAGTTTTGGAAACGGGGGGAGAGTACCCTCCGAAACGTTAACGTTAAAAGTTTGTAAATTTTTTTATAACATTTTTATAACTTTAAAATTTTGTTCGTTAGGCAAATTTATTACAAAAAAAGAGTCACTGAGAAATTTGTCTCCGTTTGGTTTTTTGTTTTTACCCAGTGATTCTTTCTTTACATAAGAACAAGTATTTTTGATATTTTTTGAGTTTTAGATGGTGGCGAAAAACCCAAATAAAGGAAAAAAATAAAAGCAGTAATTGTGTTTCATAATGTTCTTTTTAGAAACAAGCCTAAAAAAAATATGTGGCAGATCATATGGCTGAAGAGTATGGTTACAAAGTATTGTCGTCTTCTCCCTTATCATTGCTTATTCAATCCTATAGAATTGATATGGGGGGTGGCCAAAAATTATTACAATCGTCATATAGGTCGAGATGAAAGAACGATTGATAACTGTCTGGATATGTGGAAAGAAGCTTAACCAACAGTTACACCACAGATCTGGATGAACACCAATAGGCATACAGAAGAAGAAGATTGAAAGATGGTCGAATAGCGAAAGAGAAGAAGAATTTACTTGAACAGCGACTCAGATGCCGAAAGTTGTTCTAGTGATAGTGAACGATTAAGCTTTGTGTGAACTAAATGAAAAGTCGCTATGTTTTACTTTTAGAAAAACTTTTAGAGAAAAAACTTGTCGTGTTACTTTTTCATTTACAGTTTTATCGATCATACAAAAGCCAAAGTCTGGGTATTTTGGTGTTGATGTGGCAACATTGTCACGTGAGTGCGTCACAGATTTTGATCATATGATCATATATATATATATATATATATATATATATATATATATATATATATATATATATATATATATATATATATATATATATATATATACATATATATATATATATATATATATATATATATATATATATATATATATATATATATATATATATATATATATAATACTACTATATCAATAGCGAGGTCTGGAAATCGGCGAAATCATTAGGGTGCAGACATATATACGTCTGTTTCTCTCATTACTACTTTGAGTCCTATGCGCATGTCCGAGAATTGAGTATGCCTATAGATGTGCGTCAGTCAGTTTTTTGTGTCACGTTTATTTATTGCGACATTTGCGCACAACGGTCGAGTTGGAGAAAAAGAAATAGAAGTAGACGTTTGTTGTCTCACTTACTCCGTGACATCTCCACTTACAGATATTAGCGATATAGTAGTATTATATATATATATATATATATATATATATATATATATATATATATATATATATATATATATATATATATATATATATATGATTTTGATGACGTACAACCATTATTTCCCTGAATAAGCTATAGATTTCTAAACCAATTTAAAACAGTTCAATTTGTCCCAAGACGTCAATCAGAAACCTGGAGTGGGATAATAAAGAATCGCGTAGTTTTGTAAGTTGTATAAAGCAGTAATATGCCAAGAGAATTTTGGCATGTCAGTTTATCTGCTTTCTTATGAATCGGATATATTACCCCTGCGCCTACTGCCACTCTCCAGGGACCTGCACAATATTCCAAAAGTTGACTATTAACTCATTAATGAGCTCCAGTTCATTCCTGAAGGTAAGCACTCTATCGCGGGAGCTGTATCGCCTCTTGAAACAATGGTACTTTTACCACTAACTGACCCACATTCATAAACTGTGGCCTACCATTTCAATCTTGATCCAACTTGATTAAAAACTTGCTTAGCGAAACGCACGTTGCGATTTAAACTTTGAATATAAAACTAACTTATATATAAAGGATTTCAATGAGATTTAGAGAGAGCGAGAAATTCATTATAGAGTTTTTTCGATTTCTTGCCTTATAGTTATAATTTTTTGTTTAGATTTATTGAATAATACAGGGTGAAGCAGAGAGTTTTTTTAATACCAGGGTGGTGCTTGATATTTTTAAATGTTTTCTTAAAAAAAACCACGTTTAATTTGGGAGAAAAGTAAAAAATGGCTTGTTCAAAGTATACGTCATCGCATTCTTTTAGCATCTATTAGTTCATATTAGTCTGTATTAGACAACAGCCAAGCCAAATTGTAACAAATATCAGGAAAAAAAAAATGGCGACAAATCAAAATGATAGAGACACCTGCCTCGCCAGGTTTAAATACTAGGGATTGTCTTACCTCAAACTCTAGCTTATAAAGGACAGGAAACTTCTTGCGTTGTTCGCAGAGCTTCAGAAAATGCGGGATATCAACTGGACGGTCCGTGATGGCGTCACTCACTATTGCATTTTCATCTGGAAAAAGTAAGATTTCCATACTCAAAAAAAAACAAGTTGACTCTACATAAGCCACAACAGTTACTCTATAACATTTCAGAAATGAAGAAATAGCATTTACTTAAATAATTTAGAGGGAAACAGTAGTCCTAATCTATATTTCAAAAGATACATGTCTAATATACCAGGATGTAGCAAAATTATTTGCGTATTGTATGTCTAGATCTTATGCTAATACAATAAAAATACTAACCTACGACCCACAGAGCACTGCTTGTGTGTGGGTCAAACCAAAGAAAAGAAAATAGAAATTTTAGAAAAAAAAATTAATAAATAAAAAACCGTTTCAATATTCAGATTACATGAAATAGGACAAAACGAAGAAAACGATGAAAAAGGAGACCATATAATAAGGCTCAAGAACAAAGGAAATCAATTGCTATGCTCACAAACACCGACCTTATTTTGCTCATGCCAAATAACTGATGTTCTTCAATGTTATCTCTTATGTTTTCCGGCAAACGGTTAAATAATCGAGAGGTCAATACGTAAGAGGGTTTCTCGCTCCAGTTTTGTTAGTGAACGGAATGTTTGAGCGGTCGCACCACCAGCCCTTGTGTCATGATGAACTAGTTGCTTATATATATTATTATTAGGTGTGTCTAGACCCGGTGGGGTTACTCAAAGCATTCTGACTCATTTTCGAGTGTTCTTTCTGATCCTCCACACCTCTCATCCTTTCTCCGTGGATTCTCATTCTCTCCTCCGTCCACTTTGTTCCCGATCTCCTCGAAACTTCGCTCTCTGATGCAAAGTTCCACATATGTATTTTGTTTTTGTACGTTCTTCTATTCTCAATCTCTGCCGGAACCATTTGTGCCTTTCCCAGATCAGCTATATATATATACACATATATGTGTGTGTGTGTGTGCTTTTTTAAATCATTCCGGGTGTCGATCCGTTGATCCTGTGAAGAGTCACGACGTTTCGCCAACCAGTCAGTTGGTCAGTTATCAGTTGACAGTCAGTTGGACTCTTCAGTCAAAGCGGACAACACTTGAAAATGCCAAATGCGATATATATATATATATATATATATATATATATATATATATATATATATATATATATATATATATATATATATAGAGTTTCTGGAAGATGTACCATTGGCAACAAGGGATGAAATGTGGTTTATGCACGATGGTGCACCACCACATTTCAGTTGGTTGCTCGTGATTTTTTAACAGAAACATAGGGATATCGCTGGATTGGTCGAAGTGAGCCATATGCATGGCCTGCTCGATCTCCGGACTTAAACCCCTTGGATTATTTCTTCTGGTGAGATCTGAAGTCATTAGTTTACGCTACTCCATTGAAGAATTTGGATCATTCTCAATTAGAAACGACCTGGTGTGTTTGAAAGAGTTCGGAAGTCAATGACGAGAAGATTGAATGCTTATATCAAGGTTGGAGGAAGTCATTTCGAACATTTATTGTAGATTGAGCAACTTTACATGTACTTTTTGATAATAAAATGTTGTTAATGTCGTAAATTTTGTTCACCCTGTATCTTCGAAACAAAGGGGTTTTCCAAAAATCATCATACAACAAAATATTCTTAGAATAAGTCAAGGAATAACCCTTTTAATTTTTGGCTGCATGTTTACCTAACACCCTGTATATATATATATATATATATATATATATATATATATATATATATATATATATATATATATATACATATATATATATATATATATATATATATATATATATATATATATATATATATATATATATATATATATCCCAGAGAGCTAAGATGTTTATATACATGAACAGCAATCGTCACATAATACTGGTATTTCAAAGGAAGAATTGCCGTCATAATAAAAAGGTTCCATACTCGGGTGGTTCCTCGGTTTATTGCACATTATCCTTAGAACTTAGCAACTCGCTTTTTAAACAATGTATACCTGAGCTTCCTAGTGCTTGGTCTAGAATCTGCAGACGCAGACAGAGACACTGCAGACAGTGTCTTCCCCCATCTTCAAGACTAGTGTTCTCCCTCTCTGAATTTTTTGAACCGTAGCTGAGAGGTGCGGATTGTTACGGCATCTCCCGCAGCCTTCTTACGTTTTTTTATTCTTCAGCCATTTTACGTTTTTTTAATAAAAATTTTCGCTTGAATATTTTCCAGTCGAACCACTTTAATACTGAAGAGGGAACGTTTGTTTGTCGAAACAAAGTGTTCAAATCGGCTTAAATCCTTGAAGAAATAATATTTTATGTATAAACAAAAGAAAAAAGCTAATACTTTTCTTATAACCTAATATTATATCAGACATTACATTGCGAGTTTTTTAAAGGAAGAAAATTTAAGTTCGAGTCCTGTTGCAAGCATTATTCGAGGAAGACTCAACTCATATATTAAAACAATTAACACATGCATTGAATGTTGCCCAATCACCATTTCCGAACGTCTACACGCATTGGGAAAGATCGAGAAGGGAGAAAAATTAGTTACATATGAATTGAAGGAAAGAGACATTAACAGATGAAAAACCAATTGTGAAATTTTGCTTGCCAGACAGAAAAGAAAAGGTTGTTATAGGTGATGAAAAGAGGTTTTATTTTGACAACCCTTAACCGAAAAAACTAATAGGTAGACTCAGACCTGTCGTCAGTTTCACAACCAATATGCAAAATATATAGAAAGAAGGCTGTGCAACGATTACAGGCGATCGAGCATTGGTGGAAAACCGTCCAGAATACGCCCAAAGACACGATAAAGTCATTTTTCAACATGACAATGCTCGGCCCCATGTTGAAAAATGCGTACAAAATTATTTCGAAAACACGTATATTCTTACGAAGGGAAAATTTGGCTTGATGAACGGTTGACTTCAAAAAACGAAAAGTTCTTTTGGCGCAGAATCCACTCTTTGAGAGAAAGATGGGAAAAAGTAATATATAACGATGGTCAATACTTTGATTATTGAGGTAGTTTAGTTTGTTATGGAAATAAACGCTCAAATTTTGCGAAAAAATCCACATTATTATACAAATCACCTTATTTCGAAACATGGCAATAAAAAAAAGAGAGAACTGTTGAGTTGAAACAAGAAGAAATACTAAACGACTGAAAAATCACACTAATCTGCCATGTGATTATAATTGACCGATATTGGTAAAAAAACACTTTTTTGTAATTTTAATGTAAATCTTTATTATTGCCTTCAAAGTAGTCTCCATTTGATTTGATACATGCATGCTAACGCTTGATTCAATCATCCATGCACTTGGAATATCCCTTGCACTTGGAATACACTTGAAATGGCCTTCAATTTTGTCACCGAATTTTTTTCAATGTCCTCATTCGAATCAAACGCATTTTTCGGAACGGATATTTGAGTTTGGAGAAGAGAAAAAAAAATCTCACGGAGCCATATCCGGTGAATACGTTTTCGTCATATTTTCACCCACCATTAGAATCGTATGAGATGGCGCGTTTCATGCTCAGAACATCAACCAAAAAGAGTTCAGATAATCCACAAGAGATGCCAAGATTTTTTGCACCCTCTCTAATCAATTCTTCTGTTGGAACCTTAGGTGTGAAATACTAAACTTGAAGAGATTCTAGATCTCTTTAATCTAGATTAAATCATCTCCTGATGATGCTAACATGATTAGCGAAACGTGCGTCGAGCAGTTCAAAAAAGCGTTTCGGTGTTTAGTGGTAAATCTCTTCAAGTTTAGTCCCTCTCTAATGACATGTTTTGACACGATTTTCAAGAACGATTTTTTTAATTTCTTCGATCTTATCGACATCAACAGAGGTTGATGGCTGGTTGGCATGGGACAAGTTTTCAACGTTCAAAAAAAAAATAACGCGCGCGGTTTAAATGACTCAGTCCCGGTCAATTTTGATGACATGGTATCAGAAAGGAGATAACTTAAACTGTAAAGCTTATTAAATATTTAGTAAATTCTTTGATAGACGACCAGATGGACATGATATTTTGTTTAAATTATAAATGGCAAAAAGATACAATCTAATAAAAACAATAAGCATAATTTTCGGCCGATTTTTCTGTGTTTTAATTCAAATACAAATCCTATCGCTCTTATTGGAAAGCCCATTATAAGCTTTCGAATATAAAAGAATGATATCTCCGTAGTTGGTAATCGATATTTTTCACCTGACTCCTTATCATTTTTCTCCGATCCCGACGTTAATAGTTCGCCAAACGATACCGAGGCTGGCGATTCAAGGGCACGTGTCGGTGCGGATTTTGTTCGTTTTGGGATAGTTTTACCACGTTGCCACGTCGAACTCAACGTCCTAACATTCACGAACTTCTTTTATTTGTCGTTATCAAGCAGGGTTAGCTATTTTCGGATTAAGACTCTGTTCTGGTATTATAAATAGAGTGGGAAAGTTCGAAACTATTCTGTATTTTAAAAAATACATTATCTAAGTTTACTAACAACAAAATGATTCTTAAATTTAGTTCACGGGAGGATTCCATTCTCCATTCTCCATTCCATTGTTTCACACATGATATACTTCCAGTGGTGGCCTGA
Source organism: Cosmopolites sordidus (assembly GCA_031761425.1). Taxonomy (NCBI): domain Eukaryota; kingdom Metazoa; phylum Arthropoda; class Insecta; order Coleoptera; family Curculionidae; genus Cosmopolites; species Cosmopolites sordidus. The sequence continues at coordinate 268,135 of JARFXV010000840.1, read as the reverse complement.
ATGTTTCGTTTAAGGCCAAGAATTGTTCGAGATTTATTTCTGTAAACTAGGGATTCAACACAACTGAACAAAACATTAATCAAAGGGTATGAGATCGCAGGATCCTGGTGACTAGTTAGCATTACCATTTCTCGAAATAACACGACCAGGATACTTTTCTTGCTAAATTTTGTTGTTGCTATCTTGTTTAAAGAGAGCTACACATTTATCAGATAAGACCGAAGATCATCGTTTTCGATTCGAGCTTCGGACCCTTCACTCCTCGTTAAATAAGGTCGGACGCAGCGGACTGAAAGGTAGTTCTATATATGACAACCCATCGACCACCAATGTCATCTAGAAAGTCTCCTTGCTAGTAGTGTTAGTATGTTACGTCAAAGAAAACATCAGGGTCCTGTCAATGACCGTTCGACAATCATTATTACAGTCGAGTTGGCCTATGAATGTTATTATGTTTTGTGGAGTTGCCTGCATCACGACAACCCACCCAGGGATCGATTACGATCAATCCGAATCATCTCCTAATGATGCCAACATGATTGACGAAATATACGTCGAGAAGTTTATAAAATGTGATTTAGTCTTTAGTGATAAATCTCTTCGAATTTGATAAAACAATTGTGTGATTTATTCACAAATAGAATTTGAGAACTTTAAGAACACTCTGTATATACACTATAGCAATAATAACGAGTCCTGCGTTAGTTTGACCCTAGAAAATAATAATGTTAAAAACAACCCATCGGAGCAGATGTCACGGAAAAGAGAAAAGAACAGAAAATGTTTTAAAAATAATTATTGTTGCTTCATAAATTAAAACGAGGCAATGAACCAATCTCGATGTCAGATCTAAAAGAAATGTTAGTGATATTCTTGCTGACAAATAATACCACCTTTAAATAATTCAACATAAAAGAAAAATTCAAGTTCTTAAGCTTAAATAAATCACCAGTCACGTGGGCTATTATTAGAATTAAATAAAGGCTCTGCATAAGGGATAGCTGATTAAAAAAAATTGGTTTTATGGACCTACCGTTGAATTTGCTGGTGGGTATCAAGCCACTGTTCAGCATAGACAACTTGATCGCATTCGGTATGGATGCGAACGAATTTGTGGCGCTGACGTGACGTTTCTTCCTCGGTTTATCCGCGTCATTGTAGCGTGGCGTCGATCTGGACCGATGCTTCTTTTTCACAGTCCCGGTGGTGTGAGTCTTGTGCTTCGTAGTTTCCGGATCGCTCGACATCCTCTTGGATCATCAACAATCGTTGACTAGTGGTGGGGATGGATGACAGACGGACGGAGGACTGAACGTCATTGTGTCGTTTCAGATAGACCAATCAGGTGAGGTTACGACCGGTCAGATCGTGTGATTGGTGATGGTGACGTGGCAGGGACCAATGTGTTTCATACCCAGAATGTTTACTGAAATAAAAAATTACCATCAATATTAATAAACATTGAGAAAAAGACGGCAAAATACTATTGAACAAAATTATATACTATCAATGGTGTAAATAAAGATTTTATTACACATATTATATATGTACCAGGTGTCTGATTAAGGATTGAGCGCGGCCGAATCTTGAAAACTATTTATCCCACAGCTTTTGGGAAAAAAATTGTACTAAAAATGATCATGAGAAATTCACCAAAAATATTTTTAAGCTTCTAAAACGAACGCAAGAGGGCGTGACGAGCTAAACAATTTTAAAAATCTTTTTTTTTGCGTATTTTCAAGTGTTAACCGAGTAAGAAAAAGTGTCAGTTATAATTAGCAAACTGTCTCCTACAACTTTGTTTTATGACATTTTGTCGTAATTTCACGAATAGAGGAGTGGGGGGGAGTTTTACCTATTGAGATAAAAAGTCGTCTAATGTCCGTTTGCCTTAACCGATTTTCCTCAATTTGGATTCATTTAAAAGGCAATTGCTGGGACAGATAATCTATTTAGTTTATAAATAAATATTTTATAGATACATTATTTAGTTTATAAATGAAACCGCGAGGTGGCGTTACATTCAACAATAGTTTTTTGAAGTTTTGTTCAGTTTTTTCAAATGGAATGGTACAGCTTTCACTGCATGGCAAGAAAGGTAATTTAAAGAGGAATCGTCCAGTGAAAACCCGAAATCGATATCTCTGACATGTCAAGAGATATTTCGATTTTTCTGAAAAAAATCAGTTTTAATTTTTACCGTAATATTAAGTTAAAAATTGGTCTTAATATTTAGATCGCAATCGCAACCGCAACAATTTTATTTAAAAAATACTAACCGCAACAATTTTATTTAAAAAACTTCTTGGATGCTTCGTTTCCAAATCGTTGGATAGGACGGGGTAGTTTATTTTCGTGGCAGGCGCGCTCACCGGATTTGACAGTCCTCGATTTTTACTTGTGGAGAAGACTAAAAGACCTTGTTTTTCAAACTCGTCTTACCACACGAGAAAACATGATTGAAAGAATTCAAAATTCAATAACCAGCATTTCAAGAGCAGAAATTGAAGCTGCCGTTTTTAGTACTCGTCGAAAAATAAATCTTTGCGTTTCTAATGGATGGAAGGCATTTTGAACATTTAGAAAGGCGTTAAAGTTCAGAGTCTGTTAATTATTAGACTGTTGTGCTGTTAATTTTATTTGACTGTTGTTATTATTATCTTCGTTGTTGGCCCGTTGGCCTTTAAACACGCTCCAAATTAATATGGCACGAAGAATTTGGACCAGTCCTAAGCCTGGGTAAAGTGTGAAGGAAGGCAAACATTAGGTTAATATTTTTTTAACTTAATGCAGGTAGTAGTGAAATAATAACTGATTTTTTCAGAAAAATCGAAATATCTCTTGACATGTCAGAGATATCGATTTCGGGTTTTCACTGGATGATTCCTCTTTAAATTACCTTTCTAGCCATGTAATAAAAGCTGTACCATTCCATTTGAAAAAACTGAACAAAACTTCAAAAAGCTATTATTGAATGTAACGCCACCTCGCGGTTTCATTTATAACCTAAATAATTTATCTCCCAGATTATCTGACTGTTCCAGCAATTGCCTTTTAAATGAATCCAAATTGAGGAAAATCGGTTTAGGCAAACGGACATTAGACGACTTTTTATCTAAATAGGTAAAACTCCCCCCCACTTCTTTATTCGCGAAGTTACGACAAAATGTCATAAAACAAAGTTATAGGAGACAGTTTGCTAATTATAACTGAGAATTTTTCTTACTCGGTTAACACTTGAAAATACACAAAAAAAAAGATTTTTAAAAATGTTTAGCTCGTCACGCCCTCTTACGGTCGTTTTAGAAGCTTACAAATATTTTTGGTGAATTTCTCATGATCATTTTTAGTAGATTTTTTTTCCCCCAAAGCTGTGGGATAAATAGTTTTCAAGATACGGCCGCGATCCATCCTTAATGGGACACCTGGTACAATTCGAAGTATTTATAGTCCTGTTTGGATTGTGAGGAATGCACAACAATTTTACCAGTTTAGTGAAAAACATTACTATTTAATCTAAATAGTCAATATTAATATTTGACATTCCACGATAAGGTATTTTTCTTTATATAACACAAAAAAGATTTTTTTGATCATGGGTATGGTCATGATCATGAGTATGGAAATTGCGAAATTTGAATTCTCATTAAATTGGCCCTTCTCAATTAATTGAGTAAAATTAAACGCCTTTCTTTAGCAGTATTTTAATACGAAGATTGCTCGCATAAATACGCGTCGCATAAATACGCGTCGCATAAATATGCGTCGTAATGTTTGACATTGTTGGCTGTATTCGTACTCAGAACGTTTTGCCAGACGGGCTCTATTTGTGTTGTTTAGCGACTTTTCATTTAGTTATATTTCATCTCAGTCAAAAAAAATAATTAACTCGTGTGATGATTTATTATGACTTTCACAGATTATCTCAACAACAATGTATCGATTTTTGATAATGAAACGCTATCTAAAACCTCTAGTGAACTGAGCTTTTTTTGAGCTGAATTTTGAACAATTTTTTTGTCACAAAAGGAAAGATCGTATATAAGTTTTATAACAAAACTATTTTTAATTTTTTTTCCTTATAATTAAAAAGTTATATCAAATTGAAAATATATTTTTAAACCAAGTACCAATGACACGGCGACAATTCCCGAAAAAAACCACAATTCACAGTTGTACCGAAGGTTAATATGGCCAATATCGGTTCGGCTCGGAGCCGAACCGAAGTTTTACCGAAATTTCCTTTCGCGCTCTTTCTGAAAAGACGTTCGGAAAGAATCGAACTCTGGGGTAAATAAAACAATTTATCGATCAGTCATTGTTCTATAGGTTTAACCTATATCTTTCACCGCATTTGTTGATTTGCTATCGATTTGAAAAAATACTTGCTTTTAATTATTATTTAGGCTTTCGGTACTGTTTTCGACGTTATACTCATATATCTTTACATAAGATATGGAGGCTCAAAGATAAGTTCAGAATGAAATCAGATTAGGGTTCCTTTTGTTTTTTGCATTCGTTTTTATAATTTTTATTTATCTTATTTAATTCATGTAGGGATAACAAATTATCTGCAAGTGTCTGCAAAGAATCTACATGTAGCAACACAACCAAGGGTAGTAACCTATTGTACGATAGGAATAATAATATTCAAGAATTTAGACAAGAATAGACAAGAACAAAATTCAACTACCGATTTGGATGGTAATCGTATATGAAAAGTTTTATACTTATGAAAGTTTTACAGGATCATCTAATTTGTAGATAGCTGAAGAGTACAGAAATTTGTGTCGTTCGTTTGGATGAACACCAACTAGTTAAATTAAGGACTCACAAAGCAGTTTTCCATGGAATCAAAACAAACATCTGAAGGAGTATGCAAAAAAAAAAGAAAAATAGAAAAGCAAACCTACTATCCGATCAAAAAAGTAAAGAAAATGGTATATTTATATTCTAAATAAAAACAAAACAGTTTTTCGGATTTTTGTAAATTTTATCTATTGATTGAACATATTGTCTTGTCTTGTCTTGTTGCTTGATGGCTTTGCTGCGAGGCAATATGCCAGTTTGAACATATTCATTTGATAGTATATGTTTAAACATAAGTTAGAAATTTATTATAGGCACTGAAGACTGATGGTAGGCTGACAGTGGTTCCAGGTTTAGTGGTTTTCTAGTGGATAGATCTTAATAGGAAACTCCCACACTTTCACTATAAGTTTTCCCCTCAAAAACAAAATGGTTTAGGTGCCTTCTCTTATTTGAGAAATCTCTGGCTGGTCATGCATTAGAGTTAGCAGCCAGATTTATTTATATTTGCAAATATTATTAAATCAAGTGTCTAAGTTTGTAAATCAGGTAAGGCGAAAATTCGCCATCGTTTTAAAAATACTGAAAACCCTTTTAGCAATAACGTAGTATGGGTGGACTTTTTTTAAAATATTGTTTATAGAGTATGATGATTTGAAAAATCAGTGTGGTTTTAAAAGTATTGCAAACTTCAATGAATGCAATCAAACAAATATGTGGTAGTGATTGTTTTATTTTGAATTGATTATTAATGTAGTTTACATATTATAATCTACTGTAATATATTATCCTAATTGGGGGAAGTTTTATTATGTATATTTAAGAGTCTATTTAATATGCCAGTTTGAACATATTCATTTGATAGGATATGTTTAAACATAGGTTAGAAATTTATTATAGGCACTGAAGACTGATGGTAGGCTGACAGTGGTTCCAGGTTTAGTGGTTTTCTAGTGGATAGATCTTAATAGGAAACTCCCACACTTTCACTATAAGTTTTCCCCTCAAAAACAAAATGGTTTAGGTGCCTTCTCTTATTTGAGAAATCTCTGGCTGGTCATGCATTAGAGTTAGCAGCCAGATTTATTTATATTTGCAAATATTATTAAATCAAGTGTCTAAGTTTGTAAATCATGTAAGGCGAAAATTCGCCATCGTTTTAAAAATACTGAATACCCTTAAAGCAATAACGTAGTATGGGTGGACTTTTTTTTTAAATATTGTTTATAGACTATGATGATTTGAAAAATCAGTGTGGTTTTAAAAGTATTGCAAACTTCAATGAATGCAATCAAACAAATATGTGGTAGTGATTGTTTTATTTTGAATTGATTATTAATGTAGTTTACATATTATAATCTACTGTAATATATTATCCTAATTGGGGGAAGTTTTATTATGTATATTTAAGAGTCTATTTAATATGCCAGTTTGAACATATTCATTTGATAGGATATGTTTAAACATAGGTTAGAAATTTATTATAGGCACTGAAGACTGATGGTAGGCTGACAGTGGTTCCAGGTTTAGTGGTTTTCTAGTGGATAGATCTTAATAGGAAACTCCCACACTTTCACTATAAGTTTTCCCCTCAAAAACAAAATGGTTTAGGTGCCTTCTCTTATTTGAGAAATCTCTGGCTGGTCATGCATTAGAGTTAGCAGCCAGATTTATTTATATTTGCAAATATTATTAAATCAAGTGTCTAAGTTTGTAAATCATGTAAGGCGAAAATTCGCCATCGTTTTAAAAATACTGAATACCCTTAAAGCAATAACGTAGTATGGGTGGACTTTTTTTTTAAATATTGTTTATAGACTATGATGATTTGAAAAATCAGTGTGGTTTTAAAAGTATTGCAAACTTCAATGAATGCAATCAAACAAATATGTGGTAGTGATTGTTTTATTTTGAATTGATTATTAATGTAGTTTACATATTATAATCTACTGTAATATATTATCCATATTATCCTAATTGGGGGAAGTTTTATTATGTATATTTAAGAGTCTATTTTTTATTGAAAAAAATTTAATGATTTAAACAATATGCATGTGTTTTGTTTTTATAAGTTATGATTTATATTTTTTATATCGTCGTGTGACATATCGCGAGACTGAGGCATCAACATTTATCCGCGAAAAAATTTCTGCGCGTTGTATTCCGCATAATTTAACAATCACTCAAAAAAAGGTTCGTGTCGATCGCGCTCATTTTCTCTATGTGTATGACCTCGAAAGTAATATAGTACAATCGACTGTATGGGTCTTTCAAAATGAGTCAAACCCAGCAAAAGTTGTTTGCGCAAAAAGCATTTCGAGGCCTGTTTCGCCTGTTTTTTTTTTTTGGGATAAATGGGTATATGGCTACAGTGCCACTAGAGATTCGTTGAACGGTCAATTCTGAATGTTACACAACCATTTGTTTACCAAAAGTCTTTGAAGAAATAAATAAAAACAAACAGCGACTCAGGATCATTTTTCAGCATGACAAAGTGAGCTCTCACACATCGGACCGAACAATTCAACATTTGACCGGTCACCACATCGAATTGATGGGTCATCTGCGGTACAGTCCTAATTTGGCACCCAATAATATCTTTTTGTTCCCGTCCGTGAAGAATAAACGGTTGATGCGTTTAAAATGCATGTTTTGGAAATACCTCGATCCCAATGGAAAAAGTGCGGTGAAAATTGGTTCAAACCTATGCGAAAGTGTATCGATCATCGAGAATTTTTTTGAAAAACAATAAAACCATTTTCAATGATACATATTTTATCAGAAATAAATATCCTCTAAGAAGAAAAGTAGCAGTAAAATATGCTGATTATATTGTAAACAAAATGTTTAAAAGTCCGTTAATATTAGCAGATTGTATTATTTATTATCGCAAATAAATTAGAAAAGAAAACTCATCATTGTATATTATTTATTTCTATTTTTGTTTTATTAATTCTTTATTTAGTATCGAGGTACAATTTGTATTAAATGGGGCGAAATTGATGGCCTAATGCCCTGTCGATTCTATATTATTTTTCCGCTTTCCCGACGCCATTCTCTTACGCCCTCACAAAAAGGGAATTGGAAAGGTCGTAGAGTTTTCCGTCTCTGACAGATTATGAGCCTGTTCAAACAATTTAGCACTTGATATTATGGTTTTATCGTGGTAAGCTATAAAAACACACAAAAAAAGAATTCATTAAGTTAAAGGGCAGGGTAAACCGTTCAGTTGCTTGGAATTATGTTGTAATGATGGTGTTTTTTCTTAATGCCGTTATTTTATTAGATTTAATCCCTTTTAAATTGTGTTTTCTTAGAAAACATGATAATAATTCTAAAGGGTTGTTCAATACGAGTATCAGAAGTATAAAATGGGGAACAATGATGACAATTACAAGTTATAGTCGTGCAAATAAATGTCTCCCTCGGGAACTCATTTTTGATTTCTCTTTCACACACATAGCGTGGTATATTTTTAGTGGTGGCCTGAATATTTCGTTTAAGGTCAAGAATTGTTCGAGGTTTATTTCTGTAAATCACTGATTTAACATAACCTCACAAAAAATAATTCATACCATTTCGGGAAATACGCCTCCAGAAAACTTTTTTTGCAACAAATCGATTGTCTGGGAAAAAGTGTGAAAACACTCTTATTGGGAAACTTTTACTTGCACGAAGAACCTACTCGTGAAATGGATGTCACATTCTGAAAGTAAACGGGTTTCTACTGATTGTTCACCTTTGAAAGCGCTGCAAAGCAGCACATTCAAATGCTGTAAGAGTCTTTTGGACAGATTAAACCAAACAGTTAACGATAAGGAAAGAGGAAAGAAAGAAATAAAAATAATACGTTTTGATTTGTTGACACACGTGCCTTACACACCAAACTTAGCATCACAAAACTACCATCTGTTTCCATACCTGAAAAAATATCAAGTCGTCAACTCAATTGTCAGTCCTTTCGTTTCATGTACTACATAACCAAAGCGAAACAGATTGTTTTCCTGTCGTATAAGTATTTTAAAGCGCCATATTTAGCTTTAAAACGAGGTATAATATATGAGCCTACTCTGAATATAACCTCAAAAATTAGTTGAGGACGCGATATCATTCGAAATGCAACATTTGATGCACTGCAGTCTTATTTCCGCCTATCAATTGAAAAAAAAATACTGCGAAAGCTTAGAACATGATTTTTGAGGCTTTGGGAGATAATACTGTTTCGTCCAGTCCAGACAAAAAGTGGATTGTGCCAAGTGGAAATATATCAAATAAGATGTCAAACAAGATATATCAACCAAGATATGTCAAACAAGATATGTCAAACAATATGTGTCAAACAAGATATGTCAAACAAAGATATTTGAAACTTGATATTTGAACAAATTTGATATTTGAATATAATATCTTTTTTTTGTACATGATTAAGACAATTTTTTAAAGTCAAACAGCGTATTATGGTTGAAGAAAACAAGACTACTTCAAAGCTATGTTGTTCTTTTCTAAACTATTTATCAACACCACCTGGTAAATTATATTTTCGATAAAAAGAATGTTAAAAATTGCCAAAAACTCAAAAATAAATTCGGGAAAAAAAACGTCACTCCAAACTGTCGCTGTTATGCGATCCAAAAAAAATTCCAAACCAATTTTTTCACCTCCCAAGATTCCTGCCTATTTTAAATGTGTCCAACGGTCGTACCTCGTACTCTCTCACCCACAGTACACTTTATTTCACTTTCCCGTATCCGAAGTACTTTGCGATGTTGTATCTTGAAGGTATGTTAGAAGTGAAAAAAAGTTGTAAGGCGCGTGGCTATCTTCGCGAATTTCGAAACAACGTAGACGGACGACGCCGGTATGACGGACAGGACGCTGCCGACGCCAGGACTGACGGCGTCGGCCAGTCGGCATCAGCTGTTCGGGTACCTCCCCGCCTCTCGATTCGGCTGGATATATTCGGATAGTGATCTAGGAGGCTGGGTGCGCTTTAGCTCGGTGCATCGATTCCTCTCCATCGATGCATTATTAACGATTTTTCTTTTCGCTCGACGCAAAAATTCTCTATTACGCAACACTTAACACTTTCTAAATAATCTTCAACCAAACTTATTCATCGAAACTTAGTTTATCAACATATTAATTAATCTATATTAAATAAACTTTGTAAAAAATACATATTTATAGGCAACCAAACATGCATTTACAATTAAATACCATTCTACCCCTATAACATAATCGCATTAAATAATTTACATCAAAACAATAATTTATAAAAATATAATACCCATTTTTATAAAAAAAATTACATAATATTTACACGCCGTTTTTCTTTTGTAAATGCAATTTCTAAATTTAAACTTTGGCACCAAAATATGAAACGTCACCTGACAAAACGAATTACAATGGAATACTTGTAATAGAGATTTCAAGGTCGTATTTTGACAGCATCTTTAACTTTTTTTTATATTCCAAGAGATTTTTTAGTTTAGTTTGAATCTAACCGGTTTTTAATCTGTGGTATTAGTTTTTGTTTTAATTATTTATTAAGGTCTCTTTAATTAGATAAATTAAATTAAATATGCTTTGTTAAAAAAAAGCCTTTTTGTAGGCAACCAAACATACGTTTATATTTAAACATCTTCCTACTTTTATATCTAGTCACATTAAATACTCAACATGAAAACAATAATTTCTAAACACATTATACCCATTCTGATAAAAAAATTACATATTTACACACCGTTTTTCCTTTACAAAAACAATTTCTAAATTTAAACTTTGGCACTAACTATAAAACGTCATTTGACGAAACCCAATCAAATACTTGTCTGCAAGGTCGTATTTTGACAGATTCCTAACCTGACTTTTCTGAGGTTTTCTTATCAATATTTTTCTCTGATATTTTAAAGATTTATTGGAAAACACAATTTTTTTATACTAAGGAAATTAGTTTCGTTTGAGTCTAACCAATTTTTAGTCTGTGATATTAGTTTTAAGTTTTAATTATTTGTTAAGCACTCACTAATTAGTTAAAATATTTAAAAAATCTGTGATTGCATTTTTAAATTTTAATACTAACTTATACATACTCTCTATGATGAAGGTATGTTTCTGTTATTTTCACTGTGTCTAAATAACATTAAACATTGTAGGATATTAAGAAGAGTGTAGCTCAAGACTGTACAGAGAAATGCCAATCTACTCAACATGGAGATCATATTAGTTCTACTATAACTTCAAGAGAAATATCTGACGGAGATCTGTGTTCTTATATTAAATATGTTTGTGAAAGGTGTGAATCTGTGCTTGATACCGTGGGAAGAACTGGGTTACATATTGCAGCATCTTGTGGTAAAACTGACTTAGTCAGGTGGTTAATAGAGTGTCGCGAAGCTGATATAAATATCAGAGATAAAGAATCAGGATATACAGCTCTCCATCGCAGTATTTTTTATGGAAACATTCATACAACAGTTGAACTGGTAAAGTTAGGTGAGTAAAAGTGCATTGGCTACAATAAACAGCTGATAAAGCAGATCTACTTTCAAATAGGGGCAAATACAGAGGTGCAAGATTATGATGGATTAACATATCTAGATCACACAGTACTAGATCGATATACACCTGAATCGGCATCAAAATCAGGGGAAATTTTTACATGGGGTTTAAATTCAAACAACTCTTTAGGTTCACAGCATGCCAGAGAAACACCAGAACTGATGAATGTCTTCCATAAAGAGCATCCAAACGAACAAGTGAAGATATTTTTAGTAAATAATTTTCATAGTGTAATATTAACAGAATCAGGTGATATTTTAAGGTTATATTAGGAAAAAAATGCATGAAATAACTCTAATGATTAGGTACAGCTTATTCTTGTGGACATGGACATGGAGGACGCTTAGGGTTAGGTTCAAAGCACACTGAACTGGTTCCAAGACAATTAAAGTTTGAGAGTAGTTCAAATGTCCCAGATGGTGAAGGGATTCATATCAAGACTTGCAGCATTGCCAGGGATCACAGTTTGTATTTAACCACATCAGGAATGGTAAGTTTAACAATTAATATTAAATGTTAATGTGGGTAGGTACAAATATACAGGGGGTCTAAAAACACTGGACTATTTACTATAGGCATGATGCTAGTGAGGTCTTAATATTTTTATCAAGATTTGCCAGTCTGGAAGGGAGTTGTCTTTTACCTTTTTCTTTATTCTTTTCATTTTCTTTTTAAAGCAAAACATTTTAGACAACCTGTATATAAAAATTATTGAAATAGCTTTTCTCGTGTAGGTTGAACAAACCAGGGTTCTTTGAGAGTCCCCTAAACTTTTGAGATTTCCAACACTCTACCCTGGACAAAAAGAGGCCTGTTTACTTGGGATTTGATTACAGGCCACCTTTAAGTCATTTAAATCATAAAACCCTCACTCAGAGGTTAATTCTTCTTAAAGAAAGGGAAAATTGAGGGTGTTGATGTTATTTATTTCTTGTATTTTTCTTCCTAAAGAAAACATTTTTAGACAACCTGTATATAAAGACTATTTTAATATTTAAACATGTTAATTGTGGTCTCTTTTCATAGCTTTTCTCTTGTGGGTTGAACAAACACAGGGTTCTAGGTATTAAACCACCCCCAGAATATATTTTAACCCCTAAGCCTTTGAGATTTTTAAATGACCATTTTGTATCTGTTGCCACTGGTGACTACCACTCTTTAGCCTGGACAAAAACGGGTCTGTTTACTTGGGGTTTGAATGCAGGCCAACTGGGACATCACCTTAATAATCCCACTGATGATAAATATGTTCTGACTCCTAAAAAAGTTAAATCCATTGATTTTGACACAAACAACATAAAATTGGTGTGTTCTAGTACAGGAGCTATAGTGCTCAATACTGAAAAAGGAGATATCTTCATGCTACATGAATATCAATGTAGGAAATTAGCCTCCAGGTGATTAAATCCTCTTCTAGTAGGTTTAATCAACTTAATATACTGTTACTTCCAGACAAGACAACCTGGTGGATCTCTGTGTGATAGGGGGTAAACTCAATCACACTCTTGATGGAGAACTCTCTGATAAAAACATTAATCTTAGAGTGGTTGCTCTGACTGGCTCAGGGAGCCTTCTGGTTTGGCAGAGCTCAGATCCAGTACTTCGCCAATGCACTTTTTCATTAAAGAGATCAGTATTGGTGACTCAAATATCTGTCAATTCTGAACAAGTTCTTTTAGTAACTAAAAGTGGAGAGGCCTTTAAAGGCATCTTTAAACCCAGACAGAAAAAAGTACCAGTTCAGAGTAACGGTAACAAGACGAAAAGCGAGTTCCACAAGTTAGTGGAGAAAAATGATTGTGTGGGAATTAAATTAGAGAAGATCCCCCGAATTTACAGAGCTTTGAGGATAGGAAGTGATCCGAAAGGGCAAAATTATGGGATTGTTCAAGTTAGTAGTGATAATTAGGGTGATCTATAAGTAAGTATTGCAAAAATTAATTGTTTGTGGGGGTGCATTCCTCAATTTGTTTTATATTATCGGTCTAGGTCTTATAGGAGTTTAATTGTGTTTAAGTTCGTAAGTCGTTTTCTTCATTTATCTTGCAGTAAAATGGTTTGACGTTGACCTGGCGCTAAAATATTTTTTTCTATGGACTAAAGCTTGTTATGTTTGATGCCTCTCATATATTCAGTTTTGTTCAAGTTAAAACCAATTTAAATGAAATTCTTCTTGATATTTCGTATTCCCTTCATTTTCTGTATTACCTCCAACGTAGGTTCAATGTTAATAACCTGACTAGATTGTTTTTCTAGTTTTAAAGCGAGTTTTGAAGTTCTAGTTTTATAAGGTTCCTAAATTCTTCATTCCTTATTAGGTCTTTTATAGTGCCAGTCAATATATTTATTTCCTGGCTTATTGTTTTTACTGAGAATTGTGCAGTTGATGTAAAACTATTTTAAACTTTATTGTTTTTTTTTTGTTTGTGCTTTGCATTTTCTCGATCTAATGAAACTGTCTAGGAATTCAAAAATGCGTCTACTATTTCTAGACTTTGTTTACATATAATACTTTTGTTTGTGAGTCATTCTTTTTTTTCTTCCCGTGATGCTCCAACATATTAGTGAGTCTCTTGTTGGTTTTTGTTCTACATGATGTACGTATTGGTTCTACTTGTTGGAAGTAACTTTGTAGACTCAGTACAGTGAGAAACTGGTCATCTGGTGGACATCACAGATAATTATGTAAAGTTCAGCTCAGTTGATAATTTGTAAATGATATTGGACGAATTGGCATCAAAGGCCTTGGAATAAACTTTTTGATACAGATACTTTCAAAAACTTATAGATCACCCTTTTCGTAAGTCTTTCGAAAGATTCCATCGCTGTTTTATTGTAGGAAAGGGCGTACAAAGATTTTGATTACAATTTCTTTGAGGATTATCATGGCATATTCAGTATATTAGATGAGGGTTTTAGAGATCTTCTGGAAGCAGCTGATCCAGATGATAGCCTCGTTGATGTCATACTTAAAGTGGAGAATCGCGAATTCCCCGCCCACAAATACATTTTAGCATCGCGCAGTCCGTACTTTGCAAAAATATTTTCGGAAAATCCTCACAAATTCACCATCAACTTGGAAAAGGCGGACTCTGAAGTGTTCGGTCAGATTTTAAAATTTATTTACACGAGATCGTCCGATATCACATCCGGAAACAAAAACAATCCCACGCTGAGATGGTTTTGTGAAAAATTGAGCGCCCCCACTCTCGGAGGGAAAACCAAAGGAAAAACCTTGAACCCCGTAAGGATTTTTCGAGAAACTGCTGACAAATTTGAACTGGACGATCTAAAGACACTTTTAAATGAAACAGGGTTAGAGATACGCCTAGATGAGGAAGAGTTGATTTTTAACTGGAAGAAGCAACTTGAAGATGTTTTCCTGAAGCCAGTGAGATTCGACAGGACGTTATTTCCTGAGTTTTATGACGTAGAAGTTCGCTGTAACGAAGGAAAGGTATTCTCCGCTCATAAATCACTTCTGGTGGCCAGATCTGAGTATTTTTCAAGCATGTTTTCAACCAGATGGACCACGGTTAGTATTGAAACATTCTTCTCTGCAACACGGCATACATTTCTCCCGATTTTCAGGGAAATGGATCAAAAATCTCTTTACCTTTCGGGCAAGATATAGTTCAGTGTCTCTTGGACTTTTTATACACTGATTCATTTGAAAAAATTAACGAAACTGACCTAGATCAAGTCTGCGAATTATTAAAGCTAGCTGATCTGACTTTAACTGCGAAATTGAAGCGACAGTGCGAGAATTGTCTCTCCAAATTGTTGACCATCAAAAATACCGTGCCCCTATTGACGCTGGCCACGATGATCAATGCTGACGATCTCCGAGAGAACTGTTATCGTTTCGTCCTGCAAAATTTGACTGCTTTTCTCGAGCTTCGTCTTCTGGACGATCTAGATCCCAAACTCCTTCATCAATGCTCCGTGTTTTATAAGAAAGCTGAAAAATTTGACTACAGACAGTTAACACCATACTCTACTGCTGCTCCTGCGGAGGAAGTGATCAAAATCAGTTCAGAACGACCAGTGAGCGTTAAGAAAGAATCCAGAAAGATTACCAAAGGTAAAAGAGAGGAAACTGCTAGGAGAATTAGTGGAAGTCATGTTGAAAGCCCCAAAATTAATTTGAGCTCGTCTTTGGAGATGCCAGCGTCATTTCCCACACCAAGCAGTAGTCCAGGAACACCAGGAGAACGGCACTTTGTTGATACTTTCCTGATGCATCGAGTCAAAGCTGTTACGGCAGCGAATAACTTGGGCTTATCCAGTGACGTTGATAATTTTATACCACTCAGAAAATCAGATGGGGGGAGTTTGAGCAGCTCGTTCGTAGATGAGGTTCAATTTCCTCTGTTGAATAGTCCACCGAGGGTGTCTGTTTTTCTTGGAAGTAAAAATTCAGCACTCAAAATGGAATCGAAGCAAAAGACACCGAAAATGTCGCAGAAACAAAGAAAAAGGTTGTCTTCGGAGAGTGGAAGTGTTGGAGCAGGAAATACTCCAGTGGTGTCAGGTAAGGTAAATATGAAGGGTAGATTGAAAAGGTTTTTATATAGACACAGGTGTCTATATACTTTCTGGTTTAAGGTTTTTTGTTTAGACTGATTGTTCAGCCATATATTTTTTTCTCCATGCCTTCCTATGTTGTGACTTCTGCTTAATATCCTTCCAATCTGTCTCTGCTCCTTCCTCAGTCTCTTGATGCACGTTTTCCCGGCCTTTCTTTGTAATTTTTTCCGGTTACTTTCGTTTCATCGTCTTTGTGAGGCAGTCGTCTCTGTTCCGTTTCTTTTGTGTTTCATTTCTTATTCTGTATTTTCTTGTATTCTCAATCTTATCAAGTCTGTCTTATAATTTCTTCGTCATATTGAAAATTTTTCCTGCTTTTTCCACAGTCTCGTCCATTTATTTTTCTTTTGCCATTACTTTCAGTTATCTTTCTGAATTATTCTGATTATTTGTTTGCTTTTCAATCTTCTCATTCTTTTCAATCTATCATGGAAAATGTTGTGGGGGAAATATGTTAATTGTTTTCTTTAGATAGTCTGAAGAATCCTTAGAAGATCCTGCCTAAAGCTCCATGGATCTCTACTATATAATATCGTTGGTCTTACTTTTTTGTTTATTCTCTGGTATTTATCTCATGTTTAAAAATGTTTGCCTCATCATACTGGAAATTTTTCCTGCTTTTTCCACTCTCTCGTCCGTTTCTTTTTCTCTTTTATCGTTACTTTCGGTTATAGTTCCTTAATATTTATACTTTTTAACCTATTGTATTTCTTTTTCTTTCAATCTTGTCAATCTTACTTTTCAATTTGCAATGGTAAATGTTGTGAGGGAAATGTGTTAATGGATTTCCTTTAGAGAGTCCGAAGAATCCTTGGAAGCTATTACCAGATCCAGTGCCTGTGATGAATGTAGATGGGGGAGGGAATATGGAGAGTATAATGCAGAGCGAGAGGAAGCAGAAAGAGAATCTAGTCAGAATGAAAAACAAACCTCTGGCTTTCACCCAGGTAATCACATCTTTTTTCTTACTTCAAGACAAACAGTTTTTTTTATATTGCCATGATCAAAAATGAAGGAGACCGTTGTTTTAAAAATTCGTCCGCTTTACATATCTATACAGCCATTGATTTGTTTTAAGCTGGTTTAATTGTCCATGATATCAGACAGAAGCTTTATATATCATTTTCGCTTCTTAAGTTAAAGGTTATGTTTTTTGTGACTTTTATAAAATCTTGACCATTTTTAAAATTAATTTCAATTAAATTTTGCCTAAAATACGAAATTTCTTGCGCTGAAGCAGAAAAGAAGTTCACAAAGCATTAGGGCGATGAAACAATGGAAAAAATTGTTTTCCAGTGTTATGAAGATAGTTGAAGATGAACTTCGTTTGGGAAGTACCTCGTTTACAGCAACGTGTGAACGCTTTTAACAATTTCAAGACATAGGATAGAATTAGAGGTAATAAGTGAATCATGGCTCGTCAGCGGGTACAAAACCCGGATAATAAAAGATTTTACAAGGTAGAATATGAGGTGATACCTCATACGAGATACCACAGGTGCTGTAACAGTTCCAATGTTGGTCCTAAAGTTTCTGCATTTATTTTTACCAGTTATGCCAGTGTTTGGTCTTAGATATAAAGATTTAATCTCAACTGAGTTGTTTTCAAAGTGTTTTTTGGTTCTCTGTGCTAAAAAAATGAGGGATTTCGTCCTTTTAGCTGGAGGACAAAGCCATGGATGAATTAAAACGTTTCTATAGCGTAGACAGCGTTGAAGATGAGGTGATTACAATCGAGAGGGTCACTACCAGTGTTGTAGCAGCCCCAATATGGGTTCCAAAGTAACCATTCACCGGTGAATTATATTTTTTTGCAGTTCTTTTAATTCTTGACAATTTTTTTACAAAATAAACTGATTCTGTTGCTATATTTGTTGTTTTATTTTTAATCCAGTTACAGCACACTTCATAATAATCCATTTTTGAGTAAAAACGCCATCTGTTTATCACCTGTTACTAAATCCAGCTGGTAAAAGGTTATACAATGTAGGTAGCCTGAAAATAATTCGAAAAACACAACCAAATATCATCTTTTCCCAAATACTCGCTAAATTTCCTTCTGTCAAAAAACATCCAAACTTTACTCTTGAGAAATTGATAACACTCTAGTTCAACCCAACCCAGATTATTCATAGTCCGGTCACCGGCCACTAAATCTGGTTAGTACGAGGTCCTTCAACATAAACAGCCTAGAAAAAAATAAATGATTACTATAGAGAGGATAACTACACGCTTTAAAGCAACCCCGACATGAATCCCAAAGCACCGGACCCCCGTAAATTTTTGTTTGAAACATATTCATCACAATTTTATACGAAATAAACTAAATTCAATGTTATTTTTGTTGCTTTATTTATGACCCTGACACGAACTGCCTATTAACGCTAAATCTATTTCGATTAAAAATAACCAGTCTTACGAAAGCTGTGAAAAATCACTCGTCGTTAAATCTGGAGAGTAAAAGGGTCTACAACGTAGAGGGACTCCATTGGTGGTGTAGCAGTCCCAATATAATGTAATTAATTAAAATCACTTTATTCATCCAGTCATTTCAGGATCTTTTCGATATTCCCTGGCAGCATCAATTGAAATAGTCTGTTAGGCTATTGGGTGTTGTTCATTCGAATAACGTGTCCGAACCAGCGCAAACCTCTAATTTTGTTCTGAGTGGTTGTTGTTTTTATTCGATTCCTAATTTTGCCATTAGGTATTCGCTGAATTTAGAAAACCCGAGCGCTTCTTCTGAGTTAGTCAATTTCGTCAGCTTGAAGTCTCGCCCATTCTACCAATGTTCTTCCCAGTCTCTTCTTATTTTCTTTTCGTACGTTCTTGTCCCACCACAGACTATTGGTGGCACCATAGGCACCCTATATTTTTTAAAAATTTGTTTGATCATTGCGTCTAGATATTCTCTTTTTTCCACGAACTCGAAATCATATGCGTTTTGTGTCAGTGCCACTATTTAATCGTTCGCAAAGTGGAGTGAAAAGAGATGGTGTTGCTTTATTGGAATACCCATCCTTTAAATGTTTCTTTTCCATTCCTTCAATACCACTTCTATATATGAGTTAAATACTATACTTTTATATGTTGCTGTAAAGAATCACCGGTTACTAAATCCGGAGAATAAAAGGTCCCACATCCTAAAACTGGTTCTCTAGCAGTACCAATATGTATTCCAAAGTAATCTGTATCGGATAAATTTTGTTATTAAAGCTCTTTCTACAAAACAAACTAATTGTGTTGCTATTTTTCTCGGTTTATTTTTAGCCCATCGACACGACCTTGCTATTGATACAAAACCTATTTCGAGTAGAGGCGATCTTTTACGTAGACTATAAATAATCATCGCCGGTCAATATGTCCGGTTGGTGAGAGGGTCTCCGACACGTAATTTATTTTGCACTTGCGATAACAGATAATGGTATGGTTATTCGGATCATTTATTGTACCACAGAAAAACAAAATTCTTATCAGTTTTTTTTTCGAGAAAAAGTAATGCCCTGTAGTGTCAGGATTTAAATGTATTTAAATTTCCTATATAGATGATGAATTTTTTGTATTAAATACAGTCTGAGACCTGCGGTAATATTTAGATTTGTAACGAACGGTAATTGTGATAGCTGAATGGACGTTGATTCGATATGGGTACCTCCATTGTAACCTGGTCAGTGTTAAATCACGTAATTCGAGTTCATTGATAATCGACTGGAGAGTGTGATTTTGATTAATAGGGGTCAACGTTACGGGGTATTTAAAAAAGGACTATATATATATATATATATATATATATATATATATATATATATATATATATATATATATATATATATATATATATATATATATATATATCCAGAATTGCCTTGGTCCATCTGTCGTCTCATCGCCTCGCTATATGGCCTGCCCATCTCCATTTCATTTGGAGACACCACTACCGTCCAATAAGCCTCCTATCAGTAATGAACAAAGTTTTCACTGAGATAAGTTCTAAAAAAATATTAAAACAACTGAATGATGCACAACCAAGAGAACAAGCAGGATTCAGAAGTGGATTCAGTACAATGGATCACATCCAGGTTGTACAGCAGGCCATAGAAAGGCACAACGAATATACTATGCAACTGTGCTTGGCTTTTATCGACTACGAAAAAGCATTTTACTCCATCTCAAAGCATGCAATAATGGATGGACCGTTTAGCCAAGGGGTAGATAAAGCATAAGTAAACCTATTAGGTTCAATATATGATGGAGCTACAGCCACAATTCACCTTGATGATCTTGAAGTGGGAATTAATGTAGAACGAGGTGTACGGCAGGGTGACGCAATATGGCCTATTCTTTTCTCGGCTGGCCTTGAAGAAATATTCCGTAAACTGGATTGGGAACAGGATGGTGTAAAGATCAATGGTGCAAACTTAAACCATCTTAGATTTGCAGATGATATCGTTCTCCTTTCACAAGACCCAGAGGAGCTGCAAAGACGCATACTAGAACTGCAAAGGGCTGGCGAACCATTTAGCTTGAAAATAAACCTGAAAAAGAGTCATTATGTTCAATAACTTCGCTCAGGACAGAACAATTTCAGTTTTAGGAAGGGTTTTGGAGATTGTAGACAGCTTTATATATCTTGGGCAGAGGATTTCAATGGAGGGGAATACCGCCCGGGAAGTGGAACAGCGTGTTAAATGTGGCTGCCAGGCATTTAGCAGGCTTAACATTGTGTTTAAGAGCAGACTTTCACTTTGCCTGAAAAGAAAAGTCTTCGATCAGTGCGTTCTACCCGTTATAACATACGGAAGTGAAACCTGGACACTCACATCCCAATCAGTTCAAAAACTTAACAGTAGTAGAGTACCACACATTACAAGACGAGACAGAAAGTCCTGCGCATGGATCACGGAACGAACGAAAGTCTGTGACATCATTGGAAGAGTAAAGCGATTAACATGGAGATGGGCCGGCCATATAGCGAGGCGATGGGATGACAGATGGACCAAGGCAATCCTGGAGTGGATACCGCTTGATCGCAAACGTCCGCGAAGAAGACCGAAATCACGATGGATTGATGACCTCGTTAAGTATATTGGACCAGAGTGGCAGAGGAAAGCCCAGGACCGTGAAAGTTGGAAACATGCTGAAGAGGCCTTCATCCTGCAGTGGATCGACACGGGCTGATGATGATGATATCCTTCCTCTGGTAATTTTGGGCCGAGAATTTTCCTCATAATTTTGCGTTCTTCTTTGCGTATGTTTTCCATGCCACTTTTTGTGACGAAATGTAAGGGTCTCGCTTGCGTATAGTGTCTCTAGTTTGATTACTGTGTTGTAGTGTCTTATTTGTGGGTGCGTGTGTGTATGTGGATGTGCATTTCTTATTGTAGATATTGTGTGTCTTGCTATATGCCCTCTTCATTTTCTGTAATCGAGTCTTCTGTGCGATCTTCTCTCCTCCTGTGGGTTCAAGGATCTATATATAGTATGATAGATCTATATATTGGGTGATACTTGCAACGTCATATTGTATGGCCCGAAGTGGTAGAAGTGGAGTTATATGATCCATAGATGGCAGCTGAGAACTGGATTTTGGGTGGTGGGTGAACGATCCCGGAGATGCAGCTTGGATGGAAATGCTTGAAGCTACTAAAGTGTGTGGGAGAGCTGTAGAACCCGAGGTCAGAGGTCGAGGCGAGCTTAGAGCTTGTGCTGTAATTAAACGCTAACCTGTAAGTCTGTTGGGCACTACAAGCTGATTGGTTGAATACACCATCGTATTGATGTTGAACAGCTGGAAATATTATATAGCTATTTATCGGAAAATTATTTGATTTTTCACTCTGTCCTCAAATGTACATCTAACAAGACAAGATTAGAAGAGAATGTAAAGAGTTGGAAGCAAGAAATAACAAAATATAAGCACAAAAAAATATAAATTGTTGTTATAGGGAACGATGTAGAAAAACATAAAACAGGATACATAAAAAAGGAAAAATGGTTAAGATACCGAAATCCTACAAACATTTATTAACAAAAACCAAGTTCGAACAGCAAAAAGAAGTTTAAAATTACAACTCTTTTAAAAACGATGGATCCTGTCAACTTTTCGACGTCGCCCTGTAACGGAGGGGAGTATACTTGGCGCACGCGTCATGTGACCCCACTTAAACATCAGTACGAAGAAAATTTAAAAGGATCCTAACCTCAAGATTCTGTTTACAGTTTTGTGGGATTTGAGTTGATACAGGTTGGATTTTTTTTTCGTAATATCATCTTTTTATCATCGAGAAAAAAATCGAATAATCCGCACGTTAAATTAATAAATTTTACTTTGCGTTGCTTTTATTTCGTCAAAATTTTTAATTCAGTCCAGGGGAGATTTTTTTTTTGGAGTTTGTTATGTGACAATGCTATATCGTGGAAGAGACAAAAAGGAGTTTTATTTGGCATCATTGCTGTACGATTCGATTGAGTTCAGACACTTGGAGTAAGTACCTGTATAGATTTTTATTTTAGGGCATGTTATATCACAATCAAACCAAATATAATTGGATAAAAGACAGTCACACTCACCTTAGTTTGATTGCTTCCTTTTTGTTCAAATAAAATCATATATTTCTGGGGATAAAGATATGACACAAAGCTTTTTTATTTAATTAAATTGTATGTAGGAGGGGAGGGTAAATATTTTACTCGAAGTGCGAGGCTGCCACTGTAGGAAAACCAATTTGATTTTGTTTTTTATAGTTTTAATAAAAGCCCGAGCTTATTTTATATAGTCTAGTAACAAAAATATTAATATCTATTTAAAAGTAATGGAGAAAATTAGGATATAATAAAAAGTTTGCTGAATTAAGTTAAGAAGAGTTCGAGGTAAAGCAATCATAGTCACCTTGGTTTCAGTGATTGTCTATTGTTTAATTGAATTTTGACTTTATATTATATATTTTAGTTTTAATGAATTAATAGTAAGTATATCTGCTATATCAACTATTACAATACAATAACTAAATATAGAATAATACAATTATAATAAAAATATATAAATCTTCTGCTTATATATTTTAATAATATTTATTCAAAGGTAAGGATTAAATTTGTATTTTTTTTTTCAAAAATATATACTTTTAATGGTACTTATCAATATAAAGTTGTATTGAAGGGTTGAAGTATGACCACTTGATAAAAAGTGTGTGTCAAGGAGACACTGGACTAATCTTGAGATAAGCAGAACTATTTGGATTGTAAATTTAAAAAGAAAAATGAAAATTGCGACAAATTGTAATAGTAAAATTATTAGCTGTATTGCATCAACGAAAATATTTTTCAATGATTCCTAGAAATTTATAAATATGTCTTGTTATTTGGGATTTTAAAAGAGTGTCATCATAAAATCGTTTCAAGGTTTTTGATTTTGAGAAAAACAGAACTGGTAAATATCAAATTTTTTTGCACAATTTTGATTTTATTTCTCTTGATTACAGTTCTCCGTTATAAAAGGTTATTTCAGCTCTTGTTGGTTGCTGTTTGAGAAATATTTTTCTAGTCGGGAAAGTTTTAAAGGAAACAAATGCAAAGGGGTGTGTGTCTGAACTTTTCTCTAAAACAGATATTATTAATTGTTTTTTTTTTTTACTTTGACATTTATTTACTAAAAAAGACATACTTTGTTTTGACACTTAATAACTTCAGTTCCTTGTCGACAGTCTTTTTCTTCCCCAGTAACCCTCCCAATCCCACAAAATTTAGATCATGGTCTTGTGATGGAGATCTTACTTACATCTTAGAATTTGCTAGAAAATTGTAGAATATTCAGTTAATTTGTTCGTTTTAATATTATAATATATATTAATTATGTAAAAAATCGTAATATAACAAATTTATCGTCCAGTTTTATGACAAATCCTACATGGTAAAACGGGGTCAAAGGTCATATGCAGCAACAGTAAAACTTTCTGCCTCATTCTCAATATTTTCCCCATTTTTTCGCTTGTATTCGAGTTGGTTTGGGTTTAGACGGTCGCCAATAGTCTTATCGGTTGTAGTTTACTACGTATTAATACTCACACTGATAAACACCCCGTTGCCGCAAATAAAATACAGTTTTTCTTGGTTAAATAATCGATTGCATTGTCCTTGAGTTTAATTAATCTCCTTTAACTATGGCCAGAAGATTTTTATAAGCGCAATCCAAAATTATTTCTTTAATTTTATTGTTGCTATATTAAAATGTCACATACAGTGAGGGAAAGAAGTATTTGAACAATCTGGGTTTTCTTAATTTCTTTTATTTAAATACCTTTAAGCTTTTTAACGTTATATCAATATCTATTCATCATCATCATCAAAATCTATAGTCCTCTTTTACCCGTAGGTGTCAAGATGACACTTACATTGCATGTCGAAAAAAATAATGGAGTTTTGGGAACAGGAAATAGGCACACGGAGATAAATCAGGCAAATACGGAGGATGTTGAGGCACACAGGCTTGTTGGAACTGTATATCAACTAGATGTCAAAACATAGCTATCGTCATTAGTAATAACAATATTGCGACGTAAACTACGCCATGTAATCGCTTGATTCATTATATCAATAGTAACTTTTATTAATAGTTCGGCACCACGGTACATATGCCCGTAATACATTCATTCACATTGTTGAATTTTTATTTATACTCAATATTAACATTGAGATAATTCGACTCACTACATTCTAACCCTCAAATTTATGTAAAGGTCAACGAACTGTAACTGCGAAAAGTATCACGACTTTTTTTAATTGAAACTCTTATCTTCTTAATTCCAATATTAATAACAAATATAACTAATTGCTATTGAAGTAATAGATTATAATAATTTATAAATGTCAATTTTTAAGCCTGCTATATTTTATCTATTTAATAATAACAGTTTAATATTATTAAAAATATGTTCGAATTAGTGTCCATTTTAAAATGTATAACTACGCTACGTTTTGGGACTTATCTAGTCAAAATTTTTAAATAATTTAAAAAACATGATTTAAAGTAGAAATTATAGCCATTCTAAAGCTTAGTGGCTCCTAACATTTGCATTCTAATAGAGAACTAATGTGAAATTCT
Organism: Cosmopolites sordidus; assembly: GCA_031761425.1. Classification (NCBI taxonomy): domain Eukaryota; kingdom Metazoa; phylum Arthropoda; class Insecta; order Coleoptera; family Curculionidae; genus Cosmopolites; species Cosmopolites sordidus. Next base: position 243,075 of record JARFXV010000840.1, on the reverse strand, counting down.
AAATTAGATTATAAATTTGAGACAGCTCGGGATCTAAACTATTCAACAAACACAGACTTGCATTATTAAATAAACGTTAGAGCTAGTTTATATTTCAAACTATAGAGGCTCCTAAATTTTACATTATAATAGGTAAATTAATCTGAAAGTCCAAATTAGATTTTATTTTTGAGATAGATCAGGAGTTAGTTTATTTTCTAAACTATAGAGGCTCCTAAATTTTACAATCTAATATGTATATTAATCTAAAATTCTAAATTAGATTATAAATTTGAGATAGCTCAGGATCTAAACTATTCGGAAAATATATATTTGCATTATTAAATAGACATTAGAGCTAGTTTATATTCTAAACTATAGAGACTACTAAATTTTGCAATCTAATATGTAAGTTAATCTAAAATTCCAAATTAGATTATAAATTTGGGATATCTCAGTATCTAAACTATTCGGCAAATATATATTTGCATTATTAAATAGATATTAGAGCTAGTTTATATTCTAAACTACAGAGACTCCTAAATTTTACAATCTAATTTGTAAGTTAATCTAAAATTCCAAATTAGATTATAAATTTAGGATAGCTCAGGATCTAAACTATTCGGAAAAATATATATTTACATTATTACATAGATATTAGAGCTAGTTTATATTCTAAACTATAGAGGCTCCTAAATTTTACAATCTAATATGTAAGTTAATCCAAAATTCCAAATTAGATTATAAATTTGGGATAGCCCAGGATCTAAACTATTCGGAAAATATATATTTGCATTATTAAATAGACATTAGAGCTAGTTTATATTCTAAACTATAGAGACTTCTAAATTTTGCAATGTAATATGTAAGCTAATCTAAAATTCCAAATTAGATTATAAATTTGGGATAGGTCAGGATCTAAACTATTTGGAAAAATATACATTTACATTATTACATAGACATTAGAGCTGGTTTATTTTCTAAACTATAGAGGCTGCTAAATTTTTCAATCTAATATGTAAGTTCATCTAAAATTCCAAATTAGTTTATAAATTTGGGATAGCTCAGGATCTAAACTATTCGGAAAAATATACATTTACATTATTACATAGACATTAGAGCTGGTTTATTTTCTAAACTATAGAGGCTCCTAAATTTTTCAATCTAATATGTAAGTTCATCTAAAATTCCAAATTAGTTTATAAATTTGGGATAGCTCAGGATCTAAACTATTCGGAAAAATATACATTTACATTATTACATAGACATTAGAGCTGGTTTATATTTTAAACTATTGAGGCTACTAAATTTTGCAATGTAATATGTAAGTTAATCTAAAATTCCAAATTAGATTATAAATTTGGAATAGGTCAGGATCTAAACTATTTGGAAAAATATACATTTACATTATTAGATAGACATTAGAGCTGGTTTATTTTCTAAACTATAGAGGCTCCTAAATTTTTCAATCTAATATGTAAGTTCATCTAAAATTCCAAATTAGTTTATAAATTTGGGATAGCTCAGGATCTAAACTATTCGGAAAAATATACATTTACATTATTACATAGACATTAGGGCTGGTTTATATTCTAAACTATTGAGGCTCCTAAATTTTGCAATGTAATATGTAAACTAATCTAAAATTCCAAATCAGATTATAAATTTGGGATAGCTTAGGATCTAAACTATTCGAAAAAAGATACATTTACATTATTAAATAGAAATTAGAGCTGGTTTATGTTCTAAACTGTAGAAGCTCCTAAATTTTACAGTATTGTAGATTAATCATCTGAAATTTAAGATCTCAGAATCTAAACTGTTCGAAAAAGATGAATTTTCATTGTTAAATAGAAATTAGAGCTGGTTTATGTTCTAAACCGTAGAATCTCTTAAATTTTGCAGTCTAGTAGATTAATAATCTGAAATGTATGATAGCTCAGAATCTAAAACACAGAAGCTTCTACATTTTGCAATCTAATAAATAAATTTATTTGAAATTTCAATTTAGTTTATAAATTTAATATAGCTCAGGATCTAAACTACTCGAAAAATATAAATTTGCACAATTAAATAGAAATTAGAGCTACTTGATATTAAAGTTTGTGATTTCATGGGTAAATTAATATGATATTAAGTTTGAATTAGCTTAGGCTTTAAATTACTTGCATTATAATACAGAAATTAGTGCTAGTTTGTATTCTAAATTGTAAAAGCTTCAAGGTTTTGGAATCTAACAAGGAAATTAAACTACTGAATATAGTAGAGGCTCTAATTTCTCATTTAATAATCTAATATGCGTATTATACAGGGTGTTTTGAATGTAATTTCAGGTCTGTTAGATCATTATTGACAGAGAAGGGGGCCGATCCCAACTTAGTTCTTGCGAAAAAAGGCATTTGTCCATTCCATTTGGTAATCGGCTGTGACTCTCACGAATTCGCCCTGAAAGTTACATCACTGATTCTGCAAAATGGAGGCAATCCAAACGTAAGGTAAGATTTAATGCCCATATATTAAATTTTTCTCGGTTTTATACGCTTCGGTTCTATTATAGTAATTGATTTTTATTAATTCGATTATTATTTTACAAGTTTCTGGATATTTCTAGATTCGTAATTGTGTACGATAAGAGTGAAAACGACAATTATAAGTTTATTAATAGTTTTTCGATAGTGTTAAGTGTTGTTTTGCTTTTTATCGCTAAGGAGGCTGAATGAAAGGCGCCTTCGTTGTACACACACGTTTTCCTTACGTATTCGATTCGTTTTAAGTCCAAAGATTATTAAAGGCATGAAATCTTTTTATCCTAATATTATTTGATACTATTCTTCCTATTTCCATTTTGTTGGAGGACGAAGACTTTGTCTACGAAGGAAATGTTTCCTAGATCTAAAAAGATCTGACGATGCTATATCAGGAGAATACCAGGGGGAGGGGGAATACTTCCCAGATTAACGCTTTAATTTTTTCTTGGGTGATTCTTGCCCTAAGAGGTCTTGCACTGTTATGCTTTTTCGATTAATGCCATGTTTACAGGTGTTATCGCTGTTATCGGGGTTTAGAACCCCATAGTGACTAATTAATGTACAATCCCATCAGTTTACACATGTTTTAACTTTGCACGCTAAAAACAAACAAAAATAAGTACACTAAAGACAAACAAAACTCTAAATTACTTAGTTAGAACTAGAGCTAGTTTACATTCTAATACACGCAAATATTAGAAACTTTTGAATCTTATGGAAATAAATCTAACGTTATAATTTAGATTTGAAAAATAGAGCTAGGTCCGCCTCTAAATTACGTGATAATGCTTAATTTGAATCTTAATATTAAGAATTACATCTAGTTCATATTCTGAATCATTGATTTTTTCGGTCTTTTGTGTCCCAATAAGAAAATTAATCAAATTTTTCAATTAAGATTGCAAAATAGGGCTAAATCAGAATCAATGATTATTTTTGATCGCTAAACTGTAAAATTAAAGCTAGTTTACATTCTAACATACGGAAATTAAAATAGTTTGCTAATTATTATGGAAATAAATCTGAAGTAATGATTTAGATTTGAAAATAGAGCTAGCTCCGATTATAAATTAGGTGATTATGATTAATATTGACTTAAACTAATGTCACTAAATGATAATGATTTTAAAATTTAAAAGAAACGATATTACTTCTGGGTACAACTAATATGTAATATAGATCTGACGAAGGCCTGACTCCTGTCCATATTGCGGCAGCTTGGGGTAAAGATGACTTACTGCGACTTCTCCTGCGAAATGGAGGTGACCCAGAAGCTCGCGACATCAACAGGAAAACTCCTCTTCACTATGCCACAGCTGAAGGCTTTACCGAGTGCATGGACTTGCTCAAATCTTATCTACCGGAGAAGATCCTCCCCCCAAATCAGGAAACCGATTGTAACGCTTCCGACATCAATTCTCTGGTTTTTGGTAAGTAAAAAACACTCCTTCATTCATTTTTTTTTATTTACTTCCATAAAGCTTGATTTTGAATTTGTTATTTTATCTTCGTGACCTACATCAGACTTTATTTCGCAGTACAATGTTGTAAATTGCGTAAGATATTGAAAATGAATCAAGGTCAAGACTAATTTGTCAAAATCAAAGTTAGAACTCTTGCACCAATAAAAAAAAACAGTATCAGTTTAATGCTACCACACCCTGTACTAACAAGTGTGGCTTGTAGTCATTTTTATTTGCTAGTAAACAAAAATGACTAAAACGTAAAGGATTGGCTGATGTAATCGAGTAAAACAAAAACGTTAATTCATATTTGTTGGTGTTAAATTAGTCAGAAAAATAAAATATGCTTTATACAAGGTTCACTCTATACCTTCCTTTGAAATTGACAGCAAAATAACTATATTTTCTATGAGTTTATCTAATTCCGTAACAGGTAAAAGAACGTGGGGAGCAAATCAGGATAACAAGATGCATGTGAATGGGTTTCTATAACTATTTTAGCTAGCTCAAGCTTAAATGAAAATAAATCTGAATTTTGAATTTATATTATAAAATAGAGCTAGTTCAGAGTCTAAATTTCATGATAATGATTAATTTGTATCATAAAATACAGAATTACAACTAGTTCGTATTCTGAATCGTAAAATCTACTTTCTATACCCCAGTAAGAAAATAAATCTTAATTTTCAATTGATATTGTAAAATGGAACTAGCATAGAGTCTAAATTTAATTTGGATTCCTAAAATTTCCATTCGATTATGAAAATAAATGATAATGATTAATTTGCATCATTAAACAGAAAATTACAGCTAGTGCATTTACTACAACTTAGAATCTTGTGAGTTTTGTACCTTAATTTTCGAGTTAGACTGTAAAATAGAGCTCGCTCATAGTCTAAATTCCATGATAATCATCAATTTAGGTTATTAAAATAGAAAATTAGGGCTAGTATTTAACAGGTAGAAATTTTAAACGTTTCCATCTGATTGTGAAAAAAAATTATAATTGCATTTTAAATTTGAAAAATAGAGCTAGCTCCGACTCTAAATTACATGATAATGATTAGTTGACATCATGAAATGCATTACTTTACAAGTTCTAGTTCGTATTCTAAAACGTAGAATCTTCTAACTTTTGTACCCCAATAAGAAAATAAATCTGAATTTTCAAAATTCAGATTGTAAAATAGAACTAGCATAAAGTCTAGATTTAATTTGGATCCCTAAGGTAAAAAATTAGAGCTAGTTTAGATTCTAACACGCAGAAACTTTTCCATTCTATTATGAAAATAAATCATAATGAATAATTTGCATCATTAAACTGAGAATTACAGCTAGTGCATGTACTAATCTTAGAATGTTCTGACTTTTGTACCCCAATTTTCGAGTTAGACTGTAAAATAGAGCTCGCTCATAGTCTAAATTCCATGATAATCATCAATTTAGGTTATTAAAATAGAAAATTAGGGCTAGTATTCAACAGGTAGACATTTTAAACTTTTCCATCTGATTGTGAAAAAAAAATTATAGTTGCATTTTAAGTTTGAAAAATAGAGCTAGCTCCGACTCTAAATTACATGATAATGATTAGTTGACATCATGAAATGCATTACTTTACAAGTTCTAGTTCGTATTCTAAAACGTAGAATCTTCTAACTTTTGTACCCCAATAAGAAAATAAATCTGAATTTTCAAAATTCAGATTGTAAAATAGAACTAGCATAGAGTCTAGATTTAATTTGGATCCCTAAGGTAAAAAATTAGAGCTAGTTTAGATTCTAACACGCAGAAACTTTTCCATTCTATTATGAAAATAAATCATAATGAATAATTTGCATCATTAAACTGAGAATTACAGCTAGTGCATGTACTAATCTTAGAATGTTCTGACTTTTGTACCCCAATTTTCGAGTTAGACTGTAAAATAGAGCTAGCTCATAGTCTAAATTCCATGATGATGATCAATTTGAGTTATTAAAATAGAAAATTAGGGCTAGTATTCAACAGGTAGAAATTTTAAACTTTTCCATCTGATTGTGAAAAAAAAATTATAGTTGCATTTTAAGTTTGAAAAATAGAGCTAGCTCCGACTCTAAATTACATGATAATGATTAGTTGACATCATGAAATGCATTACTTTACAAGTTCTAGTTCGTATTCTAAAACGTAGAATCTTCTAACTTTTGTACCCCAATAAGAAAATAAATTCTGAATTTTCAATTTAGATTGTAAAATAGAACAAGCATAGAGTCTAAATTTAATTTGGATCTCTAAGATAAAAATTAGAGCTAGTTTAGATTCTAACACGCAGAAACTTTTCCATTCTATTATGAAAATAAATCATAATGAATAATTTGCATCATTAAACTGAGAATTACAGCTAGTGCATTTATTAAACTTAGAATGTTCTGACTTTTGTACCCCAATTTTCGAGTTAGACTGTAAAATAGAGCTAGCTCATAGTCTAAATTCCATGATGATGATCAATTTGAGTTATTAAAATAGAAAATTAGGGCTAGTATTTAACAGGTAGAAATTTTAAACTTTTCCATCTGATTGTGAAAAAAAAATATAGTTGCATTTTAAGTTTGAAAAATAGAGCTAGCTCCGACTCTAAATTACATGATAATGATTAGTTGACATCATGAAATGCATTACTTTACAAGTTCTAGTTCGTATTCTAAAACGTAGAATCTTCTAACTTTTGTACCCCAATAAGAAAATAAATCTGAATTTTCAATTTAGTTTGTAAAATAGAACAAGCATAGAGTCTAAATTTAATTTGGATCTCTAAGATAAAAATTAGAGCTAGTTTAGATTCTAACACGCAGAAACTTTTCCATTCTATTATGAAAATAAATCATAATGAATAATTTGCATCATTAAACTGAGAATTACAGCTAGTGCATGTACTAATCTTAGAATGTTCTGACTTTTGTACCCCAATTTTCGAGTTAGACTGTAAAATAGAGCTAGCTCATAGTCTAAATTCCATGATGATGATCAATTTGAGTTATTAAAATAGAAAATTAGGGCTAGTATTCAACAGGTAGAAATTTTTCCATCTGATTGTGAAAAAAAATATTATTGCATTTTAGGTTTGAAAAACTAGAGCTAGCTCTGACTCTAAATTACGTAATAATGATTAATTTGCACTTAAAATACCGGATTACAGCTAATTAATATTCTAAAACGTAGAATCTTCTAACTTGTAAACTTCAATAAGAAAGTAAATCTAAATTTTTCATTTTAATTGAAAAATAGAGCTAGATCAAAGTCTAAATTGTTTGAGAATGATTATTTTTGATCGCTAAAGTGCAAAATTAGAGCTAGTTTCTATTCTAACACACGGAATTTAGAAACGTTTGCATTTTATTATAAATGGTAATCTGAAGTTATAATTTAGATTTGAAAAATAGAGGTAGCTCCGATTCTAAATTACGTGATAATGATTAATTTGCATCTTAACATAGATAGTTTATATTCTAAAACGTTGAATTTTTTGTCTTTTGTACCGCAATAAGAATAATAAATCTAAATTTCCAATCAAGATTGTAAAATAGAGCTAGTTCATAGTCTATAATAATCAATTTGGGTTATTAAAATAGACAATTGGAGCTAGTTTATATTCTAATATGCGGAAACTTGAAACTTTTGCATCCGAATAGAAAAATAAATTTGAAATTTTAATTGAGAATGTATAGTAGATCTAGCTCCCTAAATTACGAAATAACTATCAATTTGAAATGAGCAATTTTGTGCTTAACAAAAAAATGGTTTTAATATTGCAGGAAAATATTTTCAACATTCAAACAGTTGTGGTTTTCTTTTATTTCACAAGATATATTGAGCGATCTTTGTAGTTAGTATGTTATCTCTTAGATTACGTCACTGGCGACGCTATTATAAAGATAAACACTATTTTGCAATAACAATTATTGAGTCTAGGATCATTAGGTATACCATGTTAAAAAAACCACCTTGTTCACAGACAAAATTATTGTAAATAATGGATATATTGTTGGTGAATATGCTACCGATAATCAACCCATACCAACCAGTATTAATGCAGACGATGGCCGTCTTCGTTCTCTCCCCAACACCGATGCAACCGAGTACATCCTTAGCTGGTTCGATCAACAACAAAGCGTCCTCAGCAGCACCCCCACAGAGGGTTCTGTCAAACGTTTCGGCAGCATTACTAGTTTGGAATGCTCCGATAGCTCACTGGGCGAATCTGACGGTGATCGGACCAACAAACGTTACGATCCACGCTACATCACCTTCAGAAAGGTTAGTTTGTTCGTTTTCACTGTAACGAGACATCTCCTCACGATATTATCCGCTAGGTCTACCGGAAAACTCGCAAGAAGTCCTCGTCTCAAAACTCCCCCAAGTCTGAGAAGTCTGTGTACTCGGATGCTAGGGAGGCATCGCAGAAAACGGAGGCATCCAATTATGAGGATGTTGTAGGAGAATTTAGTCAGTTAAAGGAATATTCCAAAGAGAGCGGTATCATCACTCTTCCCAGCTCCTTCAAGGAGGTCAGCGTCGTTTCCCCAACTAAAAGAGAAAGGAGCAGCGATTATCAAACTTGCTCTCAAATCAGTGTTGACCTGTTTGAAAAAAACGTGTTTGAAATTACAGAGGATTTAACCAATATCCAGATGGACGGGCAGAATAATGAAGATGATGCAGCTGTTAGCGGTCAGGAGCTGAGCTTCGTCAGCGTGTCTGAAGTATACAAGTATGTGGACAAGGATGAAGGCGTTGTTCTGTACGAACGAAGACTGCTTAAGAGCCCAAGGTACTTAAATTATCTATTATCTTTATCACTGGCAAATAATACTTTATCTTGAATAAATTGTTGTTGTACGTTTCACTGATAACAGATAAATGTTTAAAAACAAAGTATTTAGTAGAACATTGTAATAATGGAGGATTTGAATGTCAAGTTCAAAAATTGCTCTCTGAAAAGGTAAATTACATTGTTATTGCCAGTTTTAATTCGATTTTTTCTTATATTTGTTATTGGAGAGTTCATTGTTGCTTCAGTGAACATACCAAAAGCGTCAAATCATCAATCATATCATCGAGAACTTCTACATTACCAGAAACGTTGGATTATGATACGGATACATTGAGAAAAGAACTGACCCAGCTGGGGTACAGTGCTGGTCCTATAACAGTCACCACGAAGCGAGTTTACCTGAAGAAACTCTACCAGTTGAAGAAAGCACCTTCCCAGGTGCATAAAGATGTCAAGGAACTGCCAAAAAAAGCAGGTTGGTTATTTGTGTATATTTATTTCATTTTCTTATGTTTTGTGATATTTTGCGAAACTCTACTCGAAAATATTTTCATACTAGTAGGTAAGAAACCCTAATCTTGGTTGTTTAAGTCATTGTCGATATTCTCTTCCAGTTTATTCCGTAGAACTGGAAAAAACCCTTCGCAACACATCCTGGTCCAGTGATCTCACCACCTTCAAAACCTTGGAGGCTGAACTCACTCGACAATTTAGTAATCCGGATCCTTCCAGGAAATGGCGAGAGGGCACCAGCAAGAGCTCCTTCACGTATCTCCTATTGGATCCTCGCGTCACCAACAACCTTCCTTCCAAGGCTGATAATCTCCCCTCGCAAAAAATCTGGGAGACTTTTCTATCAGGCATTTTCTACGTGGGGAAGGGGAAACGTTCCAGGCCTTACCAACATCTGTATGACGCGGTTGAACTGTGGAAAACGCAACAATCTTCTTCCAGCAAAAAGCTGAAGAGAATTGTGGACATTTGGAGGGATGATGGTGGAGTTATCTGTCTTCACGTCTTCCTTAACATCATTCCCGTGGAGGCTTACACGAGGGAAGCTGCGATGATCAGTGCCTTGACGTTAAACAACCTCACTAACGTTAAAGGAGGAGAGTTTTATGGTGTCCCTGCCACCTGGCCCCAAAAACAAAAGAAAATGCTGGGAGTGTATTTACTGTACAAAGCCATGATGATCTTTCTGCACGAAGGTGAACGTCAGCTGTATCCAGCTGATATAAATTAAGAGAATATTTTTGTTTTTACTCATATTGGGTATATCATTATTTAACTGGTTCTTCTATTGAAGATGACAAGTAATTTTTTCGAAACACCCCCCTCTAGATATTCAATGATGCAATGTTTTGGCCTTGGAAGATTTTTTGTGCAATATTATATATTGTTTATTAGTCTTTATTGTCTTGAAGTAACTTTAAAAAGAACATTTTTATATATGTATTTTTATTTTCTGTAATAAATTTATTTTGCATATATTTCTTAGTAATTTTTACTTATATCCGGTAAAAAATTCAATTAAAAAAAATATCGTCAAAAGCAGAAGCAGTAAAAGTTGACTGATCAAATTTGAATAAGATATCTTGTGAATTGCATATAAAATGGCGCATTCGCCTCAGTTTCCAAATTAAAAACAGATTTTTTATCAGAAATTAAATCTTTCTTATTTATGTTTAAGCTGTAGCGTTAAAAAGTTTATGGACTTTGTTCAGCAAATCAGGTACAGTCTTTTACGGCAACAAAATATCTTGTAATTAAGTAAGTAATAATTTTCGTTTTGGAAATCTTGCGCATTCGCCATAACTTGAGAAATAAACGTTAGATTTTTTGCATATTTTCATGCATAAATAAAATAATCATTGTTTTTTTACCCGAGCTATTCACGGTTTCAGGAATATTTGTTCTCTGAATATGTTAACATCTTAAAATTATTATATCTGTTATAATTAATATGTATTCGCAATATATTTTTAAGTTGACAAGAAAAACAAATTTAATCTAATACACACACACATTTATATATATATATATATATATATATATATATATATATATATATATATATATATATATATATATATATATATCATTTATTAATGAATAAAATAATAAATAAAGAATGAAAACAAATATGCTAATAATTAGGCAACCAACAGAACACAGGAGGCAACGTGGTCCATAAACAAACTGGAAACGACCAGCGCATTCGTCATAATTTGAAATTATAAAAATAAATAAATGTTTATATATTAAATAATCATATATAAATTACAATGTTTAAATTTTATCACATATACAAAATTTTATATTAGATAAAATACTAGCCATATTGATAGTGGTTACTGTTATTAGAAGGAATTACGCAAAATAGCGCATTCGCCAATTCTTAAACAGATTGGTGCGTATATTTAGGAATTTTTTTTATAATTAGTGTTCTAAATGCATCACGTTTAATTTTTGTGATCATATAATACAGAAAGTTTCAATATTTGAACCTTTTGGATAATTGAAATGTATAATCTGCATTATATGGAATCTTTTAAGTTATTTAATCTAAGCATTTATCATTATTTCAAAACTTTTTTATAATTAGGGATCTGTTGATATCTATCGAACAATTATCAGTATTTAAACACTTTAAATATTTGTTTTATATTTTGCAACATAATTAGTTTAAACAGAGCGTGTTGATTACGTAGATTTTTTATTATTTTGATTAATGGCATGATATGAATACAGACACATGATTATTGATAAATAAAAAAACAACTTGCGACACATTTGCATTTACATTGTTTCAAAAATATATTGTCAACAAACGTAAGTTTGATTTGTAATGTACTTTTGTTTTTTATTTTCGAGATTTTTTATATCTTTGAAGTTTTTTTCGACGCAATTCAGATATCCTGACCTAGACATTGTATACTGTTGTTCAAAAGTATGGAGTCGAACTTTGCTCTTATAGCTTGATTGATTTTTTTCTTTTTTATTTTTTCATACCGCCGGTTTAATTAATGATGTAGGGTGAAAATTCCAGAATAGCGTTTGTGATATGTTCAGTTTTCTAATATTTTTGTTATGGGCTGTTTTTTGCCTTGGAGTCCACTAATTTTCTTAGGATAATTTTACTTACTGTAGACTTTGGTCTGATTTGAATTGATCGAATTTAATTTGCAAATACTGCAGTGGATCCGAACAGATGGGAATAAGCACTAACGAACTTCTTAAGGTACAGTTTAGAAAAGGATATCAGCAATTTTGGCTTTAGAGGGACATACATGTTATTTATTCTGTATTATGAACTTTTCCATCTTTATATCTCTTGGAAAGGGGTTTCGGTGTGGTAGTCAATCTACTTCAAGTAAATTGTAGTCAAATATTGAAAACTTTCTATTAAAGCATTAGGCTCATCCCTCCCATTACAATCATTTAATTTTTTATCTAGTTATTTTAATAAACGTATAAAACTTGTAAAACGTCTTTTGCTTAAGTTTTTACTTTATGAGGTGTGGCTATTAAATAACGAGGCTAACTCTGCTCTAGAAGAAATACGCATGTGCCAAATGCCAGCGACCAACAGCTGGCAAGTGTAACAATAGAGTAAAGAATTGTTATGAAATTTCACTTGAAACTTGGAAAAACCACTACTGAAATTTATAATTTATTGAAAGAAGGCAATGAATGTTTATCGCGTGCACGTGTTTTTCAGTGGTTTAAGCGTTTTCAAGATGGCCGAGAAGACGTTGAAGATGATCCACGCCCAGGCCCCCCTTCCACATCAAAAACAAATGACAATATCGAACAAATCGGTAATCTGGTTCGATTTGACCGTCGGTTAAGTATTGACTATCGGTATAAGTACAAAGAAAGCTTACGGTAAATTTTAACATGCAAGAAGTGTGTGCCAGAATGGTGCCTAAAATTTGCACAATCCATGCACAGGAAGAGCCCCAATTCACCCAGAGCCAAAAAAGTTCGAATGAACAAATCGAAATTCAACGCAATGATTATTTTTTTCGATATTCATGGGATTGGGTACCTTCACTGGGTTCCTGTAGGTCAAATTACTAATCAACAATACTACCTTCATGTACTTGTTGAACTTCGTGACCCGAATTGGGGAACAACAAGTCATGGATTCTCCACCAAGACAATGCGCGGGCTCATACAGCATTGACAGTATCCCAGTATTAGACCATTCGCCTTATTTGCCGAATCTTGCGCCGTGCGACTTCTATCTGTTTCCTAAGGTGAAATCGGCATTAAAAGAAACAATATTTGAGTCTGTTGAAACTCTGATAGACAAAGGGGTACGCGTTCTGCAGGAGCTGACAGAAGAATACTTGGGAACTTGGGGAGGAGGTGTATATTGAAGGTGATAATAAGTAAATATGTATGAAATCAAAATAAAATATTTTACAGCGTCGGTCTCGTTATTTAATAGTCACACCTTGTACAGTTAAATCTATCAAACTGGGTAGCAATGTTTGCAGCTGTCAAAAACACATATTAAAAATTAGCAGGTGGACTAAGAGACAAAAAAGTTAAGGGACCTCAGACTGATGTCTTCTAATTAATCTATCTAAATATTACTAATATAAACATTCATTTCGGACACATGATCATGAAAGATCATTCGAATCGTTAGGAACGTACCTCGCAATTCTAGGGTTTCAATTTTTTTGAAGTACAGTTTATGGCACTTCAAAATGCCAAGAATGTGTTGCTACATATTATAATGCGTTTTAAGTTTGTACATTTTAATAAGACTGCAGCTTCTGATCGATATCTCTACAGATTTATTTGAAGTATATACCAGGGATGGGTATTAAGAATTGTAATTTTACCACATTTTTTTTTTGTTTTTTATTTATTTGATAAGAAGAGCTTTACAAACAATGCGCAACTAAAAATAAATTAGGTCAAGGACCGTCGTATTTGTTCACATCAAATGCTAAAATCTCACGATAAAGAATTAGCAGGAAGTACCTAGGTATAGATATAATTCAATTAGCCCACTTTGGAAAAGCAGATAAAGAAAATCCACACTTAAAACAGATACTATTTAAGGAGCTAATGTTTAGGCAATGAGATTAGAACTTTTAAAAAGTTACAATGTCCAAATTTGTAGTTTTGGTGTGTTTGATTTTGATCTGGAGGTGCGAGGGCTTGAACAATGGTCTGGCTCTAACTCCGCCCATGGGCTGGTTGAGCTGGGAACGATTCAGGTGCATTACTGATTGTCAGACATTTCCAAACGAATGCATTAGGTAAGAATCTACAGGCTGTAAGAAATATTTTCATAAATTTAACCGAAGATTCTTTGTTTTTTTTTAACAAAAAGTTTGTTTAAAAGATTTATCCAAATTGCAACTATTTCTGCGGATAAAAGAAATTCAGTTTTTTTATTTCATTAGTCTCTTAAGGTATTATTTAAAAATAAAATGTAATCTTATTATATTCATTCATTTCATACGTTTCAGCATATACTTGATTTGTTTTGTTACAAAAAAAGAAAAAGCTTGCACATTATTGCAGTTTAATGACAGAGTTGAAATTATTAGCACTAATTTAAATTATAACACGTTTTAAACGATTCAGCTCATATTGAGAAAAACATAATTAATTATACTAGTTTACACGGTTTTTACTCCAGCTGAAAGTTGTTCATTATTGTTTATTTAGGTAAGAGTTATCCAGAAAAAAAAATTAAAAAATCTGTCACGTCCGCTTTTAGAAATATTTATTTACTTAAAAATGGAAAAAAAAATTTAAGATGAATAATATAAAAAAAAATAAAATCTTCTTTTTATAGTTTTTTGGATCGGGTTCGGCTTATAATAGACCAACACAACAAAATCCTTGATGTCGTTCTTCGAAAATCTTTAAATCTTGATAAAAACGTCCCCCCTGTTCGTCACTCATACTTGCTAAGTTTTCAGGGAAAAACCTCAAATGCGACCGCAATGAATCTTCAATGATATGTTCACCCCCATCCAATTTTCCTATCGGAACCTTCAGTGTGAAACACTAAACTCAAAGAGATTTATCACCAAACACCCTAATCACTCTTTTAAAGTTCTCGACGCACGTTTCGGTAATCATGGTAGCATCATCAGGACATGATTTAATCTAATTTTAAAACTAAACTGTGTTCTATTTATATGAGACCCCTAATTGCTGACCTACTACCTACGAAGCGTACTACCTACCTAATGAAGCGTGTAAAAAAAAATGATACCAGACAAAAGAAAAAGAAAAATATCAATAAGATGTAAAATTTGTCCTACATTTTTGAAATTTTAGAATCACGCTACCCACATCCGAAAATCATTGAGAAACTTCGACAAGTGTTGGGCTTGGACAAGCACCATATTCGGAATTTTGGTTTAAATAAAACTAAAATGCACACACTGAAATAATTTTGATCGCAATTTTAACATAAAAAAAATTGCCTAAATTTCTAGGCAACCTAATATTACTAGTAGTATCACGGGTTGCCCAGGATTTAAGTAAATGTAATTTAAGAAAAAGTGCTTCCTAACGAATCTCATTCAGTTCAACTTCGAATATTTTACAGTGAACAATTATTTAAAAGAACGGCAAACAGGATGGCTTCGGATGGGTACCTTGAAGCAGGTTACAATTATATTATCATAGATGATTGTTGGGCTTCCAAATCCAGAGATTCCAATGATCGTCTTCAAGCTGATCCAGACCGATTCCCGAGCGGAATTAAAGCTCTGGCAGATCATGTGAGTAAATTTCAAGAAATATATACAGTTTTTCTGTGTGAATTAACACAATGTACTGCATACAACAGACATTTAGTAACATATACATTTACACCAATGTTGCTGCTATTACGTCTCATAGTTTTGACACTCTTATTAAAAGAGTTCTGACACTCTTATTAAAAAAGACGTTTTTACATCATAATTTGACAAATAACATTTTTTCCAAAGGTACAGATTATTTCCTTCTTATTCTATTATTACATCATTTATTATTCCTCATTTCTTAAATGTGTATCTTCCGAACAGTTAGGTAGGCAAGTGTACCACAGAGCAATAAATGACTTGTTTTTAATTCTTCGATGCGTGTTTCGCTAACCATAGCCAACCATAGCATCATCAGGAGACACAGGAAATCACATACCAATATTACGCTCAAACAAGTCGTGCTAAATATCCAGAATGTCACAGGAAAATAGTATTTAAATCAACAAAGACTAATAGCTAAAAATTTCCACTATATTTAAAATTGTATGTATGACAATTGTTTCGACACACAGTGCCTTTTTCAAATATAAACTATACTAAATTTATATGTCGAAACAATTGTCCTACATACAATTTTAAATATAGTGGAAATTTTTAGATATTAATCTTTGTTTAGTTATTTAAAATGAATTTCCATCAAGTATCAACTACCTCAATTAAAAATATTATTTGATAGAATAATATATTGAAACTTTTAACTATCCGTTCTATTCGCCAGATTTGACTCCCCGCAACCATTTTTTTGTTCTTGATTTTTAAAATTCCAACGAAAGAGGCTTGTTTTTTGTATATTTGGGAGATCGAGAAGGTCGGGATCTCAATCCTGGTCCTGGTACTTCTTGTAGTTTTAAATTTGTAAAATCATTTTCAGGTTCATTCTCTTGGGTTGAAACTGGGAATATACGGTGACTACGGTACATACACCTGTGGTGGTTATCCAGGAAGTATCGACTATCTAGAAGTAGATGCAAATACTTTTGCTGAGTGGGGCGTGGATTATTTGAAACTGGATGGCTGCTACGCCGATAAGGATGGCATGGAAGAAGGTTATAGCAAGATGACAAAGTTTTTGAACCAAACAGGACGACCCATAGTGTTTTCCTGCAGTTTCCCCGCTTACAAAGGACTTGAGGTATATTTTCTATTGATAAAAACATTTTTTTTTATTTATTCCCAGAAACAACAAGTAATTCAGAATGTTTAACGAAGGTACTTGATAGTTTCATCCACTGGAGATTCTCCATTGGAATAAATTTTTATGCGATTTAGACTCTGAGAGCCACTTCCGGTTTTTCAAAAGACTAGAGAAAATAATATTAAGAGTTGAAACGATATATAATCTGAAGATTCTGAATCATTAGAGTCGATAACCGGATTGAAAAAGTTTGCATGCTTCAACATTCACCGTATTCGCCTGATTTATCTTCGTGTGACTATTTCTTGTTCCTGAAACTCAAACTACTACGAAATGAACGCTTTATGATAGTGTTACTCAAGTCGATTGATGCGGAAGGGATGTATTTTGAATAAAGAAAAATAATTTTAGCAGAATAATTAATTGATTTATATATATATATATATATATATATATATATATATATATATATATATATATATATATATATATATATATATATATATATATACCAGGTGTCCCATTAAGGATGGATCGCGGCCGTATCTTGAAAACTATTTATCCCATAGCTTTGGGGAAAAAAAATTGTACTAAAAATGATCATGAGAAATTCACCAAAAATATTTTTAAGCTTCTAAAACGACCGCAAGAGGGCGTGACGAGCTAAACATTTTTAAAAATAATTTTTTGTGTGTATTTTCAAGTGTTAACCGAGTAAGAAAAATTCTCAGTTATAATTAGCAAACTGTCTCCTACAACTTTGTTTTATGACATTTTGTCGTAATTTCACGAATAGAAGGGCGGGGAGTTTTACCTATTGAGATAAAAAGTCGTCTAATGTCCGTTTGTCTTAACCGATTTTCCTCAATTTGGATTCATTTAAAAGGCAATTGCTGGGACAATCACCATTATTTAACCCCCCCCCCCCCCCCCCCCAAAAAAAATAGAGATTTCCATTTAAAAAAATGTAATATGACATATATTAGCTTTTCAGCCCCTTATTTCTGCTCCTTTCCCCCTTAAAATAAAAGTTGACGTGTTTCGACGTTTCGTATGAAAATAATAAAGTGTGGTGGCTACTTTTGAAATGAAAGCTATATATATACGACATATTTTGGGAGGTGACTCTAGGAATTAAAACACAAAAAAAAGTTCCTATAATCATTGTTTCTTAAAGGGGCTATAGCCACTTAAAGGGGGAACTCGGAAGATGGTTTTTTCACAATATTTTGGAAACGGTTTATGCTAAAGATGTGAAATTCTGTGTACTTAAATAAGTTGGAATGAAAAAACGCTTTTTTGTATTAATAATTGGATATTTTAGTCAGTGGCGTCACATGAGGACCTTTCTTACTTAAAAATCTTTGCGATTTTTTAATTTGATTTAAAAAATTTAAAAATATCACAAACATAAAAGTTATGGCAGCAAGAAGACGCCCCTGACTAAAATATTCAATGATTAATACAAAAAAATGTTTTTCCATTCCAACTTATTGAAGTATACCGAATTTCACGACTTCTTTCACGACTTTGGCATAAACCGTTTGGAAAATATTGCGAAAAAACCATCTTCAGAATTCCTCTTTAATGGGCTCTAGGCCCTTTAAGAAGCAATTTTTGGGGTATGTTTATAAGAACTTTTTTTATATTTTAATTCCTAGAGTCACCTCCCAAAATATTTCGACGTTATTTCCGGACACCCTGTATATATATACAGGGTGTTAGGTAAACATGCGGCAAAAATGCAAGAGGTTATTCCTTGTTCTATTCTAAGAACATTTTGCCCTTTGAAGATTTTTAAAAAACCCCTTTGTTTCGAAGATACAGGGCGAACAAAATTTGCGACAACCATATTCGATATTTGTTGAAATCATTAATGTAAATAAAAGTAGGGTGTACGCCAATGAGTTTATCAAGTACAAAAATTTTTTTTTCGATCTCGATCACTTGGAACGGCTGTTTTATCTAGTAAGTGGATTTCATCGGTCGCATTTGTTTACATAGACTGAGTGACGTTTGGCTGTTTGGCGTATCTTAAATAGTGAGTAAAGTCCTGTATCATAACGTATAGAAACGCCGAGATGACTGACATGCACTTCATGTATGGACTTGCTGATGGCAATGCATTACAAGCTAAGCGATTGTACAGTGAACGATTTCCAGCCCGTAATGTCCCTGACCGAAAAATCTTCGAAAACATTCATCGACGTTTTCGTGACACAGGCACATTGAAACTAACTGAAGGGTCAGGAAGATCACTGACTATAAGAACGGTACAATTGGAACAGAATGTGCTGGACATGATAGCGGAAGAGCCTGGTAGTTCTAAGCGCAAAACTGAAAATTGGACTGAGTCACTGGACAGTTTGGAAAATTCTTAAGCACAATTTGTTGTATCCATACCACAATCAATGCGTTCGGGCACTACTACCAGTTGGTTTTCCTCCACGTATTGCATTATGTCAATGGATATTGCAAACTTTACTTCGCATCCCTCTATTCCTGACACAAATTCTTTTCACCGATGAAGCCACTTTCGCAAGAAACGCAATAAGGAATTTTCCTAATAACCATGTGTGGGCAGATGAAAATCCGCATGAGGTATGCGAAGATCGTTTTCAACATCAGTTCTCGTTGAATGTTTGGGTTGGAATTGTTGGTGACTATCTAATTGGACCGGTATTTCTATCACAAAGAATTACTGGCGAGGTGTATCGCAACTTTTTGGAAGCAACGCTGCCTGAGTTTCTGGAAGATGTACCATTGGAGTTTCTGGAAGATGTACCTTCCCACATTTACATCTAGGAAGATGTAAATGTGGTTTATGCACGATGGTGCACCACCACATTTCAGTTTGGTTGTTCGTGATTTTTTAACAGCAACATACGGATATCGCTGGATTGGTCGAAGTGGGCCGCACGCATGGCCTGCTCGATCCCCGGACTTAAACCCCCTGGATTATTTCTTCTGGGGATATCTGAAGTCATTAGTTTACGCTACTCCATTGAATAATTTTGATGATTTGCGAAATCGGATAATTGCTGGGTGTAACTGAATTAGAAACGACTCTGGTGTGTTTGAAAGAGTTCGGCAGTCAATGACGAGAAGATTGAATGCTTGTATCAAGACAGGAGGAAGTCATTTCGAACATTTATTGTAGACTGAGCAACTTTACATGTACTTTTTGATAATAAAATGTTGTTAATGTCGTAAATTTTGTTCACCCTGTATCTTCGAAACAAAGGGGTTTTTCAAAAATCATCATACAACAAAATATTCTTAGAATAAGTCAAGGAATAATCCCTTTAATTTTTGCCGCATGTTTACCTAACACCCTGTATATATATATATATATATATATATATATATATATATATATATATATATATATATATATATATATATATATATATATATATATATATATATATATGTATATATATGTATATATGTATATATGTATATATGTATATAGAGCTCTACATTCCATTAGAAATTGTAGCCGCTCAATTCTTTTGAGCTCTAGAAACTCATTTTTTGTGGTGAGTTAGTTCACATTTCTCCATTCTTGACTCATTCTATCCTGTTGTTTATCTTTGCTTCTTCCATTATTTTCTTCCACGTATCTCGGTCCTCTATCTTTTCTCACCATGCTTGTATTTCCAATTTCCTTATGTCTTCCCGCACCTGATCCTCCCACCTAATTTTCGGTCTCCCCCTTCTTCTGTTAGTATCTGGTCTCCACATTGTAATTTTCTTTACTACTTTATCTTCCATTCTTCTTATATGGCGAAATCAGCTAGGACTTTGCATTTTTATAGTCTTCTTTCAAAATGGTTTTTATTTCAAATTCATTAACCTTCCGTATTTTTCTTCGGCAACTTTCTTGAATCCATATATTCTTCTTACAAGATTTCTTTCGAATATTCGTAACTTTTCCTGTCACAAGCTTTTTAAATTCATTATCTCTGGACCATAGGTCACCACCGGTCTATAGCTGCTTTATATACCTTCATTTTTGTATTTATACTTATGTTTTTGCTTTTCATAATGCTTTTGAATTTATAATAGGATCTGTATCCCACCTGTACTCTGTTATCTATCTCTATGTTTCTGTCGCTTTTGCTATTTATTATTATTTCTAAATATTTAAGACTTATTCTCTCTCTAGCTAGTACAGTAAAATCGTCTACATATACAACCGCGTCCATCTCCCTGTCTCACTCCCAAATTAATCTCATAATCCTCTGTTTCTCCTTCCGCTTGCTCTATTTAATTTAAGTTGAATTATTACATCATTAAATTCTTCTTCTACGGATATATCCAGTTCTTCTTCTTCCCCTTTCATCACCATTTCGTTATCTGCAAATATTTTCTTAAAATGTTTCGCCCATTCGGTACTACTTATGTTTGTTGTGTTTCGTTTTGCATTTTATATTTTGATATATCTGTGTACAGATATACAGAATAAATACTTTTTGATAAATGCATTTTAATATTTTCCAGGCAGATTATGCCAGTGCAGTGGAAAATTGCAACTTATGGAGAAACTATGGTGACATCGACGATTCCTGGAACGACGTCAAGGATATATCAACTTGGTTTGCATCAAATCAAGATTTTCTTCGAAAATACGCGGGTCCAGGACACTGGAACGATCCAGACATGGTAAAATCCCCTTCTCCACTTCACCAGTTATCATAATTCATTTTCAATAATGTTCCAGTTGATTATCGGTAATTTCGGACTTAGTCTGGAACAAAGCAAGAGCCAAATGACCATTTGGGCCATATTGGCAGCCCCATTGATTATGTCTGTGGATCTAGACACTATTCGCCCTGAGTTTAAACAAATTCTTTTAAACCCAGACGCCATTCGAATCAATCAGGATCCTTTAGGAGTTCAAGGTGAACTTATCAGCAATGTAAGAGGAACTTAATAACTTTTTTGAAATAAAATTAATAAATAAAGTTTTATCTAGCAAGGAAATATAATGTTGTGGAGCAAAACGCTTCAAGGGAATGGGGAATCTGACGGAGTGGCTCTTGGAGTGGTTAGTAATAGAACTGATGGGTATTACGTACCATATAACTTGCAGCTATCCCGATTCGTTATCAATAAGGACGTTGAGTATACTGTAAAGGTAAGAAACTTGTTTGTAGAAGTTTTTAAATATTGACGGATTGATTTTTTGTGTGGCCATTAAAATCATCCTTTAAATAACTTGTTGAAAGAAAACAAAGTTTATGTCCACATTTATCAATTCAAACCAAAAATTCTCTTCACTATTAACACTAACATGCCTTCCATCATCGTCTTCATGTAAATAAGGCTCTATTACTTCTTCAAAGATCACGAAATATATAAAGAAAAACAAAAAGAAGTAAAGAAAGCGAACCAACAATCATGGATAAGATTTGATGAAAAGATGGCTGAAGACTACAGTGAAAATCAAACGTTTTTCTACGGAACTTTAAAGTAGCTAAGACAGAAAAAAGAGAACAGAATGATGCATATAAAGACAAGAACGGTAACGGAGGAAGATGAAATAATAAAAAGATGGAGAGAATATTTTAGAGAACTGACTGAGGCAGGAACTAGAATACAAGAAGAAGACGATAGACGATGTTCAAAAAATAGATATGATAGAAGAAGATATGAATAGATAGAATGTTATGACCAGAATATTGTCGAAAACGATAAGGAGCAAAATCGAGATGACAGTGGAGGAAACATAATGTCGATTTAGGAGGGGAAGGAGTACGCAAGATTTACCGTTCATGATAGGACAAACAAGCAAAAAACTAAAAAAAAAGAACAGTTTTATATACCTAGAAAAACTTTTGATCGAATTAAAAGAGAGGACAATGGAAAAGGCTAGGGAATGGGAAATCGATAGGACAGTAGAAGTAATAAAGAATTTCGCGAGAATAAACAATGAGAAATCGAATCAAATTACTACAACTATCGGAGTAAAATAAGGATATGTACTGAGTCCATTGTTATTCTTGATTGTAATAGACGAAGCGATAAAAGAAGCAAAGAAAAGAATGAAAACGTTGAAAGTGAGATGAAGAAGAAGAAGGTAGCATCGGTAACAGTGGCCATTTAGAGACCGCATTATATTTTGATGAAGAAGGCCGTTAATGTTTAACATGGAGATGTAAGCCATAGAGCTAGTGTTGCGGGATGTTGCTTAAGCTGGTGAGAATTCAGAGGAGTAGACTCAGAGGAGCACTCAATATTGAAAACAAGGAGGGGAGAGGGAGAATGATGTTATAGTTGGAGAAGTGAAAGACTATATCAAATCTATGATGGATATTTTTCTTAAGTATGAGAGAAGCAGGTCGAGGTTTGGTCAATTCGAAAGAGTGATTGCAAATCGTTTGAGAGGTTGAGACGTGTCCTGGTATTAAGGCAGACACGAAATTCTGTAAGGACATGTCAGACAGTTTGCGAGTCACCGCACTGAGAGCAGATGAGAGGTGGTTCAGACCTCAAAAGATATTGATGAGTATTGATGTATTGATGACTGTGTCCAGTTCTCATTCTGTACCAAATTGTGGAGCTTCTTCTGGCAGGAAGTTGTTGATATAAAAGTCTGTTTTAATTTCTTTTAATTTGTTATATCCCTCCAAATAGTTTCAGCTAATTTGTATCTCTTTTCTAACAAGAGATTTGGTAAATGAGTGGAGATCAGAGGATACTATAGTGGGACGAGGGGATCCTGTATTAGAGGCAATTTTAGCATCAGTATTCGCTCTCTCATTTCCCATAATGCCACAGTGGTTAGGGACTCATATTAATCGAATAGAACCGAAAGCAAGAATGTCTTCAATGAAGTCTAAACAAAGCGATGTAATTGGATGTTTATTTGACCTTTTTTCTAGTGATCTTAGTGTGGTAGCAGAGTCCGAGCAAACCACTGACTTGGATTTTTCCATGACTAGGTTTTCTGCAGTCAGAATACTGGATTGGGAGCTTAGTCGATAGTGGGAGACCAAAGTGGTAGTAGAGAAAGCTTGCGAGTAATATACAAATGCCAATCCCACTCCGTAGTTTGATTTAGATCTATCAGTAAAGATAATGTTAGTCGGGAAAAAAGGATTCAAGATGGAACGAAATAGATGGTTAAAAGTCGATACTGAGGTATATTGTTTATCATATTGAACAGTGAGAAGTTAAAAGGAATGGTATAAAAGGACCATGGGGGGTGTTTTGAAGGAGTAACAGTCTAAAAGGGGGAGGTTAAATTTGAGCTTAAATTGACACAGAAAAAAACCTTCAACACAACTTAAAAATTTTGAACGAAGATCTGACAAAAATGAACATGAAAATTAATATACACAATACAAAGAGAACAAGTGAGAAGTGACGAATACCTGGGATCGACAATTGAGAGCTTGGAAGCTTGGAACTTTCCTTGGAAGGTAAGAAATACCAAAGGAGATATAAACAGTACAATAGCACACAGTATAAACAGTTGAAAAAACAACAGTAATAAAAAAAGGTAATCCGTAGCGAGATATGTACTCTAACAGAAAAAAACATAAGAGACGTACGTATAAATGCGATAGAAATGAGATTCTTGAAGAAAATAGAAAATAAAACAACGAGAGGCAGAATCAGCAATTAAATAATTAGAGAAAACCTACAGATTGAACCCATAAATGATAAAATAGCATGACCACTAAGGTGATCCGGACATGTGTGTCGTATAGCGCGAGTACAAGGGAAGAACTGCAAAGGAAGATCAAGAAGAACATGGAACGATGAGATAAGAGAAGAGGTTGGAAAAAGGGGCATAATATGGTATGAAATTAAGGAACTGACATACGATAGGAAGAAATTGAGAGAGATGTATAGAACACAACCTCAACTTCACACGCCTGGTGAATAGGGCAATGTGCTGAACACAGAACACAGTCTTATGGGCGTCCGTATCTGTTCAACTATTCCGTTCAACATGCGTTTCAACGTGCCTTTCAACTTGCGTTATTACATGCGATAGAGCATGCATCCTAGCGCAGGGTAAGACGCATGCTTCTTTTCTGTCCACATGTTTGTGTCAGTTTTATTCAACATTTCTGGCGAGTTCAGTAAAAACTTGCTTCCTTACATGTATCTCGTTCAACACCGCATGCGTGTAACCTTTTAACAGATGCATGCGTCTTGACGACCAAAAGTTAAACAAGTGTGAACATACCTTATGAGTGACCTTTACATTTCAAACAGTGTTGCCGTACTACGTTTCAAAGTTCTGGCAAAGTAAAACTGTTTATCTCTGGTAATGATGATTGATTGATTTACTGAGTAGATCTACTTTATCAGATCCGTGAGTTATTTTAAAGTAAGTTATTTTCTTAAAAAACAACAGGTTTCATTTGGGAGAACGGTAAAAAATGGTTAATTCAAAGTATGCGCCATCGACAGCTATAAATGTTCTCATATCTCTCTTGCAATTTATGGATGCCCTCCCAGAAAAAATCGTATCTATATATCTCTTTTAAGGTGGTTCGGTCATCAAGGTATTTCTCGACATCTCCATGATTGTTGAAGGGTTTCATGGGAAGTGCGCGAGACATCGATGAAAACAAGTGGTAGTCGAAAGGGGCCAAGTCTGGTGAGTACGGCGAGATAAGAGTTTCCAGTCATGTGCAGAGAGAGTATCTCTGACGCTGCGCTGCTAATGGGGCATTGCCGTACTGCAAAACGATTTTTCTGTGTCTTGTAAACCCCTTCTAGTCGCTTTTCGATCAATGCATGGTTCAAATGGATCATTTTGTGACGATGGTGAATGATATTAACAGTTTTACCCTTTTTCAGAAGCTGATGGTACATGACATCCTTCTGATCCCACAGCATTGTCTTATTTTCAAAGCGATTTGGTCTTGCGGCCGATGTTGCTGGTTGTCATGAGTCAATCCATGACTTTCTGCGTTTTGGTTTCTCGAAATATATTCATTTTTCGTCTGCAGTTACGATCCGATGCAAAAAGTGTTTCATTCGTGTCGAGAAAGCAATACAACGCACACCGTGTTTCGCTTTTCTATGTGTCTGTTGTTCAGCTGATGTGGTACCCACTTTCCTGCTTTCTGGATCTTTCCCATGGCATGCACGCGATCACAAATGGTTCGGCGACCAAGCCTTAACCTCTCTGCCATTTATTGTTGAGGTTGCATATCATCCAAGAATGCTTGGAATTTGGCTTCTCCAAATTTTTGTGGTTAACCAGAGCATTCTTTGCCTTTCTATTGAAATTATCACCCAGAGCCCACAGCATTTTGCGTGGGACATTGTCACCATAAGTTTCCACAAATATACTATAGGGCTTTCATTCGCGTTTTTCTTTTGACTGAACAAGAACGTGTTTACTACACGAAAAAAATATGACGCTAACTTAAAATCGTTGTTTCCGGCACCATCTCTTAAACTAATTAAGAAATATTAACCGCCTGGTATACTGAAGGTATTAGAAAGTTGAAACATCGTTGGTCTAAATGAATCTTTAATTGCAAAGTGCATTTAATTAATTGCATTTTCCAAAAAATTTGTGTTTTCTTTGTCAGACCTTGAACTTCTCGAACTATCTTCGTATCTAACAGAATTATTTATTTATATTTTTAGGACGTTTTTGAGGAACAGTACTTATTTGGAGGCAATTCTATCTCTGCAATAGAAAATATTACGGTTAGAGTTCCGCCTACAGGAGCTGTATTATTGTTAATATCGCCTGTATAAAAAAAAAATAAATGAATTTCTAAAATATCTGTTTTATTACCTTAAACGTGCAAGATAAGGAAATAATTAAAAAAAGAACGAGAAAAAAATCAATTTTTATAAATTAAATTTGTGGAAAATTGTATAATAAATGTTGGGGCCAGTATCACGCTATGAGAGATAGCAGGACTAGTTTATGAACAAACCAAAAAATATTTAAGGCAATTTTTGGAATTGTTCTTTGTAAAAAAATCTCATAAAGTTTTTTTTGCTGTAAGTTGGTAAGTTTTTTTGCTATCCTGGTGTTACTGAAATAAAATTTCTTCCGAGAAGCCCCCCTCCTTCCTTAAAGCATTTGATAGAGCATGTTCATTGAAAAAAGGCTGATTTGAGGAAGAAAACTTCTTCAATTTTACACCACAATAAAGCGCCATACTACACGTAAAACCAATCAACGAATGTCTCCAGCAGTCCATCATATTCGTTAGATATGCTCTCGTGTGACATTTTTGTTCCCTAAACTCAAAGATATTTGTATACAGGGTGTCCTATATACCTTGAATATGAAGAAAAAAAAAACATTAAGATGTCGAAAATACAACCGACTTTATTTAAAATAACAATTTTTTGAAATATACTTGAAAGTGTCCACCGTTTACCCCAATACACATTCGCAAGCTCTTTGTTTAGTGACGCCTCACATTTGAGAAGATATTTTCTTCATTTCTAATAAAGTTGGCCGCTTGTTGATTTTTTTGTCAAAGTTCGTCTCGTGTATTGATTTCATTATGGTAAACTAAAGATTTGTCGGAATGATTGTGGCGTATTATATATATATATATATATATATATATATATATATATATATATATATATATATATATATATATATATATATATATATATATATATATATATATATAGTTTTCGCCACGATCTAAAACACAAAAAAACACACAAAATCACTGGGTAAAAAACAAAAAACCAAACGGAGACAAATTTCTCAGTGATTCTTTTTCTGTGTTAAATTTGTCTAATGAACAAAATTTAAAAAATATAAAATTTTTCTAAAATAAATACAAACTTTTGAACGTTAACGTTTCGGGAGGTCTTCTCTTCCCGTTTTCAAAACGAATCATATATATATATAGAAAAGATTGAACGTAAATATATTCTGTGTATACGTCAATGATACTTACATTGACAAAAGTCTCTAAAACTCAAAAAAATATAAAAAATATCTGTTCTTATGTAAATAAAGAATCACTGGGTAAAAAACAAAAAACCAAACGGAGACAAATGTATCAATAATTCTTTTTCTGTAATAAATTTGCCTAACGAAAATAAATTTGAAAAATATAAAAATTTTCTAAAATAAATACAAACTTTTGAACGTTAACGTTTCGGGAGGTCTTCTCTTCCCGTTTTCAAAACGAATCTTATATATATATATATATATATATATATATATATATATATATATATATATATATATATATATATATATATATATAGAAAAGATTGAACGTAAATATATTCTGTGTATACGTTAGACAAATTTATCAATAATTCTTTTTCTGTAATAAATTTGCCTAAGGAAAAAAAAATTGAAAAATATAAAAAATTTCTAAAATAAATACAAACTTTTGAACATTAACGTTTCGGGGGGTCTTCTCTTTCCGTTTTCAAAACAAATCTAAAAAATATATTATATTCATTTCTACATACGAGGGTTGATCCAAAAGTAAGTTTCCCAAAGAGCTGCAGCAGCGTTGGAAGCTGCTAGGCGAAATTCGACAACACCGCTGTGCACGGCAGATCCCCCACTCCCTTTTCCGCCCGCGAGCGCTGCGCTACGCCGCTCAGTCTTGGCTCAGCAGCCGTTCGCGATGGAGCCTCTTATTGTTGATCCCGCCAGGTGCGAAATTCGATCGGTTATTCGGTTTTTGCATGCGACAGGAATTCCACCTGTGGAAATTCATCGAAAGTTGACACAAGTTTACGGCGACAAGTGTATGTCCGTTCAAATGGTCCGACATTGGTGCAGGGAATTTAGTGACGGACGGAAGGAGGTTCACGACGAAGAGCGGAGTGGAAGACCTGCAGTTTCGGAGTCGATTGTCGAGAAGATCGAACGCGAAATGCTTCAAAACCGGAGAATCACCATCCGTGAACTCGTTGATAGGATTCCTGGGAGTTCTTACGGTACAGTGGAAAGAATTTTGACTGAAAAGTTGGGGTATCACAAGTGTTGCGCTCGATGGGTACCGCGCATGCTGACAGCAGAACACAAGGAGAAACGCCTCGATTGTGCTCGACAGTTTCTTCAAAAGTGTCAAGACGATAAGGAAGAATTTTTGGACTCCATCGTGACCGGTGACGAAACGTGGGTTTTTCATTTCACCCCCGAAACCAAAGAAAAGTCTAAACAGTGGCGTCACTCAGGGTCACCAGTCACAAAGAAGTTCAAGCAAACTCCTTCTGCTGGCAAAATCATGGCCACTGTCTTTTGGGATCGCAAGGGGATACTGCTGATCGAGTTCCTGACACCCGGGACAACAATAAACTCGGACAGGTATTGTGAGACACTCACTAAACTCAGGCGTGCTATCCAGAACCGCAGGAGAGGACGCCTGACAACAGGTGTAACGCTGCTTCACGATAACGCCCGACCTCACACTTCCCGCAAAACCCAGGAACTTTTGGAGCAGTTTGGATGGACTGTCATGCCCCACCCACCTTACAGTCCGGACCTCGCGCCCAGCGACTATCACTTGTTCCCCAAGTTAAAAGAACACCTGAGTGGCAAACGCTTCCGGAACGACGAGGAAGTGAAACAAGAGGTGCAGCGCTTTCTTAAGGGTTTGGCGGCGGAGGTGTACGACATGGGCATACAAAAGTTGGAGCACCGTCTACAAAAATGTGTTGATCGAAATGGCGATTATGTCGAAAAATAGAGGAAAGTTTCATCTTTCCGACGATGTAAATTTTAATGAAAATAAACATAGTTGTCTATTTGAAAAAATGAAGGGAAACTTACTTTTGGATCGACCCTCGTATATATATATATATATATATATATATATATATATATATATATATATATATATATATATATATATATATATATATATATATATATATATATATATATATATATATATAATAGTTTTTATGTAAATAAAGTGATTCTTTATTTACATAAAAACAGATATTTTTCCGAGTTTTAGATCTTCGCGAAAAACCCATAAAAAGACAAAAATAAACTAAATACTTCATATGACCCCATAAATAAAAATCTAACGGATTAATGTCTGGGCTACGAGGTGGCCAAGGAAAATCACCAGCACGCCCAATTCATCGGTGTGGAAAACGTTGCTTCAAATGATTTCGTACTGCAACAGTAAAATGTGGTGGCGCCCCATTTTGCAAGAACCACTTGTTTTTTCTTAAATTTAGAGGTATACCGTCCAAAAGGTCTAATAAACAATTTTCTAAAAACTGCACGTATTAAAAAATTGTCGATAATGCCACACCAAACGTTAATTGAAAATTCGTGCTGGAAATATCGCTCTCTTGGAAGGTGTGGATTTTCCGGGGTGATGATGATTTCGCCAGTTAAAAAATCCGTGTCTGGAAGGGGTCTTCGTTTTTTTTATGTAGTACATTTTGACAACATTCCATCTTTCATATAAGATTAAAAAACTGATAGTTTATGACAGTTAGTATAGTTAGTTTAATGATGGTTTATGAGCATACAAAAACAAAAGTTTTTAGGACAATTTTACTTGCACCCACTTGTACATTTACTCCCACTCGATCCTACTTGGCTTTGAAACATGAGGACACTTTTGACAAGTTACTGTGATCTACTAAATCCTACGCTTAAATCGTCGACAATCCACCATATTCTCCCGACTTAATCTCATCTGATTATAGTTTTTGAAAAACACGACGGTTACTCAACGGTTTGCAATTATTAACGAGTCCCCGTATGTTCTGAAACCTCCAAATTTCACTTAAATGCTCATTCAAAGACGTCGTAACGTTTCAATTGGTCGCCTTCGACATTAATCAGTGGTTTCTTGAACTCTTATCAAGGTTACGTCACTCCTGATTTGGTTATTACAAATAAATATAAACAGTCCGCTTTTCGACACAAGCCAGTGCAATTTGAGAACACTTGTGATTATCTGCGGTGAGTTTTTTGTTTGTCTCTTTTATTTCACCCGGACTCAAGTCAGGTGAGTATGGCGGAATTGTATGTGTTATTTATAAAAAATCGTGTAGTTTTCTTTCAGAATGTTACAATGGATGATTTTGGTCTTGTATGTCGCAGCTTTGACTTTGATTTGTGTCGATGCTTTAGATAATGGATTGGCTTTAACGCCTCCGATGGGATGGATGCACTGGCAGAGATTCCGGTGCTTAATTGACTGTGACGTTTATCCAGATGAATGTATTAGGTATCTATAGTTTTATCTGTATGTCAATTACCACTCATGAATATTTGAGCATCTATAATTATAATTAACATAAAAAAAATTGCTATAATAACCGTACTAAAAATATTAGGCAATCTTTGATATAAAAAGAAACATAGTTTGTTGTGACATAGCAACTTTTGGGTATTTATATTCTGATTTGATAGGCAGATAACAAATCTGAAAGCTAATTTTTCTATCGCTTCAACATTTTCGGTAATACGTAATTTTTTCGATTACAATATGGAATGTTTTCATCAACTCACGGCGCCCATTTGTGAGTGAACAAGATCTTAAAGCAAAATGCTCCACATAGTCGAATAATAAAGCCCAACTTTATGCGTCAACGCCAACAAATGCGTTTGGAATTTGTCGATAATTCGACGAATACGTCGCTCAGTCGGACGATTATGGACACCATACACAGTGCAACCATTAAGTATCAGTACTGGTCCGAGAAAATGTGATTCAAACGAAGTACCTGGCATTTTTATGAATTATTATTCGAAGTATTCTCCGCTCGCTTCGATACATTTATTACATTGATTCAATAATGATTGAAATGCGTGCGCCAGCTTATTTTCTGGAATAGTCTCCAAAGAGGCGTGCTTTAAGCTGTTCGGATGGTCTGAATGTCTTCAAAAAACACCCTTTCAACTTTGGGAACAAGGAGAAGTCGCAGTAGGCTAAATTTGGTGAATACGGTGGGTGGTTGATTACGCAGACTTGGTTTCGGACCAAAAATTGACGTACAGTTAGCGATATTATGTTGCTATCGAAAGAAAGCAATAAACATCGACCTAATTTTTAAGTAGTTTTTCGTGTTTTTTTTTGCCTGTGGTGAGTTTTTCGACTTCCATCTCGCAGTTTGGTGCTTAGTTTCTGGATCGTATTGAAAGCATCATGTTTCGTCCCTCTTAATAATTGATTCTGAGGAAGTTTTGATCATTTCTGGCGGCTGCGATGACCTTTCCGGAATGATTGACACGAATTGATTTCTGCTCCTCCGTCAACGTATGAGGAACTTTACACAGACCTTTATTTTACCCAAAACCTTGTGAAGAATGAGTTGAATCGTTTCCTTACTGATATTCAAAGCCTCTTCCGTCATTTCTAGTGAAGTATTATGGTAATTTGCTACAAAATCGCAAACTTTTTCGATCATTTCGGGAATGCGAGAGGAAATTGGTCTCCCGTCACCTTTATCATTCTGTAGCGATACTCTGCCATCCAAAAAACGTTTAAATCGCAGAAAAAAAATCAACGGCTTAAACAATCAACGGCCGACGTCGTTTTACACAGTTTTGTGTTACATTTAATAACAGTTTTTTGTTCCATGATTTTTTTGTACATCAAAATTTTTGGCTTGTAAACAAGACGTCATAAAATCAACAAATTTCAACCGATCGTGGTAAAGTAGGTTTCGTTAGGCCCAGAAACGTTTAAGTGTTAAAACGACGCCGCTCGTCAATAAATGGCGTGACTAGTTCTATAAGTTTTGTGGCACAGAACTCTGATTTTGATAATAAATTTCAACAATTTGCCAAAAACTTGTCATATATGCTGTAAAACTTATCTAACAGTGTTAATGCCTTTGTTGAAAGCTGTAAATTAAATTACGGTGGGCAGTGCCAATGATTTGGGGAGAATCGAAAAACTATGCCGCATAGTGCTCAGTTTTGCTAATAAATATAATAGGCATTTAACCAAAATGTAAATATACTGTTCAATATCCTAATTTACAACCAGCTGTATGACCCGTCGAACATGGTAACGATCTGTCTGTTTCAAAAGCATCATCACTCCGAATGAAGAGGAATCTTAATCCGCTGATTCTTCAAGTAACCCTATAAAATTTTGACAGGAAATAAAAAAGCGGTGCTTTATTTGATCAAGGTCACGTAAACCTTACTTCCATCCAAAACATTTAGATAATGAAACAGCGATATCAATCTAAATGGAGCCTCAGTTTACTTGCTAGTTAATGTTGGGCATTAATAGGGGAATCTCCAGAAACAACATACGTTTGACGGCTTCCAAACTCTCGAAATGGTGGCCTTTGATTTCCTTCTTGCTACTCGGAAACAAGAAGTCCGGTGGTGCCAAGTCGGGGCTGTACGGCGGCTGGGACAGTGTTGCCATACCGAGTTTCTCTAAGTACTCCGTGACAATGACGGCGGTGTACGACGACGCGTTGCCATGGTGAAGACTCCAAATGTTGGCGATCTCCTTCCTGGCGCGTTTCATTCTGCTTTGGAGCCTTTTCAGCACTTCCAAGTAAAAATGACTGTTCGCTGTTTGTCCTTGTGGCACAAACTCTGAGTGGACAATCCCTCTGTTGTCGAAAAAAACGATGAGCATGGCCTTTACACGGGATTTCCTCATTCTCGCCTTTTTTGGACTCGGGGAAGCTGCCGTGTGTCACTCTGCGTGTCTTTTGGGCTACGGGTCATACTCGAAAACTGATGTTTCGTCACCCGTAATCACATTATCCAAAAAATCGGATCACTTTCACATTGTTTCAAGAAGTTCCGCGAGATCGTTGCACGAGCAGTTTTCTGTACGTCGGAAAGTACCTTGGGGACCATCTTCTGCATGCCCAATTCTTCAGTAACAATGCGACGCACAGTACTGTGACCAATTATTTTCTCTTTGAGAACAATTAAAAAATATTGATCACAGCGACGGCAGCTGTTCGCCGGAAGCACCGGGAAGAAGGCCCTGGACAGGATGAAGCTGTGCGATAAAAGGACGCCACCCAGTTCCTTAATCTATCTTGTGTTATAGAAGACTCTTGAACTGGGAAGGGGTCTATCTTAAAAAGAACTGTTTACCTGATTTTATACTTTTAATACACATAAGTACACTAAAAAAAAACAACACGAAGTACATTAAAAGGTAGAAATAACAAAACTATAAAAAAAGATACAAGAAGGTTTATGGACTGTGGTTCACTAAACCTTACCGTGGAAAATCAAGAAACTGAATAAATTGCTCTAACCTACACCAGCTCGTCTCTATTTCCTTGTACTTATAAATTAGGTGGAACTAACTCTATTCAGACAATATTAAAAAGAAAAGGTAACTTAAGGGTAATCAAATAGGATCAACTGGTAAATTGTGTATTTTCTGAGGGTAGCCTGAAAAGTAGGTAATTTAAAAATAGCAACGTGAATCTTTATCTCTATACTAAAATATAATAAAAATATATTTATCTGGCCTTATTTCCCGATTGTTCCGTCGCTTGTCTATCCAGTACTGGGGCATCCAAATACCCTGAGCACGACTACGGGGAATTCGGTATCTCTATGTGGAGGTTCCGAAATAGTCTACAATCTGACTGACCTGTTACTGTGTCAAATGGCCCCAAAAAGAGTATAGTTTCGGCAACGATCGGGTTCTGAAATAAGTGGTCTTCAATGGCCTGGTCTCTCGTTGACCGGATTCTCTAATGTCCGGGTAGTAAAACCCTCTACAAGGATATAAGAAAAAATAAGCTTAACCATAAGACTTGGCCTTAGCTAACCTACATACCTCTGTCGGAAGGGTAACGCGCGAAAACGTCCGCTCACCTGGAGATTTGGAGCTAGACTGTCTTGGCCTTGTCCTAAATGATACCCTTTCAAATTCGATTCACTTGAAACGATGTTACCAGTAGCGAATTTGTGAACGCTACAATACTTTTAGGGATATTACAGTCATCTGCCAGCATTCTAACATTCAGGTGTCGATCACAATGCAACATGTACCTTACTTTCTTCACATTTTGGTCGGAATGTGACGTTGACGGGCGTCCAGAGCGGCCTTCGTCCCCAACGTCCTAAACCATATTTTGAGCCGTATTTGACGCCCGTTTGAGCACAACACAAAATTTTATCGCTTAACGCTGGTCTGCATCTCGAACTAACAGCGATGCGCACTGTAGAACAGCCTGGAACTGACTGACAACTGACGCGGGTGTCGTTGGCTTCCCTAAACCCCCCACTACGTTTCCCGTCACTAGGCGTGCCTTGCTAGCGGCTTGCTTCGGCGGCGCAAAGTCGTTCAACTTACTTTATGGACAGACCCTGTATGTCTTAGCATCTTTCTTTGTTACTATCGAAAATCCCAACGAAAGTTCTGACACTCTCATTGATTATTTGACACATTGAATATTAAAAATATTGATAAATTCTTTTTCTGTTTTGAATCTTTGTGTTTTATGTTTTAGCGAGAAATTGTTCAGAGATATGGCTGATCGTATCGATGCTGATGGATACAAGGACGCAGGATACGAATACATTATGATTGATGATTGTTGGGCCAGCAAAGAACGTACCAAAGACAACAAACTGCAACCAGATCCCGACAGGTTTCCAAGCGGGATCAAAGCTCTAGCTGATTATGTAAGTCCTAATCTTAAGAAAGACACAAGTTGTACAAAGAGAAAACGAACCGAACGAGAAGGTTTGCAACAGGGAAATGGATTGGCACCGGTCCTATTTAAAATCGTTTATTTATTTAACGTATGGCTCACATGGATTTGAATCAGGTATATAAATTAAACCCCAGTCCAGTTCTGGGGTGTAAGACTGGCTCGTGTGCGTAGCAAAATGCTACAGCTTGAGCTAATGCGATCTTCGGTAGCCAGACAATATTTTCGAATATCCTGGCTACTGTACATTAGACTGGGCCAAAAAAATCGACTATTTTTTTTTAAAGGGACCGAAAATATTATTTCTGATGACAAGAAAATTATCGTGAAATGCATTTTTCATCCAAAACTCCTAAACCATCAATTTGAAAAATTTTAGCAATACATATTCTTGAAGGAAATTGAATTCTCTATAAAAAAGATCTCATTATAAAGTTACGTCAAACAAGCCGTTTCCATGTAATCGTGCCTTGAACATTGATCTGTTTTTACAATTTTACTTTTCAAATTTGAAATTTTTTACTAATGAATGAATCAATATTTGAAAAAATACTGGAGGAAATTGAATGCGCTACAAAAAAGATATCTTAATATTTTTCGTTAAATTCACTCCTGCCAAAGTTATTCAAGTGTATATCTTCATCGATAAAATACTTTAACCTTGAATAACTTTGGGAGGAGTGAATTTAACGAAAAATGTTAAGATATCTTTTTTGTAGCGCATTCAGTTTCCTTTAAGAATATTTATTGTTTATCATTATTATTATTCACGTATGGGCCCTGGTGGACTACGCGAAGTACAGTCCTTGCGTTTGTTCCTTCCTTTGCGCTCATACTGATTTAATTCTTTCGCTTTGAGCTTTTTTCCTTTCATCAGACCAAGTTGTTCCAGTCTTCCTACATTTTTCTCTCTGATCAACCTCCCAAACGTTAACCTTGTGGCTGAAACAGCCTCGATCCTGAATTTCATTTTGTTTAATATTTGCTGATCTTAGGTCGGTCCTCTTTGATTGCAGCAATCCATTTAATTATTTCTACTTTAGCTCTACTCTTATTTTCATAAAATTCGACTATTTGTCTAGTTAGTCTACTCGGATTAATCCGTTTTATGTGTCCGTAAAACTTAAGTCTTCTTTTTCTCATATCGCTATGTATATCTGTGTGTTGTTTGATTTCTTGGTTTTCTCGAAGTCCATATGTTGTGCTATTTGTTTGTTTGGGATCTAAGATTTTTCTTTCCTTCTTTTCAATCTCCTCGATGTCTCTCTTTCTATTCAAAATGAGCGTTTCTGCCCCCTGCAGACATTCTGGCTAATAACTGTTGTAATGTCCGTTTTGTGTTTTTAGATATGCATTTTTTGTTGTACATATTTTGTGTCAGTCTCAAGCTGTTTCCATTTTTTGACATCTACCCTTATTGGCGGCTTTTTCCAACCCGTTTTCCATGATTATTTCACCCAAATATTTCAATTGAGAGACTCGTCTGATGTTACCATATTTTGTTTTTAGAAACTGTGTTCGTAGTCTGTTGCAGGTCATGTATTTGAATGTCATGAAATTTGGAGGTCTACATTTTCTTTTAGGATTTCAATCTGTTTTGGTGCCGTTAATATATCTTGAGCCAAAATTACTAGATCATCAGCAAACGCCAGACAATCATTTTTGATGTTGGTTCTCCCCAGTTTAATGGGCTGGTCAATGTTCAGGGCCGACTTTTTTTCACGCCACTCCTGTATTACTTTTTCTAGAACATAGTTAAATAAGAGTGGCGAGAGTCCATCCCCATCCCCTTGCCTCACTCCAGTTTTAATTTCGAAGTGCTATGAGATGTATTGTATTTTTTGAAATATTGATTTCAAGGCATTGACTTTGTTATTAATAAAATGTTTTTGTTCCGACCTCGTAAACTCGTATTCAAGTCATTCATATGTAAAAATATACCATTCAAGTGAGCCTACAGTAATAAAGTTTCTCTGTCTTGTAAAACTGTGAAAATGAACTATTTTTATCTGTAAAAAAGATTTTTTGATAGAACATTTTGTAAATTATCTGGCATCTTTTTTATGGCAAGCGCATTTCTGTGAAGAAGGCAGTGCGTTTATTGCATATGTGGCATAATGTCTTTTAATTTTACTATCACATCACTGTTCTT
The DNA here is from genome assembly GCA_031761425.1 of Cosmopolites sordidus. NCBI lineage: Eukaryota > Metazoa > Arthropoda > Insecta > Coleoptera > Curculionidae > Cosmopolites > Cosmopolites sordidus. The sequence continues at coordinate 205,596 of JARFXV010000840.1, read as the reverse complement.
CTTCCCGTTATCGCTTTCGCACCTTCAGTACGTTCAGCAACGAATTTATTAGTTGAAGTTTTGTGTTGCATCAATAAAAACTTTAAAGAATCCGACCAGGGATTGAAACACGGAAAAAAAATACAAAAATTAGCGCTAAATTCGGCACGTCTGTTGACTCGTCGAACTGAATAGCGAAAAATCCACTTAATTTATCCTTTTCATTTATTTGATCGTAAACATTATTGCCCATTTCATTAATACGTTGCGATATTGTCTCATTTGAAACTGGTATAGTTTGCAACTTTTTTGCTTCTGCCGGGCTTATCATCACATCGACTATATCAATAGCAGCGGGTAAAAAAAGTTTTTCCGCAATCCTGTGGGGCTTAGACTCACAGGACTCACACTTAATGCTACTAAATAGGATGCTTGAAAAGCTGTGATCTCATCACGGCTTAATTTGTTGATGTATTGCAATGTAGTGATTTTTCAAGATCAGTGATATATGCTGGAAAAATTCTAATGGTTTGTCCTGTACAGCCGGGCATTTTGTTTCCAGATGCTGGACTAGTGTTGAAGCCTTCAACAAACCCAGATTCATTACCACCGAATGAAGATGAAATAATTAGGCAAACCAAGCGGCTTAAAAATAACAAAGCTTCTGGTGAAGATGGAATCACTGCGGAACTTTTGAAATCCGCTGGTCCAGGTACAATCAGGGAAATAACCAAAATTCTACAAGAAGTTTGGCGAACCGAACGGATTCCGAAAGATTGGAAAGATGCTCTAATCCATCCACTACATAAGAAAGGAGATAGAACGGATGTAAACAACTATAGGGGGATATCTCTTCTCCCAGTTTGTTACAAGATTCTATCTCAATGTCTACTAGACAGAGCACAGCGACAGTTAGAATCTAACATTGGTGAATATCAAGCAGGTTTTCGACCGGGCAGATCCTGCCCTGAACAGATCCTGAATCTGAAGTTGATTCTAAGACATCAAAAACTGTACAATAAAAATCTCGTCTGTACATTTGTGGATTTCAAAAAAGCATATGATTCTATTGACCGAGAATCTTTATTCCGATTCTTGAAAGAACAAGGACTAGATCTGAAAACGCTGGCAATTATTAAAGCAACGTTAACTAACACAAGGTCAAAAGTTAAATTCATGGGTGAGATCTCGGAGCCCTTCGAAATTAAAACTGGAGTGAGACAAGGGGATGGACTCTCGCCACTTTTATTTAACTGTGTTCTAGAAAAAATAATACAGGAGTGGCGTGAAAAAAAGTCGGCCCTGAATATTGACCAGCCCATTAAACTGGGAAGAACCAACATCAAAATTGATTGTCTGGCATTTGCTGATGATCTAGCAATTTTAGCTCAAGATGTATTAACGGCACAGAAACAGATTGAAATCCTAAAAGAAACAGCAGAAAATGTAGGACTCCAAATTTCCTTTGAAAAGACACAATATATGATCTGCAACAGACTAAGAACGCCATTTCTAAAAACAAAATATGGTAACATCAGATGAGTCTCTCAATTCAAATATTTGGGTGAAATAATCATGGAAAATGGGTTGGAAAAAGCGGCCAATAAGGGTAGATGTCAAAAAATGGAAACGGCATTGAGACTTACACAAAACATTTACAACAAAAAATGCCTATCTAAAAACACAAAACTGAGACATTACATCACAGTTATTAAGCCAGAATGTCTATATGCTGCGGAAACACTCATTTTGAATAGAAAGAGGGACATCGAGGACATTGAAAAGAAGGAAAGAAAAATCATAAGAAAAATCCTAGGGCCCAAACAAATAAATAGCACAACATACCGACTTCGAGAAAACCAAGAAATCATACAACACACAGATATAGATAGCGATATGAGAAAAAGAAGACTTAAGTTTTACGGGCACATAAAACGGATGAATCCGAGTAGGTTAACTAGACAAATAGTCCAATTTTATGAAAATAGGAGTAAAGCTAAAGTAGAAATAATTAAATGGATTGCTGCAATTAAAGAGGACCTAAGATCAGCAAATATTACACAAAGTGAAATTCAGGATAGAGGCTGTTTCAGACACAAGGTTAACGTTTGGAAGGTTGGCCAGAGAGAAAAATGTAGGAAGACTGAAACAACTTGGTCTGACGAAAGGAAACAAGCTCACAGCGAAAGAATGAAATCAGTATGGGCGCAAAGGAAGGCTAACAACAACAAACGCCTCTAATTGTACTTCGCGTGGTCCACCAGGGCCCATACGTGAATAATAATAAATTATATATATAAATGTGTTTGATTGTGGTCATTTTCTTCACTGTTTCGCCAGATGTAGACTATGTATTTTATTACCATACTGGTATTAATTTATTTAACACTGAGTGAGAGAGGTCGTAGTATTTAACATTGGGTGAGAGGAGAAATCGTAGTACTTCATTTCGTAGAAACGTAATTAACAATGAAACTCATCGTCTAGTGCGCGGGTGGATCATTTTACAAGTGCGTATAAGTGCATGGCACATGTTCGAACTGGTAAAAGTAATACAAGAACAAGGGGTTACACAAGTTTTGTGGTTCTGTATTTGTGGCTATGTGCGGTATTTCGGTATGAGTGTAACGGCTCGTTCACACATACATCTCCCATTGACGATTCATCATTTAATACAAAGACAAAGAGATGGTTTCTTTTTTCCATAATTCGTAAGTATATGAACATGCTCGTAAGAGTTTATAAGCCATTTAAAAATAAAAACTCTCTTCATAAATTACGATACTGAAATAAGGACGAATAATAGGGTCAAATTAACCTATTGTAGTGAGAGGGTCGCAATGTTTTTTACTTAACTTTTTAGCTATTTAGTGGGTCGTGACTAGGGATTGCAATCCCGCAAAACGGGATCACGCATTCCCGCACTGCTTTTATTAATCTGCTGGATCCCGCAACTTCAAGTCGCGGATCCCGCAAATTAAATATTTGGCGTTAAAACTTTCGCGGCGTAAATCGCGAGTAGCACGAGCGCGACGTTGCCGTTCCGCACAGCGCGCCACGCCGGCGACTAGCGGACGGTTGGCGGACTGTCCTGTCAGTTGTTCATAAAAGGTGTTGCGCTGCGTAGCCTGCGCACGTCTTTCGGTAGAGGTGATCAGTGTTTTCGTATTCACCATCCGGCGCTTAATTTTTAATGTTTTTGATTTAGTTTTGTTCTGTGCTATTTTAAAATCAGATTGTGTGTGTCGTAAATAACAATATAATGTCGCAATGTTGCGTGAAACATTATGACTTAAAGTAGTTTTTGTTTTTGTTTATAATGTTTTTTGAATATGGTTATCGAGATAGTGAAGCGGATTACTCGTGTGGGGTGTGAGAATGTAGCAGAGCACTGTGTAAAAATTAAATAAATGAATCTAAATCTATACTTACATTAAACTTTATTTATTTTTTGCAAGTAATTAATGTAATAATGAATAAATGAATCATGTCTAAGTCCATTGAAACTGAGAATCTCGAGAAAGAGAATAAAGGCGACGGCGATGGCGATATCAGCCAACTTGGAAAAGGTCTGTGGCGTTATTTCAAGAAAAATGACAAAGGTGGCAAATGTCTTCTGTGTTCAGCTGAACTAAAAATTAGTCAACGTTTTACCAAAGGCATAAAAATACATTTAAAGACTAAACACAATATCAATATCGGTTCTCGAAACGATGACACTGGAGAAGAGTCCTTACCAGTAGTACCAAAGAAGAAACCCAAAACAATGGCCAGTTTTCTTATCAAAGAAAACCCCATGAACAAAATGATCTCTAGGATAGCATGTACAGATGGATTCACTTAAGTTCCTTTTGCACATCTACACATTTAAGAAATTTATTTTCTAAAAGCGGTCACAAACTACCCAATTCGACAAATACAATACGATCTATCGTAACAAGTTTTTGTAACACAGTTAAAGCTGACATGATTATTCAATTTGAACGTCTCAAGAAAGGAAAACAGAGATGTTCACTTACATTTGACGAATGGACGTCACAAAAGAATCATCGATACTTAAATATCAACGTCCACCAGAAAGAAAACCATTTTAATCTGGGTTTGGTCCGTGTACGTGGCTCGGCTACCGCAGGACATTGCTTTAGCTTGGTGAAAGAACGTCTCACGAGTTTTGGTCTAGACTTAGACACAGATATTATCGCAATTACAACGGACGGCGCTGGTGTGATGGTGAAGGTTGGCAGACTTTTGCGTTGTTCCAGCAGCTTTGTTTTACACACGGCTTACAACTAGTGGTGGTTGATGCACTGTATAAGAAAAGCAATTCTTCAATGTCAGAATGCCCGGCAGCAGCATTTACGGAGGACTCTGATAATGATGATAACGATGATATGGACGCCAATGAACAGGGTGTGACTGTAAATATAAATTCACTGCCACTTGAAATGATTTCTACAACATATGACGATCTATTGAAGAAAGTACGGAAAGTGGTCAAGATTTTTAAGCGGTCACCAACTAAAAATGACGTCTTACAAAAATATGTGAAGGAACAAAAAGGCCATAAAAAAGACTTGGTATTGATATTAGACTGCCGTACTCGCTGGAATAGCCTTTTGAATATGTTAGAACGATTCTACAATTTGAAGAATTGTATTTATATAAAGCATTAATCGATATTGAAATTGAATCTGAGATTAAATTCAGCGATAATGAGTGGTTCATAATTAAAGATCTCATTGCTAACTTGCAGCCTTTTAAATTAGGAGCTGAGGCACTTTGTAGGCGAGAGTCAAAGCTTATCACTGCGGACAGAACAGTTCGATTTATTTTTGATAAATTGCAACAACAAAACACGGTTTTGAGTAATCAGTTATCACAGTCTCTACATGAACGTATTCAAGAACATATGAACAAACATATGCAGATGACGTCTTGGAAAATACACCTCTAGCTGGAACATCTGCTACTGATACAGATCCTACTCTAACGCTAAAAGAATAATTAGAAAAACAGCTTCAACAAGAAAAATAAATATTTAAGAAAAAGCCAGACAACAAGTAAAAGGATTTGAGAAAATTTTCAAGAAAGAAATGACGTTCTTTGAGTCCGATGGTATCAGAGGAGAGTATCTGACGCTCGCCTATGAATATATCCTGACGGTTCAGTCTACTAGCGTAGAAACCGAGAGAGCGTTTTCAGCAACAGGATATATTTGCTGTTCACTCAGAAGCAGGCTCGGAGATGATACAATAAATGCCATTTGCTTCTTAAGAGCGTATTTTCAAAACTTATCACCATAGATTGATATCATAGTAATTAACAGCATCTAAGAGAAAGTTGTAATTTGATTCTTAGTGTTTATATGAATAAGACTGTATTATAAAATATAAAACTTTTGTTAGGAGTAAGGGTAAAATTAAACAAAACTATTAAACTATGCCAAACATTTAAAGATGGCTCTAAGAAAATAGATTACTAATTACTTATACTTAATAAATAGAAAAGAAATAATTTCTGTTGCTTAAGGTAAGAAATGTTTAATAAAAGTTGATTTTTACACAAAAATCTGTAGTTTCAATTTGATTTTATAACATAATTTCAAAGATGCGGGATTGAGTAATCCCGCGGGATTGCAATCCCTAGTCGCGACACTAAAACGTTTGAGAAACGATGTATTAGATTAAGTTTGTTTAAATTTAGTACAAAACGAAAATTATTTTAGATCCACTCCAAAGGACTGAAGTTTGGCATGTATGGAGACTACGGTACGGAAACTTGTGCCGGGTATCCGGGGAGTCTTCTACATTTGAAACTGGATGCTCAAACATTCGCCGATTGGGACGTGGACTATTTAAAATTTGATGGATGTAATTCAGAAATTTTTACAATGGAAATAGGTTGGTATCGAAGATAATTCTTAAATAATAATTGTTAAACAAAACGCAAAAAAAATTATCATTAAAATATATTTTGTCGCCTTGAAAGGTGACCCTTTCGATTATACTTATTTTTTTTCTTTATTTGGGTTTTTCGCCATGATCTAAAACTTAAAAAATATCTAAAATAGTTTTAGATCGTGGCGAAAACCCCAAATAAAGAAAAAAAAAAAATATGAACACGCCACAATCATTCAGACATTACTTAGATCCTATCCAGTGCAATATAACTATGCAACCGCTCGACCCAATCTTCCATACGTTATTCGTAGGCTGATTGCGGTATAGCTTTCAGCAAATTTTCTTTTATGGTCTCAACTGACTCAAAACGCCTTTGTCAAAGTGGAAATTTTAGCTTCGGAAAGAGGAAAAGGCCAGACGGAGTCATATCAGGCGAGTATGGTGCTTGGTCGATGACCTTCGATGTTTTGAAGTTGTTTTTGAGAGTTTTTAAGTTGTTTCTACGTTTTTCTCAATTATGGATTTTTTTCTCGGAGAAAGCGAGCCCGGAACAAGTTGTAATCTAACGAAGCGAGGTCGGGGATGCATTCTGGGTAGGAGAAAGCTCAATGCGGTCGATTCAAAGCTCAATTCGATTATTTTTCAAGTGGTCGGAAGTGTAGTGTGTGGTCTTGGATTTATCCAGGGCCGGATATGTCTTAGCCAGAACCCTCAAGCAGACAGATTAAAAACCGAAAAACGGAACAAACTCAAAAACTTTTGATACAGTCAAAAAAAAATGGAGAAATTGTTCTTTTAAAAAGTCCGCGTAAAAGGTACCACTTTTTTGCTGTAAGTTGGTACCACTGTTAGTTGTCGCGTATTACTAGGCCAATTGAAAAGTTCGCGGAGTGGAAATGATAAAGTTTATAATTGAAAAAATGACTTTATTCTTTCGTATTTTCTTCCTTAAGCTCAATATATTTTTTTCCAGCGGTCTCTAATTCATTTATTCCATCTTTGAAGTAATTTCTGGAAGTCCTTCAAAATACTCATGTACGGCTGCTATAACTTTTTCATTTGAAGAAAAACGCTTGCCACGTAGGAATTTTTGAGGTTTGAGAACATATGAGTCAGAGGGGGCCAGATCTGGTGAATATAGTGGATGCTCCAACAATTCGTAGTGTAACTCCTTCAATTTGGCCATTGCAAGAACCCCTTTGTAAGCCGGTTCATTGTCTTAATGAAAAATAATAATTTTTTTCCTCACTAAACCAGGTCTTTTTTCACGAAGTTTGAATAATACTGCCCTGGTATTATTTTAGCGGTTTGAAGGTAATCAATTAACCAAATGCCTTGGCTGCTTTGGAGCTGAACAGTTTGTTGTCGCAGTTCAGGATCAAAGTGGTAAATCCAAGTCCCTTCTATAGTTACAAAACGAGGTTTAAAATCTATTTTATTCATTCGAAAAAATTCCAAATGGTGTAGAAAGTTGTACTCAAAGTCGTTTTTGATTTAACACGTGGGCTTTCTCAAGCCCAATCCCTTTTTCAAAATATGAAACACCCATTCAGTTGAGATGTTCATGGTCTTGGCAATTTCACTCAAAGTCAATTGTCTGTCATCCATAGCATTAATTACACTGGGGAATAGCAATTTTGTTGACTTGGATCTGTGACTTGTTTTTGACTAATTTTTCATCTCTGAATTCAAAAACATTCACAGTTTTTCTCTATCACGTCAAGTTCTTAAGCTACAGCATACCCCTTATTTTACCTTAAAAGTGTACAAACGAAAGGAAATAAGGTGAGATCTGAACAAATAGATTAGAATATTTATTAGAACATATTATTAAAAGTTAAATTATGTTTATACAAAAAATAAATAAAAGATATTATGGTAAAAATTTCTTCTTATAGCCTTTCCTGGAGTGTTCAGTTTGTGGACATTCTCGCTTGATGACATCCCATCTACCTTGATACCGCGCTTCCATAACCTTTAGATCTTGGTGGAATCGCTCGCCCTGTTCATCACTAACAGCACCAAGATTTTCTGGGAAGTTAGCAAGATGAGTATGTAAGAAATGCAGTTTGGTGCTCAGGTTGCAACTAAGCTTTTTAAAGCTCTCCAAGAATTGTTGAACAATTTCGATGTAATTCGTGGCTCGTGTATTTCCAAGAAAGTCTTTAACAATATTTTTAAAAGCCAACCAAGCATTCCTTACAAGTTCGGTCATTGTTTCAGTGAAATTTTCATCTTTAACGAGTTGCCGAATCTGTGGACCATCAAACACACCAGCCTTTATCTTTCCATATGACAGGCTATGGAATGCCGAAATGATATATTTAAAGTAGTCTCTAGACAAGTGGCTAATTAATCTTGGCGGACAGTTCGATTGCACCCAATACATCTCACGAGCTCTGCTGTCCCACATGCACAAAAAACAGGGATACTTGGTAAACCCGCGTTGCTGGACAAGAAGGAAACAGACCATTTTAAGGTCAACACAGTGATCCATTGGTGCATGTTATATTGCAACAAGTCAATGACTTTCTTTCTGACGCCATATTCTTCACGCAAAGAAACTGAATGACCTATTGGGACTGAACCGTATAAATTTCCATTATGTAAGAGAACACACTTCAAGCTACGCTTCGAGCTATCTATAAACAATCTCCATTCAGTAGCGTTATAGTTAAAAATGGCCAATTCTTTCATTAAACCTTCTACATTCTGGCAATATACAAATCCGTCATTATTTCTAAAGTACTGCCTACATTCACTTTCTCTGGATCGATAGTAAGTGACTTTAGCGCCTTTGTCAAGCAATTTTTTTTCATGCAGTCTTGATGCAAATAATTCCGATGCTTTTTTGGATGGTCTCAAATATCTTGCTAAATCGTTTAATTCATGTTGATTGAATCCTTTACGAACAGAATCATTGGAAACTTTGAATTCTTCGTCGGTGGAGTCACTTCGATCTTCACTTAATTCACATTCCTGTATTTCTAAAGAAGGTAATTCTTGAAAAACTGGCACTGGAATTTCAGCTGAATGAGGCACAGGGCGTATAGCTGACGGTAAACTAGGGTACTCAATTTTATGTTTGTTTTTCTTGTTCAATCCTGATATTTTCACTATGCAAAAGTAGCATTCACTTAAGTGATCTTTGGGCTCTCGCCAAACCATTGGTATACCAAACGAAAGTTTATTACGTGTTCTCTTCGTCCACATTCGCAAACTCTCTACACACTGCTTGCACATTTTATGACCCATGATTTATCTTGGTCACCTATTTTCACTTTGAAATAAGCAAAATAGGCTTGCCTGACAAATGCACTAATATTAGTCCGTTGAATGGAGATGGTAAAACTGCCACATATATAACAAAATGAATCAGGGCTGTTTAAGCACTTACGACGAGAACTACCAGAGGCAGACATAACGAAAATCTGTAGTTGTGTATGTATACTTTGACTTCACTATATCAGAGCGACACAGATCCGCGTACTTTAGCATCTCATGCGTAACTGAGCGAACTAGTTTTGGATGACGCAACGTCACTACTAGGTCGAAGAAGGTTCGCCGGTAGGAAAGCAGTAGTAACTTCTGTGATTCGCCAAGCTTAGTCGGATGCGCAACAACTGTAGAGAAAAAACTTGACGTGATAGAAAAAAACTAAATAAAGTTTTGGAATTAGCATGTCAATTTACGTATAAAACAACTTAAATATCAAACTCAACAGAAATTATTTTTCAAATTGTTCCCCAGTGTTATTTGTTCAGTAGTTGCACTTATTGGACGTTTACTTTAAGGTGCTGTTTTTGTACGAACGAATTGACAGATCTACTTGAAACTCCACATATGTTCAATGAACGATGAACCTTCAAAATCTAGTGGATTATATTCACCAGATATGGCGACGTATATTTTTTGTTCCCTCGAATTACCACTTCGTGAAAGACATTTATAAATATTGATTGGCATGTGTTAAAAACGGAGGGATAGCGGTAAATGATACGCTCCTGTCGAATGTTCGATGCTAACTATATTCGTATGGTAACATGACTAGTTTGACATTTGTATAATTGAGTAAGTGTAGTAAGTGTCTCTCATGAATTTTCTGATATAAATTCCAACAGCGTATGTGTAGAACATCAACTGAGGTCTATTTTCAAGGCGAACTAACATGAACAAATCACTATTTTGAGTTTTATTGAATAATTTCCAGTATTATTTCGCATAATTTATAGTGGTAATTATGTTTAATTTAATAATTAATTAATTAATTTTTTTTTAGGATACTCTCTGATGGGAAAATACTTAAATGATACTGGAAGGCCAATAGTTTACTCTTGTAGTTGGCCAGCGTATCAAGAACCCCTGGGAATTCACGTAAGACACCACATTTCAAATAATTATCTCCGACACAGATTAATCTTGTTCAAAAATGTGTTAATTCTGGCTACTGTGATTTGAAACATGAGCGAGGGTTTATTAGATTCGGGATGACATCTGGAAAAATATGCAAAACTTTCAAACCCGCACAGAAACAGCTGCAAAAGTTATTAAAAAATACAAATTTGTAAACAAAGGCTTTTAGTTTTTCATAAATTACTCGAAAACTATTAACACTAGAGAAACTTTAAAAAAAGATCCTTAAAGAGAAAGAAATTTCCAATTAAAAAAATTAAGTACCGGAACTCTATCTCTATTATTAATAATTTTAATTTAATGTTAAAAATCGAGCACCGAGCACCGGCCGCAGTAAGTCAATTTTTGTTGATGCTATTAAATATTAACCTCGTCAAGGACGAATTTATTTTAAACAATAACATTGCTTAAAGTTGGTCCCTTTAGAAAAACGTAGAAAACATCCGTGGTGGGATGAAGTTTACCAGCAAGCAGTATTAGGCCGAAGTAAAGGATTCAAAGATTGGAACGGTCAAAAAACAGCAATAAACTATAACATCTTTTTGGAAGTAAGAAAAGAAACATCGAAGCTAATTAGACAAACTAAAAGAAAATATGAAAACAATCAACTTAATGAAATAGAAAAAGATTTCCAAAAAAATAACACCCGAAACTTTTACAAAACATTTAAAACTAAATTAACAGGCTATCAACCGCAAAGTCTTTGCTTCCGAAAGGAAAACGGACAATAAGCTCTAAATAACCAAGACCATTGCAAAGAACTTGCGAAATATTTTGAACAAATACTAAACTGTCCTGAGCCCTTAAACAAATTAGCAACACTAAACCCTAAACAAACAAACCCAGATTCATTACCACCGAATGAAGATGAAATAATTAGGCAAATCAAGCGGCTTAAACATGACAAAGCTTCTGGTGAAGATGGAATCACTGCTGAACTTTTGAAATCCGCTGGTCCAGGTACAACCAAGGAAATAACCAAACTTCTACAAGAAGTTTGGCGAACCGAACGGATTCCGGAAGATTGGAAAGATGCTCTAATCCATTCACTACATAAAAATGGAGATAGAACGGATGTAAACAACTATAGATGGATATCTCTTCTCCCAGTTTGTTACAAGATTATATCTCAATGTCTACTAGACAGAGCACAGGGACAATTAGAACCTAACATTGGTGAATATCAAGCAGGTTTTCGACCGGGTAGATCCTGCCCTGAAGAGATCCTGAATCTAAAGTTGATTCTAAGACATCAAAAACTGTACAATAAAAATCTCGTCTGTACATTTGTGGATTTCAAAAAAGCATGTGATTCTATTGATCGCGAATCTTTATTCCGAATCTTGAAAGAACAAGGACTAGATCTGAAAACGCTGGCAATTATTAAAGGAACGTTAACTAACACAAGGTCAAAAGTTAAATTCATGGGTGACATCTCAGAGCCCTTCGAAATTAAAACTGGAGTGAGACAAGGGGATGGACTCTTGCCACTCTTATTTAACTGTGTTCTAGAAAAAGTGATATAGGAGTGGCGTGAAAAAAAGTCGGCCCTGAATATTGACCAGCCCATTAAACTGGGGAGAACCAACATCAAAATTGATTGTCTGGCGTTTGCTGATGATGTAGCAATTTTAGCTCAAGATGTATTAACGGCACAGAAACAGATTGAAATCCTAAAAGAAACAGCAGAAAATGTAGGACTCTAAATTTCATTTGAAAAGACACAATATATGACCTGCAACAGACTAAGAACAGCATTTCTAAAAACAAAATATGGTAACATCAGACGAGTTTCTCAATTTAAATATTTGGGTGAAATAATTATGGAAAACGTGTTGGAAAAAGCGGCCAATAAGGGTAGATGTCAAAAATGGAAACTGAATTGAGACTTACACAAAATATTTACAATTTTGCTTTGCCGGTATTGAAACTGATATTAAACACTTACCGGAGTCTTGCAAAGTTTTCGTCAGAGGGTCATGTAAGGGCAAAATTGAAAAAAATATTTCAAATACAAGTAAAAATATAAAAGAAAAAAATAAAAGAAGGAAAGAAAAATCATAAGAAAAATCCTAGGCCCCAAACAAATAAATAGCACAACATACCGACTTCGAGAAAACCAAGAAATCAAACAATACACAGAGATATTCATAGCGATATGAGAAAAAAAAGACTTACGTTTTACGGACACAGAGACACTAGACAAATAGTAGAATTTTATGAAAATATGAGTAGAGCTAAAGTAGAAATAATTAAATGGATTGCTGCAATTAAAGAGGACCTAAGATCAGCAAATATTACACAAAGTGAAATTCAGGATAGAGGCTGTTTCAGACACAAGGTTAACGTTTGGAAGGTTCGCCAGAGAGAAGAATGTAGGAAGACTGGAACAACTTGGTCTGACGAAAGGAAAAAGGCTCATAGCGAAAGAATGAAATTAGTATGGGTGCAAAGGAAGGCTAACAACAACAAACGCCTCTAATTGTACTTCGCGTGGTCCACCAGGGCCCATACGTAAATAATAATAAAAATAATAATAATAATAAAATTTCTTAAATTACACTTTTATTTTAAATCTAATAGTAGTAAATCTAATAGTAGTAAATCTCTAGTCTAATAATGCAACATAATGCATATTTTTTTGAGTCTGCACAAGGTTTTTCATAAATGTTTTGCTAACAACTAAACGTACACCTATGTATCTTCGTATCCGACGCGGTACTTGTGGAAAATTTCCATTCAGGACAGAGAGGTTCTTTACATTTCTTACAGGCATACCTTGTTCTTCTAATGCAATTTTTATCATGACATCTGGAGGGATTTTTGTATTCCATTTTTAGTGGGTAGTGACCAATTCCATCTCTTCTTACTTCGACAGAAGTTTTTAGCCAAACTTTCTTCTTCGTAGGCAACAGTGTTTCAGGCCCCCGTTTGTCATTTCCCGGATGTAGATGAATTCGGGTGGTTGCAATAGAGGCCTTGAAATCCAAGAGCGACATAGTAGAGCCTTTCCTTTCTCTGAATAAAATCCAGGCATTTACTGTTGAAATATTTAGGAAATGGTAAACAATTCTCATTTAATATTTTTTACATTTCACTGCATGTGGATAGTGAGCAACCATTCGGTCTGTCATATCGACACCACCCATAAATTAATTGTGAAGAACAACACATTGGGGTCCCACTTCGATCAATCCAGCGATATCCGTATGTTGCTGTTAAAAAATCACGATCAACCAAACTGAAATGTAGTGGTGCACCATCGTGCATAAAACACATTTCATGCCTTGTTACCAACGGTACATCTTCCAGAAACTCAGGTAGCGTTGCTTCCAAAAAGTTGCGATACACATAGCCAGTAAGTATTTGTGATAGAAAGACCGGTCCAATTAGATAGTCACCTACAATTCCAACCCAAAGATTCAACGAGAACTGATGTTGAAAACGATCTTCGCATACCTAATATGCGAATTCTATAAAATCCTATAAAATTCCTTATTGCGTTTCTTGCGAATGTGGCTTCATCGGTGAAAAGAATTTGTGTCAGGAATAGAGGGATGCAATGGAGGGATTCAATGTGCCTGTTTCACGAAGACGTCGTTGAATGTTTTCGAAGATTTTTCGGTCGGGGACATTACGGGCTGGAAATCGTTCACTGTACAATTGTCTAGCTTGTAATTCATTGCCATCAGCGAGTTCATACATGAAGTGCATGTCAGTCATCTCGGCGTTTGTATACATTATGATAGAGGATTTCACTCACTATTTAAGACACGTCAAACAGCCAAACGTCACTCAATCTATGTAAACAAATGCGACCGATGAAATCCACTTACTAGATAAAACAGCCGTTCCAAGTGATCGAGATCGAAAAAACATTTTTTGTACTTGATAAACTCATTGACCCTACCCTTTTATTTACATTAATGATTTCATCAAATATCGAATATGGTTGTCGCAAATTTTGTTCGCCCTGTATCTTCGAAACAAAGGGGTCTTTCAAAAATCATCATAGGACAAGGAATAACCCCTTGCATTTTTGCCGCATGTTTACCTAACACCTATACACGGGGTCCCAGAATATGTGGGCAATCTCGAAGATTCAAATAGAACACATAAAAATAATATGACGTTCTTATAAACGCCCACCCTTATGGAGATACGGGTTCATGACGGACGCGTCTGGAAATCGTTAGTTTTTAAATAACTTTTGAAGTACTAGATGTAATTTAAGATATTTTTAATATGATGGTTACTAGGTAAGTCTTCTTAAAATGAACCATTTTAATCACATTGCGCTTACTTACTTTACCAGGACTAGCCATAACAGGGTAATGCTATTTTTTATACCGTTGACGATAAAGGCACAATAGTAATATTTTCAGACAGCTGAAACCTTGAAGTAAAAAAAGTTCTCTTGGTCGACATCGATTAAATGAACTGTTTTGTGAAAAAAATTGTTCAATATGTTCAATTTTCATACCGTAGCTCTAAGAATTGAATATTGTTGGACCCTCCACAATGCCTCATTAGTTCTTATTTCGCGACAATGAAAATTAATCATTTCCTATAAGTTTTCTCGGTTGTCTATTGGATTGGCATAGACTAAAGTTTTTACGTCACATGTCACTGGTCCTCATCTACCTATCCATCGATTTTCGAACTTCCTGTTTAGGTGTTCTCGAACTACTAGACCAAAATGTGTCGGGGCTCCATCATGAATAAACCACATATCACGTCGTATTGCCAGAGGTAGATCTTTTAACAATTCTGGCAAATTGCTTTGAATAAATTCCAAATAAAGTTCTCCAGGTAATCCTATTGGTAATACAAATGGTCCAGTTAAATGTTGCCCGATGATTCCGGTCCGTACGTTGATGGATTCAAATTGATGTTGGTGATGTGTTACAGGGAATTTTCCTCTGCCTATAAATACAAATTATAGGAGCTTATAATGTCGGTCTTAGAAAATCTAGCTTCGCCCGTAAATAGAACTGAACCAATGAAAAGTATGTCCTTTCTGTGCCGATCTAAAACCCAGTTAGAAAATTCCATCCTCTGCGGAAAGTCTTCAAAAAGAAACACATGGATTTTTTAAAAATGGTACGGATGAAACTGTTGCTCTCTAAGGATTCTAGAGACCATTGATTTTGCGCAATCAAACTCGACAGCCAATTTTTGGACACTTGTTGAAGATGTGCTTCTGCGGCATTATAGGATGTTTTCTTCAACGCCCTCACAGCGATGGATTTGATTTCCACAGTTGTGGAAATCAAATCCATCGCTCGATAAATACAAGTAAAAGATAACAACCAATGCAAAACGCCACATTTATTACATGTCCAATGTGATTAAACGGGTTCATTTTAAGGAGACTTACCTAGTAACCATCATATTAAAAAAAATTACACCTAGTACTTCAAAAGTTATTTAAAAACCAACGATTTCCAGAGGCGTCCGTTGTGAACCCGTTTCTCGGTAAGGGGGAGGCGTGGGGGTGGGGGGGGGGTTCAAAAAAGGTGTACAGGAACGTGTCATATTATGTTTATGTGTTCTATCTGAATCCAGGAGATTGCCCACATATTCTGGGACACCCTGTATGCGATCAAACGAACCTCAAAGATTTCTGTAATGTTTCCCTCCACGGCTCCGTTACGCTGCCTTGTGGGTATACCTGGTACTATACCCGAGGTTCCAGGCAGAAGGCTACGAGCATTCGCCGTGTGATCGCGTGACTTGTGTGCGATCACGACCCCTCATTAAAATGGCCAGTTGACCTGGCCTGGCCCCGATCGTCTCTCCCAACTGCTTTCCTTGCGTTCGTCTGGAGCTCGGCTTGAAAGGCTAGAAACCGGTCCCGAGAGACACGTGACGTCACATGGTGGACAGTTGGGCGAAAGCGATCGGTGTCAACACGTGGAGAAAGGATGAAAGATTTCTGTAATATATATATATATATATATATATATATATATATATATATATATATATATATATATATATATATATATATATATATATATATACATATATATATATATATATATATATATATATATATATATATATATATATATATATATATATATATATATATATATATTTTTTTTTTTTTTTTTTTTAGTCAAATTATGCTAAACTCGCAGAAGTTTGTAACCTTTGGAGAAACTGGGACGATATTGAAGACTCCTGGACAACCGTTACCAATATACTGCAATGGTTCAGCAAGAATCAAGACAGAATAGCTAGCCATGCCGGCCCTGGACATTGGAATGATCCAGACATGGTGAGAATATGAAAATACAAGGGTCACTCTGTTCCCATTGATAAAAAGTTCCCCTTTCTTTTGATTTAAAGTCGGTTAGCCTAAAGGTAGAGATATCCAGCTTAATCCAGCCTGGCTACCGTCGTGATGTTTAGTAGAATTTACCTTTGTATATACAACTGGACTCTATGCTTTTTTAACATTATTGTTTCTAGTTGATTATAGGCAATTATGGTTTAAGTTACGAACAAGCTAAAGCCCAGATGGCTATATGGGCTATTATGGCAGCTCCATTGATCATGTCGGTCGATTTACGAGCTATCAAACCCGAGTTCAAAGAAATTCTCTTGAACAAAGACGTAATAGCAATAAACCAAGATCCTTTAGGCATCCAAGGACTTCTTGTGTTCACTGTAAGAACCCTACCATGTTTTTAAATAGAATTCCCACTTAATTCATCGCATTTTACTAGAAAGACCACATTGACGTATGGACCAAACCCATTAACCCCATAATTGACAATGAAAAAACCCACGCCATTGGATTGTTAAGCCAAAGAGTCGATGGTTACCCATACAGAGTAAACTTCACATTAGCCGATCTAAATCTGAAACATAAAGCCGGCTACGTGATCAAGGTACGTCTTATCGTCCATACTTGACCTCGGGTGACCTGGCAGCATAAATTTTAATGTTGTCGCTTTTGTCAGGCCTAGTCTAAATGTTAAATTATTGCGATTATTTGCACGATATGTTTGCTGGGTTTCTATTGTTTTGGGTCTATTTTAGGATATTTATGCTTCAACTGTAAGAGATGACGTGGTCAAACCTAATGACGTAATCTATCAGCGAGTCACACCATCAGGTAAAACATTCATTTTTCATACATCCCATAGGAAAAATAAGTTTTCGAATATTAATAATAAAATATATAGTTTAGTTTCTTTTTTTTATTATTTTGTATATAATGGTGGAAGTTTGCCTAATACTTTTGCCCATAACTGTATATGTTACTATACAGGGTGTCCCATAATTTAACAGCCATGGAGCTACTGGTAATAGTAGATGGAAAATGGATATATCGTCGAAAAATGGATATATTTCGAGAATCTAAAACACTGACAATCGTGGATTGACCCAGGGCAATCTTCAACATCGACAGAAACACCGAATCGTTTTGGAAAGAAGACAATACTCAGAATTTGGTGAAGACCGTCAGAGAATTTAAAAAAATCGACCAGAATGAACTGCAAGACACGGAAAAGTCATTTTGTGGACAACAACCGTATACAGTGAAAGCGTTCAGACACCATTTTTGTATTTGGCTGGAAACTTTTGCTCCAACCACCGTACTCACCAAACTTGGCCCCTTCCGACTACGACTTGTGTTCATCGATGTCATACCGAGAAGTCGAAAAATTGCATTTACAAATTACCAGAGCTAGTGAAAATGTGCAGCTACCGATGTATGCTTTGAATAACCCATTTTTTACCTTTCTCCCAAATTAAACGTGTTTCTTTTTAAGAAAAAATTAAGAATTATTAACTGCGACGCCTTGTAAGGTACCAAACTGATGATAGTTCTCAATTCGCAGCGTTCCTACTGCCATTTAGGTGATTTAAGGTCAACATATTACTCAATTTTCCACATAGCTCTGAGCTTCAAAGCTGACTGATTCGCGTTGTAACATTGCTGAAATTTTTTAATGTCGAGTGTAGGTTTCCACCTACACCCTTGTTATCCCTTCATCCCCCCTATTCACCCTTGTTATCCATTCTTTATCCTTCAAATTCTTGTTTTATTAACAGACGAAAATTTTGGTTTCTAGGTCAATGTCGAAATTATATTTAAAAGTTTTAGTTTTACCCACAATGTTTTTTTTTATATCGCAGAATATTGATTTTATATTCTTATCAATACTTTGAAGAACATTGAACGCAATAAAACTAAATAGTTCAAAGAAAATAAGATCTCTGTAGATATATAAACAATGTTCATATTTGTTGATTTTGAGTGGGCACATTTTTTTTGTGAATAAAGTATAAAGTATAGAGTATAGAGTCTTCACATGTGGCGTCATGTAAGAATACTACCGATAACTTTATTAAATGTGCAAGAAAAATAATTATTCTTAATAGAAGTAGGTTTTCTAATCACTGGAGTTCACTTTTCCTTGTCTTGTATTCCATTCTGGTCGTTTTCCGATTGTGACAATTGAATGAAATAATTTAAAAACGGTTGAAGATATCAGGTTCAAAATCGAGGTAGATGGGTTTTTAAAGGCGATAAATCCCTATTTGGTACTAGCTTGAGTTTACTACCTAGAGGGCGCTTGCTACTTACTTTGTAAGATATAAAATCGCTCATATTTTTACCCTATAAACCTGAAAATAAGAAGTGTAAAATAGAGAAGAGTGTAAAAAAAGTACCTTGATCAATATGGATATCTTAAGCCGTTTGCGAGATATTCGTGTTCGAATATTGCATGGCACATCTTGCCGATGGCTGAACAATCTGCAATTCACAAAGGGCGCCTTGAATACGATGAAAAAAACATTAAGATGTAAAAAATACAACGGAATTTCAATAGCTATTGAAAATGTCCACCGTTTACCTCAATACACTTCCGCAGGCACTTTGTTAAGTGACGCCTCACATTTGAGAAGATATTTTCTTCATTTCTAATAACAATGGCCGCTTGTTGATTTTTTTGTAAAAGTTCGTCTCGTGTATTGATTTTATTATGGTAAACTAAAGACTTGTCTGAGTGATTGTGGCGTGTTATATATTTTTTTGCTTTTTTTGGGGTTTTTCGCCACGATCTAAAACTCTAAAATCTAAAACTTTTTCAGTAATTTTTTTTGTGTAATAAATTTGTCTAACGAACAATATTTTAAAAAATATAAAAATTCCCTAAAATAAATACAAACATTTGAAGGTTAACGTTTCGGGAGGTATTCTCCTCCCATTTTCAAAACGAATATAAAAAATAAATTATATATATATATATATATATATATATATATATATATATATATATATATATATATATATATATATATATATATATATATATATATATATACCAGGTGTCCAATTAAGGATGGATCGCGGCCGTATCTTGAAAACTATTTATCCTACAGCTTTGGGGAAAAAAAAATTGTACTAAAAATGATCATGAGAAATTCACCAAAAATATTTTTAAGCTTCTAAAACGACCGCAAGAGGGCGTGACGAGCTAAACATTTTTAAAAATCTTTTTTTTTGTGTATTTTCAAGTGTTAACCGAGTAAAAAAAATTCTCAGTTATAATTAGCAAACTGTCTCCTACAACTTTGTTTTATGACATTTTGTCGTAATTTCACGAATAAAAAGTCGTCTAATGTCCGTTTGCCTTAACCGATTTTCCTTAATTTGGATTCATTTAAAAGGCAATTGCTGGGACAATCAGATAATCTGGGAGATAAATTATTTAGTTTATAAATGAAACCGCGAGGTGGCGTTACATTCAACAATAGTTTTTTTGAAGTTTTGTTCAGTTTTTTCAAATGGAATGGTACAGCTTTTATTACATGGCTAGAAAGGTAATTTAAAGAGGAATCATCCAGTGAAAACCCGAAATTGATATCTCTGACGTGTCAAGAGATATTTCGATTTTTCTGAAAAAATCAGTTATTATTTCACTACTACCTGCATTAAGTTAAAACAATATTAACCTAATGTTTGCCTTCCTTCACACTTTACCCAGGCTTAGGACTGGTCCAAATTCTTCGTGCCATATTAATTTGGAGCGTGTTTAAAGGCCAACGGGCCAACAACGAAGATAATAATAATAACAACAGTCAAATAAAATTAACAGCACAACAGTCTAATAATTAACAGAATCTGAACTTTAACGCCTTTCTAAATGTTCAAAATGCCTTCCATCCTTAGAAATGCAAAGATTTATTTTTCGACGAGTACTAAAAACGGCAGCTTCAATTTCCGCTCTTGAAATGCTGGTTATTCAATTTTGAATTCTTTCAATCATGTTTTCTCGTGTGATAGGACGAGTTTGAAAAACAAGGTCTTTTAGTCTTCCCCACAAGTAAAAATCGAGGACTGTCAAATCCGGTGAGCGCGCCGGCCACGAAAATAAACTACCCCGTCCTATTCAACGATTTGGAAACGAAGCTTCCAAGAAGTTTCGAACCACCTGCGAGAAGTGGGCAGGGCATCCATCATGCTGGTACTACATTTATCTTCTTGTTTCCAACGAAACATTCCGTTCTGGCAGTCCATTTTGTAAAAAAATTAAATATGTTTCACTATTCAAATGTCCATTAAAAATAAAGGCACCAATAATTTTGTCTCCTAAAACACCACACCATACGTTCACACTCCATCTATTTTAGTGGTTGATTTCTAACATCCAGTGTGGATTAGCAACTGCCCAGTAGTCCATATTATGTAAGTTAACGCCTCCATCACTGCTAAAAGTAGCTTCATCAGTCCATAGTATCAAGGTCAGGATTAGAACATTTATGATGATTGATACTGAATAGATAATTTTATTTTTTAAATAAAATTGTTGCGGTTACGATTGCGACCTAAATATCAAGACCTTAATATTACGGTAAAAATTAAAACTAACTGATTTTTTTCAGAAAAATCGAAATATCTCTTGACATGTCAGAGATATCGATTTCCGGTTTTCACTGAACGATTCCTCTTTAAATTACCTTTCTTGCCATGTAGTAAAAGCTATACCATTCCATTTGAAAAAACTGAACAACATTTCAAAAAACTATTGTTGTATGTAACGCCACCGCACGGTTTCATTTATAAACTAAATAATTTATCTCCCAGGTTATCTGATTGTCCCAGTAATTGCCTTTTAAATGAAACCAAATTGAGGAACTTCGGTTAAGGCAAACGGACATTAGAGGACTTTTTATCTCAATAGGTAAAACAGTTTCGCCAGTTAAAAATCCCGCGCCTGGTAAAAGTTGTCTAGTCAGTGAGAATTTAATCAAGCATTTAACATCAAGCAGGATAAATGAACTGGACGCCAACTTGCTAGAGACGATCCACAACTGTCTCTACAACTCCGCGCAGCTTCTCTAAATTTGCACAGATCTGCTATTCATCGCATTATTCGCAAATATTTACATTTCCACCACCACAGAATTGTTATTGTGCAAGAGATGAGGCCCGATGATCCAACTAAACGAGTCGAAGTCTGTCCCTTCAACCTTCCCTCCCCCCTTTTATGAAATAATTGCCACCGCTCACCAAGTGACTCTAGGGCATTCAAATGTACACCGAAGACGTACAAGACGTACAAGACGTACGAGGTGTTGCCAAATCGACTGTACACACCTTGTACTCCATGTTCTTTCTACATCTTTATTCGATTTAAAACAAATATCATTCAGGAACCTTTTAACGTTTACGGAATGGGTAGAAACAAGGTAAATATGAATTCACCTTAATTGAGTTATATAGTATCACCGATAAAACAAATTAAGCCAGAAATGTATCAGGCTGCGTAGTACATCAGGTGATAGACACCATTAGTATCAATGATGATAATTTAGCCATTGTCTTACGCTAATTAACTGACAAGCTGTTATTATTTTTAACTTAAACATCATTAGAATATAATAAACTGGCATTAATAAGACTTAACATTTAAAAAATCATGTATTACTACTCAGGAATGTTATAAAATTGCAGTGCAGCTGGTAAAGGTCAAGGATGGCATAAATCTTATTTTCTTGTTGTTACTTCTGACAATATCTCACCATAATTTGTATAATTTTAAATTATGCGTGTGCCTCTTTCAGTATTGTTGGGTAGTTCCTTGATTGATTTAGATCTACCAGGTGTGGTGGTTAGTAATTCTTAATTTTTTTAAGACATAGCGCTGGAAACAATAGTCGGTTTACAGTCTAATCTTTTATGTCACCTTGTTGCTACGACAGTACCTTTCAAAACGCCATTAATGTATAAAAGTTTTCGAGTTAGAGTATTTCGTACGGTAAACACGTCGAGTTTCGAGCCAAATAAATAGTTCCCTTAAAAGAAAAACGCGAGTGAAAACCGTCGTATACTTGTGGAAACTACTTACCGTTAACAATGTCCTAATGCAAAACGATTGTGGGCGTTGGTTTAGATGATTCAAAAGTGGTGATTTCGACTTGAGAGGCAAAGAACATTGTTGAACACAAAGAAAGAACATTGTTGGAAGAAGATGATTATACAAACTCAAAAAAAAATTATAATTAAACCATTAATTTAATATATCCTGTCAATAATATCAACAATGCAAGCGTTCCAAACAATTACATATACGAGAAAATTTACCAAATTAGTGTCGAAACATTTATCCAAAACAAACAATATAAATATTGCTTTTAAAACAATTTAAACGTATTTTTTTAAGAAAAAACTAAGACTTATTAACCGCCACGCCAGGTATTAAACCCCACTTCTATTAAAAACAATAATTTTCCTTGTAAATTTAATAAGTTATCGGTAGTGTTCTTACTTGATGGCCCATGTGAAGACTTTACGCTTCATTTACAAAAAAAAATATGGGTTCACTCAAAATCGACAAACACAATAATTGTTTATATATCTATAAAGATCTTATCAGTTTCTTGGAAGTATTCATAGACGGTAGCTTTAATAGAGTTCAATGTACTTCAAAGTATTGATAAGTATATCTAATCAATATTATGCGATATAAAAAAAACATTCCGGGTAAAACTAAAACTTTAAAATATAATTTCGACATAGACCCACAAACCAAAATTTTTGTCTGTTAATAAAACAAGAATATGAAGGATAAAGGAGGGATAACAAAGGTGTTCTTGTTATCCACCCTTGATGGAGACAGAGGAAGAGATTTCTTGAAACCTACACTCGATATTCAATAATTTCAGCAATGTTACAACGTGAATCAGTCAGCTTTGAAGCTCAGAATTGTGGTGAAAATTAAGTAACAATATGTTGTCCTTAAATCACCTAGATGGCAGTATCAATACATTGAGAACTATCATCAGTTTGATACCCTACAAGGCGTCGCGGTTAATACTTCTGAATTTTTTCTTTATATTCTTCATACGGTGATTTCGACTTGAGAGGCAAAGAACATTGTTGAACACAAAGAAAGAACATTGTTGGAAGAAGATGATTATACAAACTCAAAAAAAATTATAATTAAACCATTAATTTAATATATCCTGTCAATAATATCAACAATGCAAGCGTTCCAAACAATTACATATACGAGAAAATTTACCAAATTAGTGTCGAAACATTTATCCAAAACAAACAATATAAATATTGCTTTTAAAACAATTTAAACGTATTTTTTTAAGAAAAAACTAAGACTTATTAACCGCCACGCCAGGTATTAAACCCCACTTCTATTAAAAACAATAATTTTCCTTGTAAATTTAATAAGTTATCGGTAGTGTTCTTACTTGATGGCCCATGTGAAGACTTTACGCTTCATTTACAAAAAAAAATATGGGTTCACTCAAAATCGACAAACACAATAATTGTTTATATATCTATAAAGATCTTATCAGTTTCTTGGAAGTATTCATAGACGGTAGCTTTAATAGAGTTCAATGTACTTCAAAGTATTGATAAGTATATCTAATCAATATTATGCGATATAAAAAAAACATTCCGGGTAAAACTAAAACTTTAAAATATAATTTCGACATAGACCCACAAACCAAAATTTTTGTCTGTTAATAAAACAAGAATATGAAGGATAAAGGAGGGATAACAAAGGTGTTCTTGTTATCCACCCTTGATGGAGACAGAGGAAGAGATTTCTTGAAACCTACACTCGATATTCAATAATTTCAGCAATGTTACAACGTGAATCAGTCAGCTTTGAAGCTCAGAATTGTGGTGAAAATTAAGTAACAATATGTTGTCCTTAAATCACCTAGATGGCAGTATCAATACATTGAGAACTATCATCAGTTTGATACCCTACAAGGCGTCGCGGTTAATACTTCTGAATTTTTTCTTTATATTCTTCATACGGTGATTTCGACTTGAGAGGCAAAGAACATTGTTGAACACAAAGAAAGAACATTGTTGGAAGAAGATGATATACAAACTCAAAAAAAAATTATAATTAAACCATTAATTTAATATATCCTGTCAATAATATCAACAATGCAAGCGTTCCAAACAATTACATATACGAGAAAATTTACCAAATTAGTGTCGAAACATTTATCCAAAACAAACAATATAAATATTGCTTTTAAAACAATTTAAACGTATTTTTTTAAGAAAAAACTAAGACTTATTAACCGCCACGCCAGGTATTAAACCCCACTTCTATTAAAAACAATAATTTTCCTTGTAAATTTAATAAGCTATCGGTAGTGTTCTTACTTGATGGCCCATGTGAAGACTTTACGCTTCATTTACAAAAAAAAATATGGGTTCACTCAAAATCGACAAACACAATAATTGTTTATATATCTATAAAGATCTTATCAGTTTCTTGGAAGTATTCATAGACGGTAGCTTTAATAGAGTTCAATGTACTTCAAAGTATTGATAAGAATATCAAATCAATATTATGCGATATAAAAAAAACATTCCGGGTAAAACTGAAATTTTAAAATATAATTTCGACATAGACCCACAAACCAAAATTTTTGTCTGTTAATAAAACACGAATATGAAGGATAAAGGAGAAATAACAAAAGTGTTCTTGTTATCCACCCTTGATGGAGACAGAGGAAGAGATTTCTTGAAACCTACACTCGATATTCAATAATTTCAGCAATGTTACAACATGAATCAGTCAGCTTT
The DNA here is from genome assembly GCA_031761425.1 of Cosmopolites sordidus. Classification (NCBI taxonomy): domain Eukaryota; kingdom Metazoa; phylum Arthropoda; class Insecta; order Coleoptera; family Curculionidae; genus Cosmopolites; species Cosmopolites sordidus. Next base: position 180,201 of record JARFXV010000840.1, on the reverse strand, counting down.
GAAGCTCAGAATTGTGGTGAAAATTAAGTAACAATATGTTGTCCTTAAATCACCTAGATGGCAGTATCAATACATTGAGAACTATCATCAGTTTGGTACCCTACAAGGCGTCGCGGTTAATACTTCTGAATTTTTTCTTTATATTCTTCATACGTTTAATTTGGGAGAAAGATTAAAATTGGCTTATTCAAAGTATGTGTTATCACTAACTGTACATTTGTCCTAACTCTGTGAAAATTTGTGGATGCCACAACGCCAGAGAGTCAAATTTCAAGATCAGAAATGTATTCACTATTCGGAATATTACATTTTTAGTTGCACTGGTATTACTGTTACTTTTGAATATAAAATAATTCTTTCTTCTATCGGAGCCTTTTGTGTTAAACATTAAACTCGAAAATATTTATCCCTAAACTCCAAATCAAGGAAAGGAGAGGATTTACGGTTAGAGACGCATCAGCAACTATAAGGCTATATAGCAACTGGACCTACAGCTTATCGTGGGTTCCGAACCACGGTCATCAGCTTCCGACAAACCCAGGCCAGCACCCGCCTCAGACTATCAACTTATGCTTACCCATAAGTCTATTAAGAAGCCTACCGACTGGCGAGTGACCAACGTAGAACACTTCTCAGAAGGCATCCGGCCTTACCCAGCCTTTAACTGGCGTGACTGAGGGGTAATTCGTTGTCGGATTTTACACTCTTGCCTAGAAACAATCACAGACAATTAGGTGTGGAAATGTGTGGGCGTGTATGTGTATGTGAGTGTATATAATAGTGTCTGTAGGGTAGGAAGTAAGACGGACAGAAGAATTAAAGAAAAACACCCATCCGAGCGCTGGAATCGAACCACCTACCTTTGGATTGCGACTAACCCACCAGGCCACCACGGCCGGCACTAAATTAAATAAGTTTTCGGACGTGGAGCACGGGTGAACACGCTTTCCTTAGCTTTTTAATGCTTTTCTCCACGGGCCCAGTTTACAATTTTTCGATCATACCTGGTCACAGTCTGACTGCTGCGACCGTTTACCGTAGGATGGCGTGGCTGCATGCGATTGCCTCCATTAGGCATGGCCAATTTATATGGTCATGGTCATGGTCAACTGATGACGGCTTAAGGCCAGAAACCGGTCTTGGGAGAGGCTTGCTGGCGCTTTGGATGGCGGATGAAGGAATGGCAAAGCACGACGTGGAGCACCAAACCCTTGGTTATGTGCCTACCCATAAGTCTATCTGGAAACCTACCGACTGGCGAGTGACCAACGTAGAACACTTCTCAGAAGGCATCCGGCCTTACCCAGCCTTTAACTGGCGTGACTGAGGGGGAATTCGTTGTCGGAAGAAAGAAAAACAAGCATCCGAGTCCTGGAATCGAACCAACTACCGCTCCAATGCGGTTTCGGCACAGCTCTTACCGTCCGCACCAACGCGACCAGTGATTTTAAAGACTACAATTGAAAACATTTAAGTATTTCAATACACGATCAGTACAGTAAACTTCATAATGTCTGAATGATTGTGGCGTGTTCATATATTTTTTTCCTTTATTTGGGTTTTTCGCCACTATCTAAAACTCAAAAAATATCAAAAATACCTGTTCTTATGTAAAGAAAGAATCACTGGGTAAAAATAAAAAACCAAACGGAGACAAATTTTTCAGTGATTCTTTTTTGTAATAAATTTGCTTAACGAACAAAATTTTAAAAATATAAAAATGTTATAAAAAAATTTACAAACTTTTAACGTTAACGTTTCGGAGGGTACTCTCCCCCCGTTTTCAAAACTAAACTAAAAAATAAATTATATTAATTTGTAATATATAAAGTAACGAGTGAAAGTAAATATATTTTTTGTGTATGTCAACGATACTTACATTGACAACAATAGATTTTCATGACAGTGACATACTATCAAAAAATATATATAGGTAATGTTTACTGTGTGATTTAAAATGTGTTTAATTGTATTCTTAAGAATCGGGAACCATATTCAATTTAAATCTACCGAAGGCATAGCAATACAGTTATTTTTATTTAAATTAATTATAGCGGTTTCTTTTAATCTTCTGTATTTTGTTACCGTTTTAGGATTATTCCAATTGATTTTATGACCCGATTCCCATGCGTGTTGACAAATTCTAGATTTATTAAAATCGCCTTTTCTAAGAAGGTTTTTATGATGCTCTTTTACTCTAACATCTAACGGTCTAAATGTCTCACCTATATAGAATTTGCCACATTCGCAGGGAATTTTATAAACCACATTTTTGGTATTTTTTGTTGTATATTGTTTGGTTTAGCCTTTGCTAATAGAGATCTAAGAGTATTTTTTGTTTTAAATGTCGTTCTTATGTTGTATTTATTTCCTACTCTTTTAATTGTGTCAGCAATACCGCGGATATAAGGAATTGTGAGGTTAATTGTTTGAGAGTTATTATTATTGTTATTAATAACTGGTCTGTTTTGTCTAGTATCAAAATTTTTAACCGATTTATCTATAAATTTTTTTTGGTAGTTGTTTTTTATTAAAATGTCTTTGTGATTTGTTTCTTTTTATAGTGTATCACTGTCGGTACAAACAAGTTTTGCTCTGTCATAAAAACTTTTAATTACTCCTATTTTGACCGATTTTGAGTGATTTGAAAAGAAATTGAGATACCTATCTGTGTTTGTCGGTTTTCTGTAAACTGTAGTTTTAATGTGTTGTTTTGTTTTATTATTAAAGTGTCGAGGAATGGCAATTTATTCTCTTTCTCCATCTCTAAAGTAAACTTAATTGTAGGCTCCCGAGAATTTATATCTTGTAAAAAAAATATTTAGATCAATGCTATGTTGCCATGTTACGCTAAGTTTCCTTCTTAGAAAGGGCGATTTTAATAAATCTAGAATTTGTCAACACGCATGGGAAATCGGGTCATAAAATCAATTGGAATAATTCCAAAACGGTATTAAAAGAATCGGTAACAAAATACAGAAGATTAAAAGAACCCGCTATAATTAATTTAAATAAAAATAACTGTATTGCTATGCCTTTGGTAGATTTAAATTCAATATGGTTCCCGATTCTTAAGAATACAATTAAACACATTTAAATATTTGAATACACAATCAGTACAATAAACAATCACACAGTAAACATTACCTATATATATATTTTTTTGGCAGTATGTCACTGTCATGAAAATCTATTGTTGTCAATGTAAGTATCGTTGACATACACAAAAAATATATTTACTTTCACTCGTTACTTTATATATTACAAATTAATATAATTTATTTTTTAGTTTAGTTTTGAAAACGGGGGGGAGAGTACCCTCCGAAACGTTAACGTTAAAAGTTTGTAAATTTTTTTATCACATTTTTATATCTTTAAAATTTTGTTCGTTAGGCAAATTTATTACAAAAAAGAATCACTGAGAAATTTGTCTCCGTTTGGTTTTTTAGGTTTTTTTATCCAGTAATTCTTTATTTACATAAGAACAGATATTTTTAATATTTTTTGAGTTTTAGATCGTGGCGAAAAAGCCAAAAAAAGAAAAAAAATATCTTACCGTCCGCACCAATGCGACCGGCAAACTCCAAATCACTTTTGATAAATTTCTCGATGCGCGGTTCGCGAACAACATCATCAGAAAATGATTCAATCTAATTCTAAAACTAAATATTCGAATGCTTTTGTACGGGGGTTGCTATTTATGTATCCGGAATTAGCAACAACTATGTTACTAGGCGCCATCTGACATATACATCGTAAAGTTTGAGATTGTTGACCGTATACGTATTCAAAACGATTTTGCGATCATCGCAGAAAATAGTTTGAAAAACAATAAAACCATTTTCAACGATAAATATTTGTTTTTATCTATTATTCCGGATACATAAATAGCAATCCTTGAATGCTTCCAAAGCCCCATTGTTATTTACACTAATACAACTCTTAAGTTAGTAACCATCCATATAGTAACTGCTATATCTAAAGTGGCCAATACTTATAGTTTGTCCTTCATTTTAGTGAGTAGGAATAATGAAAATAGGTTAGATTTTGACATCTTAAAAAAAACATCAACAGATTCATTCCTAAAGATTCAAATCAAAGCTGCCATAACAAAATGGTTAGTTTAAACTTTATAGTAGATGGATTAATTACATTTTCAAACCAAGATAGTTATGACGAAGAATCAATATTGATTCAGGGAGGTGGCAGGAGTGAATAGTTATAATAAGAACATAGTAGATGTTCGTTCATTCGAAAACATAAATTTAGAAAATTATTTAAAACATCTTTAAGACGGTTTTTCAAAAGAAATGAATTTGAATTTGAATTTGAGCTAGACAAGATTTTGAAAAAGTGGACATTAATTTAGTCTACAAACCATATAATAAATTAAAAGAAGTGAAATTCTGATCGAAGATATATTGGGTAACTAAAAGATCCATATGAACCACATATAAAGAACATATTGTCCCTATTAGATATGTGAGAGACCGCACGTGAGGTGCACGTGTTAAGTTTGGCGGAGCAAATTTAAAAAAATGATGTTGGGTGTTTAGCGGTACATCTCCTTAGAGTTTAGTATCAACTAATTAAAATCTATTAATTTAGAAAGATTCAGAGAACAATGTAATTAAAATCTGCAATTTCTCTTTGACTTTGTTGGACGGGGGAAAATATTCAGCCCAAGACAATTCGAAAGGAAAGCGACTCTTCTTCGCGCGACCCTGATTTCAAACGCTTTTTCGCCGATAGAAAGCGAAAGTGCAGTGAAAGCGCGGCGTTTACATCAGGCCTGAGCTCTTCTATAATCAGTTAACGTATAATATATGTAATATATTGCTGAATTCTGATCGCAAAACTCTTTTAGGACATCCTGATTTTGTTTCTTCGTTATTAATCCTTACTTTCACTATCCAATTTGTTTGTAGTGTTGACTTTTCCGTTAGAATACCATTCAAAGAAACATATCAACGAACTTTATAAATGTTGTTACTACGCCAGTACCTTTCAAAATGTCATTGATGTTTAAACGATTTCGAGTTAGTGTCAGATTTTTTTCCTGTGGTAAACATGTCGAGTTTCGAGCCAAATAAAGAGCATTTGAGGCACGTACTGCTTTTCTTGTTCAACCAAAAAAAAAAAGACGAGTGAAAGCCGTCGTGAAAACTTTCGGTGACAATGTCCCAACACCAGACGCTTGTGGGTGTTGGTTTAGATGAACGGAACGGAATCACGGTTGTAGCATTTTTAAATATTTCAATTTTCAACGAACAATTTATTTTATAATAAAAAAATTTACCCAAATAATTATTTGAACAATATAAAACTTATTACAAATAAATTTATAATTATAGTTAAAATAATCATTAGACGTATCATTGACTTCCATAGTCACACTGCATTGCATTCGTACTCCCCAATCACCAGACCTTAACCCTATAGACAATCTGTGGTATTTGTTGGACTCAGATCAGAAAACACAGAATTTCGAATAAAAACGATCTAATCCGAATGTTAATGGAAGCACGGTGGAAAATATCGTCCAAAGAGACAAAAAATTATATTTATTCTATATTCCGAAGGCAAAACGTAATTATAGATGCCGTATGTGGAAGGCATACAAAATCCTAGACATCTAGTGCAATTTATTACAATGTAGGTCATGTTCAAATACTTATTAGGGTTTTCGAATGAAAAAGTAAATTATTCGTTGCAAATTAAAATGGTTAAAAATGCCACACCGGGAATTTTTGTGAAAAGATTTTGTTAATTAATTAAAAAAAAAACTAATTCTATATCCGTTCATTAATAAATAAATTATTGACAAAAAACTTCTTGTTTAAATACTTTATTTGCCCACTGTATGTATTAAAATAGTCGTAAGAAAATACTCCATATAAACGTTACCGGTAGAATTAGATTTAATCACGGTCTGGCGAAGTAAACATGGTTAAATAAACTCAACTTTATTTTTTCCAGGTTGTGTTCTATTAATTGCAACTCCCGTCACGGACATCACCATTACAGAACTTAAATAAACTCCCCGCCCACATAAATAAACACACTCTATAAAGAAAACACCTTTGTATAAACGAAACAAAACATTTAATAAAAATTTTCAACATTGTTTTCCTTTAAATAATTTAAATAAAGAATTCTACATTTCGTTTTGAAATATTATTTTTTTAAAATTCGATAACAAATATAACTAAAACTGGCACCAATCTATATATAAATGTTTTTGTTAATAAAATACTTTTTATTGTTAAAGATAAATATCAGAACGAAAATTGACTTAAAGACAGATAGCTCTAATTATAAATTAATTCTCGTGGCTGTCGAGGAAGATTATATGTTCCTTACAAAAATGAGGATAAATGATTAAAAAAGCTCGTAAAATATAATACTTACAGGGGATCATACTTCAAGTAATAACTAAAAAAGGGCTTATTATAAAATAATACATTAAACAAATAACGTAAAACTAAATAACAATAAAAAATCAACAATGTTTCCTCAGCACAGCTTAAATTCCGAAAACCCTGTATATAAAAATTGACTGAATTTTCTGTCATATCTGTCATTCAGCAAACATGTGTCACATTTGACTTAAAACTTATTTTTTTAATATAAAAGTAAAATTTATAGTACATACATTTCTAATTTTTTATCTACTATAATAATCTTGGTTTATGATAAAGGATTCTCCTTTATGAATGTCCATTGGTAAGAGTTTTTTGGGCTACAGAGTACGTCCTCCTGTGTTGTTCATCAATTTTAGTCAGGTAATAAGTCCCGTAAGAAAAATGTGACGTATCTCCTAGGGGTTCATAAGGAGCTTTGTGGGCACTTAATTGACGTAGCTCCAAAGTGCTCTCGAATTCCTTGGGGCTCACTGCAACTCTCTGTTCGAGACTAGTCCTGACGTGACTCAAATTATCCTTAATCTTTTCCAAAGCAAGACCGGCAGATTCGTCAATTTTGAGCGAGAAAAAGGATGATGCAAGTCCTGAACCATACGAAAACAAAGCAACTTTGTTCCCTTTTAGTTCAGAGATTTCTTTAGATACTATATATGATACTAAACCTCCATACAGTGATGAAGTATACATGTTGCCTACCTGACTTGCAATTAACAGGGTTGGTTTTGTCTTGTTGATGAAAGACTCGTTGCTGTAACCTAAAAACGCCTTTTCGAGATCTCTGTCAAAGTATGATTCTTCCAGTTTAATGTTTTGGAATTTTTCTGACCCAGGATACAGTTTAGACTTGTTGTCGTCTGGTGTCCGGTAAAAATCGTTCAAAGCCAATCTTCCAACGGATTTTTGCACTAATTTACAGTACGGAGTGTGGAAGAGAACTGCGTCGAAAAAATTTAGATTTACAGGCACTTGAAACTTTTTTTCGGCGTTTTTACAGTATAACTGATAACACTGATCCAACGCTTCTAAATAGCACTGAACTGACAATTTTCCATCAACAACTGGATATTCTGAACTAAGATCGGGTTTATAGAAGTCATAGACGTGTTTGCAGAAAAATCCACGAATGCCTCTGTCGAATACCAACGGAGCATTCGGTCCTAAAAGCATCGCTACTGCTCCAGCACCCCCGGTAGGTCTAGCAGCACCTTTGGCATACACTGCAATGTCAGCGGCTACTACCAAGGCATAACGTCCGTTCCACGCCGAAGATTCCAACCAAGAGATAGCATTGAAAAGCGCCGCAGTACCCCCGAAACAAGCGTTAGTCGTGTCGATGCCTTCAATGTCAGTCACACCAAAAGGAGTAAAAAGTTGCATCAGCACAGTCTTCACACTTTTAGATTTGTCAATGATTGTCTCGGTTCCAACTTCCAGTCTTCCAATTTCTTGGGGCTTAACGTCGTAACGCTCCAGCAAATTCTTAACCACAGTGAGACACAAAGAATTTATGTCTTCTCGATCATTACAGAAACCCATTTTCTGTTGACCCAAACCAATGGTGTATTTCCCAGCTGACACTCCATCGTACAGTTCCAGTTCGGTTTGGTCAACGTATTGTGAAGGAAAATACATTTCTAGAGCTAAAATGCCCACATTTTCTGGCCAGGACCCCATAACACAGGCACTAATATATTCACTTTAAACAAAACAAAATATTGTTCACTTTTTGATTTCAGCAATCCCGAACTTGAACGGAAAGTGTTTGTTAAATAACAAAATTTTCACTGGGCTTTCTAAATAAAGTGAAATTTATTCCCCTTCCACATAACTTAAAAATACTAACCTCGTTTTTTCTTCTTTTTAATTAGTAGCTTGTTAGAATCGAAATTGTATTGGTGAAAGCGAAGAGTTGAAACGCTTACCCCAGAACGTCAGATGTCAGTTTCTATCTTTGAAAGATGTATTCAAATTTTCGCAAGGATTTCTAAATAAATAAAATGATTTCTTTTCATTTTCATATTTGTTCTTCTTTTCTATTAGTAGGTTCTTATTAACCTGTATGTCATTAAAGCCAAAACTGTGTGTTAGAAAGAAGAGATAAATGAAAAAACCATCTAACCTTAAAGTGTCAGATGTCAGTTCATATCTTTGAAAGGTTGGGAGTGGGTGTTTGTGATCTATAGTTTTTATATTTTCCTAGCTTCTTTTAGTCTAATTTTATATAATATAGTGCGTTAAAATGACTGATTCTAATTCCTCTATCGAAATATTGTCACAAGAACACCGTAAAAGACACAAGTCTTTTAAAAAGTCCAAGTCAAAAAGCGATTTGACAGAAAAACTGTATTCAAATACACCAAAAAATGTCGAAATGAGCGAAGACCTAATACAAAAACTTACCGATTTACCTGAAGTTCGACGGTACATCGAAAAACTACAGAAAACCATTCAAAAACAAGTGAAAAAGATCATCAAGTGGAAAATGAAAGCAAAAGAAAACAAAGAGGTGATTTGTTGGGGATGGGTATCATTGGGTGTTTGTTAAGGTTTTTTTGTTATTGTTAGAGGAAATGTAAGGATGTTGGGACACAGACACATGAAATGGTAGAGTATAGGAACACACAAACAAATTTTAAGAAGGATGCAGGGAAAAATGAAGAAAAAAGTTTAGTTGATGATATTAGGGAGGCAGCAGAACAGGCGCTTCAGTCTTCAGGTTTTGTATATGAAGCTACATCAGGATTATATTATGATTACAACAGTGGATACTATTATAATGCTGTATGTATTAATAGATATATACTTTTAGTATAACCAAAGTGTTTTTTTTATATTTATGAAGGAATATGGACTATATTATGATGGAAGCACAGGAACATATTTGACATATAATCAAGAAACAAAGAGCTATGAGTTTCATTCACAGGTAGTGAATGAAGTGGGGCGTAAACCTTCAAAAGAACCTGTTAAGAAACGCAAAACAAAAAAAAATAGGAAAGAAAAAGTAATAATTTCTTTATTTTTATGAAAACCTGTAAATATTGCATTGATATTGCAGGTAAACAGCCTGTACCCTATGGAGACTCTTGCTAGTAACTTTAGTAAAATGAACATAGCTAATCTTCACTCCATAGCCCTGGGTATGTATACAAATAAGTAAAAAGAACCTTATTTGCAGGCTCTGAAGAGGTCTCGTCCTGAAACAGATGACATGGAAGAAGGAGAGTATACTGATTCAAGTTCCACTGTTGAAGAAGATTATGTTAGCTCTGAATCAAGTGGTATTTCTTTAGTGTAGTGCAGTTTATTTTGTGAAGTGTATCAGTGTGTTTTTGTTGTTGCAGATGTATCAAAACAATGGCCCCCTTGTATGAGATTAATAGTGGAGGTAACTGATATCCCCAAGATTAAAACTGGGTCTTTGTTTATCATTACTTGTGATGGAGGCACTATAGGGCGTGAAGGGGATCATGCAGTCCACTTATCAGACATAAATGTCAGCAAACATCACCTAAAAATCACTTTTGATGGGGCCAAGTACACAGTAACTGATCTAGGATCGCGTAATGGTACCATTCTAAATGGCAAAAGGATGTCTCCATCAAAACAAGAGAGTGAACCTCAAGAAATAACCCACGGAAGTAAATTACAGCTTGGTTCCACCACACTTTTATGTCATATTCATGAAGGAAATCTAACTTGTGGTCACTGTGAGCCGGGACTCTTAATGGATGATGAAAAAGGTACATAATTATAGTAACTTTAAATAGTACTTTACCTTGGATATTATAGAAACCATAACTAGTCAAAATCTGAACAAAACAACCATAAATCAACAGTACAAGAAAGAGCTGAGGAAGCTGAAAAAACAACATGGATTTTTGGGTAATCAGGAGTCCGGAAAACTGGCTTCAGGGTACACAGACAGAGCCCAAAAGAGAAGAGACACTGTCGGGAGTCAGAATCCTTATGAGAAGACTCAAGTAGCTTCTTTGGAGGAGTGAGTCCCTAACCTCACTTGAGAGTTATTTGTATATTTTACGATGTTTTTTTTATAGATCTATATCCTCAGAGAACAAAGGATTTAAGCTTTTGTCAAAGATGGGATGGAAAGAAGGGCAGTCTTTGGGAAAAGATGGAAATGGTGCTGTGGAACCAGTAAGATTACCCAAAATAAACTTCTAAATTGATTATTTACTAATAAATGATGTTTTGTTGCAGATAAAACTGTCCTCGAACGTGGGTACCTCAGGAATTGGTTCCGCACCGGTATCTAGTTCAGTACCAAATGATGCAAAACAAATAATATGGAAAAAAGCTCAAGAACGATTCGACAAGTTACCTACCACTGCGATTTTTGAAGACGTTGAAGACTAATTGTTATTTTTATTTTTAATAAACCAGTTACGTTATTATTGTCTTTTCTTATTCTGCAAAACTTAAATTTTCCAGCAATATATATTAAATTTATTAATATTCCAAATAAAGATCCTAAAGTTAGAAGCAAAAATATGGATCTTATACATGGAAGTAGTCTAATCTGGTAAAATGTGTTGTCCTGTGGTAAAATATAACTGTTTTGTTCTGGACAATTCTTGGATATTTTCTGTTTATTCCAATTCCATATTTTTTTCTAAAATTACTTAAAAATAGTTTACATTTCTTAATCGATAATATACTAAAGGCCTAATCAAGAGTTACAAAAGGATATAAATATGAGGTAAATTATTTGAATTATTAATAAACTTCAAGCTAACGCATCGCCGATAGTAGTTTGTTTCCGACACGTATTACTTGTTGCCTAACCATTGCATTGTTGCTTTGAATATAAGTTTTTATATCCAAAGCATTGTAAAGGATTATATATTTCTTAGCTATACTAATTATTGTTCATATCGAAAAAAAATGTTTCAATTACTTTATTAACTTTTACAAAATTGTTTGATAAAACCATGCAATAATGCAGGAATTTTTAATGTAAGAAAATGGATGTGTATTATTAGTGGCCTGCCAAAAATAATCTGATTAATTGGTTGAGTATAAATTTGAACAATATCGGATTTTTTTAATGAAAACCGTGAGAATACTAAATAATTTTCTGATTTTATTGTTTTGCACAGTCGATTTATTGATTATAGTCAGTAGTTCCAGTCAAAATTTAAAAATAGACAGGATGTATGTACGAGGGGATCATTCAATCTTTTTCAAAGTTTTTTTCAATCTTTCTCAAAGTTTTTTTCAATCTTCAGACAAGCATTGAGAATGCTAAGTGTGACCCTGGCGAAACGTCTGCACGTTCCCAACAAACGGAACACAAACGATCGGATGTACTCCCAAACTAATAGTCTAGCATATATATATATATATATATATATATATATATATATATATATATATATATATATATATATATATATATATATATATATATATATATATATATATATATATATATATAATTATGTGTACAATAATTTCTCAACCAATTAAGTCATATATGGTATTGGCCTAAATATAATCAATTACATTTGTCATAATTATACGTCGATGAGATATTTTAGAAAAAATTGCGTGGTTGTAACATGGCCCTTATTCTTAATTATTGATTGACATCTCCTGGACATGGAGTGATTAGATGTCGATATGCAACATCTTGCTACAATGTCGTCTTGTTTGGTTTTTTTACCAGCAACACGTCGTTTTAACTTCGTTCGATGATTTGTCTCTTGCAATACATACTATCCTGTTGTTTGCTATCCTTCCCGCACCCCCGCTTTCTCACCCTGGTTTTCGGGTTGGCCGAAGAGGTCCTTACCCTTGTTCGAATTATTTATCCCGAACCGGGTACTGACTTTATCCCTTTTTTGAGGCTCTATCTACCCCTTGAGATATGATATCAAACTTACCCACTATATATATATATATATATATATATATATATATATATATATATATATATATATATATATATATATATATATATATATATATATATATATATATATATATATGTTTGTGTGTACTGTTTCACGGATGGAAAAACATGTATTGGGTTTTTTCCGGGAGTACATCCGGAAAAGGGTAAGTTTGATCTAAGATTATTGTTTTTCTCGAAGTCCAGGGGAACTTCGTGGAGGTTAATTTGAGATTTAGACTTTTCGTCTTCATCGGAATGTGACTGAGTCCGCGACCAAATGCCGGGCTGACGGCCAGCGGGAGCCGTCAGTCCGCCATCTGAAGACGGGACATAGGGACTTTGATGGCGGTTTCTGATAGGGTCTTATGCAGGCTGGAAAAACCCGAGAAGTTCGGGTCCCATGGGCCTGCTGCCTGAGGTTGAGGACGATCACGGAATTAGTTTTGCTGCCCTCCAAGGAGCGTTTGGAGGGCGGTGGACATATGGGCCTGAAATTGGCTAACCAGTTGTCCCATTAGTTGCCCCACAAGCTCGGAGAAGGGATTATTCGCTTGTGGAGCGGGCAGGGTGGCTGGAACCGTGTTCCGCTGAGACCCCCACACGAAGGTTGGTGGGGGAATAACTTTATTGACTGGCGGACCTGAAAAGGCCCTTTTTGTTATGTTAGCTGATCTTCTCGCTGCCTGGTTGCTGGTTGGTCTGGCCGGACAGCCCTGGAAGCTTGCAGTGTGCGAGCCTCCACAGTTGCTGCAGGTGGCTGGACTCTTCTTATCCTTCTTACATTCCCTGGATGGATGTCGTTCGGCACACTTGACGCACGCTGGATCTGGGTGGCATTTCTTCGCAGAATGACCGAACTGTTGGCAGTTATAGCACTGCACAATTCGGCCATTTGATTTTTGTCCTTGAACTGTTATTTCTTGATCGAACAGTGTCTTCAAGTCGAATATTTCCATCTCCTCCTTAGGGATGACTACTTGTATCAAAGCCTCTTGAGAGAAAGCCTCTTTGAGAAAAGCCTCTGGCTTGCTCTTGTTCTTGACCTCAGCTAGGTGTCCTCTCAAACTTTCAATTTCTTTCTTGAGATCTTCAATCGTCTCCAATTGGACTTGATTGTCGTCCCTGAGATCATCCAATTCACGGTAAGCATCTTCATTATTCTGCTTCGTGTGTTGCGCTTGTTCTTCTAATGTCGCGATGCGTTTGTCTTTTGCTGCTAATGAACGCTGCAATGCGTCAAAACCATCCTTCGTGATGGTGAACCCCTTGGGGTCCGCCATCGTCACTTTTTAATTCACGTTATACAATATCGCACAAAACGCCTACAAAATTTGCAAACGATTGCGTAACATTGTGCAACTTTACCACGTTTTTCGAGATATAACCTCACTTTGTTTCTCTTCTGAATACGTCTGCACTCTGCGAAGGCAATACCCAGACTTTGCTATCCTTCCTACCTTTCTTCCCTTTTTATCCACTCATTGATTTTCTTTACGTTACACGTGCGCAGTATATCGTCATTCTTTTCTCTGTCTCTCAGTGTCTTGTTTGCTGGCCTCTTGTGTTGATACTTAGGTCAATAATTTTATAGCGATAGAGGTAGCAAAAAGCTTCGCGTTTTTCCTGACCGACCTCTCTTTCCTGTTTGTTTTTGGGTCACATATGATTCTTTCAAAACTTTAGCAATTACAAATGGTGGCCATTTGATAGTATTCTTAATAAATACATAAGATTTTTTTTTGTTTGGCTTCTTAATTGCAAAATGAAACGCTTTTCTTCCGCAGTACAGTGTCTAGCTCGGCTCATGTTTAATATAATATAGTGGGTAACGGATTAATTTTTGCTGTATCATCAGAACTTGTACGCGATAACGTATATAGCCTGTCCAAAACTAAAACCGTTGCATGTCATCGATAATACTATTAATGAACAGCAGAAATATCACTACAAAAATTAATTAATAAGATAATCAAATGGAACGTATTCAATACATTTCAAATTTAGCGGCTGTGTTCGGTTGACAGCATATGCGACGTTGTCGAGTTTAAAATTTGTTTTGATATTTATTGACACGTTTGCAGGTTATCCCATTTATATCTAAACGTTTATTTTCATTTTCAATAATAGGCCATTGTTACCATTTGCAGTTGTTAGAGAGGTATGTTAACTCAACTGCTAATACTTGGATATGTTTAGTTTAAGTCATATTTTTTTAGCGTGTTGCAGCAGTCTTAAGGTTGATTATGTCCACTGTTAGTACTATTTCACAAAAGGTGAAAATGAACAGTGAAGTTTTAAAAAGTCGTCTAGAAAACCTAATTTTACTACTCAGTACTGCAACTTCTATTCGTGATATGGAGTAAAGCTGCCATTCAAGATTGTGTAAGTAATAATATAGCTTTTTCAATTGAAATGCTTAAAACTGAACTATTAAGAATTGTAGCAAAGTACGTACCACAATGAAATGTGTTATTTTGATATATTTCCTAAGTGAATGCTTTTTTAGAAATTAAACCAGCATGGAAATATTTAGTAGACAACTTAGCAGAACAATATGGGCACAAAGTTTTACGTATTCCCCCATACCACTGCATTTTCAATCCAACTGAACTTATATGGGGAATTGTCAGAAATTACTATAATAAACACAGGTAGAAATGGTAATACACAGCAAGACTATAAACATGTAGCATGAGGCACTTCACACTGTTACTCTTAAGATATGGAAGAATATGATCAAGCAGACTGAAAAGGAAATAATTAAATAGTATGACAGAGAGCATATACTGGATCAAAAGGAAGTTCTTCCCTTAATTGTAAATACTGCAGGTCATAGCAGTGATTTCAAGTGAAAATAAGTGAATGCAGATATTTCATTGTTTTTTTCTGTTTAGTACTTGCATATTATATATCAATAAATGTCACTGATAATTATATAATCTTTTTATTTTAATAACCATTCAAATATTAAAAAATGTAGATGGTTTTTTTGAACGAAGCATTTTACATGTGCTGAATCTATCTAGAGGTACTAAATCAACGACACTTGCAAGACTTTAAACATTGATTATATTATTGTTACTTACTTTGTAATTTGGAGATCATTTTTTTATTTGTTGTTAAAGTTAAATTGTAAAAATGATTCGCTAAAGTAGATGGTTTTTTGAATGAAGCATTTTACATGTGCTGAATCTATCTAGAGGTACTAAATCAACGACACTTGCAAGACTTTAAACATTGATTATATTATTGTTACTTACTTTGTAATTTGGAGATCATTTTTTTATTTGCTGTTAAAGTTAAATTGTAAAAATGATTCACTAAAGTAAGGTTATGGTGTTTCATCGGAATCTGGCAACAGCGCAGCCGAAATTGATCACGTGCTTAATGACCTGCAACGGTTTTAATTTTGTACAAGCTATATAAAATTATTACACTCCTTGTTATATCATCACTGAAGTAGGAACCATTAAGAGAAAATAAATTCTTTAAGACAGTAAAGTGCGTTGGTTATATTGCAAACAAAATGTTTAAAAGTCAGTTAATATTAGCATATTATTTTATTTATTATAGTAAATAAGTTAGAAATAAAAACTTGGTTTTTAAAAGTTTTTTTCTATCTTTTATTTTATTGGTCACAACTGTATATTTCCGCCTATATTTTTGTCGGAGGTGGAATTTACCACAAGCGAAGAAATAAAGAATCTTTTCGATGGACGGACGTAGAGGAAAAGGAGACCAAGTCCCATGTGGAGGCGCACGATCGTCTCGAGCAGCAGCGTCATGACGCCAGCGTCGGTCGGTCGACCTTCGCTGTCGCATCCGGCCGTCAGGTGAGTGCACATGACCCCGCCGATGCACACGGTGCATACCCCGCCAGAGGCTCTTTCGCGGACACCACCACCACCAGCAGCAGCGGCGGCTACGGCGACCGCCGGCTCCAGTCGCGCAATAGTCTCCGGAGACGAAGTGCAGGTAACGCGGACGCGTCCAGTGTCGTCGAGACTAACTAGTGTCGGTGTCTGACCAGGAAAACCTTCACAACTTTCCCCTTGCTGCACACGGTGCCTATCGACGTCTCTGAGGCTCGATCCACCTGCGACGATCGACAATCTCGTTCTGCTCTGCACCGTTGGTACGACTTGGAAGGTACTGACTTTTTGTATTGTTTCGATCTGCTGTATTTGGTTCTGTACTGGTTCAGGGTATATTCACGACGGGGTCAATATACTTTTTCATACACACAAATATATATATATATATATATATATATATATATATATATATATATATATATATATATATATATATATATATATATATATATATATATATATATATATATATATGAGTAGATCAATTCCAAAACTTGCTCGTTCCAGGTCAATGCGTATTTCAGAAAATGCAAAAAACTTGTGCCTACATAAATCGAAATTTGTTTTTTTTTTCCTGTTAAAGTTTGTCCGGCCCTTAATGAGAGATCAAAGAGTCGCAAATGTAATATTAATCTAAAAAATATAAATACTGTATTGAAGTTTGGAACGAACGAGTCTTGCTACTAATCTTGGAATGAACAAAGTTTCGAACTTACTAACTAATAAACAACAGAAAATTAAACCATAAAATGAAAAATTTATTATGTAGTACATATAATTATGTAATCAATGCAGTTTTAAAACCAAATATAAGTTAAAAAACATAATATACATACATATATATATATATATATATATATATATATATATATATATATATATATATATATATATATATATATATATATATATATATATATATATATATATATATATATATATATATATATATATATATATATATATATATATATATATATATATATATATATATATATATATATATATATATATATATATATATATATATATGTATATATGTATATGTATATATATATATATATATATATATATATATATATATATATATATATATATATATATATATATATATATATATATATATATATATAGATATCTATCAATGCATATTTCAGAAAATTCAAAAAAAACTTCTGCCTACATATATCGAAATTTGATTTTTTTTTTCCTGTTAAAGTTTGTCCGACCCTTAAAGAGAAATCAAAGAATCGCAAATGTAATATTAATCTAAAAAATATAAATACTGTACTGAAGTTTGGCTCAAACGAGTTTTACTACTAATCTTGGAATGAACAAATTTTCGAACGTACTAACGAATAAACAACAGAAATTTAAACCATAAAATGGAAAATTTATTATATAGTACATATAACTATGTAAACAATGCAGTTTTAAAACAATATATAAGTTAAAAACATAATATATATATATATATATATATATATATATATATATATATATATATATATATATATATATATACTCACACATATTAGACGGCCTAGAAGTATGTTTATATATAGATACGTGCATGAAATGTCAAATTTGACATATGTCACGTATATTTTTCGTCACTTGTTATCAATTATTGTAATTAAATTGGTATATATTAATAATTTTTGAGTTATTGGTATATATAAACAGGAAATTTCGGGAAAGCATACGACTAAAAGTAGAGCGTTAAAAAAATGACATTCGGAAGACGGTGTGACAGTGAACTATGGGTCACACTTAGGCAGATTTGGGTGGAAGCTGCCGAAGAAATTTGTGGAAGGAAAAATAAAGCAAATAACTGCAAATGTACCTCGTGGTTGTCGGAAGAAATCAGAAGCAAAATTAAAAAAGGAAAAAGATATCTGGAAAAAGTATCTTGCCAGTATGAGCAATATAAAGATCAAAGAATTGCTGTCAAGAAGAGTGTCGAAGAAGCCAAGAGAAAAAAATTCTAAGATTTTGGAGTCAGAATGGAAACAGGCTTCAAGAGCTATCAAAAATTATATATATATATATATATATATATATATATATATATATATATATATATATATATATATATATATATATATTTGCGAATCTTTATTCTAAATTTTGAAAACACAAGGACTAGATCTGAAAACGTTGGCAATTATTAAAGCAACACTAACTAACACAAGGTCAAAAGTTAAATTCATGGTTGACATCTCAGAGCCCTTCGAAATTAAAACTGGAGTAAGGCAAGGGGATGGATCTCGCCACTCTTATTTAACTTTGTTCTAGAAAAAGTAATACAGGAGTGGCGTGTAAGAAAATCGGCTCTGAATATTGACCAGCCCATTAAACTGGGGAGAACCAACATCAAAATTGATTGTCTGGCGTGTGCTGATGATCTGGCAATTTTGGCTTAAGATATATTAACGGCACAGAAACAGATTGCAATCCTAAGAGAAACAGCAGTAAAGGTAGGACCCCAAATTTCCTTTGAAAAGACACAATACATGACCTTCAACAGACTAAGAACACCATTTCTAAAAACAAAATATGGTAACATCAGACGAGTCTCTCAATTCAAATATTTGGGTGAAATAATTATGGAAAATTGGTTGGAAAAAATGGAAACGGCATTGAAACTTACACAAAATATTTATAACAAAAATGCCTATCTAAAAACACAAAACTGAGACATTACAACACAGTTATTAAGCCAGAATGTCTATATGGGGCAGAAACGCTCATTTTGAATAGACAGAGAGATATCGAGAACATTGAAAAGAAGGAAAGAAAAATTATACAAAAAATCTTAGGCCCCAAACAAATAAATAGTACAACATACCGACTTCGAGAAAACCAAGAAATCAAACAATACACAGATATACATAGCGATATGAGAAAAATAAGACTTAAGTTTTACGGATACATAAAATGGATAAATCCGAGTAGGCTAACTAGACAAATAGTCGAATTTTATGAAAATAGGAGTAGAGCTAAAGTAGAAATAATTAAATGAATTGCTGCAATTAAAGCGGACCTAAGACCAGCAAGTATTACGCAAAGTGAAATTCAGGATAGAGGCTGTTTCAGACACAAGGTTAACGTTTGGAAGGTTGGCCAGAGAGAAAAATGTAGGAAGACTGGAACAACTTGCGACGAAATGAAAAAAGTTCATAGTGAAAGAATGTAAAATACGCCATGTTGTGGATTTACCAAGTCCAAATTGTTGTAAACGTTGACTAATGGAAATTTCTGAGTCTTCAGCAACACTTTCACTTTTCTAAAAATATTTTTCACTGAACTTCCATTTTCATAAAAGAATTCAACAATTTTAGCGCGCTGTTGTATTGTGCACAACTTCATTTTTATAGGTGACATACTTGCACTTCTGCAATGTGACTAGATCTAGGCAAATTCACAACGCCATCTATGTTTTATTCAAGAATTAAAAAAAACGTTGAAGCCTAATAATAAAACAAAATTTTATTATTATTATTTTTTAATTTCTATCATGATTGACCACTGTGACGTAATTTGACAGATATATGGAATGTAATAGTTTTGCTGCAATTCAACTTGGAATGAACAAGTTTAGGAACTTACTAACTAATAAAAAAATATAAAATTAAACATAATAACATGCAAAATTTATTATGTAATACATATAACTATGTAAACAATGCAGTTTTAAAAGAAAATCTACGTTACAAAGCATTAAAAATATACGTTAAAACATAAACAAAATTAAATATTTATTATTTTTTTATTTTTGGAATGTCAACGTACTTGCAACACGAATAAAAGTTGTATTGTAAGCAAAAAAATATTTATATATAATAATAAAATTATATAATATAGTGCTTGACTGGGAACAAGTCTCTATTCTTCTTACTATCTAGAGCTTTCTTCTTCACATTACCGGCAATAGTTCGAGGCCATTCATCGAAAAACAATATTCTCGTGATTATTTTATAATTCGGTACGTGTTTTGGCATAAAACTGAAAATAATTAATAAAAATATATTAATAATAGTCCCATGAACTCATGAATTAGGAGTTCGAAGAATTTATAAAGATCGCAAATTTAAAAAATACCACTTAAAGTATGTGAACAAAATTGTCCTAAGTCTTCAGTGGAAATATGTAAACCTGTAAAAACAAAACAGGAATCTGTAATTTTTAGAAAACCAAGTGGGGAAACTAACATACACTATTGTAGCAGGTACAGAGTAACCCTATGAGAGTGACGCCATTCTTGACGAGAGAGCATATGGCGGTGATCTCAAGAGTCTGAACATGAAGATTGGAAACATATATCCTCCAATTGAAGGGATGGGTGGGGTTCCCCCATCATCATTCAACCATTGTTGATTCATTGCAGGATGAAGGCCTCCCCAGCATGCTTTCAATTCGCGCGGTCCTGAGCTTTCCTCTGCCATTCAGGTCCAATATACTTGATAATGCCATCGATCCATCGTGTTTTAGGTTTTCTTCGTGGACGTCTATGGTCAAGAGGTAACCATCCCAGAATTGCTTTGGTCCATCTATCGTCACTTCGCCTCGCTATATGGCTTGCCCACCTCCATTCAATTCCTTCACCTTTCCAATGATGTCACATACTTTCGTCTGTTCTTTGATCTATGGGCACGTCTTTCTATCCCACTTTGTAATGCCAAGCATACATCTTTTCATTCTCTTCTGTGCTACCTGAAGTTTTTGAACTGATAGTGATGTGAGTGTCTATGTTTCACTTCCATATGTCAGAACAGGCAGCACGCACTGATCAAATTTTTTTCTCTTCAGACAAAGTGGGAGTTTGTTCTTAAACACCATGTTGTGCCTTTCAGCCACACTTAACACATCGTTCCACTTTCCGGGCAGTATCACCCTCCACTGAAATAAGATATATGTAGTGGTCCACCACTTCTAAATCGCTTCCTAAAATAAATATTCTCCTGTTTTCAGCAAATTTGTTGAACATGACCTAACTCTTTTTCAGGTTTATTTTCAAGCCAAATGGTTCTCCCGCCCTTTGTTCTCCAGCTCTTGTGTGTGTATTTGTAGTTCGTCTGGGTCTTGTGACAGTCGAACGATATCATCTGCAAATCTAAGGTGGTTTAAGGTGCAAGACTGAAAAGTTTTTCAGTCTTCAGACAAGCATTGAGAATGCCAAGTGTGACCTTGGCAAAACGTCTGCACGTTCCCAACAAACGGGACACAAACGATCGGATGTATTCTCGACCATGACCATATAAATTGGCCATGTCGAATGGAGGCTGCCACGAAACGGTCGCAGCAGTCAGACTGAACGAACCCGTTCATGACCCATCTAACCTCGGGTAAGCTCCAGGTATGATCGAAAAATTGTCAACCGGGCCCGTGGAGAAAAGTATTAAAAAGCTAAGGAAGTTCACCCGTGTTCCATGTCGTGCTTTGCCATTCGTACATCCGCCATCCAAAGCGCCAGCAAGCGTCTCTCAAAACCGGTTTCTGGCCTTAAGTCGTCATCAGTGGGGCTCAAGCCGGACACCTGAATTGGCGGATGAAGGAATGGCAAAGCACGACGTGGAGCACGGATGAACTTCCTTAGATTTTTAAATATATATATATATATATATATATATATATATATATATATATATATATATATATATATATATACAGGGTGTTAGGTAAACATGTGGCAAAAATGCAAGGGGTTATTCCTTCTCCTATTCTAAGAATATTTTGTACTATGATGATTTTTGAAAAACCCCTTTGTTTCGAAGATACAGGGGGAACAAAATCATATTCGATATTTGTTGAAATCATTAATGTAAATAAAAGTAGAGTGTACGTCAATGAGTTTATCAAGTACAAAAGTTTTTTTTCGATCTCGATCACTTGGAACGGCTGTTTTATCTAGTAAGTGGATTTCATCGGTCGTATTTGTTTACATAGATTGAGTGACGATTGGCTGTTGAACGTGTCTTAAATAGTGTGTGAAGTCCTCTATCATAATGTATACAAATGCCGAGATGACTGACATGCACTTCATGTATGAACTTTCTGATGGCAATGCATTACAAGCTAGGCGATTGTACATTGAACGATTTCCAACCTGTAATGTCCCCGACCGAAAAATCTTCGAAAACATTCATCGACGTCTTCGTGAAACAGGCACATTGACACGAACTGAAGGGTCAGGAAGATCTCTGTCTGTAAGAACGGTACAATTGGAACAGAATGTGCTGGAGATGATAGCGGAAGAGCCTGGTAGTTTTACGCGAAAAATTGCAAATACTTTGAATGTGAGTCACTGGACAATTTGGAAAATTCTTAAGGACAATTTGTTCAACGCGTTCAGGTACTACTACCTCTTGATTTTCCTCCACGCATTGCATTATGTCAATGGATTTTGCAAACTTTACTTCGCACCCTCTATTCCTGATACAAATTCTTTTCACCGATGAAGCCACTTTCGCAAGAAACGCAATAAGGAATTTTCATAATAACCATGTGTGGGCAGATGAAAATCTGCATGAGGTATGCGAATATAGTTTTCAACATCAGTTCTCGTTGAATGTTTGGGTTGGAATTGTAGGTGACTATCTAACTGGACCGGTATTTCTATCACAAAGACTTACTGGCGAGGTGTATCGCAACTTTTTGGAAGCAACGTTGCCTGAGTTTCTGGAAGATGTACCACTGGCAACAAGGCATGAAATGTGGTTTATGCTCGATGGTGCACCACCACATTTTAGTTTGGTTGCGCGTGATTTTTTAACAGCAACATGCGGATATCGCTGGATTGGTCGAATTGGGCCACACGCATGGCCTGATCGATCCCCGGACTTAAACCCCCTGGATTATTTCTTCTGGGGATATCTGAAGTCATTAGTTTACGCTACTCCGTTGAAGGATTTGGATGATTTGCGAAATCGGATAATTGCTGGGTGCAACTCAATTAGAAACGACCCTGAAGAGACGAGACGATGCTGACGAGAAGATGCTTGTATCAAGACTGGAGGAAGTCATTTCGAACATTTATTGTAGATTGAGCAACTTTAGATGTACTTTTTGATAATAAAATGTTGTTAATGTCGTAAATTTTGTTCACCCTGTATCTTCGAAACAAAGGGGTTTTCCAAAAATCATCATACAACAAAATATTCTTAGAATAAGTCAAGGAATAACCCCTTTAATTTTTGTCGCATGTGTACCTAACACCCTGTATATATGATGTAAATTACTAATAAAAATCAGGAACTGTAGTCTCAGAAATTTTATACCATCGGCTGATCATCATCAAAGGTACATGACTGTCTCCTCATCTTCCGCATTGACCTAATAGGAATATAGATGTTGAAAAGATCCTCCAGTTCCTATCAAAGTGTTTCTTTAGAACATTTTCGGCATCTTTAAGTTTGATAATAATTAAAACACTTGGTATTTGTTTCACAATATATTCAAGATATTCTCTAACATGTTTATACAGTTTATACATAACAGTTTATACATAACTCTCTTTGAGAATGGTCGCGAGGCCGAAACGTGTTAGAGAATATCTTGAATATATTGTGAAACAAATACCAAGTGTTTTAATTATTATCATTGTTACTATGTTTCACCAAGAGCCAACCGCGCAATCAATCAAAACTATCTTTAAGTTTCTCAAGTTTTACAGTGACAATGTTGGTCAGAGGGACAATGAAATACAATAGATTGATACAGTAAATTTTGGGACTCCTACATTCGTTCTATAATCGATTTCACCCTGAACAGTCACAAGACGTCGTCTACTTTTTTACAAAATGATTCTTTTAGAAGCTGCAAACTTGAAATGTAGCTGTCCAGGCGGCTTTGCACCAATGCAACCGTACTTTTTCAATCATGAACGAGTACCTTCGTATTAACTTTTCGTATGTACCAAATTTTGAAAGCAAATATAAATATTCTTCTGGCTTAATTACCGTATCCATCTTTTAAATTTTTTCTTAATTCGTCCAAAGACCCTGTCGGGCCGAAGATAAGAGTGGCCAACTACAGGAAATGCCCCGTAATTTTTTTGCATGTCGCTGTTTCAGATAGAAATTGGCGTAAACATTTCAATGACCGTTATATTATTATTTTGTTTGGGGAACTCATCACAGTTGAGTTTTATTTCCTCAATGTCTATTACGTTTTCATTCTTGAGATTAGATCCTTTAAATCTTTCATGCTCACCCCAGGTGCTTTAAGATGGACGATTGTGTTACAGAATAATAAAACTAAGTTTTTTGTTTCATTTTTTTTAATTTCTGTGGTGTTTCTAACATGATTGACTACTGTAGCGTAATTTGACAGAGATATCCTGTAGTAACACTCAACCACATCTCCACAAAACTACAAAAACAACATTTAAATTAAACTTATAATTTTAGTCATCATCCTGAAACAAGTACCTTATTACACAAGCTCATTCGATTGTTAAACATAAAGAAAACAATCTTTCTAAGAACTATGGGAACGAAAATAACGAAATTAACACAGAAAAAAAAGACACGCAAAGTTAATGATGACATGTGTTGGGAGAGGAAGCTTTGCTCAATAATATAAACGCGGAAAAGAGAACTGAATAAAGATTACGGAGGTCAGAATTAGTTGTCGACCGTTTGTGTACAGTGACTGTTATGTAAACGCTATGGAAAATAACGTTTTTTTTTTATTTAATGATATTGTATAGTGTGTTTGAATATTTTACGAATTATTTTTCGTATTTTTAAGCGGTAAAATTGTTAAAGTTTGATCCTTTTGACGTCTGACTGCCACCTGTCATTTTTTTCAAGAGAAAAGACAGTTTTACCCAGATCTGATTTACTCATTTTCCAAAAAAAAAAGTGACTCGCTTTACGTATCGACACAACCATTTGTTTTTTAGGTTGGTATGACTGTCCTTGATATTTGACAGGAGTTTCATATAATTTCGCTTGTTAAATTATAACTTTTAGGGTAATAACTTTTTATGCGGTTTTAAAAAATTGTCCGATAGACGAGATATTTTTGTAAACTCGAAGAGATTTACCACTAAACACCAAATCACTTTTTTAAACTTTACGACGCGCGTTTCGCAAACCATGTTAACATCATCAGGAGATGATTTAATCTGATTAAAACTTTCGATGATCACCTATAAAACTGGTGTACAAACAGCTGTTGGCAAAGCCGATAGGGACCACTTCATAGTGGGCGTTTACACATGAATGAGCGCAATCTGAAGTTTCTTTGGCGATTCATGACTCAATATAATACAAACTGTTTATTATTTATCCAAATTTACTGGCAAGGAGCTGCTGGGGATCCATCCAGTTGAAGGCGAAGGTTGAACAAGGTCAAGGCTCACCGATGGGCTGCAGTACCACAAGAAGAAGAAGAAGAGGAAGAGTTGTAGTAACTCTAGTGGACTTAACTAATTTTTTTTTTGTTTAAAGTGTAAGTGAAATCATTCAATAAGTGAATGTTACTTAATACCATCGTTAAACAAGGGCAATTTGCAGTAAATTTGTCTTAAGATATTGCTGTACATTAATGCCTATTACTCCAGCCATAACAGACTGAAGTTTTACTTTATTGTTAGATGTTCCATCACTTTATACCCTTCCTAATGTAAAAAGCTTTTGATTTTAATGGAAATGGTGTATAAAGTGAGAATAGAAATAGACATTTAAGTTAATTAGCAAGTTTTATGGGCATTTAAATTCGTTTACTAGGTTCCTCTAAACGGAATCGTTAAAAAAACTTGTCGTGGGCACTTTCTGACGTTTGGAGTTTAAGGAAATTAATTTAATGTGAAGCGAAACTAGCCGAAACAGATAGAATACAAATTGTAATTGATTCAAAAGGTTGATGGTTCTTGGAAGGTGTTAATCGACGGGTGGTGTAAAAGTAGGTATCCCATTTAAAAATATAAAAATTATATGAAAACTAAACTACAAGTTTTACAACAAAAATATAAGTTGAAGTACATTTTCTGGAGATTTTATTAAATTACTTTCAGAAAATAATGTCTGTTAAATGATGAGCGTTTCCGCGTTCACAATTTCAGATTCTTTTAACGTCTTTCATCAAATTGCCTTGTGTTTCTTGACATATTTTCCTCTATTTGTGGTCGAATATTCTATTTGAGCTGATATAGAGTTTGGGCTGTTTAAGGTAACTTCAAAAGAAATAAGTCCGGAGATTTTGGAGGGCATCTTAGATCTCCATTTTTGGAGATTATTGCCAAGTTTGCAAATGCCATCTGTTTTACTGTTATGATTAAAATCATGAATATCAATGCTCGGCAGTGGTTTAGCAACAAATAACAAAGAGAAGCAGACGGCAGACTGCAAGAAACAAGACAAACAACAAAAAGTGCCACTGAGTTAACTCAACAGAACTGAAAAAGATCTTAAAAACTAGCAGTGAAAATTAATAAGTCAATACAGTAATTCTTGGAAGAAGGACTGATTAGTATAGCAGTATCAGCTTACTTTTTGTGGAAGACGACAAAATTAACACTTACAACAAATTTGGATTGTAAATGGACTAGGAATAATAAAGAACATACTAGAGCTTAACTAAACTTGAAGAGATTTTCCACTAAACACCAAAACGCTTTTTTAAACTGCCCGACGCATCTTTCGCTAACCATGTTAGCATCATCAGGAGATTATTTAATCATCTCCTGATGTTTATCCTTTCCATTCTCGAACGTAATCCGTTAGTGTTGTTCTGCTATCAATACGGTTTTGTTTATTTAAGATTACTGGGGTGAAACCCCGATCCTCCCTTGCAACCAGTTTCATCAACTCACTGTTTAAATCTATGAAGTGTTTTCTCTTCCTATTTTCTTGATTGAGACAGAGAATTTTTACGTTCACAAGGCCTCTACTCCCCAACTTTCTTGGGATGTATAGTCTTTTCGTAGATGAGTTTGCATGCAGGCATCGAAACTTTGTTAATGTTCGGCGTGTCAACCTATCAAGTTTCATTCAAAATAACATTGCTTGGCATATTATACAGGGTATTTATGAATCAATCAATTATGTGTTTTCAGTTCAACTTAAGATCTTAAAAAATAATTCTTCAAGTGCGTTTAACATTTTAACTCTGAGTGTACATCTGTCATAAACCATAAACTATAAACATACTATATTTGTGCCCGGTACTGTAAACTAAACCAAATCAATGTTGCTGAAACGGTGCGAAAGAGAGCGAGATAATATAAAAAAAAAACCGTTGGCTTATTTGTTTATCTATTCGAAAACTAACCTTTCCCACCCCGCATTCGTTGGAATTCCGTCGTGGTTTCGCTGTCGGTGATCCACGCCGAAAAATATCGTGAAAATATTTTCGGATCAACGTCAGCCGAAATTATTTAGCATACCGATCGAATATTGCGTATTGAATGTCGTGCCATATCAAAAGGACTACATTTTGTTTTGCTTGTTATTATTGTTGTATTTATGTTGTGGTATTTATGAATTGTTTCAAGCTGTGACATAACTGTACGGTATTTCTCCTGTTTGTTTTTTTTTTGTATTTTTGATTTTGGGGAAATTATTGTAATAAATAAAAACTTTTGATTTGGCTATGGCCAGGAAATATTTTTTCCACTTTCAGTTTTTTTGCACAAGGAAAAGTTGTGCAAAATTATTCAGTCAGATGGGAAAAAGTATGAGGGGAAGATGCAGTGATCAAATTGAGAAAGACATAGAGCGAATTGAATCGCCAAGAAGGACATCGAAAATCAAGGACGGAAAAAAATGGAGAAGAATTGTGGACAAGTGACTGGCATGATTGTCAAGAATTAGGAGGGGAGATTTTGAGTAGTTGCATTACTATGTTTGGCATAATGACGAAGCCATTTTTCAAAAAGATCTTCGTTAATCCACGCTGATTTTAAGCATTCATATTCAGTTCAAATGGGTCCTCCATCATCTTAAAATTTGACTTGATCCCTTGTACATTCATTGCACGCTCTCCGTGCGTAATTTTACCAAATTATATACATATTTGTTTGATTGTTTTCAACACTTTTAAAACCACACCGATTCTTCAAACCACCACACTAAACTTTATTAATAATATTTTCAAAAAAAAATCCAGCCATACTACATTATTGCTTTAATTAAAGTTTTCAGTATTTTTAAAACGACGACGATGGCTGATTCGAGTTTTTTTCGGGAACTGTCGGCGCGTCATCGGTACTAGGTTAAAAAATTTATTTTCGATTTGATATAACTTTTTAATTATAAGGAATAAAAATAAAAACAGTTTTATTATAAAACTTACATAGGATCTTTCCATTGATGACAAAAAAATGTGTTCAAAAACCCAATTATCCAACTCTCCCCTAATTTCAAGACATCTAATTTGGTTGTTGTTTTAATTGATGTTAAAGTTTGGACGCAATAAAAGAATCACCCTATATATCACATGGAAGTTACCGGAACCGGATATCATTATCTGGACGTTTCGGAAGAGTTCGAAGGTGGATTTAGCTACTCTTCTTTGTCTCGCAGTTGTCAGCAACAATGTAGCAACCCGATGTTATTATATATGATAATTATCGAGTACTTTCAAGTATCATTATCTACTCAGGTTACCAGTAAAAAAAAACAGGCGGTAATTAAAGTTGACTAGTTCTGGTAATTCAGATACCGCATAGACTAATCCGTTGGCTGCAATAATATTACGGACAGGTGTTTAGCTTTACGATAATTATGCAACTGCCGATTGTTTTTTTGTAATTGTACTTTCCAGTGCAACTTTGCAACGCACTATAAGAAATTAAAGATATCTCAAGTGATAACGCTAAATCCAATCAGGAAACATATCAGGAATAATTAAAGTAATGAAAAGGGGGGCGTGGCGTGAGATGAGTCCAACATCTGATGAGCTCTCAGAGTGAGTTTTAACTTCCCAAGGTCCCTTGGTGAACCGGATTTTTCTATTGCGTTTTGAACTTTGTTTTTAATCTCCTATGTACAGGGTGTCTCATAACTTATCCTCCATAGAGCAACTGGTGATAGTAGAGAGAGAGGGAGAGAATTTTGAGATTAGGGTCGTATCGATATCAAGATAATTTAGCGACCAGAAACTTTGACTTATCAGTTTGGAACTCACGTGAGAAAAAAAAGACAGAAATAGGAAAGAACTAATAACTATCACAGATTACTAGTATCACACATGGGTTCTATCACAGATGGATTTTATCGCAGGATAAACTATCACAGGTGTGTTGACAAGTTTATATATATATATATATATATATATATATATATATATATATATATATATATATATATACGTATATCAGGATAAAGACTACATTCTAGAAAACCACAGAGAATGTCCAACGTAGCGACGGACATAAGAAAAAGAAGATTGGAATTCTATGGACATATCAGTAGACTCCCACCGACAAGACTCACCAACAGAATTCTTACGTTCATACAAGGAGTCAAGTCAACAGTACCATGGATCGCACAAGTCAGAGCTGATCTGGGAAAGGCACAAATGGGTCCGATAGAGATTGAGGATAGAAGAACGTATAGACACAAAATACATATGTGGAACGTTGCATCAGAGAGCGAAGTTTCGAGGAGATCAGGAATAATGTGGACGGAGGAGAGAAAGAGAATCCACGGAGAAAGGATGAGAGAGGTGTGGAGTACAGAAAGAACACTCGAAAATGAGTCAGGATGCTTTGCGTGATCCAACCTGGTCTATACGCACCTAATAATAATAATATATCATATCATACGATCAACCCGTATCAGTCCACTGCAGGATGAAGGCCTCTTCAGCATGCTTCCAACTCTCGCGGTCCTGAGCTCTCCTCTTCCATTCGGGTTCAATATGCTTAATAATGTCATCAGTCCTGTGTTTTCAGTATTCTCCGTGGACGTTTGCGATCAAGCGGTATCCAGTCCAGGAACGCCATGGTCCATCTTTCATCCCATCGCCTCGCTACATGGCCTGCCCATTTCAATTGCTTTATTCTTCCAATGATGTAACTCACTTTCGTTTGTTCTCTGATCCATGTGCAGGTCTTTCTATCCCGTCTAGTAATGCCAAGCATATATCTTTCCATTCCCATCTGTGATACTCGAAGTTTTTTAACTGACTGTAATGTGAGTGTCTAGGTCTCACTTCCGTATGTCATAACGGGCAGGACACACTGATCAAAGACTTTTCTTTTCAGACAAAGTGGTAGTTTGCTCTTAAACACTATGTTGAGCCTGTCAAATGCCTGCCAGCCACATTTAACACGTCGTTCCACCTCCCGGACGGTATCCCCTTCCATTGAAACCTTCTGCCCAAGATATATATAATGATCCACAACTTCCAAATCCGTTCCTAAAATAGAAATCCTTTTGTCCTCAGCAAATTTATTGAACATGATCTGACTCTTCTTCTGGTTTATTTTCAAGCCAAATGGTTCCCCAGCCCTTTGCAGCTCTTGTACGTGTCTTTGCAGCTCCTCTGGGTCTCGTGAAAGAAGAACGATAACATCTGCGAATCTAAGATGATTTAAGTATGCACCATTAATCCTTATTCCATTCTGTTCGCAATCCAGATTACGGAACTTCCAGGCAGGCTGAGAAAAGAAGAGGAGATATTGCGTCACCCTGTCGTACTCCCCGCTCAACATTTATTCCCACCTCAAGATCGTCAAGGTGGACTGTCGCTGTAGCTTCATCATATATCGATCCTAGTAGATTTCTGCTACAGCTTTCTCTACACCTTGATTAAGCAATGCATCCATTATGGCCCGCTATATATATATATATATATATATATATATATATATATATATATATATATATATATATATATATATATATATATATATATATATATATACATATAGTCATTATTACGCTCTGGAAAATCCACTCCAATCAAGAGAGCGACATTTTCAGCACGAATTTTCAATTAACGTTTGGTGCGGTATTAGTGACAATTTTTTAATCGGCCAATTTGAGTTTCCACAAAGACTGAATGGAGATCAATATGAGCAGTTTTTAGAAAATTATTTATTAGACCCTATAGACGTAACACGGTATATGTCTTAACTTAGGCATGTGGTTCAGGCAAGATGGAAAACCACCGCATTTTACTGTTCCAGTACGAAATCATTTGACTCAACGTTTTCCACATCGATGGATTAGGCGCGATGGTGAGGTTCTTTGGCCACCTCATAGCCCAGACAGTAATCTGTTAGACTTTTATTTGTGGAGTCATATGAGGTCTTTAGTTAACCATGATGATATCAATACACGAAACGAACTTTTACAAAACATTCAACAATCGGCCAGTGTTATTAGAAATGTAATAGAATATTCGAACACGAATATCTCGCAAACGGCGTGAGATATTGATATTGACCAAGGGTACCATTTTTCCGTGGGAATTATGACTTTTTTCTATTTTGAAGCTTTATTAGGTAACAAAATATAAGCAAGTTCATTCCTCACAAGGTAGGTAGCAAGCGCCCTTTAAGAACTAGGCTCAAACTAGTATTAAATTTGGATTTGTCATCTTTGAAAAACAGTTCTTAAAAATATTAATGAAGTTTAATCCGGTATCCAGTGGACCCTCAATCTTAGCTTGACGGACCTTGAAGACGCGGATGACATATGACATCAATACAAAAATATGGCCCATATGCCAAACGGACTTGCAACGGAAGTCTCAAGAAATTAGACCTGAAAATTAATGTAGCAAAAATCAAGTCGCTGGATATCAACACCAGAAATGTCTGCATTTTCATCTTCAACAGCTCACCCATAAAATATGTGGAGAATTTTATATACTTCGAGCTCTAGCACCTGTACGGAGATAAACACAATACTCAACGCAAGCAAAACTCCATATATTTAACACCAATGTTACCATAAAGATTGAATAAAACAAGCTTACATTAGATAACTTGGGAACATAAAAGAATGGGAGAATGGATACAGATTGCCCAAAACATATATTTGATGTGATTAGATTCTATACCAAAGAGTACAAAAGTTACACAGATTTACACAGAGTTACAGAGACACTTTTCGACTTTCCTTCGTGACAAACCGTAGGCGGTTCACCAAAAGATTTGTAGCAACACTGTTGCATAAACATCGGCGAATTTTATCTTGCAATCGGATCTAGAGGCTGTTTATTGCAAGAATAATCGGGGTCGCCACCAACGACGGAGGCGTCGAGAGGCGCCGCGATGCACGTGTCCGTTCGGATCATCTTTTTTTTTTTCTTGTCGCCCACTTCTCCGCATTTCGAATCGAATTTCTAAAAATAAGTGGCGCGTTCATTGATTAACGATCTAGGAATTCGAAATATTTGCGTCGATATATTTCAGAATTCAGGAGGGAGTCGAAAGAAGAGAAGAAACTTTTTAATTGAAAGGAATGATCAAATGATAAAGATTTATATAACTTAGGTAACGATTCTGCGTATATATATATATATATATATATATATATATATATATATATATATATATATATATATATATATATATATATATATATATATATATATCATCATCATCATCATCATCATCATCATCATCAGCCCGCATCGATCCACTGCAGGATGAAGGCCTCTTCAGCATGCTTCCAACCTTCACGGTAATAGGCTTTCCTCTGCCACTCGGGTCCAATATACTTAACGATGTCATCAATCCATCGTGCTTTCGGTCTTCTTCGCGGATGTTTGCGATCAAGCGGTATTCACTCCAGGATTGCCTTGGTCCATCTGTCGTCCCATCGCCTCGCTATATGGCCTGCCCATCTCCATTTCAACTGTTTTACTCTTCCAATGATGTCACAGACTTTTGTTTGTTCCCTGATCCATGCGCAGGACTCTCTGTCTCGTCTTGTAATGCCAAGCATACATTTTTCCATTCCCCTTTGTGCCACCCGAAGTTTTTGAATTGATTGCGATGTGAGTGTCCAGGTTTCACTTCCGTATGTCATAACGGGTAGAACGCACTGATCGAATACTTTTCTTTTCAGGCAAAGTGGGAGTCTGCTCTTAAACACTATGTTGAGCCTACCAAATGCCTGCCAGCTACATTTAACACGCCGTTCCACCTCCCGGGCGGTATTCCCCTCCATGGAAATCTTCTGCCCAAGATATATAAAGCTGTCCACAATCTCTAAATCCCTTCCTAGAACTGAAATTCTTCTGTCCTGAGCGAAGTTATTGAACATAACCTGACTCTTTTTCAGGTTTATTTTCAAGCCAAATGGTTCGCCAGCCCTTTGCAGTTCCTGTATGCGTCTTTGCAGCTCCTCTGGGTCTTGTGAAATGAGAATAATATCATCTGCAAATCTAAGATGGTTTAAGTTTGCACCATTGATCTTTACACCATCCTGTTCCCAATCCAGTTTACGGAATACTTCTTCAAGGCCAGCCGAGAAAAGAATAGGCGATATTGCGTCACCCTGCCGTACACCTCGTTCTATATTAATTCCCACTTCAAGATCATCAAGGTGAATTGTGGCTGTAGCTCCATCATATATCGATTCTAATAGGTTTACATAGGCTCTCTCTACACCTTGGCTAAGCAGTGCATCCATTATCGCATGCTTTGAGATGGAATCAAATGCCTTTTCGTAGTCGATAAAAGCCAAGCACAGTGGCATGGTGTATTCGTTGTGCCTTTCTATGACATGCTGTACAACCTGGATGTGATCCATTGTACTGAATCCACTTCTGAATCCTGCTTGTTCTCTTGGTTGTGCGTCATTCAGTTTTTTTAATATTCTTTTAGAAATTATCTTAGTGAAAACTTTGTACATCACTGATAGGAGGCTTATTGGACGGTAGTTCTTTAAATCTTCCTGTGCTCCTTTTTTATGTAAAAGGATCACTTCTGCATTTTTCCATAAGTCAGGTACTTTTTGTTCTTTGAGGCATTTTGAGTATAATTTTGCGAGTGTTTTATGTAACGTCCGACCACCAACTTTTAATATTTCGACAGTTACACTATCCTTTCCTGGAGCCTTGCCGTTCTTCATCAATTCTATAGCATTTGTTACTTCCTCCACTAGGATATCTGGCATTATATATTGTTCTTCCGTGGGTATTGCTGTCCTTGACTGGCTCTGATCTTCATATAACTGGGAATAAAACCTTCTGACAATCTCTAACATTTGGGTACGCGTCCTGCACACTGTGCCATCCTCACGCTTTAAAGCATATATTTGCGTTCTTTTGTTTCTCAGCTTCTGTTTAGCTTTGTTAATTCCTTTGTTTTCTTCCAGGGTTTTTTGCACTAGCTGCATATTGAATCGGCGCGTGTCCTCTCTGATACGTTTTCTTATAGTTTTGCAGAGCTCAGTGTACTCGACCCTGCCAAAAGGACTACCTGCATTTCTCATTGCTCGCCGTTTCTTCATTAAATCAATGGTCTCACTGGAGATTTTTGTTTGTTTGAGACATTTTTCTTCTGGTGCTATTGAAGCAGCCGTTTGAAGTACATTGTTGGCGATTTCTTCGTATTGAACTGATATTTCCACCTCCTCTGGATCTTGTAACGCAGCAAACCGGTTTGACAAAGCAATCTCAAAATCGCTTCCTCTCTCCAGCAGTTTTCCAGAATCCACCTTGCCCTTCTTTGATCTTACCATTCTTTCGCGCTCTTTTCGACAGTCAATCCGAACCCTTGCTCGTACCATTCGGTGGTCACTTTCAACATTAAAATTGTTAAGGACAGTACAATTGGTAAATATTGTTTTACCGTTGATCATGATGTAGTCAATTTCGCTTGTGAGCCCAGATGGACTTTTCCATGTCCATTTTCTGCTGATATTTTTCTTATAGAATGAATTCATAATATATAGTTCTTGTCCTTCAGCAAAATCAACTAATCTGTCACCTCTATTGTCTCGCTCACCAGTTCCATATGGGCCAGTTGCATTTTCGTCTGTTCTTGTTGTTCCAATTCTGGTATTAAAATCACCCATCAGGATTTTGTACCTACATTTCTCCTTGTATAAAAGCTGGGTCACATCATCATAAAATTCCTTAATTTCCTCATCTTTATGGCTATATATATATATATATATATATATATATATATATATATATATATATATATATATATATATATATATATATATATATATATATAAATATAAATATATATAGTATTATATACATGGTGTTAGGTAAACATGCGGCAAAAATTAAAGGGGTTATTCCTTGACTTATTCTCAGAATATGTTGTCGTATGATTGTTGAAAAACCACTTTGTTTCGAAGATACAGGGTGAACAAAATTTACGACATTAACAAACATTTTATTATCAAAAAGTACATGTAAAGTTGCTCAATCTACAATAAATGTTCGAAATGACTTCCTCCAGCCTTGATACAAGCATTCAATCTTTTCGTCATTTACTGCCGAACTCTTTCAAACACACCAGGATGGTTTCTAAATGAGTTACACCCAGCAATTATCCGATTTCGCAAATCATCCAAATTCTTCAATGGAATAGAGTAAACTAATGACTTCAGATATCCCCAGGAGAAATAATCAAGGGGGTTTAAGTCCGGGGATCGAGCAAGCCATACGTGTAGCCCACTTCAACCAATGCAGCGATATCCCTATGTTGTTGTTAAAAAATCACGAGCAACCAAATTGAAATGTAGTATTGCACCATCGTGCATAAACCACATTTCATGGATTGTTGCTAATGGTACATCTTCCAGAAACTCAGACAGCGTTGCTTCTAAAAAGTTGCGATACACCTCGCCAGTAAATATTTGTGATAGAAAGAGGTCCAATAATAAGAGAGTCCAATAATAGAGTCCAAGTAATAGAGGTCCAATTAGATAGTCACCTACAATTTCAACCCAAACATTCAACGAGAACTGATGTTGAAAACTATCTTCGCATACCTCATGCGGATTTTCATCTGCCCACACATGGTTATTATGAAAATTCCTCATTGCGTTTCTTGCCAAAGTGGCTTCATCCGTGAAAAGAATTTGTGTTAGGAATAGATGGATGCGAAGTAAAGTTTGCAATATCCATTGACATAATGCAATACGTGGAGGAAAGTCAACAGGATACAATAAATTGTCCTTAAGAATTTTCCAAACTGTCCAGTAACTCACATTCAAAGTACTTGCAATTTTTCGCGTAGAACTACCAGGCTCTTCCGCTATCATGTCTAGAACATTCTGTTCCAATTGTACCGTGCTTACAGTCAGTAATCTTCCTGACCCTTCAGTTCGTTTCAATGTGCCTGTTTCACGAAGCCGTCGATGAATGTTTTCGAAGATTTTTCGGTCAGGGTCATTACGGGCTGGAAATCGTTCACTGTACAATCACCTAGCTTGTAATGCATTGCCATCAGCAAGCCCATACATGAAGTCCATGTCAGTCATCTCGGCGTTTGTATACATTCTGATAGAGGACTTGACTCAAACAGCCAAACGTCACTCAATCTATGTAAACAAATGCGACCGATGAAATCCACTTATTAGATAAAACAGCCGTTCCAAGTGATCGAGATCGAAAAAAAAAAATTTGTACTTAATAAACTCATTGACGTACACCCTACTTTTATTTACATTAATGATTTCAACAAATATCGAATATGGTTCTCGTAAATTTTGTTCGCTCTGTATAGTCGTAACAAAGGGGTTTTTCAAAAATCGTCATAGAACAAAATATTCTTAGAATAGGACAAGGAATAACCCCTTACATTTTTGCCTCATGTTTACCTAACACCCTGTATATATATATATATATATATATATATATATATATATATATATATATATATATATATATATATATATATATATATATATATATATATTGGCAGACCCGGCCACACGCTGCTTGAAGTTATCCGTTGAATTATATTGTAGTTAACTATTCAATACTGTCAAATCATTATTTGCGAATAAAACCGAAAACGTTATAGCCGACGTAAAAACCCATGGGATTGAGATTTGAACCTTAGGTCATAATTTGGAAGCGATAGATAAAATTTTTCGTAGAGTTGATATTAAGCTCAAATTAACATAAAATTTTGAATTTTATATTTTATTCATCTCATATTAAAGTTTACTTTGTAGATTATTCATTATTTTTAACAATTATATTTATCATTTTGAATTATAACAAATTTCAGTTTTAATTTAATTCAGCGCTAATCGGTGCACAATATTTTTGGTTAACTTGTCTCTTGCTAACACAAATAGATTCGATGGTTTTCCCACACGTGAGCCATGCAACATATTGTTGCTCATGGGAAAAACATGGATTTTCCAAGTCTAAGCCGCAAATGGACATTGTATTTATGATCATGGCGAAA
This sequence comes from Cosmopolites sordidus, assembly GCA_031761425.1. Taxonomy (NCBI): domain Eukaryota; kingdom Metazoa; phylum Arthropoda; class Insecta; order Coleoptera; family Curculionidae; genus Cosmopolites; species Cosmopolites sordidus. The sequence continues at coordinate 142,626 of JARFXV010000840.1, read as the reverse complement.
GCTAAACGAATAGGAAACTGAAGCCTTTTGAATGGTATCGCAGATTCTGACGGTATGATTGGGATACGTGGCAACAGGACCACTTCTACTTTAAATTTTCCAGTCAAAATGGTTGCTTCAAGAATATTTCCGGTGATCTTTTTGATGACCAAACGTGTACCGTTGGATAATCGAGCTGGATTCAAATTGCGCCTAAGAATAATAGGTGAACCAATCTTCAACCGAAGATTATGTGGCTGCATTCCGGGCATATCCAGATAGTTTAAAAATTGAATTGGAAAATTTATACTTTCGTTTTCATCAACAACAGTGTCGATTGATTTAAAATACATCAGATTACCTGGCAACAACTGTTGTATCTGGAAGTTAATTCGTCAACATCAACATTTTTGGCTGCCAAAGTAGTCCGATTACTGAGCCAGTTATGATCCAAGTGATTATTTTGTATGTCCGGGAAGATACTCCCAATTCATTCATTTTTTGTCTGAACAACAGCACAGAAATTGTGTGGCAATTTAATGCACTGAGTATTTGGTTGCAGTTTTATTCTACCGTTTCCAATATCTAGCAATTGTTCGGAAAATATTTGTGTCTATTATCTGAATCTATATATTTGAATTGAAATGTTTCGATACTTCGCCATAAGAACAGAGAACAATTGAAATTAAATGAAAAAATGAGAGCAAAAACCCATGGAAGAGCAAATGCCAGATATCTTGTTGGATGAAGTAACAAATGCTATAGAAGCGAGGAAAATGGAAAGGCTCCAGGAAAGGACAGTATAACAGTTGAGATGTTGAAAGCTGGCGGTCGAACTTTACATAAAATACTGCCAAAGTTGTATTCAAAATGCCTCAGGGAACAAAAAATACCCAACCTATGGAAAAGTGATTATTCTTCATAAAAAAGGAACACAGGAGGATTTGAAAAACTACCACCCAATAAGCCTCCTGTCAGTAATTTACAAGGTTTTAACCATGATAATATCTAAAAGAATATTAACAACACAGAATGACGCACAACCAAGAGAGCCGGCAGGATTCAGAAGTAGATTCAGTACGATGGACCATATCTAGGTTGTCCAATAGGCCAGAGAAAGGCACAATGAATACACTATGCCACTGTGCTTGGCTTTTATTGACTATGAAAAGGCATTTGACTCAATATTAAAGCAAACCAAGATAGATGCATTGCCTAACCAAGGGATAGACAGAGCCTATGTGAACCTACTGAGATCCATGTATGAGGAAGCTACAGCTACAGTTCACATGGATGACTTTGAAGTTAAAATCAACGTAGAACGTGGTCTATGGCAGGGTGACTCAATATCGCCTGTTCTGTTCTCAGCCTGCCTTGAAGAGGTATTCCGTAATCTGGATTGGGAACAGGATGGTATAAAAATAAATGATGCATACTTAAGTCACCTTAGATTTGCAGATGATATTGTTCTCCTGTCATAAGACCCAGATGAACTACAAAAACAGATACAAGAGCAGCAAAGGGCGGGAGAACCATTTGGCTTGAAAATAAAAAAAAGAGAAAGAATCTGGGTATGTTCAACAAATTTACTGAAAACAGAAGAATATCTATTTTAGAAAGCGACTTAGAGGTGGTGGACCACAACATATATCTTGGGTAAATTATTTCAATGGAGGGTGATGCCGCCCGGGCGCGTTAAGTATGGCTGGCAGGTATTTGGCAGGCTCAACATGGTGTTTATGAACAAACTCCCACTTTGTCTGAAGAGAAAAGTTTTTGATCAGTGCGTGCTACCTGATCTGACATACGGAAGTGAAATATGGACACTCACATCACAATCAATTCAAAGACTTCGCGTGGCACAGAAGGGAATGGAAAGGTGTATGCTTGGCATTACAAAGCGGGACAGAAAGACCTGCACTTGGATCAGAGAGCAGACAAAAGTCTGTGACATCATTGCAAAGGTGAAGGAATTGAAATGGAGGTGGGCAGGCTATATAGCGAGGCGATATGACGACAGATGGACCAAAGCAATCCTGGGATGGATAACACTTGATCATAAGTTTCCACGAAGAAAACCTAAAACACGATGGATCGAAGACATCATCAAGTATATTGGATCCGAATGGCAGAGAAAAACTCAGGACCGCGCGAATTGGAGGCATGCTGGGGCTGCCTTCATCCTGCAGTGGATCGACAATGGCTGAATGATGATGATGATGATGAATCTACTGTAATATATTATACATATCCTAGTTGGGGGAAATTTTATTTGTGTATATTTTATTGAAATAAAATTGGTGATTTAATATTGTATTTTATGGGCATTATATGTATAAGCATTATAATATAACCTTATCACCGTAAGTTTCTCGTGACACCCTACAAATAGTTTAATTATATTTAATAGAAATATTTGGTTTCTTCTTTACATTTACATTATTATTATTTTGTAAAAAACTCACACTGATGCTTTAGCACCTCGAAATTCAGCTGAATTGAACCGAATGTCATTTTTGAGAAAATCTATGACCTTAAAATATCCACAGCAGGTATTGTATTAGAATTAGTCTTTATGAATCCTTTGTCACACATTACTGAAGTAAATTAGTTCAATTCTTCTATTGGAACCTTCGTAGTGAAACACTAAACTCGAAGAGAAACGTGCGTCGAGAAGTTTCAAAAAGTTATTTGATGTTTAGTGGTAAATCTCTTCGAGTTTAGAACTAAGTTAGTAACAAACAATATTTTATATTACACTTAACCAAAAATAATTTTGACAGTATATATACAGGTAGAAGCCGTTGGCAGTATTGACGTAAAAACACTTTGCTATTATGACGTCACAAACATGGCAGCCCATTTTTTTAAATTTTTTGAATTTTAATTCATTCATAATTAATTGTAACAAATTTTTAAAAAAATTTTCGCATCGATTATCAATATTATTTCTGATAAAGTTTTAAAATAAAGTAAAAAAAAGAGAATTATTTTTTATTCAAAATCCAATTTAATTAAAAGTTTATGTGTTTGCTCCCAGTGTCAATATCATGTATTATTTCTGATGTTGTGATTGATTTGATCGATATATGATTTGTATTGTCGTGAGGATTGAATACATTTTTATTATTATTATATAGTCCCGGACCTTCTCTACGTGACCTACTGAAATGCCTGAAATTAAAAAGCGTCCGAAGTAAGATTAAGAAATCAAAGAAAAATAAATCGAGCTACAAAACAAACCGAGAATAAATTAAGCTCGTTCGCGTATGTCATCACGACAACAAAATAATCGTTTTTAATTCCTCATTGTTGGAGTCATTTTCGTTTTTGCAAATTGGCATCGGAGGCAAAACAAAACGGAAAAGACGGAGGGAGAGAGAGACAGGTCCGCGTTGGCCAAGTATTCTGCAATTTGCAAAGCTCACTGCGTTTTCAAAACGTTGCTGCTGCTGCCGTTACGAAATCCCTCTGGTGAAATCCAGTGGCGTGTAAATAATTATCGAGATTTTTTTATATTACCAGTCTTCGTGACTGGGCAATAGTTATTAGGGTCATTCAGATTCGTAAAAAAACCGACGTAAATTTTACAACTACAAAAGACCGTTTGTTTCTATGCTTTAAAGTTATTTGGCAGCTTTAAGGTGGAAATCGTTTATATCACGGCGGGCACCCCGAAATCTAGTTTGGAATGCCTAGATATGTGCGATAAAAACCTTTATCCTAATATTTACACATTACTACAAATCTTGGCTACCATTCCTGTACCCACTGCTACCCCAGAAAGGTCTTTCTCGAGCCTAAAGAGACTGAAAAACTATTTACGAAACACTACAAGTGAAAACAGACTTAATGGTTTGGCTCTCATGAACATTCACTATGGAACAGAAATTCATGCAGATGAAGTAGTGGATATATTTAAAAGAAAAAGTCGAAGATTTCTTCTTTAATGGTTTTAGATTTAGCGCAGAGGAACGAAATTAATTTAACCATTTCATTTAAAGTTAAAAACTTTATAAATATGTAGTAATTTTTCCGATGAATATATAGATATTAAATTTCATGTAAGTATATTTTTGTTGTTTTATTTAGTTCAAACTGAGCCCCCCCCCCCCCCCCAACTAAATCCTGACTACGCCCGTGGTTTATATGGACATGCCCTTCTACAAAGTGCCACAAAAGAAAACTTCCCATTCCCATCTTCCATTTAATTTTTTCCTTCCATTTTTTTTATTTGACAGTAAACTAAAAACTCACAATCGGAATAGTGGGCAAACTAGACCATGTGAGACGGTTAATAATTCTTAATTTTTTTCACCGATGGCGCTGAAAACAAGAATCGGTTCGCAGTCTAATCTCTTATCAATGTCCCAACGTTGTGCTTGGCCCGGTGCTTGTGGACGTTGATTTAACGATTCAAAAGTGGAAATCTCAATTTCAAAGGCAAAGAACACCTAGGTCAACCAAAAAAAATTGAAGATGCCGAATTGCAAGCATTGTTGGAAGAAGAGGATATGCAAACTCAACAAAAAATGGCGGTTAAATGTTGTAAAGCATTTGTGATTGTCTGAAAGCCATGGGAAAGATCCAGAAGGCAGGAAACTCGGTACTACATCAGCTGAACGGCAAATAGATGGATAGGCAAAAAACGGTGCGAAGTTTTGCTTTATCGGCATGAGCGAAATACTATTTTGCATCGGATCGTGACTGGAAACGACAAATGGATATATTTCCAGACTAGTATCGACCGCAAGACCAAATCGCTTTGGGAAGTAGACAATGATGTGCATCTGGTGGGATCACCAGGGTGTTGTGTACCGTGAGCTTCTGAAACCAGGTGAAACGGTTAATACCGCTCGCTACCGTCATCAAGTGATCAGTTTGAACCATGCATTCATTGAAAAAGGGGCAGAACGAGCTACAAGAAATGCAAAAGTGGTGTTGTAGTACAACGCCCCATCATACACAGTGAAAGAGGTTAGAAGCACCATTTCAGTACTTGGCTGGAAACTCTTACCACACCTGCCATACTCATCAGACTTGGTTCAGAATATCACTTGTTTTCATCTATGTCTCATACACTTTCTGGCTGGACCACCTCAAAAGGTACGGTTTTTCTGGGAAGGTATCCACAATTTGTCAGAGAGATGACCAAAAAATGTTCAGCTAACCATGGCGTATACTTTGAATAAACCATTTCTTACCATTCCCCCAAATTAAACAATTTTTTTTTAAGGAAAAATTAAGAATTATTAACCGCCAGACCTGGGACGATAAACCAAATAGATTTCACTAGTTGATGTTCATCTAACTCATCACACAAATTTCTGTACTCTTCGACCATCTACAAATTAGATTATCCTGTAAAACTTTCATAAGTCTAAAACTTTTCATATACGATTACCTTCCAAATTGGTAGTTGCATTTTGTTCTTGCGTTCTCTTCGCTTCGCTCTCTCACTCTTCTCTTCTCTTCGCGTTCTTATCGCGTTTTCTTGAATATTATTTTTCGAATCCTACAAAATAGACGATCCTGTCGGGTCTTCTCATTGTAATTACCCTCGTTTGTGTTGCTACATGTAGATTTTTTGCGAACACGTAGGAATATTTCTTCTAATAAATTTGGCACTTTAATTTGTGTTCCGTACATAAATAAAATAATATAAAATAACAATGAAAACGAATGCAAATAACAAAAGAAAACCTAATCTAATTTTAATATTTCATTCTGAACTTACCTTTCAGCCTCCATATCTTGTAAAGATATATAAGGAAAAAATAAAAGTAAAAATACTTTTGTCATAAAACTTACATATGTTCTTTCCATTTATGACAAAAAAAATGTTCAAAAGCCCAATTAAGAGGACGCTGCTACCAAAACACAAGAAGAAAAAATCGTATAGTCCAGTTTCAAGACCAACGTTCGCGCGGGATATTTTTAAAAATTTCCAGCTATTTATAACCGACTATGAGGATCCATTTTTTATTATGTAAATATACTTATAATGCGTTCGAGAGTGTCAAATTAAAAACAGTGTGGTCTCGACGAATTTCACGCGAACGTCGTGTCTTTGGAAGACGGTGTCGTATCGACGCGAACTGCACTTTTATAAAGGCGAATTGAAAAAAAATGTGTTTTAGATGGTAGTGTTCTTGTGAGAAATAAATATTATGATTGTTAGGTCAATTTTTAACGGTAAAACATTTTTTTTTAATTTTAGTTTTGTTTTTGATTTAATTGAAACGATTCTATGTCCTTCTTAACTATACAGGGCGTCATTGGGACCAAACCTAGTGTGATACTTCAGGATTTCCTTTTTAAATATAACCTACAATTATAGAAAAATAATATGCTTGTTAATATTATCAAAAAGAAGAGGCATGGAAGTTTCCCTCGGCCCTCGACCCTAGGCTGTTTCTACAGATGACCATTCTAAAATTCGTAAAATTGTTAATAACAATTGCGGTATAATATCAACAATAACGATAATTAATCGCCTACGGATTGTTAGAGTAAACTTTGTCGTTGAGGAAGCCCCACAGGAAAAGCTGAGAGGGGGGTTAGATCATATGATCTTGCAGGTCAGTGAGTATCGCCATTTCGAGAAATTACGCGGCCAGGAAAACACGTCCATAACAAATCCAAACCGTGTATCTTTTCATATAACAGGCTAGGGAATGCCGAAATGATATACTTAAAGTAGTCTCCTTCAATTGACAAAGCCTTAACAAATTGCTTCAAGAGACCTAGTTTTATATGCAAAGGCAGAAATACAATGTTTTTTTCTGTCGACAAGTGGCTGATTTAAAATGTTTGGATCACCAGGTCTTAGGTCAGATCTTGGCGGCCAGTTCGATTGTACCCAATGCTTCTCACGAGCTCTGCTGTACCACATGCACAAAAAACAGGGATACTTGGTATAACCGCGTTGCTGGCCAAGAAGGAAACAGACCATTTTAAGGTCAACACAGATGATCCACTGGTGCATGTTATATTGCAACAAGTCAATGACTTTCTTGATGTCGCCATATTCTTCACGCAAAGAAACTGAGTGACCTACTGGGACTGAACCGTATAAATGTCCATTATGTAGGAGAACACACTTCAAGCTACGCTTTGAGCTATCTCTAAACAATCGCCATTCAGTTGCGTTGTAGTTAGAAATGGCCAATTCTTTCATTAAACCTTCTACGTTCTGACAATATACAAATTCGACATTATTTCTGAAGTACTCTCTAAATTCACTTTCTCTGGATCGATAGTAAGTGACTTTAGTAAAACATTTTTTTTTTAATTTTAGTTTTTGATTTAATTGAAACGATTCTATGTCCTTCTTAACTATACAGGGCGTCATTGGGACCAAACCTACTGTGATACTTCAGGATTTCCTTTTTAAATATAACCTACAATTATAGAGAAATAATATTGTGACCTATTATTTTCTCTTTTGAAACAAAATAGAAAATATATAGATCACAGCGACGGTAGCTGTTCGCCGGGAGCACCGGGAAGAAGGTCCAGGACAGAATGAAGCCACGACAAAAGTTGAGCGCCACCCGGTTACTTCATATATCGGAAAAGACCCTGGAACCGGGAAGGGGTCTATCTTAAATAAAACAGTACTAGAATTTTATACATATATATATATATATATATATATATATATATATATATATATATATATATATATATATATATATATATATATATATATATATATTACAAAAGCACACTCAAAAAAGAAATCAAAAATCAAATACACAGCTCTGAATTACACCAGCTGGTCTCTATGTCCCTATATTTACAAATTAGAGGTTATTTCCTCTATTCTGACAATAGTAAAAAGATAAATATATAACGCTAGTGTAATCAAGAATGGTCAGACGGCAAATAGATACAAAATATAAGGTGATAACGTGACCATTATCAGTATAAGAAATTATGGTAAAAATGCATTTGTGAAAAATAAATGGTAACTGCAATCCTTAACGGTACATGAAAATATAATAAAAAAAGTGTTTATCTGGCCTTATTTCCTGATATTGTCTATCTTTGCCTATCCGGTACTGTGTGTCCAAAAACACTGAGTACGACTGCGGGCAGTCCGGTATCCCTATGCGGGGGTCCCGAAATAATCTCGATCTGACCAACCGGTTACTGTGTCATGTGGCCCCAAAAAGGTGTAAGGTTTCCACGATGGTCGGGCTCTGTAATAGGTGGTCGTTCAATGGCCTGATGTCTGTTGATCGGATTATCTGCTGCCGGGTCGTAAAACCAGGTCATATCATAATACAGGTCGACATGATTTTTGTAATATTGATAAGAGATTAGATAGTTATTAAAACAGGTTTTCACAGGAATGGTATAGCACGTCCCATTTTCAGGTGTACGAATGCAGGAATTACCACAGAGGAGGCTCTTCCACAGTATTGTGGATAGCGTGTGTGGATAGGCATTTCTTATTGTAGATATTGTGTGTCTTGCCGTATGCCCTCTTCAGCTTCTGTAATCGAGTCTTCTGTGCTATCTTGTCTCCTCCAGTGGGTTCGAGGATCTCGCCCAGGTATTTGAAGTGAGTGACCCTATTTATTTTGCCGTATTTGGTGTTCAATTTTTGAACATCTAATTGTGAGCAGAAGAATTCGGTTTTTTGAAAGGAGATTTGTAGGCCAACTTTCTCTGCACATTCCTTGAGGACTTCGATCTGTTTGGTTGCTCTTTTTTCATTGTCTGCGAGTATGGCTAGGTCGTCTGCGAAAGCCAGGCATGATATGTTGTTTTTGGATCGTCCGAGTCGTATTGGTTTCCAGTGTCCTTGATTTTTCAGTTCTTTTTCCCATTCCTTTATGACTTTGTCCAGGACCAGGTTGAAGAGAAGTGGGGATAACCCATCTCCTTGGCGTACTCCAATTTTAAGCAGGAATGGTTCGGAAATTTCTCCCATAAATTTTACTTTAGAGGTTGTGTCAGTCAGTGTCTGCTTGATTAATCGTAGTGTTTTGGGGTCGAGTCCTTGTTCTTCTAGGATGTTGAACAAAGATTTTCGGTCGATGCAGTCGTATGCTTGTAGCTTATATGTATTTGTATTTGTATATATTTGTACGGTTTAATTTCTAGGCTTTAACCTTTTTACTTTACTTTAACAGTCACTACAAATCTACGCTTACTACTATAAACATTTATATGACTTGTAGTTTCTGAGATAGGGTCGTTTTTTCCTACAGCTTCATTATATTCGATTTTATCCGATATTTATTTACATGAATAGATTTAAAAAAAATCTTGCGACTACAATAAACTACAAACAATTTAGCATTAATTTTATTCCTAGTTATTATCAATATTTACTGCCTTGAACAATATCTATTGTTTTTCCTGCATAATTACTGAAGCTACAAAAAAAATTAATTATGCTCTACATTTATTAGCATCGTAGGTAAAAATAAGCAAAAAATCGAGTATTCTTACGGGTTCCAGCGTGTTGAAGCTATATGAGGTTTAGTAACAATTTAAAACATTTATAAACTAATACTTGTAATTCTTCTTCCTTGTTTCAGGGATCTGGCATAAGGCCCAACTGGCATGTGACTCGTTGGGCTAGGCCGGGCCGAGGCCCAGAAGACGACCCCACCAGCCATCCTCACCGCGATGCATGCCGTCTTTCGACTAATCAGGCCGCTGTTAACCCTTTTTTGTTTGGGACTGTTTGTTGACAATTGTTTTGGTATGTATTCAACTTATTCTTGCACAGGGTGGGGCAAGTATCACTAACAATTAGATTCGGAGCCATGTTTTCGTTGTATTTGTGACAGTTTATGTTTGGGTATCGTGTAATGCAGACGTGCAGTTTTATTATGGATAATTACACGCTAAAAGATTGTAGTAATATGTGTACGACCTTCATCAAGTTGACAATTTTCATGTTAGATTCCGGATTATTTCTTATTTGGATTTTTGAAGGAAAAGGTTTACATAAATAAACCCGAAAGTGTAGAGCCGCTCGAAGACAACATCCGTACTAAATTCGCTGCCTTAACAACAGATATCTCAAGAAAAATTTGGGAAAATGTCTTATTTGGATGACCAAAATGCAAAACAATAATTAACACAATATTCATAGAGGAAATAAAGATAGAATAAAGCTGTCTTGTTTCTTTGAAAAGTTATAAACAATGAAAATGGTAGTAGAATACTTGCCCTACTCTTAGTTTGTATTGATATAACGTATATAAAAATTAAATTCGATAAAATAACGGAAATTAAGAAAAATCAGTATGTTTTAATACTTATTCACCTTACTGTACATCTAATACATCCTCCGACACAAAGACAGAGGCACTGACAACTTTGAATTTATATATATATATATATATATATATATATATATATATATATATATATATATATATATATATATATATATATATATATATATATCAACATTCATGTTGAAAACTGGTGGTCGAACTCTACATAAAATACTGGCAAAATTCAAACTCAAAATGCCTCAAAGATCAAAAAATACCCAGTCTATGGAAAAATGCTGAAGTGATTCTTCTTCATAAGAAAGAAGCACAGGAAGATTTAAAAAACTACCGCCCAATAAGCCTCCTATCAGGAGTATGTACAGTATGTGTAGGAGTAAGTTTTCACCAAGATAATATATAAAAGGATATTAATAACACTGAATAACGCACAACTAAGAGAGCAAGTAGGATTCAGAAGTGGTTTCAGTACAATGGACCATATCCAGGTTGTCCAACAGACCATAGAAAGGCTCAATGAATACACCATGCCACTGTGCTTGGCTTTTATTGACTATGAAAAGGCATTTGATTCAGTATCAACGCAGACCATAATGAATGCATTGCTTAACCAAGAAATAGACAGAGCCTATGTGAACCTACTGAGATTCATGTATGAGGAAGCTACAGCTACAGTTCACATGGATGACTTTCAAGTTAAAATCAACGTAGAACGTGGTCTATGGCAGAACGCGGTCTATGGTGACTCAATATCGCCAGTTCTTTTCTCAGCCTGCCTTGAAGATGTATTTCGTAATCTGGATTGGGAACAGCAGGAAATAAAAATCAATGGTGCATATCTAAACCATCTTAGATTCGCGGATGATATCGTTCTCCTTTCACAAGACCCAGATGAGCTACAAGAATACATACGAGAGCTGCAAAGGGCGGGAGAACCATTTGGTTTGAAAATAAACCTAAAAAAGAGTCAGGTTATGTTTAACAAATTTGCTGTCAACAGAAGAATTTGTATTTTGGGAAGTGATTTAGAGGTTGTGGACCACTACATATATCTTGGTCAAAGGATTTCAATGGAGGGTGATACCGCCCAGGAGGTGGAACGGCGGGTTAAGTGTGGCTGGCAGGCATTTGGCTGGCTCAATATAGTATTTAAGAATAAACTCCCACTTTGTTTGAAGAGAAAGGTTTTTAATCAGTGCGTGCTGCCAGGTTTGAAAGGAAGTGAAACATGGACACTCACATCACAGTCAGGTCAAAAGCTTCGGGTTGCACAGAGGGGGATGGAAAGGTGTATGCTTGGCATTACAAAGCGGGACAAAAAGACCTGCATATGGATCAGAGACCAAACGAAGGTAGTGACATCATTGGAAAGGCGAAAGAATTGAAATGGAAATGGGCAGGTCATATAGCGAGACGATGCGACGACAGATGGACTAAAACAATTCTGGAATGGATACCGCTTGACCATAAACGCCCGCGAAGAAGGCCGAAAACACGATGGACGGATGACATCATCAAGTATATTGGACCCGAATGGCAGAGCGTCACCGACGCGAGCGTGACGGTTCACTTACGTTCACTCCTCAGCAAAGACACGCTTAAAGAAGTTTTTACTTCAAAAATTTAATATTATTAACACCCAAACTTGGTGTATTCTGATCAAAGTCAATTAAACTTTTTCCCAATTTTATGTTGTATTTGAAACAAAGAAAAAAACACTAAACAATAATTATAGTTATTATTATATTGATTTTTTGAAGTGAAAATTTCTTTAGCCGCATTGAGTGATTTTTGATAGGGGCAAAACTAATGGGTTCGCGTCACCGACATGCTAGTGACGTGTTGCGCCAGACTGGCAGCGGCCTGTGTACATGTATATGCATATATACATAGTTCGGGTCGCTGACATGCTGTAGTAGCAGTAAGTGGATGGGTTAGTCCCCTGCCTGGCAATCCAAAGATAGCTGGTTTGATTCCAGCGTGCTGACCGGTGATTTCGGTAGCTGATGACCGTGGTTCGGAACCCACGTTAAGCTGTAGGTCCAATCGCTAAATAGCCTTAGATGCTGATGCGCCTCTAATCGTAAATCCTTTCCTTTCCTTTTGAAGTTAAATTGATCATAGGGAAAGTTTAATTTGTGTATACTGTGCATTGTTTAAATTGTGTTTTAGATCATTATTTTAATTGTTTAATTGTAGGATCACTGTGCAATACAAGAGTGAGTACTTAATATTCTAATATTTTTATTATTATTTATTAAAAACAAAACATTTATTTTCGAATATTTCCAATATTGGTATCTATATTTGCGTTGAAAAATTTTAATTATTTATTATTATCTAATATTTAATCTCTACAATACATCGTTCAATTAATATTTCGTAGTGGGTTAGATCTTACTACGTGGTAAAACATATTTCTAGTTTAAAAGAAAAGGAATAAAACAATTTTTGACTTTGTTATCTATCACTTTTATTTTTAAACAAAATTTGTGTGACTATAGTTTCGTAAAACGACTTTACATTCTCAAAAACTACTTTAAAACTATGGTTTTACAGCTGTTTATCTATTCTATGTACCTAATTTTATACTTTCATTGGGGTTAATTTTTTACAATATTTTAAATAGTGAGGAGTTTCGGAGATCGGTCTGATCGTTTAATAGCTGTCTAGGCGGATCTTTATTATATTTATAAATTTCAGTATCTTCTAAAATGTTAAATTTTTTGCTTTTAGGCGCTGTATGTAAAATTTTCAAATTTGTAATCTCGGGAAATATATGTCCGGTAACTATGAAATGGTTCGCAAAATTAGTGTTGTTTCTTTAATATGTATGCAGATTTATGTTCTTTGTTTGTCCAACATAGCAACTACTACACTCGTTGCAACTTAACATATAAACTCCAGATTTTGTATTTGCTGATGTTTTGATCTTTGGCATTAAAAATTAATTTACTGATTGACTGGGTGGTTTTAAACGCTATTTGTAAATTATGTTTCCTCAAAGGGCGAGCAATTTGTTCTTAAATTGGACCGAAATATAATAATACTGTAAAATTTCATATTTCGGTAGAGATACATAAATCTCGTAACAGCCTTATTTCTCCTTCTCTGAAAAGCAAATTACATGTTTCTAATCCAAAAGTGCCAAGATTGTATGCTCTACCAAAAATTCATAAACCAGGAAAATCAATGAGACCAATTGTATCAGCCATTGATTCTCCAACATACAACTTGGCAAAATGGTTAACAAAGGAATTTGAAAATCTACCAAACTAACTACCTTCCTGTTCTCTGATAAATTCGACCAAATTCATAGAAAAAGTAAAAAATACACATCTACAGGAAGGTGAGGTTTTGGTTTCCCTTGACGTTTCATCGTTGTTTCCCAGTGCCCCGATTCCACATACCTTGAAATACCTAAGGGAGTTACTCGAGTTAAACGGTTTTAATAACAAAATTGTTTCTGAGTACATCTCCTTAACAAGATTATGTATGAAGCAAAATTGTTTTCAGCTTAATAGCAGGTTTTATGAACAACAAGAAGGAACGGCAATGGGCAATCCTCTGTCACCGTTCTTAGCCAACTTATTTATGAGTAAATTTGAAACCGAGGCAAAGGATGAATTCAGTTACTTTCCGAAGGTATGGTTAAGATATGTGGATGACATTTTTGCCATTTTCGATTCGAAAAATTAAAATTTAGATGATTTTATTAAGAACTTAAATAGTGTTAGTCAGTAGAAATAATAAAAATAGGTTCAGAAAATTATTGAAAGAATCTTCGACTTTTCAAAAGGATCAGAACACAAAGAATTTCATGGTAATACCATTTGATGCCCAGTTGACAAGAGGACTATACAAAATTTTGAAAAAAGTGGACATCAAAGTTGTGTACAAACCATATAATAAATTAAGAGAAGTTTTGGGTAATCCAAAGGATAAAGTAGAGCAACTTGAAAAGTCGGGAATTTACGAAATTAGCTGTCAAGACTGTGATCGAAGGTATATTGGGCAAACAAAAAGATCCATATTGACAAGATATAAAGAACATATTGCCCCATTGCCAATGTAAAGTCTATAGTCACACAAATTTTGTTTAAAAATAAAAGTGATAGATAACAATGTAAAAATTTGTTTTATTCCTTTTTTTAAAAAATGACAAAGTAACCGGACAAATCAATCAATACTATTTCTAGTTGTTCGATAATATTTTTCATTAGTTGTTCGATAGTATTTAAACCAATGATTGTATAAATTCACAAAAAAAGTTAGTCCAAAGTTTCTAGTTTTCACTTCTGTCGGCAGTCTATTGCCTGCCTATTTTTTCTTGTTTTTTAATTTCTATGGCGTGTCTAATATTTTGACAGTGAGTGTACGTTTCACGGAAAAGAAGACTTGACTATTTATTTGTAGATCTAATAGATGCGTTTCGGTTGCATTAGCAAGCCTGCCGGATATCCCTTTCCGGCTTATATATTTCTGTTTCCCATTTTCCTCGCAACGTGTGGAAAAACTCCGGATATCTGCCTCGTCCATCGAACGAGGTCATCCGTTGCATCGCATCGCAAAAATCCAAACGCATATCGCGCGAAATCTATTTTTGCGTCGTCACATTCGGTCAGTTTGTTCAGATTGATGAGTTTTCCGCGATCCGTTTCGAAAATAGGCATATTTCCACGTAGTTGGAACACTTAAAGAGCCGCCAGGGCTGTTTTTTATTTGGCCCGCGTTAGCGAGACGCGTCCGAGGTATTTTTTTAATAACAAGATTTTAAAATTTAATTGAATTTGGCAGCGGCCTCGCAAACACCCGAATTAATTAACCGAAATATATTATTTTGTCGGCGGTATCGATATATAAACTGTACGTAAAATGTAGTGCAGAACATTGTATTAAGATATATTGCATGGAATGCGACGACATTGCCAATTTTAACAGAAAATATCAGTCTTTAACGATAAACAGTGCTCTCATCTTATTCCTTTCTCTTAGACAATTTTGCTTGATATTCCTTCTTCTTTCTTTCTAATATGCATGGCCATATATAAAGGGTGATGTTTTTACTGTCTTCACAGTTTCGCTAAGGGTTTTTATCAGACATCATGGAACGTTTAAGAGCAACGCTTGCGAATTGTTGAAATTTACTATCAAAATCAATGCTCTGTGGGTCAAACTAATGGAGCGCTGATAATCGCCCAATCGACCAATGTATTCGTCGAATTATCGACAAATTCCGAACGATTTTCACGCTGTTCAATATTAAAACAAAAACAAGACAAAAAACTATTCGGTTCGAAGAAAATATCGCCGCTGTGGCTGGCAGTGTTGATAAAGATACAAATTTATCAATTCGCTAACGGGGATCGTTATAGAGCAATGATTATTTAATTCTGAATTTGACAACAGACCGGCTCCACATGTCATACAGTCAAGGCAATAATCGATTTATTGAGGGAACGATTCGGTGAGAAAATCATGTCGAGGAACGGACCTTCAATTGACCACCGAGATCATGTGTGAGGCCTTTAGATTATTCTGTTTGGGGTTATGTAAAATCTTTGGTCTATGGCGATAAACCAGCGTTGTTATATTTGAATTTAGAGTTCGGACCAGGGGCGGCTCGTGGGTTTTTAAAGTGGGAGGGCGTAGAAGAAAATAGTGCTGCTGAAGATTTTTTTTGCTTGCTTTCCCCTTCCTCCTTTTTACTTTTCGTACTATTGAAACCCTATACAGGAGGTAAACCAGGAAAAAGGAACGAAACTGAACGGAAAAAGAATATAAATTCTATATTCTATATTAATTCCACGTATTTCTTCTCGATCTTATCCCAACTAGAAACTCAGTCTTTCTGTCCAACACCCACAAAATTCGAAGCGAGTACTACTGTACGATTATCCATCCATTTTACTAATGCAATAAATTTATTTTCGGTGGTCAGTTCATCATGGGACCCCCTACCTCTTTGCTTCAACTGTCTGTCATCTAATAGTGGAGGCTTGCTAAATTTATTCACTCTTACTGTCCCAGCAGAATATATTTTTTATGCTTTAGGACTTGCAGAAGTTGAAACGATGAAAAATAATTGTCAAAATACAATTTGTGACCTTCTTGTATTTCCCCTAAAAGGTGAATTACCATTGATGCTCCAAGGACAAATATTTTTAGGTTGTCTACGTTCAAACCAATAGAAGCCTCTTGCTAAATGACAAAATCGTATGCCATTCCAGAACTTCTTCATAAAATTAATATTTTTATACCCCAGGGGGTTGGTTTACCTTTTGTGTATTGTTTGATTGATAATTCCATGGCATCATAAACAGGGCGTACCTTGTACAATTTGTCACTGTAATTTACAGGATTCTCCAAATTATTGACACAATGTAGATTCGTTTGAAGAATCTGTCTCTACTCATTGTATCTCTAAAAAGATTTATGCATAAGGCCTTATCCCAAAACAGCCGAACTTTTGGAAATTTTAGGCAGCCAACCCCAATGGGCAATCCAAACAGACTTTTTAGTTCGAGTAAATTCGTTAATTTGAAGTGAACGCTTTTTTGATGGACATATGTATTAGTAAAGTTTGCAATTTTTTCCAACTCAGCATCAATTATATATTTTTGCAAATATTCTAACTGGCTTAGTACTTCGGAGTCATCATTGCTTCGGTCTAATTCATTCCAGACTATATCTAGATTATGAAAATTACGTTTACTCCATTTTATATAATCCTTTTGAGTTATAATATTATTGAAGTTTGGTTTATTCACTGTTCCTCCAAATAACGTCAAAGGCAAATTATTTTCATCGTACCCATGGGACTGGGGAATTTCAAAATTTTTGGGGCCAACTGTGTCGGCTTCTACTCGAATAAGATCTGGTGAAGGAGTTTGGAAATTATTTTAATCATCCCCTTGTTCATGGTCGCTCAAATCCAAGTTGGATGAATTGTCTAGAAAATCCCGTAAAATAGCTGCATGTGCTTCATTTTGTGGATCATATCTAATTTGTAAAATCAAACAAATAACTGCTATAACTAATTGTGTATAATTTTGCTGTATAAAAAATACCGCCATTTTATTTCAGGTTGATAAAAGATCTTGCCAAAATATATATGTATATTAAACTTGAAGAGATTTACCACTATGATATGAGATATCTCCTGATGAAGCTAACATGGTTAGCGAAACGTACGTCGAGCAGTTCAAAAAAAGTTATTTCGTGTTTAGTGGAAAATCTCTTCAAGTTTAGTGTTTCACACCAAAGGTTCCAATAGAAGAATTGATATATGTATATGTTTGGTTCAAACCTTTGTTCACAACATTAGATAATCTATCTATCGATAGATTTATCGAGATCGATAAACCAACACCATTTGACCGATCACCATGAAAGTTGGTACATTTAAGTATTTTTCCATGGAAAAGGTTTTTATGCTATCCATTTTGTTGTAACTCGCCACTAGTTGGTGCTGAAGGACATCAACTTCTACACCGTATAACCCATGGATGTAGTTCACCCACTAGCTTTGCAATAAAGAACGATAATCTGTGAAAAACATTTTTGAAGTGGAAACGTCTTTAACGGCGTTGAACGATTTTCGGAAAGGAAAAACTTACGGGTTCGCGTCACCGACATGCTAGTGACGTGTTGTGTCCGACTGGTGACGCCAATTGTGTTTTGAATGTGTTTTAATGTATTTTTAAATTAAATTGTGTTTTAGATAATCGTTATTTTAATTGTTTAACAGTAGAATCACTGTGCATGGCAGACCCCATGACTGCCTACCTTTTTTTCTTCCTTCCTAGACACAGCGACAGAATAGAACTGTGATCGCTAGAATAATTTTATTTACTTCCCTATTCATTTCATATCAGATAGAGCGAAGACACAGCGAAGCGTGGCCGGGTTTAACAAGTAATATATAAATTTATTCGTACATGTGTATCGATGACACAAAATTTCTTTTCGAAATGTCAAAAAGTGGTAATTCTAACATTTATCAAAGGATGTCTTAGCTTTGTTCTAGTATCAATTTCTGACGGTTTGAAACCATTTTTATGGATTGATTAACTGCGCATGTTCGTCCCTAAACTTGGTTGCAAACAATTTGGGATTTTTTTTTTAGAAATGTTATTATTATCATGTATTACTTATAATGTTACTTAATATGAAATATTTTTTGGCAAGCCTTGGGTACACAATAAGACACACTGTCAACATAAAAATTATATTTAAATTTAGACGAAATAATATAAAAGAAAATTATACACTAAGTAAAAAGAAAGTCAAACCATTCAAAAGAAATTTGTGTTTAAAATTCTTCTAAAGGAACTTTGATTATAATTTCTATGCTGTTTTTAAAAATCAATCCTCTTTGAGCTAAATTATCCAAAATATAACAATATTAATGCTTTATTATTTTTTTTTTCCTTTGTTATCTATCACTTTTATTTTTAAACGAAATTTGTATGACTGAAAAATTGTTTTATTCCTTTCTAAAAAATCAATCAATAATATTAATGCTATCTGAAAACTTGTCGAGCTATAAAATTTCTGTGATCAGTCGCATCCCTATTGATATTTTGATTATCCTCGTCCTCCTCCTTATTAATTATACATATAAGAGAGTTTTCTGTTTCGGAGAGAACTTCATTCTATTCTGTACATAGAGGTGAATTTCGAAAAACCCTGCTGTCATGAACAGAGCCAGGATATCCAATAAAAATATATCTTATCCTCAAATTATTAATTTAATTAATTAAACTTTTTGGATTTTGCTGTCGCTAGAACATCTGACTGGTAGTCGGAATCTCGGATTTAATTTGCTAGAACGCGTACATTCGTCTGCGCAAACTCCGGACGATTTGGAATCGTTTGAAATCCTTTCTAGAACAAAGCTACTATGTACTTTTCATCCAAACGCTACATAATTAGATTAAGTTATTGGTACTGTTTAGTTTCAGAAAAAAATCTTCTACATGATAAAATAAAAATCACCGATTCTTATTGTAGAACCCCGTACTAAGACCATTTCCTAGCTCGATGTGTCACCTGTCAGGGGTGTGAACAGGTGCTAACTTCAAGCGAATCGACGTAAATTACGTCGTACTGTGGCAGCGCGAGCCTTCTTCACCGCGCGACTGACTCGCGGGGAATAACCTCGAAAAGGACGCGAACTGGCGGGCTGAAGGAACGGGTCAGCGCGGCGGGGTTATGTAAGAAGACGTAAACACCGTCTGGCGGTGTACAACAGGCCGGAGCGGCAACGCCGCGTTAGCCTTTCCATGCACCGGATTTTGCGGTCCAGAAAACACGAGAAATAAACACAAAAATTCTAAAATTAAGACTCAAAAAACGCTTGATATGAAACGTAAACAGATTGCTTGAACTGACCTAAAAGTGCTAATATTATTTGTAAATTTCTCAATAAATCAATCAATTTTGATCGGGCTTATGCAGTGTAATCATAAACACAAAGATACGTATCACAAAGCACAGTTATTAAATTATCGTCGTGCGTTTCACTAACCATATTAGCATCATCAGAGATGATTCAATCTAGTTAATTAATTTTGTGAATTTTTGTAATGATGTCTGGTCTACGCCACCTCATTTGGACGTCCAGACCGTTCAGCATCATCGGTGCTTGTACAGTCACGTTTGAATTGAACCTACCGATCAATTATGGCTGATTTTCCTGGAGCAAAGTCCGGATAACATTTATCAAGCCATTGTTTTGCTTCAACGGTATTTATCGTCATCAAAAAACAATGCTTAATCAACACCCGAAAATCTTTTTTTTTCCATAGTTTTGAAAATAACATAAGTAGCGTCACCTAAAGCACAACTCACAATTTACAACTTAGTAGACAGATTGTCATGAATTTTTGACATATGACATTTGAAGATTGGCACAATCGACCAATGTCATGGATTTTTCGTAAGTTACGCCATCAGTATGTCAGCCCGGGGACTTATTGACCGACGTGTTGTGATAATGATTCAGGTGAAGATAATTATGATAGTTTAGACTTCAACAACTTTTGGACAGCAGTGAAACAAAAATTAGGTTGTAAAAAGTATGGAAGTGAACTGCAGCTATCCATTGTTGAAAGTGTCGATTGAATATTTTTCCTGTAGCATATCAGTTAAATACACGAACTCTAAAACAGTTGATGTTAAAGGACGATTATCGAAATATTATGACTTCAATATAAGATTGTGCTAGGCTTCATATGGACATGACGTAGTCAAAACATTTTTAGGAATTATGAATTTACCCAGCCCCTTTCCTCGAGGTTTGAAACCTACAATAAACAAAGCACCTGTGATTGAAAATGTAGCAACAGATTTTATGGGGAAAACATTTCCGGAAGCTGTAGAGGCTGATGATGTCATGATTACATCAACTGTTGATATAGGAAAAATATTAGATGTACATGTCATGTTCAAATATTGCAGATGCAAAGATAAGAATAAATATGTCCATTTGGATAACTGTACATCTAACTAACTCAGTTCTTCTATTGGAACCTTTGGTGTGAAATACTAAACTTGAAGAGATTTACTCTAAGATGATTTAATCTAATTAACTAACTAACTAACTAATTAATTAACTAACTAACAATTCTTTTATTGGAACCTTTGGTGTGATGCACTAAACTTGAAGAGATTTACCACTAAACACCAAAACACTTTTTTGAACTGCTCGACGCACGTTTCGCTAACCATGTTAGCATCATCAGGAGGTGATTTAATCTGATAATGATTAAATCATCTCCTGATGATGCTAACATGGTTAGCGAAATGTGCGGCGAGCAGTTCAAAAAAGTGTTTTGGTTTTTAGTGGTAAATCTCTTCAAGTTTAGAACTAACTAACAGTCAAAGTTCAAGTGGAGGAATGAAAGTAGAAGGGAGACAGTAAAAAGGTGGGAGATGGAGACAGTAAAGGGTTTGCCGAAATTGTGAAAAGTCAGCCCTTTGACGATTTTACTATTCAAAAGTATGGACATGCACAGAAACGTATGTGAAATCGACTGAAGAAACTGAAATCCAAAATGAAACCGGAATCATTTACCTGTTGAAATCAGACGTGAGACCAAGATTTTCGGCAACTTGTAACGCAAATTTTTGTCTCAAAATGTCTAGGAAATCGTTTTCCGAAATCGGGTCGTAACGTGTTCAAAAAATAAGACTCTTATACGAAACCTTTTATTAAAGTATTTTTAATTTAAAAACAAGTATCAGAAAATTAAATATTATCGGATAATAACAACATAATAAAATAAACTTATGTTAAATAAAGCAATAGCCAAAGTTGTTTGAAATAAAAATTTATTACGACGGATGATTTTGTTTTTCACATAAACGTTTTTCGATACGTGGATCATCATTGCAAACACACATGAGCAAATTATTTTCCAGTGGTAACAGACGATTTTTATATTTAACCATTGATTTAATAATTTTTTATAATTTATTTTATATTAAATTTTTTTTATGTCACCATAAGCGAGAATCTTTTTTCGCATAAGGAAGAAGTAGCGAAGGGGATCAATGTTTTCAAAGTTTCCGTATTCACATCTTGTACAAACCTGCTTAAGCGCGCTCGGGACGAATGATCTATCATGCATGTGCGGGAGAGATGCACAAGGTGCGCGGGCGTTCATTTTACGGGCAAGTGCGTGGAAGTTCAGGGCACAGGATCGAACTGATAAAAGCCATATAAGAACAAGGGGAATACTTCGATATTTCTAGTTGCATGCGGTATTTCGGTATAAGTGTGATGGCATTCAAACATCGCCTCTGCCTTAATCGGCCGATGTAAAACTCTGATAAACGTAGATTAACATATTGTAGTGAGAGGGTCCCAGCGTTGTTTACTTATCTTTTTGGCTATTTAGTGGATCGCGATACTAAAAAGGTTGAGAAACGATGGTCTAGGCTAGGAAATATGTTGATCCATGCTGCCTTCTATAAATTTATGTTTCCCATAGCCAGCAGAAATCATACAGCCCCACACCATAACTCCACCACTGCCATAATTGAAAGTACGGCTTAAAATTTCAATTTCGTTTCCATTTTAATTTTTTAAAAAGGAATAAAACAATTTTTTACTTTTATATATAAAAGTGATAGATAACAAAATAAAAAATTGATTTATTCCTTTTTAAAAAATGAACTATCACAAAGTAACGGACAAATCAATCAATAATTTTAATTTTTATTCACACTTGAACACGTTACACGTAAAAGCGTTGAATTTGCATTCGTTACTGAAAATCACACTTTTCCAAAAAGTGTAAGGCCTGTTGACATATAACTTGGCGAAAACTAATATTTTAGACTAATTGTCGTTTGATATGGGTTCGGTATGGTGCTTTTTTAAACTTCAAAAACTTTGACGATGCCGTTCTAGCTTCTTTGTACGCCCTGGATTTGGATTTACTTGAAAGAAGCCCGATCTCTTATTCGTTTACAATTTTTTAAACAGTTGAATGATTTTTATTAATTATTTTTCCGATTTCTCCAAGAGATTTTCCATCGAATTTTAGATTCACTATAATTTTTTTATTTCTACAAAAAATTCTATTATGGTATTCTCTGTTCACGTTCACCAACTAATCTAAACTGAGATGAAGTGTAACAGCTTTAATACATGCGTTGTTGTTTATTGAAAATAATCAACAATATTGTGTACACAGACTTATTTTGCATAGTGAAGCAAGATTACCGTCCAATCCTTATATTTATCATTTTACCTGCTTGTTGTTTTATCTCACGGGTGTGATTTTTAAAGCCTAAAAGCCCATTGTTGATCTTTATAATGTTGTAAACATTTTATCACCTTTTTATATTAAAAAAGAGACTGGGTACTGGGTACACTACAGGCCAAAAGATAACACCTTCAACACTTGTTTTTTCACTTGTTTCGACATTTTTTCACTTAACTTTTAGAGATTTACCACTAAACACCAAAACGCTTTTTTGAAGTGCTCGACGCACGTTTCGCTAACCATGTTAGCATCATCAGGAGATGATTTAATCTAATTCTAAAACTAAACTATGTTCTATTTATATGAAAAAAATACCTAACGAAACGTGTAAAATTCATGAACCATGAAGTGTATTAAGCCTTACATTAATAATTGAAAAAGTTGACTGAAAGGAATCGGTCCTTTATCTCGGTTCATGATTTTCTTACATTTTTCTATTTGAATGCTTTCATATGCATCCAAAGCCCTATTATTATTAACACTTTTAATTAGTCTTCAATTACTAGTATCTATACTGTGGTCATGTTCGATTGCATGTTGGGCAACACAAGATTTTTCATTTCTCCCATATCTAATGTGGGCAATATGTTCTTTATATCTTGTCAATATGGATCTTTTTGTTTGCTCAATATACCTTCGATCACAGTCTTGACAACTAATTTCGTAAATCCCCGACTTTTCATGCTGCTCTATTTTATCCTTTGGATTACCCAGAACTTCTCTTAATTTATTATATGGTTTGTACACAACCTTAATATCTTGTTAATTGGGCATGAAATGGTATTACCATGAATTTCTTTGTGTTCTGATCCTTTTGAAAAGTCGAAGATTCTTTCAATAATTTTCTGAACTTATGTTTTCTAATTAGTTTATCTACAATGTTCTTATTATAACCATTCACTTCAGATACCTCCCTAATTAATTTTAATTATTTGTTATAATCATCTTTATTTAAAGGAAAATTAATTAATTTATTTACCATAAAATTCAAACTAGCCATCTTATTTTTGAAGCTATGATTTGAATCATTAGGAATGTATCTCGAAGTGGTGGTGGTTTTTATGAAAATATCGAAATCTAACCTATTTTTATTATTTCTACTGACTAACACATCCAGAAATGGTAAACTATCTTTGTTTTCGAGTTCATGCGTGAATATTATATTTTGGGATTTACTATATAGGTTCTTAATAAAATCATCTAAATTTTCATTTTTCGAATCGAAGATGGCAAAAATGTCATCCACATATCTTAACCATACCTTCGGAAAGTAACTGAATTCATCTTTTGCCTCTCTTTCAAATTTACTCATAAATAAGTTGGCTAAGAACGGTGACAGAGGATTGCCCATTGCCGTTCCTTCTTGTTGTTCATAAAACCTGTTATTAAGCTGAAAACAATTTTGCTTCATACATAATCTTGTTAAGGAGATGTACTCAGAAACACTCTTGTTATTAAAACCGTTTAACTCCAGTAACTCCCTCAGGTATTTCAAGGTATGTGGAATCGGGACACTCGGAAACAACGATGAAACGTCAAAGGAAACCAAAACCTCACCTTCCTGTAGATGTGTATTTGTGACTTTTTCTATGAATTTGGTTAAATTTATCACAGAACAGGAAGGTAGTTGGTTTGGTAGAATTTCAAATTCCTTTGTTAACCACTTTGCCAAGTTGTATGTTGGAGAATCGATGGCTGATACAATGGTCTCACTGATTTTCTTGGTTTATGAATTTTTTGTAGAGCATACAATCTTGGCACTTTTGGATTAGAAACATGTAATTTGCTTTTCAGAGAAGGAGAAATAAGGCTGTTACAAGATTTCAATGTATCTCTAACTTCGTTAATCATTTTTGACAATGGATTCCTAGGTAATCGTTTATAAGGACCGTCTTGAATTAATTTTTCAACGCGTTCAATGTAATCAGGTTTGTCCATTACTACAACCTTATTTCCCTTATCAGCTTTTAAATAAAAACAATCCCTTCTCTCGCAGACGCTTGACAATCTTAGAAATATTTGGCATTTTTTTATTTTTATTTGAAATATTTTTTGCAATTTTGCTTTTACATGACTCTCTGACCAAAGCCTTGGAAGACTCGGGTAAGTGTTTAATACCAGTTTCAATACCGGCTACCATATCCTCCAAAGCACTGCGGGATGCCGCCAAAGCAAAATTGAAGCCTTTATTTTAAAGATCTAGTTCTGGATTGTCGAACGTCTGAGTTGAAAGATTTTCTACTATGTTGATGCACTTTTCTGGAATATGTTCTTTCGACTGCTCAATTTTAAGTTTTTTATTTTTTTTATTTAAAGATGATATTTTTTTAATAAATTTACTCTTTACTGCTGTGAACATATTCCTTTGAAAATTGCAAAAAAAAAGAGCAACATGAAAAGTCGGACATTTATGAAATTAGCTGTCAAGACTGTGATCGAAGGTATATTGGACAAACAAAAAGCTCCATATTGACAAGATAAAAAGAACATTAGATATGGGAGAAATGAAAAATCTTATGTTGCCCAACATGCAATTGAACTTGACCACAGTATAGATATTAGTAATAATAGGCCGGTCGGGTTGGTGCGGCGGTAAGAGCGTCTGCTTTGCCGAATCCGCGCTGGAGCGGTAGCTGGTTCGATTCCAGTGCTCGGATGGTTATTTTTCTTTCTTCTGTCCCTTTATCTTTCCTAAATGTTTGTGATTGTTTCTAGGCAAGAGTGTAAAATCCGACTACGAATTACCCCTCAGTCACGCCAGTTAAAGGCTGGGTAAGGCCGGATGCCTTCTGAGAAGTGTTCTACGTTGGTCACTCGCCAGTCGGTAGGTTTCCTATAGACTTATGGGTAGGCACATAACCAAGGGTTTATAGCCCGAGGGGGGTGCTGGCCTGGGTTTGTCGGAAGCTGATGACCGTGGTTCGGAACCCACGTTAAGCTGTAGGTCCAGTCGCTAAATAGCCTAGTTGCTGATGCGCCTCTAACCCAAACACTTTACTTTACTTTTAGTAATAATAGGGCTTTGGATGCATATGAAAGCATTCAAATAGAAAAATGTAAGAAAATTATGAACCGAGATAAAGGACCTATCCCGTTCAGTCAATTTTTTCAATTATTAATGTAAGGCTTACTACACTTCACGGTTCATGATTTTTACACGCTTCGTTAGGTATGGTTTTCATATAAATAGAACATAGTTTAGTTTTAGAATTAGATTAAATCATCTCCTGATGATGCTAACATGGTTAGCGAAATGTGCGTCGAGCAGTTCAAAAAAGCGTTTTGGTGTTTAGTGGTAAATGTCTTAAAGTTTAGTATTTCACACCAAAGGTTCCAACGGAAGAGTTGATTTTTATTTCACTTGTTTGGGAATTCTCAATTACTAATAAAAAAATATTTCTTTCAAAATAATTGTGGTGGGTTAATATATTAAAAAAGTACCGGGAACTGATCATTTGAAAAGCCCGCTTAAAGGGATTGTTAAAATTATTTTTATCGCTAAGTTGACACAACTGTCCTCTGTACTTACGCGGAGTTTGAAAGTCATCTGTCATTTAGTTTGTTTACAGTGCTCGATTTTGTCAAGTGTGTTTTGCGATTTTTACAGTGTATACAAATATCGAATAAAGATGTTGTCTTAAATTTTGCATTGCAAATGGAATTTCATGTGGCGAGTCACTGAAAATGCTGCAGAAGGGGTACGGTGAATCGACTTTATCAAAAACACGTGCATATGAGTCGTATTCAAATGCGGTCGAGATGTGGTGGAAGATTTGTCTCGCTCAGGTCGGCCATCAACGACTTCAATTGAAGTTAACATCGCTAAACTGAAGAAAATGGTGGCTGAAAATCGTCATTTAAGTTTGGGAGAGATAGCTGCGGATGTTTCTGCGTCTCACGAACCAATTCATACAATTTTGAGCGATTGTTTAGGCCGCTCGACTAATATAATAGAAACCATATAAATCATATGAATATATGAATGAAAACATCGCTCCAACCGAAATAAGAGTTGATTTAATAAAACAAGTATTAACAGACGTGTTCATAAATACCATTAAAAGAAGGCTTAATGAACAAACATTGTTTGCACGTCGACCTATCATGAAACCCCTTCTTTAAGAGAAGAACGGATCGAACCGTTTAGGTATTGCTCGCCATTGGACTTTACACGATTGGAAACGAGTATGTTGGAGCCACAAATCAAAATTCAATATGTTTGGATCTGATGGTGTTCATTAAGTTAGACGCCCTGTTGGAAAAATAATGTATCATAAATGTACAGTTCCTACTGTTACTGTGGATCTGTCATAGTCTTTAAGATCTTCTTTTCAACAAGATAATGACCCCAAGCATTCTTCAAAGCTAATCAAGCGATTCTTTATAGATGAAAACATTAATATCTTAAAGTGGCCATCGTAATCGCCGGATTTGAACCTTATAGAAAACATGTGGGATTACTTGAATCGGCAGATTAAAGATAAGAATTTCTCTACCAAAGAAAATCTACATTAATAAACTTTTTGAATCAATGGCATAAAATATTAAGCAAATTATTTACTATTTTGACTAAATTGAAGTGTTTTTTAATTTTGTTTCATATAGATCTTGGTAATATTAGTCTGGTCTATATACTTTTGTCCTATAAGAATTAAACTTTTTCATTTCCCTTCACGATGTTATTTGGATATTTAGTAATTTTTTAAATAAAAATTAATTTAACTTAGAAATTATAAAAATTCGCTTTATATATACTTTTGTCCAATACTGTATATATAATTACTAGCAAAGAAATCTTGTAAAAAATGTGAATTGTATAAAACATTGATGCTGTAGATGATTCATTATATAGAAACTAGTACCGAATATTTAGAGAACAAACTTTTGATGTCAAAGTTGCATCTGGCCCTGAAACATCTGTAACCATAGACGTGGATAAAGTCAGATATATGACTATTACTGATCACCATATTACAATGCAGGATTATATATATAGCAGAATTATATATATAAATATATATATATATATATATATATATATATATATATATATATATATATATATATATATATATATATATATATATATATATATATATATATAAATTCGGAGCTGTCAGTGCCTCTATCTTTGTGTCGGAGGATGTATTAGATGTACAGTAAGGTAAATAAGTATTAAAACATACTGATTTTTCTTAATTTCCGTTATTTTATCGAATTTAATTGTTATATACGTTATATCAATACAAACTCAGAGTAGGGCAAGTATCATAGGGAGGCCCTATCATCCCCCCTATCAAGAATAGGGAGACCCTATCCACAGCCAACAAACCATGTTTTTCGCCGACCTCCTGTCGGATGGCGTATATATGTATGCACTGGACGCAGTCCAAGAAAATCTAACACTACACACACACATATATATGTATATATATATATATATATATATATATATATATATATATATATATATATATATATATATATATATATATATATATATTTTTTTTTTTTTTTTTTTTCTTGGGGAAATTGGTTGTTTTCGGGCTTGCGGTCAGCAGTAAAACAAGTGTTTAATCGTCTCAATATTTCGTCATTGTTTTGATGACTTCATCAGGAGACTAATTAATGACTATGGTTTAAAACGTGTGTATCTAAATAACGTTCTTGAACGATACGGGCCCAACCAGAAATTCTTTCCAACCAGGATTCCAACCAGGAATTCCAATTTCCCCAAGAAAAAAACTATAAATTGCACGGTCGAGAAACATATCAAATTATATATATATATATATATATATATATATATATATATATATATATATATATATATATATATATATATATATATATATATATATATATATATATATATATATATATATATATATATATATATATATATATATATATATATATATATATATATATATATATATATATATATATATATATATATATATATATATATATATATATATATATATATATATATATATATATATATATCAAATTATATATATATATATATATATATATATATATATATATATATATATATATATATATATATATATATATAATAAGTTACAATACAAAACTGTTTAGAATTCACATTAATAATAAAAAATATTTTTTCAATATAATTGTGGTGTCTTACACTTTTGGCCTGGGTTGTAAACAGAATCGAAAGGTGTGAAATTTAAATCGATACAAAACATTCAACAGAGTATATTATAAGTTTACAGTCCCCTTGCATCGAAACAGAATGCAGTAGAACTCGAAAAATATTACATCACAGTGTTCTAACGGAAGTTTTCGAATAACCATCGACAACAACGTTTTTCCCCAACCTAGTCTACATCTCCATCAATCACCTGACGTGGTAGAAGCGTGGTCTCTATCCGTAACCGTTGCAAACAAATAAAATCTGATCCGCAATCATCGGCAAGGAATTTCGGACTGTCTAGACGGGTCGATCGTCTTTTTTTAACTCTCCTCGCTCCTCTTCTTCTTCTTCTTCTTCGTCTTCGGTGCTTTTTTCGCGTATCGAATACCTGTTTGTATTTTGGCCAGTGATCATTGTACAGGCAGTCAATCACATCAGGAAAGCTGATCGTTTTTTAATGGGGCGTCTTAAATTCGTTCTCAATTATTCTCTCAGACGAACGGCGGGTCCGGATGACCTTAATACCTAAGACGAGGTTGCAATTAGAAATAGTCTGGTCCGTGTTTTATAATTTTCATTTTTCCCCGAAGTTGAATTCATTCTATTCAAGAGGCATACCCAGAAAAATTGTCGTTTTTTTTATATTGTACGTTTTTTTATACCGTGTGTCCCAGCCAAATGGAATAAATTCGTTAATAAATAAATGGGGGCGTGTTCGAAAAAATGCTCGAACACGTCGATTGGTATTTTTAGATGCGCATTTTTTTCAATAATTTTTTTTTATACAGGGTGTGTCATGTAACAGTGGCCTATACCAACTTTCTTATTTTAAATACAACACCCTGTATATTATTTAATTTTTGGATTCTTCAGGAAATTTTAGACATATTTCATGTAAAATATCCTAGACTTATCTTCAACTGTTTCGGAAATATTAAGTAATTCTTCGAACATTATCAGCAAATAGGCAAAGATAAAAAATCAGGTTTTCAAAGGTAGGTATTTGTTGTATGAAACGTCAAAAAAATCAACGTGCCTTTTAAATTAGTTTTTTTTGACGTGTGTGATTCATTTGATTTAAACATGGTGTATTTATCAGAGAGTCATAAAATAACTATCTTAATGATGATAGGTTATGGAGATAGGACACGAACTCAAGCCGAAGTTATTCGTCTCTTTAGGGAAAAATATCCTGACTTACCACCCATATCCCAAGGTACAGTAAGTAAAGTTGAAAAACAATTTAGAGAACTGGGACACGTGAGACAAATTAAGAAGGAAGCAGTGTCGTTGACCGATAACAAAAAATTGGATGTAATGCTTGCATTCCAAGACAATCCGCATACCTCAACTCGACAAGTTGCCTTGGAAAACAATGTTGGTCGCTCTTCGGTTGCCAGAATATTGAAAGAGAATAAAATGCATCCATATAAGCTACAGCCTACTCAAGAGCTTAGTGAAGACGACTTCGACAGGAGAATGGAGTTTTGCGAACAAATGATGCACAGAATAGACAACAACCTTCTGAGAGTGGAAAACGTTTTATTTTCTGATGAATCTACTTTTACTCTTCATGGGCATGTCAATCGCCCGAACTGTCGTTATTGGTCGAGAGAAAATCCTTACTGGATGCGGGAAATTCACACACAAAGACCTGAAAAGATTAATGTCTGGGCAGGTATTATAGGAGATATTCCAATATTTTTCGATCAAAATTTAAATGGGGTAAATTACTTAGACTTTCTCCAAAATCAGCTCATTCCAAATCTTATAAATTTGTACCCTAATAGAACAAATCCTCAATTGCTAGCCGACACAATTTGGTTCCAACAAGATGGAGCACCCCCCCATTATCAAGTTAATATGCGGCAGTACCTCGATAATGTGTTTCCAAATCGATGGATTGGGAGGAGAGGGCCACTAGAATGGCCACCAAGGTCCCCGGACCTCACTCCCTTGGATTTTTTTTTATGGGGATATCTCAAAAGCATCGTATACAAAACCAAACCACAAGATCTGAATGAATTAAGAGGACGCATTACTGACAGCATTAGGTCAATTACGCGTCAAACATTAAATAATGTCAGGAATCAGTTTTACTTGAGGTTGGGGTGTTGCCAGGACGTCCAGCATGGGCGTAGCCAGGATTTAGTTTTGGGGGGGGGTTTAGTCTGAAGTAAATAAAACAACAAAAATATACTTACATGAAATGAAATGACAAGAGATGGCGTCCACTAGTTCGGATATATATTCAATTCAAATGTAATAATTTAACTCTCTTCACTCCTCGTATTTTTTCGGTATAATATTAGGTACTATTTGGCTTATTTCGGGTGGGGGTTTGAACCCCCAAACCCCCCCCCCCCCCCCTTGGCTACGCCCGTGACGTCCAGGGTTCACAATTCGAGCATTTGTTACATTAAATGTTTTAAATAAAAAAAATGTATACAAAAACTAATTTTGCGCATTTTTTCCAACGAAAATCTTTTATACAGGGTGTGTCATGTAACAGAGGCCAATACCATCTTTCTATTGTGTGTTGTAGCGAATTTCTGTAATCAAATAATTTTCAACAAAAAAAAAACAAAAAAATCAGTTAATTTTTGCAATAAATCTGAAAACACTTAATATTTCCGAAACAGTTGAAGATATGTCTAGGATATTTTACATGAAATATGTCTAGAATTTCCTGAAGAATCCAAAAATTAAATAATATACAGGGTGTTGTATTTAAAATAAGAAAGTCGGTATTGGCCACTGTTACATGACACACCCTGTATAAAAAAAATTTGTTGAAAAAAATGCGCATCTAAAAATACCAATCGATGTGTTCGAGCGTTTTTTCGAACACACCCCCATTTATTTATTAACCAATTTATTCCATTTGGCTGGTACACACGGTATTGTTATTTTGTTTAAGATTAGTGGATTGTGTTCTGGCTTCTACTTGATGGAAATTCATTATAAATATAGGAAAATCAACGAGACCAATTGTATCAGTTATTGATCCTCCAACATCCAAAATATTTAGCAAATGAATCTGAAAAAAGAATCAAAGATTATCAAATGTGTCTTATTTTTTTCTTAAAAAAATAACACGTTTAATATGGGAGAAAGATAAAAAATAATATTCAAAGTATGCACCATCGCTAGCTGCAGATTTTTCCCATCTCTCGGGTAATTTGAGGATTCCCTCCCAGAAAAACAGTACCACTTTTCAGGTGGTCAAGACATTTTTCGACATCTCCGTAATTGTTAAAGTGTTTCATGGAAAATACGTGAAACATCAATGAAAACCTGTGGATAGGCGGAAGGGACTAAGTCTGGTGAGTACGGCGGTTGGGGCAAGAGTTGCAGAAATGGCAACTGAGCAACCAAGTGCAAAAATCGTGACTCTGATAGCTTTCGCTTACCCCATTCGCTTTTCGATCAATACATGGTACAAACGAGTGGCGGTTGGTTCATAAGGGCACGTGGGAGCTTGCCCTACCTAAAAAATTAAAAAATGAAGTGGAAAATATAATTTCAGATTTTATATTAATTTATTCTCTTTCCTGTTTATGTTCACGCTTCTAACGACTTCTGTAGTCTAACATCCATAATGTCATTCGCGGAAACGAAATAGGTCGTGGGTTGCCGAAGCGCACCGATTAAAGAACACGTGCTTTGGGCACACACAAGTTCGTGCCGCTACTGTTTTCTTTACTATCGCTTGCGAAAAACAAAGACAGAAATGCATCGCTTTGCTAGTAACCCGGATATTAAAAGCATTTATAACTTCATATCTTGGGCGCTGCCCCATTCTCAATAGGCAGGTATTTTTCGCCATCGAGCTTTTCGAATTTTCGAGTGGTTGCAAAGTGAATGTTTTGAACGATTACAATAGTGAGGATGAATTCAGTGCAATATATGAATAGAAATAATGTCACATTAACTTAAATGTTAATGTGACATTATTTGACAGTCATAAAAAATCTTGGACGGCCGACACCGATTTGGCAAATCGAGCAAGTTAATATTATTCAAAAACGAACATACAAACGCGCATTCATGGTTATGTTGATGGTTATGGTTATGTTGATGCGAGACAACAATTTTTTTTTCGTGGACTTTGGTACAAGTCGGGAAACGTGTGAGTGCGGACGATCTTGATCTTGGCTGGATTAAACACGGTGTTAATGATTTAAAAAATTTGGACGCAGAGGTAAAATCGTATTCTATTTCAAAAAAACATTTGTTGGAAAACATACATTTGTTCTCAACTCGGTAGTGCACATCGGGACTCTATTAAAAAGCACAATAAAACTGTTGATAGCAATCGTTACATATTGTCTATGTTAATTGAGTGTATACAATTCTGTGGGGTATTTCATGTGGCCTTATGTGGGCATGACGAAACCCACACCTCAGAAAATCCTGGCATTTTCAGAGGGCTAGTAAATTTGATGACCTATATAGACAGTATTTTAGAAGCTTATTTAAAAGACTCTACAAATAAATTATTTCTATGCACCTCAAATAAATTCAGAACGAATTACTGGATTCAATGTTGTCGCGACACACAGCAAAATATGTTGCCGATACAGGCCGAATACAGGCCGATGAAACAACCGGTACATTGCGACATTTACGAGAGATTTTGGGGCTATTTAATACCAAAAAAATTTGCTGAATATCGAGCCGTCTTTCCAAATGAAGACATTAAAACTGTGTAAACTGTTTACAAACGTAAATTACTTAAAATAAAAAAATAAACTCTCGGTAATATACGCACGGGACGATTTTATGAAACACAGTGGGACTGTGTACCGTCCTTTGTGTACCGTCCCTATGAAGACTGTGGATAGCGAAAAATGTTTCCCTACCCTCAAACGAATCGAAACATTTCTAAGAAACACTATAGGCCAGGAACGGTTGTGCGCGTTAGCGATGCTATCTATTAAAAAAAAATTGTGAAGTAAATTTCAAATTTTATTGATCAAGTCATCGATCACTTTGCTGCTCAGAAATTTAAGAGGATGGACTTCAACTACAAACAGATTTAATGGTCATGGTCCTATGGTGAGTTTAGCAAAATTTTATTATCTAGGTACCTATTTGAACATTTGATGTCACTTACAATTTGGCGACAGTTACGCTGATATTTCTACACAGCAAAGTGTGTGTATAATACTAAGAAATGTAAAATTTTTGGTTGTGACGCAGTTCAAAATTTGATTATACATATCCCACCTGTTTTTTCCCCCACGAACCGCCGATAATCTATAATAAATGTTTGAAACATTAAAAAGCTACGTGTAAAAGTGTATCATTTAAAATCCTAGTATAAAACAAAATTGTCTAATTTCCACTTAAATTTTTCTCTTAAATATAACGCATTTCTTTACATTGTAGTTTCTTCGCTTGATTGACAAAGAACGGATTCTTTGTGGAATGGATTCTTATTCAAAGAATGGATTCTCATTCTTTACCAACCATCCGAGGAAATTGGAGTGGAAATTAGAGAACGTTGTTTTATTTATACAACTTGTTACTTTATATATACATCTGGTTTTTTATTTCGTGTATTCAACGTAAGAAAAAAATATTTCAGTCACTTAGATCCGTTCGAGATTTGGGGTTTTTCCACTGGCGGAAAATTGACATGGGCGTGACCGACCTCCACGTAACCCATAAAGCGATGATGCTGGTATCTAGGAAGCGGCTACTGGTTACGTAACGCTCGGGTTCGCTCTACACCATAGGTGACCTTGAGGTACACCTGGGGCAATTAGTTGCAAATGCACACACACACACACAAACAGTGGCAGCCTGACAGGTTTTCCACTCGCCGGCACGACGGTGTTTCTTCGGTTTTTTTTTCTTCAACCAGCCGGCTGTGCGCTTCCAGGAAGCACCTCGAGTTAGATTTCCATCTGTCTCTCTGACTGAGTCATCGCGCTAAAGGAAATCGTTGGCAGCGATGGCCGGACAATGCTAATTTTTACATCGTTTTCTTGTTTATTCTTCCTTTATTGACTAGGAGATATTATCCTATCTGGCTTGCATATATTTCTAAAGGGTGTCCCAATAGTTACTTCACGAGTTCAAATTCGCGCCGTTTTTTCAACGAATTGACTTAGAATATATTTTAGTTTCGATTAATTGAAAATTATGGGAGACTGTTCAAGAAATCGGGCATTCCATTCCTGTTGAAGTTTGCCGCAATCTTATAGACTCCATGCCCAGACCAAGTGCCGCAGTTTTGGAAAATAAAGACTATCCAACAAACTGTTAACTAATCAGTTGATTTTGATTAGTGTGCCCTTGTCCCCTTTTTTCTTTTTTTGTGCGTGTTATTTCTAAACACTCTTATTTTTGTGACCATGCTCTTATTTATTTCAACGAATTGACTCAGAATATATTTTAGTTTCGATTAATTGAAAATTATGGGAGACTGTTCAAGAAATCTGGCATTCCATTCCTGTTGAAGTTTGCCGCAATCTTATAGACTCCATGCCCAGACCAAGTGCCGCAGTTTTGGAAAATAAAGACTATCCAACAAACTGTTAACTAATCAGTTGATTTTGATTAGTGTGCCCTTGTCCCCTTTTTTCTTTTTTTGTGCGTGTTATTTCTAAACACTCTTATTTTTGTGACCATGCTCTTATTTATTGAAAATTATCAATATTTTGAAATTTGTTTTACATTATTTTTTTGTTTATACATCTTTTAAAAGCCAGTCGATTACTTGATTGTGTATGTATATATAAACTGTTCTGTTCTAGTTTATTAGTCACTTTTTTTGAACTTCTCGACGCACGTTTCACTAACCATGTTAGCATCATCAGGATATGATTTAATCTTACTCTAAAATTAAACTATGTTCTATTTATATGAAAACCCTACCTAACGAAGCGTGTAAAAATCATGAACCGTAAAGTTTACCAAGCCTTACATTAATAATTGAAAAAATTGACTGAACGGGATAGGTCCTTTATCTCGGTTCATGATTTACTTACATTTTTTTATTTGAATTCTTTCATATGCATCCAAAGCCCTATTATTATTAACATTTTTAATTAGTCTTAAATTACTAATATCTATACTGTGGTCTTTGTAGATAAATTAATTAGAAAACATAAGTTCAGAAAATTATTGAAATAATCTTCGACTTTTCAAAAGGATCAGAACACAAAGAAATTCATTTGATGCCCAATTAACAAGAGGACTAGACAAAATTTTGAAAAAAGTGGACATTAAGATTGTGTAAAAGGATAAAGTAGATCAACATGAAAAGTCGGGAATTTACGAAATCATTTGTCAAGACTGTGATCGAAGGTATATTGGGCAAACAAAAAGATCTATATTGACAAGATATAAAGAACATATTGCCCACATTAGATATGGGAGAAATGAAAAATCTTGTGTTGGTCAACATGCAATCGAACACGATCACAGTATAGATATTAGTAATTTAAAACTATTTAAAAGTGTTAATACTTTATAATAAAGTATTAACTATATTAAAATAATAAAGTCTGCAGACTTTATCCCGACCATCCCACCCAAAAAGGTTCATTTTTGTTTCGTCATTAAAGATTACGCTTTTCCAAAACTCATTCGTTTTATTAGCTTATTCTCGGGCAAATTGTAAGGTTTTTTTCTGAAATTAATAGTTTTCTCGTAACGCGTCTGTTATAACCCGCTCGATGCAAGCAGTTTCTAATTGTTCGAGGACTAACTTTTTTTGATAACTCTTCCTTGATTTCTTCCATAAGTTTTGGAGCACTTATTTTAGAATTGATTCTAATTTTTTTCAGAATACTAAACAATTCCCGTGCAGTTAACTTTCTGGGACGACCAGACCGGAACTGCACTTTTTCTTTTTCTATTAATCTACGATAATTTTTCTAACGGAAATTGGAATTTCCAAATTTTTATTACTTATTTTGCTTCAACTGCGAAAACACAGATTTAAACGTGACACTTTTAAACAAGTATGATTCATTTGTTTTAAGGGAAATTTGACACAGGTCAACTTGATAAACGGTTAACAACTAATAATGCTGAACAGCATTTTACTAAAGTTTTTAGACTACTAAAGTAAATAGAATTTTTTTTAATAGTTTTTATATGTTTTTTTATTGTTGAAATAAAGTGTTTGAAACGAAGTTAGTTTTATTTTTATTATTTCTTAGGAGATTGCCGATAGATACTTTAATAGATATTTCTAATTGAACTTAAATTAAAAAGGAGAATAAAAAAAAATCGTAAAAAAGTCTAGTGTATGGAAATTTTTTTGATTGACTGTTTATATGTGATAAATTCCTAAAAATATGGGTGGGTAAATACTTTTTTTGCCTACTGTATCTGGTCAGGTAGAAGGGAGTGAGTTTTAATGATAATTTTCAAACGAATCGTTATCGTATAGCCTGCGAATTGGTAGGATCGCCAGGAGATCGAACGCAGAAGGGAGAAAAAGATTGCCGGAATGTCATCATCGTCATCGCGCCACTCGCCGAACGTCAGGGCCGAGAAAGACCAAACAAAAAGGAGACAAAAACATAAACAACGGCAAAATGCACCGTTGCGTCGCGTTTAAAAATAGCCCGGCCGATATCGCCTCGAATTTATGAGCCTGTTTTGATCGTAAAGTCGCGAATTTAAGTCTGGGGTCGGGGGCGGAGCATACCTGAGGCGCGTTCCTCCCTCCCCCTACCGCCCCGCCCCCCGTACGCTCCCAGCTCATGCGTGTCCCGATTTCGTAATGGGGCCTCGGACGACGAGACGGCGCCCCTTTGAACGTGACCGGGGAGAGAACCACGCGTTCTCCATAACAAAATCCTGGAGATGAGAGCATGGTTTGGTTCGGTAGTACTGAAACATGTAGTAAAGTTCTAGTGTAGTACCATCTGACCAAAGGATGGCAAAAGCAGGTGTACTACAACAAAATTATTTTTTAAGAGTTTTTAAAAGTTTTTAAAAATTTTTACCAATCTTAATTTGAACTGAAGATGTTTCTCGAGAAAAAATAATTTAATATTTTAAATTTTTTAATAGATTTTAGACGAGTAGAAATGTTAAGACTCATCCTCTCTTTTATAGAAAAGGGAAAACTAACTGCAGGTAAACATAAACAAACATTTTAATTTTTTTTAGTCTATCCTCCACCTTTTATCTTACTAATATTATAAATGTGAATCACACTCTAACGGATGGAAGGATTTTAATGAAATATTGCCCAAAAATCGATTATGTCGTGGAATAGGACACAGAATACTTTTTATAACGCTATGAGATTCCGGCGAAGGTACATTCCGTCGCCGGTGGATGTGGATGACGGGTCATGCGAGACGTCTATCAATCATGCCCCATACATGTTCGATTGGTGATAAGTCTGGTGAATGGGCAGGCCAAAGGAGTCAAGCACAGTTCGTGCTACGTGTGGCTGGGCGTTATCCTGTTGGAATGTGCTTTCTGGTAACTTCCAGAGAAATGGTAGCACTTCGATATCTACAATCTCTGTCAGTAATGTTGCTTCATAATTTATAACTTATAGCACGCTAGACCATTACTGCGCGTTGTGGTGCCATGTGTTAAACAACAATACACCTCTCCTCTTCACATTAGAAGTGTAAATCCAGACTCATCAGAGAAGACAACAATAATCCATTCCTGGTCTCAATTTTGTCGCATATGACACCATTTCAGACCACGTAGGCGGCGGATCAGATGAATGGAAATGTGCTATTATGCACCCGCTGCGCAAGAAAGGAGACAGAACCGATATGGAGACAGAACAACTACAGAGGAATCTCCGTACTACAAGTCACTTATAAAACCCTCTCACCATGCCTTCTCCAGAGAACACAGGGACAATTAGAACACAAAATTGGCGAGTACCAGGCAGACTTTTGCCCTGGTCGCTCATGCACTGAACATATCTTTAACTTAAAAACAACACTCAAATACATAGCTATCAAGAACGGTCCCAATCATCTGCACGTTCGTGGACTTCAAGAAAGCATACCAATGCATTAACCGAAAATCTCTGTTCAACATCCTAGAAGGACTCGACCCCGAAATACTACGATTGATCAAGCACACATTGACCGACACAATCTCTACAGTGAAATTTATGAGAGAAATTTTCGAAGCGTCGGACATAAGAAAAAGAAGGTTGAAATTCTATGGACATATCAGTAGACTCCCACCAACAAGACTCACCAACAGAATTCTTACATACATACAAGGAGTCAAGTCAACAGTACCATGGATCGCATAAGTCAGAGCTGATCTGGGAAAGGCACAAATGGGCTCGACAGAGATTGAGGATAGAAGAATGTACAGAAACAAAATTCATATGTGGAACGTTGCATCAGAGAGCGAAG
This sequence comes from Cosmopolites sordidus, assembly GCA_031761425.1. Taxonomy (NCBI): domain Eukaryota; kingdom Metazoa; phylum Arthropoda; class Insecta; order Coleoptera; family Curculionidae; genus Cosmopolites; species Cosmopolites sordidus. The sequence continues at coordinate 103,061 of JARFXV010000840.1, read as the reverse complement.
TTTCGAGGAGATTAGAGACAAGGTGGATGGCGGAGAGAAAGAGAACCTACGGAGAAACGATAAGAGAGATGTGGAGGATCAGAAAGAACACTCGAAAATGAGTCAGAATGTTTTGCGTTATCCAACTGGGTCTATACGCCACTATATATATATATATATATATATATATATATATATATATATATATATATATATATATATATATATATATATATATATATATATATATATATATAATTTAATTAAACAAATTATATTATATTTTTTTATACAATAATATAAACCGTATAAATAAAGTCAACCAAAGTCGACTGACGGGTCAAAGATTTTTTATTTTCAAACAAATTTCTTCATAGCACGGTAATAATTTATTACTCCTTGGTTTGTAACTGAAATGGGCTCTTAAAATGTCTAACCCTTTTTTAATTGAATTGAGGGTGCTTCCGTCAGGTTTGCAACCGTCATTTGATCTTCAGATTGAACTGAGTCAAAAGAATCAAGTTCTTCAATGTTTTGCTCACGCATTTCTATGAGCTCATCAACTGTCGGCTTCTAATTATGTGAATCTAGTCGTTCTTGTACATTGTCACCATCCACTTCTAAACTTAATTGTCTAGGAAGATGGACAACTTCTCGCTTATTTAACATTTTTTTCTTTTCAGGTGGTATTTGTTGGTCCACTATGGTAAAAAACAGTAATGGAAGATGTACGGAAATCCTCCACGAGCACATCTCCAAAGAAGACTGTTGCTCCAGCACGACTTCTGCAACGACAGCTTGGTCTTCGGAAGAATTAGATTCCAGTGCCTTGTTCTTCTATAGAATATTGGGAGGGGGAGTCTATTGCTTGCCTTGTCGAAGTACGTTCTTCAGCTTTTATCGTTGTCAGGTTAAATACCGTTCGATGTTTCAGATTCGTGTTCGAACGTGGATTGTGATAAGGGCAAAACCTGCGTAGTACGTAAGGGCATACCTAAGTGCGTATGTTCTCCGACCTGCAAAGATGGCAAAAAGAGGACCAAAGGTGGTGTCTGTGGGACGGATGGGAGAAGTTATCGAAGCACGTGTCGACTGAAGAAAAAGGCCTGCAAACAGAAGCTTCGAGATCTTTCAGTAGCTTACAACGGTTTATGCCAAAGTATGTATGCATTAAAGGGGTATTCGAATAGTAATAGTGGTAAATTTAAATCCCGAAGTAACTATTGGGGCTCCCTTTACAAGAGGTATTCTGATATTTTCGTAAACATAGATTTTTTTTTCGTATGCCAGCTGTGGCGGTTAATAATTCTTAACATTGTGTTTAATCACGTATAATTTCGGAGAAAGGTATAAAATTGTTGATTATGCGCCATCGTTAGCTCCACATTTTTCCCATCTCTCTGAAGAAAAAACCTTTTGAGGTGCTCCATTTATCAAGCTATTTTTCGACATCGCCGTAATTCTTGAACTGTTTCATAGAAAGTGCGTTCGCATCGCTGAAAACAAGTGGTGGTGGGTAGGAAGTCTGATGAGTACGGCGGGTGGGGCAAGGGCCCAGCCAAGAGCAGAAATAGTGTCTCTGGTAGCTTTCGCTGTGCAAAATTACTTTTCGGTGTCTTGTGGACCATTCAGGTCGCTTTTTGATCAATGCATGGTTCAAATTGATCATTTCTTGACGGTAGCAAACGGTATTAACTGTTTCACCTGATTTCTGAACCTCATGATACACAACTCCCTTCTGACACCACCAAATGGACAGTATTGTCTTCTTTCCAAAGCGATTCGGTCTTGCGGTTGATGTCGATGGTTGTCCTGAGTCAACCCATGATTTTCTAAATTTTGAGTTCTCGAAATATATCCATTTTTCGTCTCCAGTTACGATCCGATGCAAAAAAAGTCTTTCTTCCATGCCTAGAAAGCAAATTATGTCGTTCAGCTGATGTTAGCGAACGTCAGAGGAAGACTCCCTATCTACCCCATATTTTGCTACCGGGGGATTTATACCTGCATATTCAATTTGATCCGAGAACAAGTCACAACACTTCTCTAAACTATTTTCTATAAAAACGAATTTTGATAAATACTCTCTCACTCCCATAGAAAGTCGAAGTGCGTTGATATGGACTCATCTCAAAATTGACCATTGCTTGTTCTCTCATGGCCACCTTCTAAGCAGAGATGAGCTTCAGATGTGCATACCTTATAATTGACCTCAAACAGTAAAGCACATAATTCAAAATCACTTCTTATCTCGTCCAATTATTATGCTAGTTACAGATCGTCGGTAGAAGACATCATGCTCAGGATTCTTCTCTTCTTTTCGTTTCATGTCCTGGTCACAACGACATCAAAGGTAACGAGGAAGTAGATCAGCTCGCAAAACTCTCAATACAGCTCGGATTACCATGCATGCGCTGCTTCCACCCAAAAGACCATCTCTCTTTTGCAAAAACTTTCGCACAAATATTAATGCAATCGTATTGCGACGATCCTGAGAGATCTAACAAATTGAGAACCGTCATTTTCGCAATCCCCTCCAGAGCGGCTGCTGGATAGAAAAGCCACAGTTAAATGAATGACTCTCATGATTGGTCACTGCAGATTTTCTCATGAATTTCTACTAAAACGAGAAGGCTCTCCCCTCTATACATTTTACAGTGATCCTCTAACAGTCAAACATATTCTACCTGAATGCACTGTCTTATCTCCTCTCAGATTTCTCTTCGGTTTGAGTCAAGGCCATTCTAAAAATCTCTGCTACGCCAACATGTGAAACACATTTGCTTAGCTAAAAGAAATAAATTCTTTTACCTGGATCTAGTCATTTCAAGTGCTTTGTTTTCACTCCAATGATCGTAGCAAAGTGTGAGCAAACTCGTCTACACTTTTGTGATAACAACATTAGTCTATCTGTCTAATCCTTATCCTCTTTCTCATGAGCAATAGGCTCAGAATTTGGATCTACGGTCGCTAAATGTTATTGATATCGATACAACTTAAATCAGAAAATTATCTCGCTCTCTCACAAAATGTGCGACTCTCTTGCCTCTCCGACAAAGGCATGGCCTTTCACAAGAACTCTCCATAATGTCCCTTAGCCATATCGTTTTCCTTTTTGCTTTTCTATCACATGTAAATATATCCCATCTTATCACATGTAAATATATCCCATCTTTTATTTGTACAATTTTGAATCGTTTTCGCCTTCTCACTTAATGTTACTACCTATTTGTCCTTCTATACCGTCTGACTGTTTTTTATCTATACACTCCAGTGTCGTCAAATGTGCTGTTAAATATTCACAGTTAAATCAGTTCACATCTAATATCTCTACTACTCCCAAGCTACGGCCGCTAAATAGCCTTTGTTGCTGATGAGGCCGTTCAGCTCAAGCAGTACCCATTTTTCCGCCTTCTAGGTTTTTTTTTCATGACATACAGAAGATCACAAATGATTTGTCGACCAATATTTTGACGACCCACTTTTGAATCATCCAGGGGTCTCCAAAATACGGCACGCGGGATAAATTGGGGATTCATTGATCATTCTCAGGCAACTTAGTCTTTATTTTTTTCCACTGCTTTCTATCTTTATTCCTTCATCAGGACTCTTTTTTCTGTTTCCCTTCCGCGTCTTCACTAACCGTCCTTTCCATTTCCTTCTGGATCTTCTTCAATATGTTTATCTTCTATTTTATTGGACTAGCTGGAAAAAAAAATGTCTATACATAGCAGTCAAAATTGAAAATTGAATTGATTGTATCAGGAAGGTCATTCGCCGTCAAGAAACCCAAACACGAAGAACAATAGAGGATCATGAAACAAATACACTAAAGGTCCGGATACCATACGTAAAAGGAATCACAGATAGGATAGGCAGACTACAAAGGAAACATAAGATCAGAACAGCCTACAAGCCACATAAAACTGTTGCAAACATCCTAAAAAACCCCAAGGACAAAGTTAGACTGAAAAATCATGGGGTGTATAGTATATCTTGTTCCGACTACAGCATACATAGGACAAACAAACAGACGAATATCGGCCAGAATACAAGAACATAACAGCGGCTTAAAAAACAAACAAACCACTTTCGCTCTGTTCCAGCACCATCTACATACAGGACATAAAATCAATTTTGAAGAAGCCAAAGAAATAGCGAATATTGAAAACTACCGAACAATCAGAGAAGCCCTTGAAATAGAAGAAAGATGTGAGCTGAATACGCGAAACGACGCTCGCAACATTCCTAAAGTATAAAAATCCCTTCTGGAAAAAGAAAAAACGTGGCAACGTAGTCGCGAGGTAGAAAAATCAATAAACGGACGCCCGACAGCGTTGCCGAGCGCCGCAAATGCTCCCGAATTACCCCGATATAATCTGCGCGGTCGCTTTTGTGGCCGGTTGGCTATAAAAGCGAACACAACGACCCCTGCACGTCAGTTGGACTCTTCAGTTGAAGAGGACAACACTTGAAAATGCCAAATGCGAATGATTAGTTTTCGTGATTAGAAAAAACTGGACCTGGCGGTTATTTAAGATTCTGTTTCATTTTAAAATATTTTTCCAGGTCATATCACTGTCGGTTACCCCGGAAGTCGCCAGTAACTTCTTTATTTTAAATAGAATACCCGGTATATTATTGCATTTATGGATTTCTGGGAAAATTTCATGTTGAGTTCCACCAATTTTCCTATACCTATTTTAAACTGTTTTTTAAATATCTTGATTCTTTTGCAAATTTTGAAAAATGTGACCTTATTTTCAACACTGCTCTTTTTACCCATTTTCGACTGGTGCTAAGCGCTGCTGGGGTAGACGGAACCATAAGAATAATACTTTCGAAATCCATACTGACAATTAATTCACCGCATAGAGGGTGTCCAAAATTTGATGACCAATGACATTATTTTCAAAGTTGGAAAAGTTCGTTTTTTCCAATGTGACTCTCAGTATATTATTGGATGGTCGGATGCAGAATTTGATTCTGCATCGATTCGCTATAACTTTGCCTGTACCTATTTTCAACGGGTTTCTTATTAATCCATATGTATTTTTTATCAAAAGCCGATCTAGTAAGCCTTGATGAAACTTTCCAATTCTTGAAGGATGCACCTTTCCAACGCTTATCCCCGTCAAAAGATGGCGCCAATATAAATAGCTATTTTTAAAAAACCTTTTTGTCTACTTTATATGGCATATGATAAAACTTTCAGAATGATGTATAATACTATATTTGCTCTGCTTTTCTCTAAAGAAACTGCTTTTAAACAGGTTCCTGTGATAGAATACGATGTCCGGAAGGCAAGACGTGCCTTCTGGATCAGAACCTGACACCACATTGCGTCCATTGCCCGAAGAAGAAGTGTTCAAGCGGGTCTAAGCACCGACAGGTCTGCGCCACCGATGGTCTCACCTACAAGAGCATATGCCACTTGAGAGAGTCGGCCTGTAGAGTGGGTAAAGCCATACCGGTTGCCTACAAAGGCCCCTGCAAAGGTAGGTAAGCATTCGATACTCTTTTCTTTTCCTCCTTCATTTCTTTCTGACGATAAACATATTCTTTTATGTCATTAAAAAAAACTGTTAATCAACTTTTATTATTTCAACCCGTGTTTCTCCAATCATGTTAGAATCATTCAGTCTAATGCTAAATCTAAATTATGTTCTAATTATCCCGGTTCATGGTTTTCTTATATTTTGTTATTTCAATACTTTCATATGCATCGAAAGCTTTATTATTATTTACACTTTTAATAAGTCCTAAGTTAACAATATTGGATGTGCTAACTGCGTTGTATTCCAGTAAAATTTGGACAGTTATGAAACAAGAGGAACAAAACTTGGATATCTGGGAAAGAATTATTTTGAGAAAACATTAGGTGGTGTTAGAACAATTACAAATACAAGTTAGAACAAGTACAAGGACGAACAGAACAGAATGACAAGAAGCCAAGACATGACAAGAAGACATTCGAGTGTCAGAACAAAGAATTGCAAAGAAGGGACTGTATGGAGAGGAAGGAGGTAAAAGAAGAAGATGTTGTCGAAGGAAGAAGCAGCTGCAGGAGGTAAAGAGAGATTTAGAGGAACTGGGACTATTCAGTTAGAAGGAAAGAGCAGTGAACTGCAAGAAGTGGAAGCAAATTGCAAGAAAAATACAAGCCAATCGTTTTCGAGGCCTGTAACGCTGAAATGTGTGTATGCTGGTGTGCATATTGGGCAACACAAGAGAAATTTTTAGATTGGTCAAGGCACATTTGATCACAATTGGGTTTTTGAATAAAAAATAATTATCGATCTTTTTAGTTTATTTTAAGACTTTATCATAAATAATATTTATAATCAAGAATTAGTTATAAATTAATTAAAATGTATAAAATTTTAAATAAAATCACGTGACTATGAACGCGCCGCGATTGGCTACTATGTTTGTAACGTCAGAATACCAGTGTCTTCACATCAGTACTGTCAACGGTTTGTATTCCTATATATACTGTCAAAATTATTGTTGGTTAAGTACAAAATAAAATATTATTGATTACTAATTTAGTTCAGTAATATGTGACAAAGGGTTCATAAAGGATGATTCTGATAATATACCTGCTGTGGATATTTTTATGGTCACAGATTTTCTAAAAAAAATACATTCGGTTCAATTCAGCTGAAGTTCGAAGTGCTAAGGCATCGATGTAAATTAAAAAAAAAATAATAATGTAAATTTAAATAAGAAACAAAATATTTTTATTAAATATAATTAAACTATTTGTAGGGTGTCACGAGAAAGTTACGGTGACAAGGCTATAAGTTCTGTTCAACTTAAACCCAAAAGTGGTATTTGCAGGGTAAAAGGACGTGTATGTTGAGAATATAAAGTTCGGAGTAAATACAGTTACCTTGATTAATAATGAGAAATTAAGAAAAGTCCAAGAAACCCAAAATTTCACGATTGTGCAATTTCAATTTTTTACAAACCACCATATTAGACTTTTGATTTACTAATATTTACAAATATAAATAAATCTGTTAATAAATTAAAATAAAAATATATATGATCTTTCCATTTATGACAAAAAAAATTGTTCAAAAACCCAATTATATTAAACAGAAAATTATTGAATTAGGTACTCGAATATGAAACGAAATCATTTGGTACGTCTTCTTTTTTGTGTTGGGTTTTCACTTTCCACTCCAATAATATTTTCGTAACATCCTCTATTAATATACACTAGGAATCATAAAAAACGGGACAATCTAAAATTTGAAATATAATTGTTTATAAAATTGGTATCATGTATTTTTTTGCTGGTTCTCTTTTGCTAGTTTGATTGGGAATTTGTTCTTTATTCGATGTTTTAATCGGTTTTTAATTTGAATGAGTCAAACAATTGTTATCTGTTTTTTTTGTAAAATATGCCAGAAATTGATAGGGTCGTTAAAAAACAGGACACTTGTAAAAAAAATTAACATAAACAAAAACGAAAGAATAACATTTAAACATTAATATTTCGTACACTAACTTTTTGGTTCTAATCACGGCCTCACATCTACCCGGCATTGAATCGACTAGATTGATCAAAATGTCCAACGGAAGCCGATTCCACTCTTGTTGCAACGCCTCCATTAACTGACCAGTTTTGCAGAACATGCGCTTACGAATTCGTCGATCCAATTCTTCCCAGAGGTGTTCAATAGGATTCAAATCAGGATTTTGGGAAGGTCACACCAGTTTCGTGATTTGTTTGTGCTGAAGCCATTGCTTGACAAACCTCGATGCATGTTTCGGGTCATTGTCGTCTTGGAAAATCCAGTGAGCAGCTATCTTTTCTTGAGCGTGTGAGAAACATGTGAGATTCCAAGATGTTACGGTAGTTCTCCGCTTTCCTTCAATTTGAACAAGTGGACCGACTCCATCGCGCGAAAATCAGTATAATTACCCCAGACTATAACATAGGTCATGGTCCAAGGATCCAACGTCCTTTCGTTATTACCGAAGAACCGTAATGATAGGACTTTACTTCGTTTTTAGCCGGCCTGGCTTTTGGTCTTCTTCCAAAGCATCACAATCCTCTTGGAATCCCTTAAAACACTCGAACATACCTGTACGGTATAACCAATCATCACGGTAAGCTTTTTTCGTCAATTGAAATATATCTGTCAATGTTTTACGGAGCTTGAAACAAAATGTAACATCAACTCTTTGGTCCGTCGTGTTTTTGTTTTCAGTTTTCAGTGTTTTAACGTTTAAATCCGTTGGCCGATTCTAAAGATGGCGTTCTCGTTTTATAGAAGATATATGTAGCTTTCTTTAAATTTAAAAAGTTCCTTTATTTTTTCGACATACTGTGCATCGGACAGCTGGTAAAGTTGAATTGAATTAAGTTTCTCGGTTCTATCCGAGAAGAAAATCCTCTAAAACAAAATCGAAAGGCGAACTGAATACGTCAGCTTGATTAAAAGCAAGCAATGCGAAACGGAAAACGGAATGAAAGTTTTAAAATATGCATATCCTCCCGCCAAATTGGAGCTGCCGTCGCTCACCGGGTCTAGTCTAGACAAGGCCGAATTAAATTCTGCGTCCAGGTGGGATTACGGGCATCCCTGCCGTCAGCAAATCCACGATATTTCCATACGAAACGGCTGGGCGATCCGGGAAGCAGCCCCATTTGCATACCGTCAAGCTCGACGAACCAAAACATCGGTCTCGTTCAACTAGGACACAAACTGTGAAAGTCTACGTATAACTTCGGTTATTTTAGAGAAAGAAGATAAATTCTCCGCAAGATACAGTGGTGGCCAGTAAAATATCGCTCCATTTTCTACTGGAACCGGGATTAAAGAATACTCGTTTTTTGCTGATTTTTGCCTACAAACGATTCCAATAAAATTTAGTATAGTTCGTTTTTTTGCAGTGTTATGGTATTATGCAGGAAATACAATAGATATTGTTCAAGGCAGTAAATATTGATAATATTATTTGATAGGAATTAAATTTGTGCTAAATTGTTTGTAGTTTATTGTAGTTACAATTTTTTTTACTGTATTTGTGTACTAAACTTGAAGAGATTTACCACTAAACACCAAAACGCCTTTTTGAACTGTTCGACGCACGTTTCGCTAACCATGTTAGCATCATCAGGAGATCAGACAAGTCAAACAACGAAGTCGTCGAAAAAACGACCAGCAGCAGCAGTGTAGCAGTACGCTTATATCAGCAGAATCAACTGATCAAAAAATGATTATGATTAAAAAGGCTAAAACCTTAGAAATTAAACCGCTTGTAGCTTTTTGACAGGTGTCCCATTAAGGAAAAATGATCATGAGAAATTCACCAAAAATATTTTTAAGCTTCTAAAACGACCGTAAGGGGGCGTGACGAGCTAAACATTTTTAAAAATCTTTTTTTGTGTGTATTTTCAAGTGTTAACCGAGTAAGAAAAATTCTCAGTTATAATTAGCAAACTGTCTCCTACAACTTTGTTTTATGACATTTTGTCGTAACTTCACGAATAAAGAAGTGGGCGGGGGGGGGGGGGGGGGGGGGGAGTTGTACCTATTTAGATAAAAAGTCGTCTAATGTCCGTTTGCCTAAACCGATTTTCCTCAATTTGGATTCATTTAAAAGGCAATTAGTGGGACAATCAGATAATCTAGGAGATAAATTATTTAGTTTATAAATGAAACCGCGAGGTGGCCATTCAACAATAGTTTTTTTGAAGTTTTGTTCAGTTTTTTCAAATGGAATGGTACAGCTTTTATTACATGGCTAGAAAGGTAATTTAAAGAGGAATCATCCAGTGAAAACTCGAAATCGATATCTCTGACATGTCAAGAGATATTTCGATTTTTCTGAAAAAATCAGTTATTATTTCACTACTACCTGCATTAAGTTAAAAAAATATTAACCTAATGTTTGCCTTCCTTCACACTTTACCCAGGCTTAGGACTGGTCCAAATTCTTCGTGCCATATTAATTTGGAGCGTGTTTAAAGGCCAACGGGCCAACAATGAAGATAATAATAATAACAACAGTTAAATAAAATTAACAGCACAACAGTCTAATAATTAACAGAATCTGAACTTTAACGTCTTTCTAAATGTTCAAAATGCCTTCCATCCTTAGAAATGCAAAGATTTATTTTTCGACTAGTACTAAAAACGGCAGCTTCAATTTCCGCTCTTGAAATGCTGGTTATTGAATTTTGAATTATTTCAATCATATTTTCTCGTGTGGTAGGACGAGTTTGAAAAACAAGGTCTTTTAGTCCTACCCCGTCCTATTCAACGATTTGGAAACGAAGCATCCAAGACGTTTCGAACCACCTGCGAGAAGTGGGCAGGGCATCCATCATGCTGGTACCACATTTGTCTTCTTGTTTCCAACGAAACATGTTCCATTAGTTCTGGCAGTCCATTTTGTAAAAAATTTAAATATGTTTCACTATTCAAATGTCCATTAAAAAAAAGGGACCAATAATTTTGTCTCCCAAAACACCACACCATACGTTCACACTCCATCTATTTTGGTGGTTGATTTCTAACATCCAGTGTGGATTAGCAACTGCCCAGTAGTGCATATTATGTAAGTTAACGCCTCCATCACTGCTAATAGTAGCTTCATCAGTCCATAGTATGCGTTTTAAGAATTGTTTATTTCCACTACACATATTTTTTAACCAGTGACAATAGTCTAACCGTCTGTCGAAATCGTTATCCAAAAGGGCTTGGTGTAAGACAACATGATAGGGGTGCAGCTTGTTATCTCTTAAGATTCGATGAACGGATGTCTTGCTAACACCTAAGCCAGAACATTTACGACATTATCTCCATTACGAATCGAACGTAACCTGGTGCGGACTGGATCTGGATGTACAATTCCTGTTTCTCGTAAGCGTCTTGCTAGATGTGTAAACACATTCTTCGAATAATGCCTTCTTTCGGGATATTGACTTGCATATTGCCGCTCTGCAATACATGCATTTTCAAAACATTGGAAATACACCGCCAACATGTCATAGGCCTCGTTATTCGTAAAAGGCATTGTTAGATATTATTATAATAATTATTAATAATCAATAAATGCAATGTTGAAAATGTAATGCATTTCAAAACTGACAAGTTAATTTGACTGTTTTTGTTTGTTTCCATGGTTCTCTTCTTACACTCTTTGTGTAATGTACCTAAGGATTGCACGCGTTTATTTGGAAACCCGAAAACGCATAATTTCATTCATCCATTCATTTAGATTAAAAGAAAGAGTAGGTATATTTATTAATGACTGATTTCAATATTCTGTCAAATAGTATTTAAGCATCACAAAAGAGAAAATGCAACAATTGGGGAAAGGCATTTTTTCCGCTTATGTAATTAAATTAGAAAATATTATCAAGGTTAGAACATTTATGATGATTGATACTGAATAGATAATTTTATTTTAAATATTAAGACCAATTTTTAACTTAATATTACGGTAAAAATTAAAACTAACTGATTTTTTTCAGAAAAATCAAAATATCTCTTGACATGTCAGAGATATCGATTTCGGGTTTTTACTGGACGATTCGTCTTTAAATTACCTTTCTTGCCGTGTAGTAAAAGCTGTACCATTCCATTTAAAAAAACTGAACAAAACTTCAAAAAACTATTGATGAATGTAACGCCACCTCGCGGTTTCATTTATAAACTAAATAATTTATCTCCCAGATTATCTGATTGTCCCAGCAATTGCCTTTTAAATGAATCCAAATTGAGGAAAATCGGTCCCCCCCCCCCCCTCTATTCGTGAAATTACGACAAAATGTCATAAAACAAAATTGTAGGAGACAGTTTGCTAATTATAATTGAGAATTTTTCTTACTCGGTTAACACTTGAAAATACACACAAAAAAAAGATTTTTAAAAATGTTTAGCTCGTCACGCCCTCTTGCGGTCGTTTCAGAAGCTTAAAAATATTTTTGGTGAATTTCTCATGATGATTTTTAGTAGAATTTTTTTTCCCCAAAGCTGTGGGATAAATAGTTTTCAAGATACGGCCGCGATCCATCCTTAATGGGACACCTGGTATATATATTGTGAGAATTATACTACAATAATACTACAATGATACTACAATGCATACTGCAATAGCAACAATGACTCAGCAGCTAATAAGTTACGATATTCATTTATATGAATATAGTAAAAAAAAAATCTTGTGACTACAATAAACTACAAACAATTTGGCACGAATTTCATTCCTATTTCTCTGAACTATACCACAATTATTAGCATTGATTGTGGGTAAAAATAAGGCAAAAAAACGAGTATTTTTTAATGCAGGTTCCAGCGTGATGGAGCTGTAAAATTTGACTGGCGCAGTCTTATTATAATAATATATTTTATTTTAGTTGTTTAGGTGTTGTTTTTAGTTTAGGTGTTTTATAACTTTCCATATCTTTAAGTGCATATTTGACCATGTCTAGTTTGTCTTCTTCGTCTATTACCATTCGCCCTTGCTCTTTATCTTCTTTATGGCCTTCAAAAAGTTGTTGTATATATTCTGTTCATCTGTGGAGCTTTTTTTCGGTGTCTAACGTTACTTCCTCATCCTTATTCTCCAGTATACTGCATGGCCTTCGTCTCGTAATTCCTGTTGTCTCTTGTTATTGTGCATTAAAATTGTCTTATCTCTCCTCCAACCTTTCAATTTCCGCACACTTATCATTGAGTCAATTTTCTTTTGCTTCAACAATTTTTCTTCTAATTCACTTCCAGTATTCATGTGAAGGTCAGAAAGGACATTTAGGAACGAGAACCACCGTCCACTTTACTGCGGTGCTTCTTCTTCCAGTGATTCTATAGTCCTACTGTTCCTTGGCCTCCCTTAATTTCCGTCTCCACCTAGAACGGTTTCTTGCTTCTGTTCTCGTGTATCTTTCTAGATATTCCTACCATTCTATCATCTTTAAGAATCTTTTAGTCTTCTATTCTTTTTGTGTATCCAACCCAATCCTTGTCTCTGTATTTTAAGTCCACTATCTTTTTTTCGAGATCTGTATTTCATGACTAAGATATGTGTACCTATCCACCAACTCCACCTCGCAATCACCAATACTAATATTTCCACTAGTGACCAGATTCGTCATAAACTTCGTTTTTGATATATTAATCTTTAGCCCAACCTGAGCACATACTTCCTTGGGATCTTCCAGCATTTTCCTGATATCTTGTAGGTTGTCAGACAACAAAGCTATATCATCCGCGAATCGTAGATTTGTTAGGTTTAAGCCATCTATATTTAAACCCTTTCCGCTCCATTCAAGCATCCCGAAGGCGTATTCCATAACGGTGATAAATAGTTTGGGTGACATAGTGTCACCTTGTCGTACTCCTCTACCGATTCTTATGGGGTTGGTGTTTTCGTGCAGTTTTACCATCATGGTAGCATTTTTATATATGTTATATATTAGTTTAGTGTAACGATAGTCGACACGACATTTTTGTAAGGAGCCTAAAACTGCATTTATCTCAACGGTGTCAAAGGCCTTGTGGAAGTCCACAAAGGCAATGACAAGCGGTCTATTGTATTCCATTGATTTTTCGATCACAGTTTTGATGCTTTGAAGATGGTCATTGGTTCCAAATCCTCTGCGGAACCCGGCCTGTTCTATTGGTTGGTAAAAATCTAATTTGTTTTCCAGTCGTGTAGTAATAATTCTCGTGAAGAGTTTATAAAGGTCACTAAGTAAGCTTATTGGCCGATATTTTTCCAGTTCGGCTGTATCTCCTTTCTTGTGGATCAAGATCACAATGGCGTTGTTGCACCTATCTGGTATGGAGCTGTTGTGCCAGCTTTATTTCGTCCAGAGTAATATCAGGCATTAATTCTGACTCTTGATTGACGATACCTTTTTCTCTTGTCAATATCTCTAGTTCTGTTTCTGAGTCTAAATTTACTTCATTGTGGTTTTTATATAAGAGGTGGTAAAAGTCCGCAACTATTTTTAGAATATCTTCCCGGTTAGTTTGTCTTCCCTGTTTGTCCTTTACCTTGGTCATCTACTTTTTTCCGCCTTCTAGTTTCCTACGTAAGACCTTCATGCTTTTATTGTTCTCTATGGTCATGAAATACAGATCTCGAGAGACAACCAAACATACGAATTAAAAAGAAGAATCACGCTCTCTTGGGCTGCATATGGCAGACTTGGGGAGGTATTTAAGAGTAATCTCCCAATTTGTCTAAAACGAAAGGTTTTTAATCAGTGCATTTTGCCGGTTATGACCTACGGCGCCAAAACTTTAACTCTTGACAGTCACATCTGCTAAGAAGCTTAGAATAACACAACGTAAGATGGAAAGATCGATGCTCGGTGTGTCACTTCGTGACCACGTTAGAAATGAGGACTTACGAGAGAGAACGGGAGTCACGGATGTTATCTATCAGGTGGCTAAGCTCAAATGGAATTGGGCTGGACATGTGGCCCGCATGACAGATGGACGATGGACAAGGGGGCTGCTCGAGTGGAGACCAAGAGCTGACAAAAGAAACAGGGGAAGACCTCCCACGCGGTGGACGGACGATATCAAAAAGACGGTGGGCAGAGATGGGGGAGGCCTATATCCAGCAGTGGATGCAGAGGGCTGATTGATGATGATGATATTTTTTTCACCATAGATCTGAAAAGAATCGTGGTTGAATCTGATGAGCCATCCTGCTTCCTCCTGAAATGTGGTATGCATTTATTCGGTCATTTTTTGTTAAGGTCCACGTTTCGCTCTCGTATTTGACAACCATTCTGGTCAATGTTTTATAGATGGTCTTTTTTGTCTGTAAATTTAAACTTGACTGTTTTATGTAGTGCAGGTAAAGCTCTACGAGGGTTCCCATTTATATATCCGGAATTGGCAACAATGGTATAGCTAGACGCCATCTATGTTCAAAAAATTGAATTAACTCGTGAGAATATTCGTACGATGGTTTACTGCGTGGATTATTTCAACAACAGTGCATCGATTAACTCACTTCGACTTTTGGTGATGAAGCATCGATACTGTGTGTGAACTGATAAAGCAAGATCGTCATGTGACATACCGTGAGATTGAGGCATCCTTGGGGATTATACTGATAAGCATATACGTCAAAAGCCGTGTATAACATTTACACAGGTGACGAATCTTAGATCTATGCATGTGAGCCCGAAAGTAACCAGTAGTTCAAAATGAGCCAAACTTCGAAGCACTTCGAAGCAAATTCTCGCTTCTGTTTTGGGATAAATGGGCATGTGACTACAGTGCCACTAGAGAATCGTAAAACGTCAATTCTGAATTGTATACAACCATTTGTTTGCCAGAACTCTTTGAAGAAATAAGAAAAAAGAACCAGCGAGGCGGATCGCGAGCAACGCGAGTTCTCACACATACAACAACTCAATATTTGACCGGTCAAAGCATGGAATTGATGGGTCATCCAATCATTTCTTTTTGTTCGCATCCGTGAAGAATAAACTACTTTGTCGATGATTTCGACGCGACGCAGCTATATCGTATATTATATAATTTGGAAATATTTATGTTGATTTTGTTGTTGTGACTTTTCAGCTCACTCTGGGAATCTACTAAAAATAATAATAATGAAACTTACATATTTTAAAGTAGATATCTTTTTTCAGAAAACGTGACATGTGACGACATCTACTGCCAAGATAGACAAAGTTGCCTAACCGACGTGCAGGCAGGAGGCAAACCTAGATGCGTCACCTGCATGATATCCTGCCGTCCAAAGTATCTCCAAGGGCATGTCTGTGGGTCTAACAACAGTACATACCAGAATTGGTGTCACATGATGCAAGACGCCTGCACCAAAGGATACGTTATAGAAACAAAACATTCTGGAAAATGTGTAAGTGTCCTCATATATATTTACGATGACTTATTTCAAAGAAGATCTTTTGAAACACCTAGATTAAATTCTAAATGAAATCCGTTTCGTTTTGTCCACTGACTTCGTTAGCCTGTTATCTGACATGCCATACAAGTATAAAATTGTGTGACATGCCACACAGTTGTCTCTAGAGGGAGAGACAAAGAAATTACGGAAATTATTTCTGATGTCAAAGCTTTCACCAAAAAGCTTGAGTTTTAGGAAGAAAAAAAGAACTTGAAGGGTGTCTTTAAATCTCGTTTTAAAAATTTCAACGTTATCGCACTGCTAATCAATTTGTTGACTCACCCTTTATGGAAATCAATATTGAGCAATTTGCCACTTGCTTTATTCATCATTTTGGCGATGATAGGTGCTACAACAGAAATGGAAGTTATTGCACCTCAAAATGGTTTAACCTTAAAATTCTTGGAGTTAAATACATTATTTTTCAGACATGTACGATTTGTATATTGTTTGTACATTATATGTAATGTATAATATAGTTACAGTAAAATAAATCTTATATTTTTTTCTTTATTTGGGTTTTTCGCCACGACCTAAAACTCAAAAAATATCAAAAATATCTGTTCTTATGTAAATAAAGAATCACTGGGTAAAAACAAAAAACCAAACGGAGACAAATTTCTCAGTGATTCTTTTTTGTAATAAATTTGCCTAAGGAACAAAATTTTAAAAATAAAAAAAATGTTTTAAAAAATATACAAACTTTTAACGTTAACGTTTCGGGAAGTATTCCCCTCCCGTTTTCAAAACGAATCTTAAAATAAAGTATATTAATTTCTATAAATTATGAAAAGATAAAAAGTAAATATATTTTTTGTGTATGTCAATGATACTTACATTGACAATTAGTTTTTAATGACAGTGATATACTACCAAAAAAAAAAAAAAAAATATATATATATATATATATATATATATATATATATATATATATATATATATATATATATATATATATATATATATATATATTTAGGTGAGGTTTACCGTGTGATTGTAATTGTTTATTGACATTCTTAAATGTTTTTAATTGTATTCTTTAGAATCGGAAACCATATTGAATTTAAATCTACCAAAGGCATAGCAATACAATTATTTTTATTTAAATTAATTATAGCGGTTTCTTTTAATCTTCTGTATTTTATTACCGATTCTTTTAATACCATTTTGGAATTATTCCAATTGATTTTATGACCCGATTCCCATGCGTGTTGACAAATTTATTTAAATCTTCTAAGAAGATTTTTTTCTCTTTTATTCTAACATCTAAAGGTCTAGATGTCTCACCTGTATATAATTTGCCACATTCGCAGGGAATTTTATAAACCACATTTTTGGTATTTTGTTGTGTGTTGTTTGGTTTAGTTTTTGTTAATAGAGATCTAAGAGTATTTTTTGTTTTAAATATCGTTCTTATGTTGTATTTATTTCCTACTCTTTTAAATTGTGTCAGAAATACCGCGGATATAAGGAATTGTGAGGTTAATTTTTTGAGAGCTATTATTATAGTTATAATAAAGAAATAAATAAATAAACAAATAAAGAAAAAAAATATGAACACCCCACAATCATTCAGACATTACTTAAAATAAATCTTGTACGTCGAATATGTGTTTTCGTAATTGTATTAAAAAAAGATAGCTCTTTCTATTTGAATATTATTAAAGTAGCTCAACACATTGAAAAGGTTGGCAACCCCTGCTCTAGAGGTTATATCACAATTTATCAGTTTGGTTTAGTTATAAATCGGTTTAATCGTGCAGATTTGCATAGGAACAAATTAAAAATGTCTGATTCATTATGGAAAACATGTGCTTGTTTATTAAATTTTAATATTTCTTATTTTTGAATACATCTCATTATGTTTTACTTTTTAGGTGTCGAAAACTGACGTGGCACAATCTTGAGAGCCCCGGTAGATGAATTGGAAACCAAAGAAATAACGATTATATTTAAAAAGAAATGAAGATATCGTCGTAACACGATCTGTATTCCACGTTAAACAACTTTAGACAAATTTACTTAATTAGTTTTTAACTGAAATAAGAAAATGTATTATAGATTTTATTTAATTTATATTTTAACTTAATATATACACCATTAATATTACTACGACAGTCGTTATTATTTAGAAAACCATCCTTTTCTTCGCGCCACAATCCCTACGTAACTAAAGAGAAACAATTTGAAGAAATACAGATTACTGTATTATGTTATAATATAAGGGTGGGATAAAATCTTTATAGGATGATACATAGATGGCTCTGTTTCAGACAGAAAAGTTTGTCTGGTATCAAACCAAATATATAATACTACTATTATTGCTAATATATGTAAGTGGAGGTGTCACGGACTAAGTGAGACAGCAAACGTCTTAAAATGTATCAAACGAACTTAAGAATGTTTAAATTTATTTAAACGTGATTCGTCCGGTTTATTCGGCATTTTATAACAGTAGGTGAAAAACCAGATTCACCAGAGAGGAAGGAGTAGTTCAAATAGTAGGTAAAAGTGCGCCAAATAAAGCGAAAATGGCTCCACATACAGGGAAAGTTATGGGTGTGGTGTTCATAAACTACCAGGCAAAAGAGACAAATATAACTTAGGAGTACTATACTACTTTAGGATAAAAGTCCTTTCTACCTGATACTTTATATATGTTGTAAATCGTTTTCCTAGTCAGCTATTATTACCATATCGTCTGCGAATATGAGTACCATCAACTGTGTCTGTCAATCTCAACTTTTAAGCTTAGCCAAAGATATGTCCTTCAGGATGGAGGTCGACGCTTTTTTAATGGCTTCAATGTAGCCATAGCACTGTTCTTTCATCGGCAAATGAACTTCTTCGAAGAGGTAGAGGTCTCTGTTAGCCAAGTGAGATGAGTATGGTGAATGATTGATGGTTAAAACGCCATTTTTGGTAGAAAAAGCAGTGATGAGACGGCTCATTATCTTGCAACAAACAGAAACTGTCTGATTGGCGCTTGGTTTCTGGATCGAAAATACAAACGAGTAAACAATCATCACCATACACTTGTTTAATTAATTGAAACGTTTCGGAAATGTTTTACCAAGTTTAGAACAAAACTGAACATTCGCTTTTGTTCAATGTTTATTTTTCGATGATCTCTAATGATCCGAATGTCATGAAATTTGGTCAGCACGTCAGTGAAGAATTTACCTATCCAACGCTTACCCCCTTCAAAAGATGGCGCCACTAGAAACAGTACTCTTTTCCACGAGATGCACCTTGTATATTATTTTGGTTCTTCATTATTTCTTCTTATTTTCATCGACCTTCTATCTATTTCTCGTTTTTGCAGTTCTTTCCAAATATATTTCCTCTTTTTTTGTTCAAACGCTTTCTCTAGATCTATAAAACATATTTTTGTTTATGAGTTTTTCGTTGGCTTGCCCGATTAGGCTCTGTGACACCTGTTTATATATAGAACAATAAATCCCAAGCTAAATTACAAAATATATGCCAATTAATCCAATTCGTTAGATCTATT
This sequence comes from Cosmopolites sordidus, assembly GCA_031761425.1. Lineage (NCBI taxonomy): Eukaryota > Metazoa > Arthropoda > Insecta > Coleoptera > Curculionidae > Cosmopolites > Cosmopolites sordidus. Next base: position 83,644 of record JARFXV010000840.1, on the reverse strand, counting down.
CCCTATCAATCATAGCTTATTTAGATATCCCCAAAATTCTGTAGAAGACAGCTAGGAGATTAGCTATGTTTGGACTAGTTTTGGAAGCCCTGCTCAAAACCATTGAAGCCCCTCTTTGTTTTGGGTTTAACATTCCACCATTATCAGTTTTAAGATCATCACGTTCTTAACAATGATAACAGATGTAGAGATGATTTAGACCTATTGAAGGTTGTTTTTATTAATGGCATAGGTTTTCTGCGAAGGCGTTTGGTTTTCTGTGGGTGCAATTTACATTGAACTGATCGAAAATAAGAAAACATTTCATGACCATTTCAAATAGACGTAGCTGAACCGGATACAAAAATATCCCATATAAAAAGTAACCTTTTTTGCCGCATAACAATACCAAACCAAATGTTCCACGAAAAATGAAGCAAAAGTTCCAAGAATACAACATAAGTGAATTTGTGCTGCATCTAGCATATATTTTTCACCTTTTCGGTGTATTCGAGGTCAAAATGGAATGAATCGAACAAGGAAATTATTAATTCATTGAAATACCAATAAACAAGTTTGTATTCAGTCTGAAAAATGATTTGTTTACTGTATCATTGAAAACATACCCTTCCATAAATAGAAAATCTAATTAAACTATTTTGAGCATTCAGAAGCTCAGAAGAAAAACAATCCTTCTCCACACTTCATTCTCAATCTACTTACATGACATTCTAATACAAGGGCGCAATTCTAACTGCGCCCTATATTGAAATACCAATAAACAAGGTTGTATTCAGTCTGAAAAATGATCTGTTTACTGTATCATTGAAAAAATACCCTTCCTTACATAGAAAATTTAATTAAACTATTTTGAGCACTGAAGGCTCAGAAAAAAACAACCCTTCTCCACTCTTCTTTCTCAATCTATTTACATAACATTCTAATACAAGGGTGTAATTCTAATTGCTGAGAAACAATATATATGGATCGTCTTGTGATTTTCTAACCTATATCTTGAAAAAAGATTGAGAAGAGAGGAAATCCGTGAATGCATGAGGAAAAAAACGGGGTTAATCGTTAAAAATGGTTGCGAGACGTGGATCCACTTTAAGAAAAAACAGGAGAGATGGAAGGAAAAACGTAGAAATGGACGGAAAACAGAAGAAATGGAAAACTGAAAGGAGATCAAGGTTCAATGACGGACTGAAGCATCACAGGAAGAATAAGCCCTAAGCAGCATCTCTCTTATCTTCTCGTCTTATGTATCCTCTTGATTATTTAAACCTTCTACAATGTTCCCTTCCTTTCTGAGACCAATCACCCAATCACAAGAACCATATCAATATTTCTTCAAATAATTCCCTTCTGATGCTTTGTTGCGTCAAAGCTCTTTTTTTTTTCACCATAATGAAAACAGTTTTCTTTAGGAATCATCAAAAAAGTAAAACAGAAAAAGCTAAGCCTTCCTTACTGTTTATTTATTAATTTATATGTATTTATCATCATCATTTTAAGTACATGTACAAAATTCAAGTTAAAAAGGCATCAAATCACAGGTATCAAAAATCAAAATAATAAAAATCAATCTGATACATTAATAAATATCTTTATCAGTTAATGTACACTTTAAAAGTCTAGACTCTTTATATATATACAAATGATGTATGCAAATATTAATTTTATGGAGAGGAGGCGGTTTATTACTGATTCTTCTGAAACACGTTTGTTTATATTTTTTCTTTTTTTTAGTACCAATCAAATTGTTTACGAGTTTTAATGGGCAACATATTGATTCGTTTGATTTTTAAAGTTTTCCTGCTCTTAGTTGAATTCCACTCTTCAAAAAATTAAACTTTTTTTAGATTTTCCAAATATTTTTCACCATAAAAGTTGAACTAGTTGTTGTAACTACTAATATTACTTCTTCTAGGTACACTAAGAAACAAACTTAAACAAACTTTAGATACTTTCCTTGAGAGAGCTTCTTCTTACTTAAAAAGAAGTCATAAACAACGACTGTTCTTAGTTCGGGCAATTGACCAGCATATTCAGAAGATGCGTCACTGACTTGATGCAATCAAAATCTCAGAATTTTTTCTTTAATAAATTAAAAAATAATCCTTCCTTTATTAGACGATTACTTCTGGATAAATCCGTCGGAACAATGGGCCACAGAGTGTGTAATTATGTTAAACAACAAAGACGCCTCACTGAAAATTGCAAATGTTGACGATAAACGTAGAAGACGCAACAACGCCATATATTTAGAAGAAGAACGTAGATGACAGAAATTATTTTTTAGGTTATAAAGAAATGTTAATTGTTTTTATAGTTTTTTATAGTTAAAAATAGCCCTTCAATACGTGAGATATGTATATAAAAATTAAACAGATATATACACTAAAAGAATAACGTTTTATGAATTACTGGGTTTATTATGTTCTTCAGTCTCGGAAACATCACACATTTTATACCAACAGACACCATTACTGTTCCTCCTTTCTAGCTTGATTCTCCATGAATGATATTACGTGGTTTTCAAGTACAATTTGTGCTAAAAATCAAATAATTACCCTTTACTGTGTATATTTTTTTTTTACCAAGAAAAACAACCTGATGTACTGTTATTTTCCACTGCTATACTTAATGCTGTATCATGCAATAAATTACAAAGAGCAAAATTGGCACCATTCAACAATAACTCATGACATGTGTGTGGATGGTTTCCTTTCGCTGCATACATTAAAGCAGTATTGCTAAGCTAAAACTGTTCTTTAAAACTTTCTCTAAACCAATCAGAACAAAACGTACGTGGTCTACATGATTGACATCAGCGTTGTGATTCAACAGCAACTTAACTACTTCGTGATGACCCCCACTGGCAGCCAGAATCAGAGGACTCTCCTCTTCAGGACCCAGCTTGTTAACATCAGCTCTATATCCAATAAGCAGCTCCACAGTATTGTACTGTCCATAAGCACAAGCCCAATGTAAAGCAGTCAATCCGTTACTGTCACGAACGTCAATGTCCTCCTCTTTTCTTATGTCTCGAACACATAGCTCACCCTGTCCGGCTTTAGTGTGGAAATTAAGCTCTATTTTTTGTGGTACTAGAGTTTCTGCTTGGGTATTGCCCCTCTGCAGATTAGTGAGAACTGTGGTGGACGAGGCACATTGTCGGTACGGTTGAAAAGCACTTTTTCTGTTCTTGTCGTGGAGGGACTGAGGAGACCATTTCTGAGAAGAATTTATTAAACCAAATGAACTTATCAAAGCTGAATCATCAAGCTGTTTGACAGGATTATTTTTAACATCTTTGTCGTCACTGGAGGAGTCATGATCTTTATCCATACTTTTCATGAAATTAATCTTATTTCCATTTGGGAAAAAAGTGAGGTTTTTAAAAGCATTCTTCTACTTTTTTATAAAAATGATCACGGTTTCTCTTAATTGCTAACTTCACATTATACCCTTTGACATTCTAGATCAGCTGTTTATACAATATTGACGTTCCATTTTCATATATTTCAAATAATCGCTTTACTTAAGATATTTAGTGGACTATAAACATCGTAAGATTGCATAAAATGTTGCTGAGTGACAGGGCAATTTAGTTTGACAGAAAAGGTCAGAAAACACAAATATATTTTATCAAACAGGTGATACGTTCGGTTCTACTGCCATTACTGTATTATTATTCTGAATTAATAGTTTTTTAAGCTTAGGTGGTCTTTTTTTTGATAATATAGAAATAATACTGAATGTATGAAGATAATTCTTTAGTTTTTGAGTAAAATTAAAAGATATTTTTGTTAATTTCAGCATGTCAAAGACATAGTATGTCCTTATTAGGTGAACTGTAAGTAACATTATGTCAGGTCAACCAGCTACTGAAAGAAACCAAGAGAATCACGCTCCAGGAGGGCCTATAATAACGCTAAACCGAACAAGAAGTAACAATCAGTTAGTGAACATTCGTGATAGACTATTCCACACCTTGTTCTACAGAGCTTCCTTGGCTTATGCCCGGACATTTCCTAAATCGGTTAGGCGTTTTATTGAGTTCGTGGTACTAGTGAAAGCTCTAGCTGCTTTTTTTGTGTTAGTTTACATTCATTTATCATTTTCGAAAACTCCCAGCACGTGTTTGAACAATGTGCGGGAAACGTGGCCTCGGGATGGCATTTTACGTGTTGAGATTGTGCGAAATCTGGAGAAAGGATACAGTATTGAGGATAGTTATGCGAAGGAGGAAAGACTGAAACAGCAGAGCAGAACTGAGGATTTAACTAGTATGTTAGGGCTGCTTGCTAGGGATGGTTTTGATAATTTGGAGCCTTCCTCATCGGAAGAAACGGAAAAAGAAACACAACCCCTGTCTGATAAAGATGGTAAGTAGAGATGCACTTTTTGGTTTTCCTTGCGCATTCACCAATATTTTGGTTTTTTCTTATGCGGACACTTTCTCTTAAAAATATTTAAATTGTGAAAGTAGCAAAGTTGAAAATAATAACTTTCTTAGTTGTTTATATAAAATATGAATATCTCCGACCAGAGTTGTGGATATTAACCGGTTAATAGGTCATCACTTTTTTTATCAGCTTATATACATTAAAAATAATAGACATCACATTGGCTATGTTGAAGGCTTATTGGAATTAGTTCACTAGTTCAATGTCTGGTCTGGTCTCAGAATTGTAGAAAATCTTGTGAAACGTTGTTCGGAGACATACAAAATGACCATCTAAACTGTAATATCTTTATTGTGTTTGTCAATTCAATTATAGTCAAGTGAAAGGCCACATGATGATGTATGTGTCAAATGCGAAGCTTGTGAGGTGATTTTTCTCATCTTTCCTTCAATAAATCGATTATTGCGGTTGTATGACATGTGGAACCGTCCTATTAGAACCACATCTCCTCCAGATCAATACTATTCAAATTAAGAATTAAATAATCATTGATCATCGCCCTGTAACGATCCCCATTAACGAATTGATAAATTTTAATTTTCATCGACACTGCCAGCAACAACGGCCATATTTTCTTTGGAATGTACAGTTGTTTTTGTCTTGTTTCTGTTTTAATATCGAGTAGCGTGAAATGCGGCCGGAATTTGTATGCCGCATAGAACACTGATTTTGATAATAAATTTCGACAATTTGGAAGCTCTGCCCAGACGTTCCATGATACTTTGCCAGACATATGATGTGCCATGATGACATTTGCCATGGTGATTTGACAGTGACCCCTATCGGAAGTTCGGATACTAAAAAAACCTTTCGATGTATCTTTTCAATAATCTGTTTTTTTATATGTAAATCATCTATGCCATTTTTCTTCAGTTAATGTCATGGAAGATCTTACAGCAAGAACGTTCTTAGTATTTATCTTGAACTGTTTGTTCTGGACATATAATTAATCTCTAAAAGATTTTCTTTATTTTTGTAACATAACTATATACAATTGAACTAGTCTCGATACTTTTTGGTTTGGTACAACCTATATATTTGGTTGGACCTATATATTAGGCCCTGTACATAATTCTTGGTGTTTTTGACTACCCCTGAGATATACCAGGTGTGGCAGTTAATAATTCTTAATTTTTTCTTTAAAAAACATGTTTAATTTTGGAGAAAGGTATAAAAATGGTTTATACAAAATATGCGCCTATCTCTCCGGCAATTTGTGGATGCCTTCCCAGAAAAACGGTGTTTTGAGGTGGTTCAGTTACCAAGTCATAGTTTTTCGACATCAACGTAAGTGTTTCATGGAAGGTGCGTGAGACATCAGTATAAAGTGGAAGGAGCCAACTCTGGTGAATACGGCGGGTAAGGCAAGAGTTCCCAGCCAAATGTAGAAATGGTGTCTGGCCGCTTTTGCTGTCTGTGATGGGGCCTTCTCGTGCTGCAAAATTGCTTTTGTATATTTTGTAGCCCATTCTGGTGGCTTTTCGATCAATGCATGGTTCAAATTAATCATCTGTTCACGGTAGCGAACGGCATTAATTAGTTCATTTGGTTTTAGAAGCTCATGGTACACGATACTCTTCTGATCCCACCAAACGCACATCATTGTTTTGTTTCCAAGGCGATTAGGTCTTGCGGTCGATGTTGATCGTGGCCCTGGATCAACCCATGATTTTCTGCGTTTTGGGTTCTCGAAATATATCAATTTTTCATCTCCAGTCAGAGAGAGCAAAACTTCGCACACCGTTTTTGGTTTGTCGTCATTGAGCTGATGTGGTATCCATTTTTGTGCCTTCTGAATCTTTCCCATGATATACAGACGATCACAAATAGTTCGGTGACCAACATTTAAACTCTCTGCCATTTGTCGTTGAGTTTGTATATCATCTTCTTTCAACAATGCTTGCAATTTGGCATCTTCCGTTTTTTAGGTTGACCTGGGCGTTCTCTGGTCAGTATTTTTTTTTCGCGACACCGCGAACTAATTTTTCAGGTTTTAACCTGCTCACTGATGGGTAGCACTTTTGGAGGACGAAAAAGAGATTCAGTTTCCTTAATTTTTTTCAGTTCTTGTTCTTGTTTCTTGAGCTTGCTCACCATAAAGTTTAGATATTATTCGATATACTTATACTTTAGCCCTTATCCAATGAAAGCTAATACGTAAGGCTATTCTTGATGCTTATAATGTACGTATTAAATTATTAAGACCAGTAAAGAACCTAGATTAGTTTCTGAGAAACTCCAAGGAACATTAACAGATATTGAAACACGACCGAAAGGCGGCGAATTAATTATTTAGGTTTAATAATAACTTAATTTATTTATGTTTGAAGTACCAGGTTTAAAAGAAGTTCTATGAGGCCAATCTTTCTTACTGTAATGCTCTTTTGTTGTCCTGTTGTCCCATAGATACAAAAAACAGCAATACTTTTCAAAACCCTCTTGAAGCCCTAGCAATACACCTATCACTTTTAAATGATAGTGATACTGTTTATATTTAACGCGATTTAGTATGGTTACTAAGGTGTCATATCTTTCTTTTCATTGTCACTGAATGGGCTAAAAAAAAGTTTCTGCTGAACATCAGAGTCTATTTAATTCAAGAATTGTGATAAACAATAGAAAATCAAAGTGTAAAATAAAAAATCAAGCTCAAAAATGACTATTTTCAGTGGTTCTCTTATGTTTGTATGGGCTCTTTCGTATTAAGCCCCAAAGGTAATCTCCCATCATATTCTCATTGTACTGCCCTTGGTAACATCGTTCAAAGTTCAACACATTTTGGTGAAGTGAGTAGGCACCCATATTATCTTTAAATTGGTCCAGGTGAGAATGTAGCATGTGAAATTTATGGGACATTACCACAAGGTAGCCTGGTACCTTGCATACTTGGTACTTTATACCAGTAACCATACTTGGTTACTGGTAGCGTAACTAGCGTACTATACCCGAGGTTCCAGGCAGAATGTTACGAGGGGTCCTGACTGCTACGAGCATTTGCCGTATGATGGCGTGAGTTGTGTGCGATCACGACCCGTCATTAAAATGGCCAGTTAATCTGGTCTGGCCCCGATCGTCCCTCCGAACTGCTTCCCTTGCGTTCGTTTAGAGCTCGGCTGATGACGGCTGAAAGGCTAGAAACCGGTCCCGAGAGACACGTGACGTCGCATGGTTGACAGTTCGGCGAAGGCGATCGGTGGCACCACGTGGAGAAAGGGTGAAAGATTTCTGTAATTATATTATATATAATGTATATATATATATATATATATATATATATATATATATATATATATATATATATATATATATATATATATATATATATATAGCACTGGGAAAGATGGAGATTGAAGAACCAAACTGTTATATAATTAAATTTTTAAATAATCTCGTTCCTGTTTCCTAGACTTCCTAAACTTTTTACATCATATCTGCACTTGGCTGGGAACTCTTGCCCCATCCGCCTTACTCGCCAGACTTGGCCCTTACACACACACACACATATATATATATATATATATATATATATATATATATATATATATATATATATATATAGATATATATATATCCGGCTTCTTTGGTGAAGGTGAAAACATGAAAAAAAATTATGGCCTTTTCTTTGATCAGTTATTTTCACATCGTCTTCAAGCAAATTCCACTGTTTCAATCGTGAACCTAAAATCTCTGCTTTATTTTTGGGTAGGTTTAGATCTCGTACTAAATCATTGAATTTTGTTGAGCTGATGAAATGTGGTCCAAAACTCTGTGACTTTATCATGAATTCAGTACCATCGGTGTTGGTAAACGGTGTACTGCATTCTGTTGAACTTTGCGACGATTGAATTCCGAAGCTACCTAATTCTGAACGAGATGGAACGGGAAAAGTTTCACCATGAGGTATTGGAGAAGACGTTGAAGGAAGATCAGGATAAAAAATCTTTTCAGCATTTTTACCAGATCGACGCTTACTTGGATTAACGATACGAAAATAACAGCTTTGCACATGATCACTAGGTTCCCCCCAAGTCTTGGCACTGCAAACTTTATGTCTCGTTTTTCTCTTCGATACCAGGCCAGAGATAACGAAAATAACTAGTGTGATTTAAATTTTATGCATAAAAAATTAAGAAATACTAAAATAGAATATTAATATGTTCGATATATAAAAAAATTTTAAATTTTAATTTTTTACTTTCTAAAGTATTTTTGCAGTTACCAAAGCAAATTTTTTGCTTCTTACTTTAATAAATTCACCGCAAATAAAACAGAATGAATCATTATCATGTTTACATTGTCTTGATGCAATTTTCTAACTTAGTAATACATAAGGGCGGTTGTTACAGCTGTGATAGATAAGTAAATACTCACTCCTGTGCCCTTCACAAATAATATTCAATTTGCTATTGGGGTGATCAAAGTGCTGCCATCTGTTGTTCATAAAATCAATTAAAAATTTCGAAAACTTACTTATCGACGTAAATCAGACAAAAACAAACTTTAAAAGCTAAAAATGGAAATTTAAGTGTTTTTCGATGTCTAGAATCAGAATTCAAACCCAAAAAGAGTTTTTTGTCGACCTGTGTTATTTGAAACAAATAAAAAACCACTAAAAAAGAATAACAAAACTAAATTTTATTAAATTTAATTTCTGCGGTGTGTTTTACCACTATGACGTAATTTGACGGAGATATCCTGTAGTAACACTCAACGACAATATAAAAGCCAAATTTTATGGATTTCTCATTCCCTTAGGGCATATTGGAAATTCTTAGGAGATAAAACAAAAAAAAAGCCAAATCATTTCAACAATAATTCACTATATCACTTCGAATCTTTGTTCAAGGTTCAACTGGTATCAGTGAGACACCTAATCAAGATCATTCCCTTCCCGATGAACTCTTAAACGTCTCGGCTAAATGGACCTGGATCAACATGTTAACAGAATCCCCTAAGACACTCCTGGACACATTAAACTCCGAGAAATCTCCCTCCAAAGGATCGAGGGAAGGCTTCAATTCCACTCTGATCAACAAGGAAAAACATGTTGGTGCTCCAGTGTACGACCGAATTCATTACGAACGAGGTTCGACTTTGCCACGTCTTGAATTGGTCTCTCGGTTTTCTAACAGGGCATATCTTTCTTCTAGGTACTTCAGTGGACGAGTACATCGTGGAGTATTCGTTGGAGTATGGATTCTTGAGGCTGAATCCGGCTACCAGAGTGAAATTGAACATTCCCGTCCAGGTGGTATTTCTTGATCCCGTTAAAGACGAGTGTTTTGGGGATGCTTTCAGTCGGTTGATTTTAGAGGAGTTTCTGGGCTACGATGACCTCCTGATGGCGTCTATCAAGTCGTTGGCGGAGAAAGAGGATAACAGAGGCTACTTGAGGTGAGTTTGGAGGATGTGGTGGGGTGTTTAAGTGAAGTAAACGAACTCTTTTCTTAGGAACGTCATTTCGGGGGAACACTATCGATTTGTCAGCCTGTGGATGGCCAGAACTGCATATCTGGCTGCCTTTTTCTGTATGATTATTTTCGTAAGTATTTTCTTTTCTTTTTTTAATTAAATATATATATATATATATATATATATATATATATATATATATATATATATATATATATATATATATATATATATATATATATATATATACTTTATATTATATTAAAATATTATATCTATTGATAATGTCATGGAACGAAGTCTGGAGGATAGGGTGGTTGTGAAAAAATGTCCTGGTCGAGTCCCAACAGTGCTTTATCGGCATTGTCTAACATTTCCTGCTTTTGAAGAAGATTTACTTAAAGGCAACAAGAAATTTAACATTGTCCACCTCGTTAAGGGCTCTGACACTCTATTAAAAATATATCAGCGATTTTACATTTAACAGTTGACAGTTTGAAGAATTAAACTTGACGGCTTGTCGCAAAAAAACTGTCTAAGACAGCACCATCTATCCGACATTCTACGAATTTTTCATTTCTATTATTTATATTCATTATATTGTTATTCGTTATTTCATATTTCCAATGAAGAAGATAATTTTCCATCTCTGGGTCTTTGTTGTAAAATTTGTCCTAGTTTCTCTTCTCTTTTATCTGTTCGTTTGTTTATCTCGATGTTCCTCTAATTTTCTTCTTTACTGGATCTGCTTCGAATATATTTTGTTATCCTTCTTACGTCCGTCTGTACAAAGCGTTTGGGTTTAATTTTTTTACTTTTCAAAAAAAAATATTTAAGGTAGTACTGTCGGTTATAGAATTACTGTTCAGAATGAAATGAAAAAAATGAATGATTATAAAGTATTATTTAAACACATTTTAATATTGAAGATTTTTAATTAAAAATTTTTTGGCTTTGGTAACTTTCACAACACTATTCTCACAACACGATTCTCACACACTATTCTCACTACTTTCACAACACTATTCAATACTTATTTGTTTTACGTGCGTCTTTAATTTCATAGATCACGTTTTCAGCAGCCATTTTTTTCCTCATATCTGTACATACACGATCTTTCAACATGTGTAGTTTTTTCATTGCATTAGGCAAATTTTTCGATTTTTTTTTATTGCAAGGATCATCCCTATTCAGAAAAGAACCGAGTAAATCATTTATTGTAATAATCTCACATTTTGAGTGAAACAGAGCTACTGTAATCATACTTCTATCTCTTTTGCTCTTACGCGGCGTTGCCGAATATAAATACTACGGAAGTCTTATAACACAGGGCATCCATTTGACACTTGTGGTATTGCCAGCACTACATTAAACAATTCCATATATTATATTATTTTTTCATTTAAATACATGAGCCTTTCTTTGGCTCTGACTGTTTTTTAGTTGCTGATATATATATATATATATATATATATATATATATATATATATATATATATATATATATATATATATATATATATATATATATATATATATAGTCGTTGTGCTCGCTTTTATAGCCGGCCGGTGACTGCGCATATTATATCGGTCTAGTTCGGGACTATTTGCGGCGCTCGGCAACGCTGTCGGGCCTTCCTTTATTGATTTCTTTCTCGTCACCACGTTGCCACGCTTCTTTTTTTTTCAGAAGGGATTTCCATACTCTTGGAATGTTGCGAACATCGATTCGGGTATTTAGCTCACCCCTTTCTTCTATTTCAAGGACTTCTCTGATTGTTTGGACCTTGTAGTTTTCAATATTCGCTATTTCTTTGGTTCCTTCAAAATTGATTTTATGCCCTGTTTGTAGATAGTGCTGCAACAAAGCGGAAGTGGTTTGTTTTTAAGTTGTTTTTATGTTCTTGTAGTCTGGCCGAGAATCGTCTGTTTGTTTGTCCTATGTATGTTCTGTTGTAGTCGGAAGCAAGATATGCTATAAACCCCATGATTTTCCAGTCTAACTTTGCCCTTGGGGTTTTTTAGGGTGTTTGGGACAGTTTTGTGCGGCTTGTAGGCTGTTCTGATCTTATGTTTCCTTAGTGGTTTGCCTATCCTATCCGTGATTCCTTTTATGTATGGTAGCAGGACCTTTGGTGCATTTGGTTCGTGATCCTCTATTGTTCTTCGTATATGGGTTTCCTGACGGCGAATGGCCTTCCTGATACAATTTTCTGAATATCCATTTTGTCTAAGGGCTGTGGAAAATTTTGGTAGTTCTTCGCTTCGTGTATCTGGTAGTGTCAGTCGGAAGGATCTGGAAATTAAGGTGTTCGCTACTGCTTGGATTTGAGAAGGTAAAGGTGAAAGAGGAGTTAAAGAAGTTAGAGAAGAAGAAGGAGTTAAAGAAGGAGAATGTGGTTGACATATCGATCGGTGTGAGTTGGTTTTCTATACACTGTGTATTCGAGGGTTCCAGAATTCGTTGTGATGAGGAGATGCAAAAACGGCAGTTTTCTATCCTGTTCGACTTCCAGAGTGAACTGTACACTGTGGTAGGTTTCGTTTAATTGGGTTAGGAAGTTGTTCAGAAGTTCGTTTCCGTGAGGCCATATTATAAAGATATCATCTACATTCCGTTTACAAAGTTTAAGTTTTAAAGGAACGTTGGCCAATGCCTTTGTGATAAAGATGATTCCATTGGGGCACCGTCGGTCTGTCTGTAGATCTGCTGGTTGAAGGAAACATATTTATTCTTCAAGCAGTGTTCGTACAGTTCGCCCACATATGGTGGAAAGTCTTCATTCATCGAAATTAGGTCCAGGGCCTCGTCTATCGGGATATTTGGATATAGTGAGACAATGTCCAGGCTTGCTAGTATGTCTGTATCCTTTAGTTGGAAATAAATCTTTAATCATCCTTATCAAATGTCCTGAGTTTTGAACATATTACTCGGCAAGTTTGACGCTTGGTTGTATGATACTTGCTAGATATTTTTCCAATTTTGAAGGAGCCAAAGAAATAGCGAATATTGAAAACTACAAGGTCCGAACAATCAGAGAAGTCCCTGAAATAGAAGAAAGGGGTGAGCTAAATAGGCGAAACGACGCTCGCAACATTCCAAAAGTATAGAGATCCCTTCTGAAAAAAGAAGAAACGCGGCAACGTGGCGGTGAGGTAGAAAAATCAATAAACGGACGCCCGACAGCGTTGCCGAGCGTCGCAAATAGTCCCGAACTACCCCGATATAATCTGCGCAGTCGCCGGCCGGCTATAAAAGCGAGCATAATGATCAGTGCACGTCAGTTGAACTCTTCAGTCCAAGCGGACAACACTTGAAAATGCTAAATGAGACTTGTAATTTGACAAATGACAGTCTGAAGGAGCAAAGTTGACAGCTTGTCACATAAACTGTCGGAAATAGCCTCATTTCTCTGACATTCTGTGAACTTTTCAGAATTCCCTCGTTTTTCTGCAAGATTTTATTCGTAGTTGTTTTTTCGGTCGAAATATATCTTGTTTATAGCATCAAAAAAAAAATTGCCTTTAAAATTATTTAGTAAGTAAAACTTAAAACAGTACTCATCGTACACTGTAACGGTTATTTCGTAACTTTTGTCAGATTAAATATCTACATTAATATTAATTTCTTATTATTTCGGATTTTCGGTGTTTATTAAATTATCTTTTTTTTTATTGTTTTGTTTACGTTTCATAACAAACCATCTTAAGAACAACTTTACAATATACATTATTTTTATAAAAAATACAAAATTATTTATAACACCTACCACTATATCTAATTGAACAATTTTTATATATATTTTTTATTTATATATATATATATATATATATATATATATATATATATATATATATATATATATATATATATATATATATATATAGCCATAAAGATGAGGAAATTGAGGAATTTTATGATGATGTGGCCCAGCTTTTATACAAGGAGAAATGTAGGTACAAAATCCTGATGGGTGATTTTAATGCCAGAATTGGAACAACAAGAACAGACGAAAATGCAACTGGCCCATATGGAACTGGTGAGCGAGACAATAGAGGTGACAGATTAGTTGATTTTGCTGAAGGACAAGAACTATATATTATGAATTCATTCTATAAGAAAAATATCAGCAGAAAATGGACATGGAAAAGTCCATCTGGGCTCACAAGCGAAATTGACTACATCATGACCAACGATAAAACAATATTTACCAATTGTACTGTCCTTAACAATTTTAATGTTGGAAGTGACCACCGAATTGTACGAGCAAGGGTTCGGATTGACTGTCGAAAAGAGCGCGAAAAAATGGTAAGATCAAAGAAGGGCAAGGTGGATTCTGGAAAACTGCTGGAGAGAGGAAGCGATTTTGAGATTGCTTTGTCAAACCGGTTTGCTGCGTTACAAGATCCAGAGGAGGTGGAAATATCAGTTCAATATGAAGAAATCGCCAACAATGTACTTCAAACGGCTGCTTCAATAGCACCAGAAGAAAAATGTCTCAAACAAACAAAAATCTCCAGTGAGACCATTGATTTAATGAAGAAACGGCGAGCAATGAGAAATGCAGGTAGTAGCTCTGCAAAACTATAAGAAAACGTATCAGAGAGGACACGCGCCGATTCAATATGCAGCTAGTGCAAAAAACCCTGGAAGAAAACAAAGGAATTAACAAAGCTAAACAGAAGCTGAGAAACAAAAGAACGCAAATATATGCTTTAAAGCGTGAGGATGGCACAGTGTGCAGGACGCGTACCCAAATGTTAGAGATTGTCAGAAGGTTTTATTCCCAGTTATATGAAGATCAGAGCCAGTCAGGGACAGCAATACCCACGGAAGAACAATATATAATACCAGATATCCTAGTGGAGGAAGTAACAAATGCTATAGAATTGATGAAGAACGGCAAGCCTCCAGGAAAGGATAGTGTAACTGTCGAAATGCTAAAAGCTGGTGGTCGGACGTTACATAAAACACTGGCAAAATTATACTCAAAATGCCTCAAAGAACAAAAAGTACCTGACTTATGGAAAAATGCAGAAGTGATCCTTTTACATAAAAAAGGAGCACAGGAAGATTTAAAGAACTACCGTCCAATAAGCCTCCTATCAGTGATGTACAAAGTTTTCACTAAGATAATTTCTAAAAGAATATTAAAAAAACTGAATGACGCACAACCAAGAGAACAAGCAAGATTCAGACGTGGATTCAGTACAATGGATCACATCCAGGTTGTACAGCAGGTCATAGAACACAAGGAATACACCATGCCACTGTGCTTGGCTTTTATCGACTACGAAAAAGCATTTGATTCCATCTCAAAGCATGCGATAATGGATGCACTGCTTAGCCAAGGTGTAGAGAGAGCCTATGTAAACCTATTAGAATCGATATATGATGGAGCTACAACCACAATTCACCTTGATGATCTTGAAGTGGGAATTAATATAGAACCAGGTGTACGGCAGGGTGATGCAATATCGCCTATTCTTTTCTCGGCTGGCCTTGAAGAAGTATTCCGTAAACTGGGGTAAAGATCAATGGTGCAAACTTAAACCATCTTAGATTTGCAGATGATATTATTCTCATTTCACAAGACCCAGAGGAGCTGCAAAGACGCATACAGGAACTGCAAAGGGCTGGCGAACCATTTGGCTTGAAAATAAACCTGAAAAAGAGTCAGGTTATGTTCAATAACTTCGCTCAGGACAGAAGAATTTCAGTTCTAGGAAGGGATTTAGAGATTGTGGACAGCTTTATATATCTTGGGCAGAAGATTTCCATGGAGGGGAATACCGCCCGGGAGGTGGAACGGCGTGTTAAATGTGGCTGGCAGGCATTTGGTAGGCTCAACATAGTGTTTAAGAGCAGACTCCCACTTTGCCTGAAAAGAAAAGTATTCGATCAGTGCGTTCTACCCTTTATGACATACGGAAGTGAAACCTGGACACTCACATCGCAATCAATTCAAAAACTTCGGGTGGCACAAAGGGGAATGGAAAGATGTATGCTTGGCATTACAAGACGAGACAGAGAGTCCTGCGCATGGATCAGGGAACAAACAAAAGTCTGTGACATCATTGGAAGAGTAAAACAGTTGAAATGGAGATGGGCAGGCCATATAGCGAGGCGATGGGACGACAGATGGACCAAGGCAATCCTGGAGTGGATACCGCTTGATCGCAAACGTCCGCGAAGAAGACCGAAAGCACGATGGACTGATGACATCGTTAAGTATATTGGACCCGAGTGGCAGAGGAAAGCCCAGGACCGTGAAGGTTGGAAGCATGCTGAAGAGGCCTTCATCCTGCAGTGGATCGATACGGGCTGATGATGATGATGATGATGATATATATATATATATATATATATATATATATATATATATATATATATATATATATATATATATATATATATATATATATATATAGGTAAGGGACAAGTCTGGCGAGTAAGGCGGGTGGGGCAAGAGTTCCCAGCCAAGTGCAGATATGATGTAAAAAGTTTAGGAAGTCTAGGAAACAGGAACGAGATTATTTAAAAATTTAATTATATAACAGTTTGGTTCTTCAATCTCCATCTTTCCCAATGCTCTAGGACAAGACAGAATGATCGAGAAAGTTAATCACGATACAGGGTGAACCGATATTTTTAACTTAATCAATGCGCTTTATATCGAATTCTCGAAAATATATCAACGTCTAAAAATACTCCCCATATGATCCCCTTCCCGGTCTCCGGCGTCCTCTTTTCTCGCCTCGTTACGTTCGGCACTTCCGCAAAAATTATACTTAACGACGATGGTATAATTTGACGTCCGAAGAGCGTCGCGACGCACGGCCCCATAACGAGGACGCAGAAATGAGAGAGGTGTTGTGGCGCTTGGGAAAGCGCCCATCGGTCGGCCGCAAACCGGTCGAAAACATGTCAATTTCCGGTCAGATATGATGTGACAGGCCCTGTTTCGCCTTTCTATTTGTTTTCTTCGCGTCCCCACTCGATTAACGATTGGGGGGGGGGGGGGGGGGGTTGGGTTGCCATCGAGGACGTTTTCGCCACCTCGTTTTATTATGTACATACCGGGAAACTATGTTTTTTTTTTGGTGTAGCTTCAATTTGCTTCAAGACTTGTTTTGGAACGGAAATATTAAAACAGAAAATTGTGGAAATTCCAGCTGAAGAAAGTAATGAGACTTGTGACGTGGCGTTTGATCTGGCAATATGGCAATTCCACTTTGGAGAGGATGCTGACATCTGATGCATTTTCAGTATGAATTTGAACTCCTGAAAGCCGTCAGCTATGTGATTTGCACATTCTGGCTTTGGTTGGTTCGTTGGTGGTTTTCGCACATATTTTCTTCCTCTCCAATTCATTGGTCAACATGAACGGTTGCTTGGAGTTGAATTTAACTTTTCCCCGATCATCCTAACTGTCAACTCACGATCAGAACGGACGCCATCTCGAATTCTGTGGACATTTCATCACTTCTCGCCGTTCTTGCATCTTCAGTGGAGTCTCGGTTTTCTGAGAATGACTTTAACTACCTGAAAACCTAAAGTCCTTAATAAAACACTGTCATATCCGACCGTACACTGCATTCAGATTTGACTAACGATTGATTAATAACGATTGGGGATGGGGGACTTGTGATGTGGCGTTTGATCTGGCAATATGACAATTCAACATTGGAGGGGATGCTGACGTCTGATGCATTTTCAGTGTGAATATGAACTCCCTAGAGTCGTCAGCTATTTGATGTTTGATTTGCACATTTTGACTTTGGTTGGTTGGTTGGTGGTTTTCGCACATATTTTCTTCCTCTCCAATTCATTGGTCAACATGAACGGTTGCTTGGAGTTGAATTTAACTTTTCCCCGATCATCCTAACTGTCAACTCACGATCAGAACGCACCCCATCTCGAATTCTGTGGACATTTCAACACTTCTTGCCGTTCTTGCATTTTCAGTGAAGTCTCGGGTTTTTGAGAATGTCTTAAACTACCTGAAAACCTAAAGTCCTTAACAAAACACTGTCATATCCGACCGTACACTGCATTCAGATTTGAACATTCAGCCCAGTCATCCATGAGATAGTCAAAAAGCATCAGATATAACTTGAAGGACATCCCAACTTCTAGTGTTGCTCTTATAATAAACAGAGGACAGACAATTGCGAAGAATCTGAGTACTGGATCTTTGAAGCAACTGAAGAGAAATCGCACCAAACCTAACCTCACTGCGTCATACCAACAACAATATCCCACAATGCTTAAAAAGCAGTGTTTTCGATATTTTCGCTCTCTCAACATTGACGTGTGTTACACAGACTTGTGTATGTACGAGGGGAGCCTGAAAAGTCCCCAGCCTAACACAGAAACAAGTATTTTTTTTGTCAAAATCACTTTTATTTCACAACATAGTCTCCTGGTAATTCTATACATTTTTCCCAGCGGTGTTCCCATCTCTTTAGCATGTCCAAATAATAGATGACTTCTTGTTCTGCAAAATAGTCGTTTACGAATGTGCTGTCTTTCGAGAGAAACTTTGAGCCTAGGAAAGAGAAAAAAGTCATTGGGTGCCAGATCGAGTTCGGTTGGCGAGTTCGGTGGGTGGTCAATCAATTCATGAATTTTTGCTATCGCGACCTATGAAGGGTTGTCTTGGTGGAACAAAACTTCCTTTTTAACACGCTTTTATTAGCTTCACCTGTATTTATGTATGTAACGGAATCTTTGAACGTCCTTTTCACCCACTTCAAAACGTCAGATTAAATTGAAACTTAACTTTGCTCACTGATGAAGGACCGATGACAATACAATAATTTAATAAGTTCGTCCCATTATTCTGAACAGGATCGTCAGGATCAAGGATTTGTTTTCGGGGATGGAGGCTGAGACACCCAAGGAGGGTAGTTCGAACAGACAATTTTCGAAAAAAAAATAGTTTAAAAAACTAACAAACACGCTTTAATAGTAAGTCAAATTTAAAAAGCAAAAAAAATAATTTTTAGTATAAGAATAAGATGATGAACGAGAAAATGAATGTGTACAACCCAGCACTTTCTAAGAAAAAATTACAAACAATGCTTTCCGGTTTTGCCAGATTTATTCAGTTGCTACTAAAACAATATTTTTTTAAATGGTAACACCATATATATAGCCATATTGCAGGCCACAATCACAACGTTGTGATGCTTCTCCACCGTCGTCCTATCTCTGGTCATTATCTTCCAGTTCTCAATCGCTTTCTTTTTCAGATTTTCCATGACACCCGGTCTCTATCGCTTCCTTGGCCTTCTTCGCCTTCTTTTACCTTGTAGTCCTACCCATGCAATCTTCTTCACCACTCTACTCTATCCCATTCTCTCTATGTGGCCCGGCCACTTCAGATGATTTCGATGATCTCGATTTTACTATCGTGTTCATCCTTGTATCCTTGAAAATTTCATAAATTTCCTCATTTCTTCGAGTCATATACAAGCCATCGACCACAGGTGTTCTCGTAGAGAGTGCGCTCGTAGAGAAATTGGTGGTGTTTGTGCTGGTTTTGCTATATGACAGCTCCTTGCAATCAGCAGGGTATCATAAGATCGGAAATTGTGTCTGCTAAGCAGACGCAGCATTATAATTATAATTATAATGTGTTTTAGTCTAAAGACATTCGCACTCCGTCTAAGGGGAACATTGACTTATCCCAATCATCTTAGATATCAAAAGAATTAAGCTCTGTGGTGGCCCCTTCCATGTTCTCGAGCCACATGTTTGCAGTAGTGACGATTGTTTCCTATTGTTATTCAAAAACTCTCGAATGGTATTAGGGTTATTAAAAAAAAATCGAAAGCTGTTCCAAGTAATGCAGCCTTCTGCATGATTCTGAAAAGGGGATCGTTTCTTATTCGTTTGGCTTCTGTTGGTTGTTTTGATTGTTAATAGCCTTCTTTATGTTATAAGCTGAGTAGCCGTTCTGCTTTAGAGCGTCGGTGATCATTTTGAGCTCTTTATCTTGGTTGGTGTCGTCAGATAGTCTAAGAGACCGAGAAATAAAGGTGTTGACAACCCTTTAAAGTTGTGCTGGATGGTGATGGGACTTTGCATTCAGATATCTGTTCGTGTGGGTTGTCTTCCGGCAAACTGTGTGCTGTAAGCGTCCATTCTGGGATGGTTATCAATGTCTTGACAACATCTGGGATAGGGAGTTTTTGTCTTCTTCGATTTCTAATGTGAACTGTATTTTTTGATGAACGCAATTTAAATGGCTGTGGAATTTGGCGAGTTCGTTTTAACCAAAGGACCAGATGACAACAATGTCGTGGACATATCAGACCCATAGTTTTGGTTTGAGGTCAGCACTGTCTCAGTGTCATCTTTTCAAAATATATCATAAAAAGGTTGGCCACTACTGGTGATAGAGATGACCCCATTGCTGCTCCATCTGTTTGCTGATATATGTTTTGGTCAAACATGAAATAAGCGTTGTTCAAGCAATGTTGAGATTAATCTATAATATGGTTGGGACGATGTTTATTCTCCACTATTAATTGCAATGCTTCTTCTATTGGTGTGCTCGGATATAGAGATTTGACGTCGAAACTGGCCATTATGTCCTTTTGGTCTATTGTGAGTTTGTCTAGAGTCTCTGTGAAGTGCTAAGAATTTTTTATGTACGAATCGGCCTTTTCTGTTATACGTTGTAATATACAATATAAACGATCGGATATACTCCCGGACTAATAGCCTAATCTATATATGTATATATATATATATATATATATATATATATATATATATATATATATATATATATATATATATATATATCTATATATGTATATATATCTATATATGTATATATATCTATATATGTATATATATATATCTATATATGTATATATATCTATATATGTATATATATCTATATATGTCTATCTATATATCTATATATATATATATATATATATATATATATATATATATATATATATATATATATATATATATATATATATATATATATATATATATCTATATATGTATATATATATATATATATATATATATATATATATATATATATATATATATCTATATATGTATATATATCTATATATGTATATATCTATATATGTATATATATATATATATATATGTATATATATATCTATATATGTATATATATCTATATATGTATATATATCTATATATGTATATATATCTATATATGTATATATATCTATATATGTATATATATCTATATATGTATATATATCTATATATGTATATATATCTATATATGTATATATATATATATATATATATATATATATGTATATATATATATATATATATATGTATATATATATATATATGTATATATATATATATATATATATATATATATATATATATATATATATATATATATATATATATATATATATATATATATATATATATATATATATATATATACTATTTGTCTAGTTAACATTTCGTAGCAATACTAAAAAATTAATAGTTATAACAGAAATATTTTGAACGAGGCGCCACTGGTTTGTCATCCGATATTTGACATAATTATGGCGGAGTAGGCCGTGGGGAGCCTGTTAACCCTCGGCTCGGGTACCGTTGATTTATGTAGTTCGCCGGAAACCCGAGTAGGGCGCTGATTAACACCCGAGATGACACAAGCACGGGTGCCAACTGGCGCTGCCGGGGGTCGCGTTTTCCTTTGATTTTACCTGAGGTGGGGGGTTTTGCGGTCTTCTTAGTACTATTTACATAAAAGTACTAAGTTAAAAGATAAATCACGCTTTTTTCTGTTTGATTTTCAGACCGTGATCGTTTCCATGCTGTTGCGCTATGCCCATCATCAGATCTTCATTTTTATAGGTGAGTAGATTTAATTTTTTTGATATATCAACGTTCATTTTAACTTTATTTTTGGAATATTTTTATTCATTCTCGCCTTTACGTTATATTTCGTTGTATAAACGTCTTTACATCTAGATTTGGGCATTTCCGGATGATGCTAATGTCGTTAACGAAACGTGCATCGAAAAATTGCCGTTGGTGTGAGGTGGAAAATTTGTTTGCGATAATTATCAATGTTTTCGAGATGTGAATTTTCGAAATTAGGGATAGGTTGATCCAAATTGAGTGTCTCTTAAGGGAGGAAATCTCTTTAAACGCCTCAGGATGAGTCATTTTTCAGAAGTGTTTTTAAAGGTGATAAAATAATTGTGTCATTTTAAAGTTTTAACATCATTTTATTTGATCTTTGAAGAGTATAAAATTATTATTATACATTTTTTATAAACTAGGGGCTCAATAATTTTTTTTCGGGCGTCTATGGCGGTATGTCCAAAAGTGCTGCACTCGTCACTCTTTTTTTTATTCATCTGAAACACAAAACACATTTCTTTTTGTTTCTGATATATGCACGGGAAGGATAAACCTATAAAAATAAAAACTATAAAAAAGTATTAAATTTAAAATTAAGAAGCTTTAAAACAAAAAATGTTCAAAGTTTGTACTATTTTTTCGACATTTTTATCTCAAAAAAACCTCAAAAAATATCAGCCAAATCGATCAATAACTTTTTGAGTTACAGAGCGAGCAATTTTTGAAAAAACAGTTTCGAGATAATCGCATTTTATATATAAACAATGTTAAATTATATTCAGAAAAGAAAAGTAAAAAATTAGACCTACTAGAAATCTTGGAAATAAAAATTTCGTTAAGAAATGGTCATATAATAACCAGCTAAATTTCCAAAACATTCCGGTAATAGATAAGATCATATTATAATTGCATAGTCCGGTTTTTACCTGCTGATATTTACAGCTTAGCATCTAAGGTTTGGATGCGCGGTAGCCTACCGGCTTAACGCCTCTGAACTCATTCGAAGCAGTGCATTCGTCGTGCTGACATCGGTTAAGTACTGTACATTCGCAGAACTCTTCGTTCTCTGTCTCTGTTAGACAGTGACCGACACCTCTCTTTCGTTTGCGCATTTCAGAGACCAAGATGATGATTAAGCTGTGTGTGTCGCGATATGCGGGCTCCAGTGCGTTCGACTATATATGCGATAATTCCGTAAATATTTTATATTTTTATTTTTCCTCTTGCCAGTATACTCTCAATATTTTGTATTTTCGAAATATGAGAAAAAAATCGATTTTTTGAAATTTCTAAAGGGAATTTGCCCCACTTAATTTTCTAAAGATAACGTGAAAACGCTGAGGGATATTGGAAGGGAGCTTTGGCTTTAAAAACTTTAAATTTGTTATAACTCTCGGTCTTTTCTTGGCTATCGTTGATATTTACTCAATAAAAATGCAAAATATACTTAATCTTCGAAGTGTTCTCCTTTACTTTCGCTTCTTTCATTACTAGAATAAGGTTCCCTTTCTTTCAAAGTGTCACTAACACTAACTGGTTATCAAAAATTCGTGACTCATCAGTAGTAATGATACGATCGCGCACAACTGCTCGAAATTGTTGGCACTCATGTTTGGAACGCTAGAACGCTTTAAACCAGGGTTATAAAAAGAATTGCTACCCACCACCAAGTGATTTTAGGGAGCTCAAGCTCTTACTGAAGATATATCAGGTGATGGCCTATCTTCCTTTCAAAAGAGGAAGTCAAAGTGTTACCAGTCCGAGTGCTACACTACCAGTCTCATTGCTGTGTTTGCATACCTCGTACACAGTCTTATATTGGACTGATTCAACATATCGAGATGGTAGGAGGCGTAGCATTATATGAAGAAGACGAAGAACAGGAATTAAATTGAGGAAATATCTTAGAGAGGTGGAACAACAGGGAATTAACTAATTCTTCGTTCTGAATGTTGTACTGCAAGAGAGAATGCTGTGACGCATAATTTTTCGTCTTTGATTTTTTCATCCTTCGATTGTGCTTGATTTTACGTCTGGTCGAACGCTGTGGTCAGTCCGAATGCCTCACGGCGTTTGGGCCGCGGTCAGGCCATCCCGTTCCCCCCAACAAACGAGGCTCGGTCCGATTTCGCTACCCCCTTCGAGACTCGACAATTTCTGTTGCCTTTAATCTCGCCAGTCCGCTGCCCTTTTCTCCGTTTCTGACGGTGGCGGGGCAGGGCAGAGCCGGCCGCCCCCTGGGGGTCGGCAATCCGGCAAACAACCGTCCTGGTCAAAGGCGAACTCGGTTTTTGCGGCCACTGGGAAAACGCGACCTTTACCATATGTGTACGATGAAATATTGCGGTTGTTTCTTGAATTTTTTCTTTGCAAACTTTGCAATTTTTTCGTTTATGATCTAATCAGAATCCATATATCAGTTATATTACAGCGATCCATAAGTCCATGCGTCTTTGTTTTATTAAATCTACTGGCGTGTATTGTTATGTTATATATATACATATATATATATATATATATATATATATATATATAATATATATATATATATATATATATATGTGCAAGTCCAGTATACCCCGCCTAAGGTACTGGACGGGTCACGGGTGGTGGATAGTGAAAGTTCCATTAGATATTAATGGACAGCTGCGAATATCTCAAAATAAGCAGCCCCGAACCAAGGCAAAAAAAAACAAAATCCACTTAGCGTCTGACTTGTATCAAGCGGTTGAGTGGTCAGCGTCTGTTCACCAGTGGTGCGGCTGATATTTAAATTCTGGAACTAACCCCTCCAGTCTTAACCTCTGAACCGTCATGGTTCAACCTTTAATTCAAAGTACAAGATGAAGCGTTCTAGTAATTACAAAATTACCCCAGGAGGTAGACAATCCTCTGCCAGCTTTGCTGGTACAACCGGACTTTCGGATTCTGGGGCGTCCGGGCTTAAACGCAAAATCTTTCAGAGGGAGTCGGAGACCTCTGGCCAACGTCTGAAACCAAAAACAAAAACTTTCTTTGGAACGGTAAATATCAATTCTCTCCTGCGTCCAGGAAAACTACACGAATTGGGGCGAACATTAAATCAGCAAAAAATCCAAATTTTAGCTTTGCAAGAAACCAGATTGACAGATGATAACACCTTGGAATTCGGCAACTACAGACTTTTTAAAAGTAAAACGGACAAAAGAATACTCAAAAATACACCACATCTCGGTGTTGCTTTTGCTGTCTCAAGAAACATTCTTGGTTCTATAACAAATGTCCAGCCAGTAAATAATCGACTTATGACACTATCCCTCAAGTGTGCTAACAAAAACTATACATTAATCAATGCACACCTCCCAGTTAATGAAGAAAATAAATCTAATCCTGAAAAAGTAAATAAGTCCTGGGAAATTCTAGAAAAGACTATCTCTAAAATTCCCTCTAACCATGTAAAAATCCTATTGGGTGATTTCAACGCCCAGCTAGGGAAAGAAAAAAAGTACAGGAAAACAGTCGGCAGTTTTCCCGCTCATAAATGGACTAACCATAATGGTAGAAGATTGGTTGAACTATGTTCGCAGTTTAATCTAAAAATAATGTCAACCCATTTTAAGAAGAAAATATCAAAACAAAAGACCTGGAGGTGCCCAAACACGTACATGGGTGAATTTCAAATTGACCATGTTGCCATTTCGTACCCCAATTATAAAGAGATTTTGAATGTTCAAGTCAGGAAAGGAGCTAATATAGACACGGATCACTACTTGACTAGAATCAAACTTAGCTTAAAACCTCGAAAACTTATTCAAAAGAGGCTGCTAATACCAAAGTTTGACCCAACGAAAATAAAACCAGCCCTAACAGAAGAGCTTGATAAACAACCAGCACAGAACTGGCAAGAATTGAAACAAAAAATTATTAAAACGGCCTTAAAGTTGGTCCCTTTACAAAAACGTAGAAAACATCCGTGGTGGGATGAAGTTTGCGAGCAAGCAGTATTAAGCCGAAGTAAAGCATTCAGAGATTGGAACAGTCAAAAAACAGCAATAAACTATAACATCTTTTTGGAAGTAAGAAAAGAAACATCGAAGCTAATTAGACAAACTAAAAGAAAATATGAAAACAATCAACTTAATGAAATAGAAAAAGATTTCCAAAAAAATAACACCCGAAACTTTTACAAAACATTTAAAACTAAATTAACAGGCTATCAACCGCAAAGTCTTTGCTTCCAAAAGGAAAACGGACAATTAGCTCTAAATAACCAAGACAATTGCAAAGAACTTGCGAAATATTTTGAACAAATACTAAACTGTTCTGAGCCCTTAAACAAATTAACAACACTAAAACCTAAACAAACAAACCCAGATTCATTACCACCGAATGAAGAGGAAATACTTAGGCAAATCAAGCGGCTTAAAAATAACAAAGCTTCTGGTGAAGATGGAATCACTGCTGAACTTTTGAAATCCGCTGGTCCAGGTACAATCAAGGAAATAACCAAAATTCTACAAGAAGTTTGGCGAACCGAACGGATTCCGGAAGATTGGAAAGATGCTCTAATCCATCCACTATATAAGAAAGGAGATAGAACGGATGTAAACAACTATAGAGGGATATCTCTTCTCCCAGTTTGTTACAAGATTCTATCTCAATGTCTACTAGACAGAGCACAGGTACAGTTAGAACCTAACATTGGTGAATATCAAGCAGGTTTTCGACCGGGCAGATCCTGCCCTGAACAGATCCTGAATCTGAAGTTGATTCTAAGACATCAAAAACTGTACAATAAAAATCTCGTCTGTACATTTGTGGATTTCAAAAAAGCATATGATTCTATTGACCGCGAATCTTTATTCCGAATCTTGAAAGAACAAGGACTAGATCTGAAAACGCTGGCAATTATTAAAGCAACGTTAACTAACACAAGGTCAAAAGTTAAATTCATGGGTGAGATCTCAGAGCCCTTCGAAATTAGAACTGGAGTGAGACAAGGGGATGGACTCTCGCCACTCTTATTTAACTGTGTTCTAGAAAAAGTAATACAGGAGTGGCGTGAAAAAAAGTCGGCCCTGAATATTGACCAGCCCATTAAACTGGGGAGAACCAACATCAAAATTGATTGTCTGGCATTTGCTGATGATCTAGCAATTTTAGCTCAAGATGTATTAACGGCACAGAAACAGATTGAAATCCTAAAAGAAACAGCAGAAAATGTAGGACTCCAAATTTCCTTTGAAAAGACACAATACATGACCTGCAACAGACTAAGAACGCCATTTCTAAAAACAAAATATGGTAACATCAGACGAGTCTCTCAATTCAAATATTTGGGTGAAATAATCATGGAAAATGGGTTGGAAAAAGCGGCCAATAAGGGTAGATGTCAAAAAATGGAAACGGCATTGAGACTTACACAAAATATTTACAACAAAAAATGCCTATCTAAAAACACAAAACTGAGACATTACAACACAGTTATTAAGCCAGAATGTCTATATGCTGCAGAAACGCTCATCTTGAATAGAAAGAGGGACATCGAGGACATTGAAAAGAAGGAAAGAAAAATCGTAAGGAAAATCCTAGGCCCCAAACAAATAAATAGCACAACATACCGACTTCGAGAAAACGAAGAAATCAAACAATACACAGATATACATAGCGATATGAGAAAAAGAAGACTTAAGTTTTACGGACACATAAAACGGATGAATCCGAGTAGGTTAACTAGACAAATAGTCGAATTTTATGAAAATAGGAGTAAAGCTAAAGTAGAAATAATTAAATGGATTGCTGCAATTAAAGAGGACCTAAGATCAGCAAATATTTCACAAAGTGAAATTCAGGATAGAGGCTGTTTCAGACACAAGGTGAACGTTTGGAAGGTTGGCCAGAGAGAAAAATGTAGGAAGACTGGAACAACTTGGTCTGATGAAAGGAAAAAAGCTCATAGCAAAAGAATGAAATTAGTATGGGCACAAAGGAAGGCTAACAACAACAAACGCCTCTAATTGTACTTCGCGTGGTCCACTAGGGCCCATACGTGAATAATAATAATATGTGCAAGTAATACCAATGATACCCCAGGTGGTAACCAATGCGCCCGTCGACAGACGGCAACCGGGTGTTCGGATTCGGCGAAACTTGGACTTTCACGATCTCAAAAAAAGTCGGAGCTTTCCGGCAAATTTCCACATAAAACACCTACATATATTGACACCTTCAATATCAACACGCTGACCCAACCAGGAAAACTTCGCAACCTAACTTCGGAACTTGACAGGCAAAAGATACTTATGCTTGCCCTACAAGAAACACGCATCACGGATGAAGACATGGTAGACTATGGGAACTATCGCATATTCAAAAGCATGACAGACAAACGAGTCGCCAGGGGCGCTCCGTTTCTGGGCATGACGTTTGTGGTACATAAAGGGATAGTTAACTCCATTAAGGAAATCACGCCTATAAACAATAGACTAATGACAATGCGCATACAGTGCGCCAATAAAAATACACCATGATCAACGTACATGCCCCCACAAACGGAGACAACAAGAAAAACCCCAAGTCTACAGAGAAATTCTGGGCAACACTAGAGAACGTAATGGCAAAGGTCCCAAAGGATGACGTCAAAATTTGACTGGGCGACTTTAAAGCACAAATCGGTAGAGAACAAATCCATCAGAAAACAGTAGGCAAATTCCCCGGTCATAAATTTACCAATAAGCACGGCACAAGACTCATCGAACTAGAATAAACATAGAATACCTTAAGATCATGTCAACATCCCTATACAACAGATTGGAGAATTCCAGATAGACCACGTTGCAATCTCATACCCATAACAGAGATCCAAGATGTCCGCAGGGGTGCGAACATTGACTCAGACCACTACCTAACACGAATCAAAGTCAAGTTCACCCCAAGGAAAATTCATCACAAGAAAGCACATCTACAGAAATTTGACACAAAAGAGATCAAGGAATCCAACATAATAGAGGAATGGGAAATGGAACAGGCAGATACATGGAAAAATCCCACAAAAAGCACAGGAACTGATCCCATTGAGAAAGAACACAAAACACCCTTGGTGGGACTCGGAATGCGAAAGTGCATTGCAGCGACGCAAACGAGCATTTCACTAGTACAACACTAAAAAATCCCCAGAAAGTCAATAGCTTTTTAACGTGACTAGAAAACAGACCACAAAGGTTATAAGGCAAATTAAGAGGAAGTACATGAAGGAACAACTAGATTCTGTAGAAGAGAATTTCCGCAATTATAACACGAGAGACTTTTATAGGACTTCTGCAAGAGAAATCCGTGGATACACACCACAAAATCATTGTTTCAGAAAGTGGAATGGGAGATTAGCGCTAACCAATCAGGAGAATTGTCAGGAGCGGGCACACTATTTCTCTGATCTCCTCAATTGCCCCGAATGCGACACAAGATTCCCCAAGGAAAATTGTATCCATACCCATTCAGAATCACCACCACCAACACAGGAAGAAATCCATAGGCACATACTCAAACTAAAGAATAACAGGTGACCCGGTGAAGATGGTATCACCGCGAAACTACTGAAAAATCTCGGACCAAATTCACTGCAGGAACTTACACAAATTATCACGAACATTTGGCAAACAGAAAAATTACCAGATGAATGGAAATGTGGTCTTACCCGCTCGCTGCACAAGAAGGGAGACAGAACAGATATAAACAACTACAGAGGAATCTCCTTACTACAAGTCACTTACAAAGTCCTCTCAGCATATCTTCTCCAGAGAACACTAGAACAATTAGAACACAAAATTGACGAGTACTATGCAGGCTTTCGTCCTTGTAGCTCATGCACTGAACAAATATTTAACTTAAAAACAATACTGAAATACAAAGCTATCAGGAACGTCCCAATCATCTGTACCTTCGTGGACTTCAAGAAAGCATACGACTGCATTGACCGAAAATCTCTGTTCAACATCCTAGAAGAACAAGGACTCGACCCCAAAACACTACGATTTATCAAGCAGACACAACCTCTAAAGTGAAATTTCCTAACCCTTTCAGATTAAAACTTGAGTACGCCAAGGAGATGGGTTATCCCCACTCCTCTTCAACCCAGTCCTGGACAAAGTCATAACGGAATGGGAAAAAGAACTAAAAATCAAGGACACTGGAAACCAATACGACTTGGACGATCCAAAAACAACATAGAAATATCATGCCTGGCCTTCGCAGACGACCTAGCCATACTCGCAGACAATGAAAAAAGGGCAATCAAACAGATCGAAGTCCTCAAGGAATGTGCAGAGAAAGTTGGCCTACAAATCTCCTTTCAAAAAACCGAATTCTTCTGCTCAAAATTAGATGTCCAGAATTTGAACACCAAATACGGCAAAATAAATAGGGTCACTCACTTCAAATACCTGGGCGAGATCCTCGAACCCACAGGAGGAGAGAACATAGCACAGAATCTAACTACAGATAGTAACTATTAATGAAAAGACAAGTTTAAGTAATCGCCTTAATCATATTGATAAACAAAATAATAGAACTGTTCAGGATGCTTTTTTTTAAGGTCTCTCTTTTATAGTCTGGATACATCTTTCTATGTTCTTGCACACAGCATAGTAGGGACTGTTTTTGTTCTTCTTCTGCAGTAATAAAACCCTGGAAGTCTTGCATTAGCTTAACAGTGCTTTCACCTTTATCATTTACTGAAGTATCTCGCCACGAAGATATGTTTTCTTCGACTGCTGTTTGATTTTTAATCGCGAAAACAAATTTTTTACTTTTGATTGGGACAAAATCGCTCAGGAATTTCCTTAAAACAATAGTAATTAAAAATTAGTATCACAATTAAATCGATAATTTAATTAAAATAACAGATCAAACAAAACTCTCACTTTAGTTTGTTCATCAACTTCATCATCGAAGAGTGATAGTACGACTATTTTCTCTGATAAATACCCCAAATGTTGACTATTCATATATTCTTTCAACGCTTTAATCACCTGATGAGATGAAATCATCTCCTGATGATGCTGAAATGGTTAGCGAAACGTGCGTCGGGAAGTTTCAAAAAGTGATTTGGTGTTTAGTGATTACTCTGTTTGAGTTTAGTGTTTCACACCAAAGGTTCCAATAGAAGAATTGAATTAAAACTGAATATGCCAAAAAAAAAACTTATTTATGTTTTAGACTGGAAGCTTTTCAGACTACTCTCGTTTTTCGTGAGATAAACAGTTTCCTATAATTTTTTTTGTTTGACTATTGAGGATCTTTGCAGTCACATTTGTTCATCTCCACAGTATAATATTGGTGGTGTGCTGTTTTATTCATGAAAACGTGGAATTCATTTTTTTTCCGTCCGATTTTTAGGGCAAAATCGAAATCCTCCAGCTCGAGCATGATCGAGTGTTTTATAAACATTTCGTGGTTCTTTTCACCGTGATCCCTCATCAATCTGTGGTCGGAAAACTTGAGAAACTTCCGAATTATCACCGAGTTTCCGCTCTAATTGCGGCCGGGGCATTTTGCGTCAAAGATTCGTACCGAGCGTCTTCTTTTTTATTTTTCTTTCGCGCAAGATTGATTGGAGATGCCATTAAGCTCTTTTAAAAAGCGACTTGGCTTTAATTTTTTTTGTTAATTCGATAATTTTTTAAATTATTTCAACGAATTTCTAAGGAGCACATAGCAAATTTATTGTCGCTCCTCCGTCAAGGAAGTACGAGCGATACTTATGAGTTAATATAATGATGAGACGTGGTTCGTCAAAAAAGAGGCAGCAACGGCGCTTCTGTATATATATATATATATATATATATATATATATATATATATATATATATATATATATATATATATATATATATATATATATATATATATACATATTATTATTATTCTGCTCATCCTTACTGTAGAATCTCAGCTCATGCTGACCGATATTCCAATGCCAAGATGAAAAAGCAATTCAGCTCCTCTCACCCTAGCATAATATTTTAGGAACAATGTGACACGTCTGCAAGAGCACGGCACGCTGTCCCACTATGGCAATCGATCTCTAGATACCGAGGCTATCGAGGTTCTTTGAAAATCTCTTACTTATCAGGCCTTCGGCGGATATAACGAAGGGCACTACCTCTACCTTACTCAGTTTCCACTGGTTCTTCAAGTCGTTTGGCAGATTTTCATACTTTGTGGATTTTTCTGTCTCAGTTTTTCTATTGTTATGAGATCGCGGCACTGCGATGTAAATTATAAAAGCCCTCTTGTCCTTTTTGTTGATTAGAACAATATCCGGCCTGTTATAATCAACCGTGCGATCAGTAGTGATTGGTCTGTCCCTGTAAAGAATGGTATCGGATGATTCAAGTACAGGAGAAGGCGAGTACTTATAATATGGAGGAGGTGCGCTTTCTAATAGCGAGTATTTTTTTGAAATTTGTTGATGTATAATTTTTTCCAGCTGATTATGCCGGCTTAAATAAACATTAGGAGCAAGGGCCGGGCAACCGCCAATAAGGTGCTCAATTGTTTCCCCCAAAGTACCGCATTTCCTGCACTTATCAACAACGTCCAAATGCAGTACGTGCTTTTCATATTTTTTTGTTTTTGTTGCCCTATCTTGAATAGATATCGCGAAACCTTCTGTTTCTGGGTATAAGAGTCCATCGGTCAGTCACTTCAGCGACAATTGTCCGTCAATGGTGTCATCTTCGAGTGATTTAGGAAACCTTCCGTGCAATGTTTGTCCTTTACATTCTCGAACGTAATCCGTGAGAGTTGTTCTGCTATCAATACGATTTTGTTTATTTAGGTTCAGTGGGGTGAAACCCCGGTCCTCATTTGCAACCAATTTCATTAACGTACTGTTTGAATCAATGAAGTGCTTTCTCATTCTATTTTCTTGATTGAGACAGAGATTTTTTACGTTTACAAGGCCTCTACCCCCCAACTTTCTTGGGATGTATAGTCTTTTCGTAGGTGAGTTTGGATGCAGGCATCGGAACTTTGTTAATGTTCGTCGTGTCAACTTATCAAGTTCATCAAAGTTCAGTTTCTGACCATTTAACAATGCCAAAAGAATGTCAGAGTTGGCACTGCTCAACCGTTGATCGCTCTAATGAGGTTTCCACTGTTCAGTTTGGTGTTTAAAAGTTTTGTAAGTCTCTTTTGGTATAGAGTGGAAAAGTCCTTCTTTAACTGGTTATGATCAAGTTTATGTTTTTGGGGTATTCCTAAATATTTGTAGGATTCTTCTGGTGCTAGTTGTTGTATGTTACAAAGTATTGAATGTTGACTCTGAACCTTTCCCTTCTGTATACTAATGGTAGAATATTTGGTCAGTCCGAATGACATTCTGATATCCCTACTGAATGTTTCAACCGTTTTTATTTTTTTATATCGTTTTTTTATATACCGTTTAATATATATATATATATATATATATATATATATATATATATATATATATATATATATATATATATATATATATATATATATATATATACATGTAGTATTAGATTTTCTTGGACTGCGTCCAACGAGCAGCTACTGCTGTCTCATTGGACGCAGTCCAAGAAAATCTAATACTACATATATACGCCATCCGACGGGAAGTCGGCGAAAACATGGGTTGTTGACTGTGGATAGGATCTCCCTATTCTTGATGGTATGGTGTATGTCGGCGCCCTGATGAGTCTGAACCTCGAGAGACGAAACATATGTCATCCAGTTGAAGGGATAGGTGGGGCTCCTTCCCGGTCAAGCAATCAACAAAAATGTTCATATATATATATATATATATATATATATATATATATATATATATATATATATATATATATATATATATCCTGCAGATCCTGCCCTGAACAGATCCTGAATCTGAAGTTGATTCTAAGACATCAAAAACTGTACAATAAAAATCTCGTCTGTACATTTGTGGATTTCAAAAAAGCATATGATTCTATTGACCGCGAATCTTTATTCCGAATCTTGAAAGAACAAGGACTAGATCTGAAAACGCTGGCAATTATTAAAGCAACGTTAACTAACACAAGGTCAAAAGTTAAATTCATGGGTGAGATCTCAGAGCCCTTCGAAATTAAAACCGGAGTGAGACAAGGGGATGGACTCTCGCCACTCTTATTTAACTGTGTTCTAGAAAAAGTAATACAGGAGTGGCGTGAAAAAAGTCGGCCCTGAATATTGACCAGCCCATTAAACTGGGGAGAACCAACATCAAAATTGATTGTCTGGCATTTGCTGATGATCTAGCAATTTTAGCTCAAGATGTATTAACGGCACAGAAACAGATTAAAATCCTAAAAGAAACAGCAGAAAATGTAGGACTCCAAATTTCCTTTGAAAAGACACAATACACGACCCGCAACAGACTAAGAACGCCATTTCTAAAAACAAAATATGGTAACATCAGATGAGTCTCTCAATTCAAATATTTGGGTGAAATAATCATGGAAAATGGGTTGGAAAAAGCGGCCAATAAGGGTAGATGTCAAAAAATGGAAACGGCATTGAGACTTACACAAAATATTTACAACAAAAAATGCCTATCTAAAAACACAACAAACAACAACTGAGACATTACAACACAGTTATTAAGCCAAAATGTCTATATGCTGCAGAAACGCTCATTTTGAATAGAAAGAGGGACATCGAGGACATTGAAAAGAAGGAAAGAAAAATCGTAAGAAAAATCCTAGGCCCCAAACAAAGAAATAGCACAACATACCGACTTCGAGAAAACCAAGAAATCAAACAATACACAGATATACATAGCGATATGAGAAAAAGAAGACTTAAGTTTTACGGACACATAAAACGGATGAATCCGAGTAGGTTAACTAGACAAATAGTCGAATTTTATGAAAATAGGAGTAAAGCTAAAGTAGAAATAATTAAATGGATTGCTGCAATTAAAGAGGACCTAAGATCAGCAAATATTTCACAAAGTGAAATTCAGGGTAGAGGCTGTTTCAGACACAAGGTGAACGTTTGGAAGGTTGGCCAGAGAGAAAAATGTAGGAAGACTGGAACAACTTGGTCTGACGAAAGGAAAAAAGCTCATAGCGAAAGAATGAAATTAGTATGGGCACAAAGGAAGGCTAACAACAACAAACGCCTCTAATTGTACTTCGCGTGGTCCACTAGGGCCCATACGTAAATAATAATAATAATAATAATATATATATATATATATATATATATATATATATATATATATATATATATATATATATATATATATATATATATATATATATATATATATATATATTACAGAAATCTTTCACCCATTCCCCACGTGGTGCCACCGATCGCCTTCGCCGAACTGTCAACCATGCAACTTCACGTGTCTCTCGGGACCGGTTTCTAGCCTTTCAGCCGTCATCAGCCGAGCTTTAGACGAACGCAAGGAAAGCAGTTCGGAGAGGCAATCGGGGCCAGACCAGATCAACTGGCCATTTTAATGACGGGTCGTGATCGCACACAACTCACGCCATCATACGGCGAATGCTCGTAGCAGTCAGGATTGCTCGTAACATTCTGCCTGGAACCTCGGGTATAGTACCAGGTATGCCCACAAGGTGGAGTAACGGAACCGTGGAGGGAAAATATTACAGAAATCTTTCACCCATTCTCCACGTGGTGCCACCGATCGCACCACGCACCACGTTGATTATATATACGTTGGAGGACACATGTTTCGTCTATTGATGGTTAGACTCATTAGGGTACCGACATATATATGCATATATATATTTATATATGGCGGAGCTAACCATTATGACTGAGACACAAGTTGTTGTGCGTTCGACATGAGATCGTAGAACTCAACGGTCGGGGTGTATAACTGCTGACTACTGTTGTCTCGTTGGACGCATTCCAAAGAAGTCAAAAATTCCATTTATAAGCCATCCGACGAGAAGTCGGCGAAAATATGGGTTGTTTGATTGTGGAGAGACCCTGATTAGTTTAACCACCAACAGACGAAACATATGCCCTTCAATGTACGGGATGGGTGGGGCTTCGGGCGAAAGGCCAGGTTATACCAGTTCAGGCAAAAATAAGAAAAAACAAATCGATGTGATAACAGGCATATTTTTGAAACTTTTGAAATTCCACACCCTAGGCTATAGCACAGGCTATCTAAATATATAATTTGGAGAGTGTGATGATAAATTTCCCAAAAAAAATATGCAGTAATATTATTTGTGTAAAGAAAAGAACCAATTGTTGTACCATTTTGAAATCTTGACTAAATGGGCCATCTTTTGAAATAACTTGTCTAGTGCAGTGTAAATTTTTTTTTTGAAATGGAGTGTCAAAGTTAGGTGACAATATTTTAAATCACGACTCAAACTTTTTTTTACTGAATTAACAAAGTTTTTTCTTTGATTTGTCAACGTGATTAATAGCATGGTTATTTATTTATTTGTTATTTAGGATCACGTTATAAAAAATAACACTGAAAATTGGGAAATTTGCGATCACAGTACTTAAAGCCACGTAGGATTTTTTCGAGCTATGGGAATAGAAAAAAGTCAGAGGAGGCCAGATCTGGTAAATATGTTGGAAGCTCCAACAAATCGTAGTGTAACTCCTTCAATTTGGCCATTACAAGAACACGCCTGTGATCCGGTGCATTCTCTTGATGAAAAATGTTTTTTCCTTCGCTAAACCATGTCTTTTCTCACGAACGTTTGCATCCAATTGACCTATAAAGTTTGAATAATACTGTTTTGTTATTGTAACGAAATTCCTTTTTGCATTACAAAAAAATCGATGCTATAACCTTTTTGGTCGATTTGGACCACTTTGATTGGTCGGAGCTGAATAACCGGGCTCAGTCCACTCTGCGGTTTGTTGGTGCAGTCACATCCAAAGTTTCAAATCGACGTTTAAAATCTATTTTATTCTTTCGAAAAAGATCCAAATGTGGGTTAGAAAGTTTTACTCGAAGTCGTTTTTTATCAGAATTTAACAAATGCGCCACCCATCTTGCACATGGCTTTCTCAAGCCCAATTTCTTTTTCAAAATATGAAACACTCGTTCAGTTGAGATGTTCATGGCCTTAGCAACTTCAATCAAAGTCAATTGTGTGTCATCCATAGCCATATCATGTATAGAATTAATTATTTGATTAGTAGTTGCACTTATTGGATATCCAGATTGGGGATCGTCATCCAGGCTTATACGACCACGTTGAAACTCACCTGCCTAGTTGCAAACCATTGCTTTTGAAGGATATTCTCATAATACATTTACTGTTTCACTACGAATTTCTATTGGTTTTAAACCTTTTTTTACACATAATTTAATCACTGCACGATTTTTAACATTTTTGATTTTACTTTAAGCTGGCGTTTTTGTACGAATAAATTCACAGATCGACTTGAAAGTTCACATATGGTCATATGAAGGATGAAACTTCAAAATATAGTAGATTATATAGTTCTTTTACTGCTCTATAGGTGTCGCTCCGCGAATTTTTCAACTAGCCTAGAAAAGTTGTCTTAAACAATTGTTAACTCAAGTACCTGCCTCTCCTTTATATCATGACTGACTTTGGATTGGATAATGTAGGAATTACCACAAGACAATTACTTTAGAGGGGGTATTTTCACAATATTCTACGGCAGTACAACAGTAGGGCAACAAAAGGACATTACAGTAAGATTGGCCTAATAGAACTTCTTTTGAACCTGGTACTTCAGACATCTTCATATTCAGACAGAGTACTTCAGACATCTCCATCTCCATATTAAGATTTGACTGATGTCATGTGACTTTGTCAAAGTAATGTCTGAATGATTGTGGCGTGTTCATATATTTTTTTCTTTATTTTCGTTTTGTGCCACGATCTAAAACAATGGGTCTAAACAATGGGTAAAAACAAAAAACCGGAGACAAATTTCTCAGTGATTCTTTTTTTGTAATAAATTTGCCTAACGAACAATTAAAAATATAAAAATGTTCTAAAAAAATATACAAACTTTTAACGTTAACGTTTCGGAAAGTATTCTCCTCTTGTTTTCAAAACGAACCTAAAAATAAAGAATATTAATTTCTATAAATTATGAAAAGATAGGAAGTAAATATATTTT
Source organism: Cosmopolites sordidus (assembly GCA_031761425.1). NCBI lineage: Eukaryota > Metazoa > Arthropoda > Insecta > Coleoptera > Curculionidae > Cosmopolites > Cosmopolites sordidus. The sequence goes on along the minus strand of JARFXV010000840.1, from coordinate 45,745 downwards.
TTGTGTATGTCAATGATACTTACATTGATAATTAGTTACAGTAATGACAGTGACATACTAACAAAATATATATATATATATATATATATATATATATATATATATATATATATATATATATATATATACATATATATATATATATATATATATATATATATATATATATATATATATATATATATATATATATATATATATATATATATATCACTGATGTGATCAGTGATGTACAAAGTTTTCACTAAGATAATTTCTAAAAGAATATTTAAAAAACTGAATGATGCACAACCAAGAGAACCAGCCGGATTCAGAAGTGGATTCAGTACAATGGATCACATCCAGGTTGTACAGCAGCTCATAGAAAGGCACAATGAATACACCATGCCACTGTGCTTGGCTTTTATCGACTATGAATAAGCATTTGATTCCATCTCAAAGCATGCGATAATGGATGCACTGCTTAGCCAAGGTGTAGAGAGAGCCTATGTAAACCTATTAGAATCGATATATGATGGAGCTACAGCCACAATTCACCTTGATGATCTTGAAGTGGGAATTAATATAGAACGAGGTGTACGGCAGGGTGACGCAATATCACCTATTATTTTCTCGGCTGGCCTTGAAGAAGTATTCCGTAAACTGGATTGGGAACAGGATGGTGTAAAGATCAATGGTGCAAACTTAAACCATCTTAGAGTTGCAGATGATATTATTCTCATTTCACAAGACCCAGAGGAGCTGCAAAGACGCATACAAGAACTGCAAAGGGCTGGCAAACCATTTGGCTTGAAAATAAACCTGAAAAAGAGTCAGGTTATGTTCAATAACTTCGCTAAGGACAGAAGAATTTCAGTTTTAGGAAGGGATTTAGAGATTGTGGACAGCTTTATATATCTTGGGCAGAGGATTTCAATGGGGGGGAATACCGCCCGGGAGGTGGAACGGCGTGTTAAATGTGGCTGGCAGGCATTTGGTAGGCTCAGTATAGTGTTTAAGAGCAGACTCCCACTTTTCCTGAAAAGAAAAGTATTCGATCAGTGCGTTCTACCCGTTATGACATACGGAAGTGAAACCTGGACACTCACATCGCAATCAATTCAAAAACTTCGGGTGGCACAGAGGGGAATGGAAAGATGTATGCTTGGCATTACAAGACGAGGCAGAAAGTCCTGCGCATGGATCAGGGAACAAACAAAAGTCTGTGACATCATTGGATATATATATATATATATATATATATATATATATATATATATATATATATATATATATATATATATATATATATATATATATATATATAGATGAGTTTTACCGTGTGATTGTAATTGTTTATTGAAATTCTTAAATGTTTTTAATTGTATTCTTTAGAATCGGGAACCATATTGAATTTAAATCTACCGAAGGCATAGCAATACACTAAACTAGAAGAGATTCACCACTAAACACCAAAACACTTTTTTGAACTGCTCGACGCACGTTTCGCTAACCATGTTAGCATCATCAGGAGATGATTTCCTCTGATAAATACCCCAAATGTTGACTGATCTTGCTCAGAGCCACTTTAGACATTGGTCTGTCAATTGTTTCATATTCTTTCAACGCTTTAATGTCCTGATGAGATGAAATCATCTCCTGATGATGCTAACATGGTTAGCGAAACGTGCGTCGAGCAGTTCAAAAAAGTGTTTTGGTGTTTAGTGGTGAATCTCTTCAAGTTTAGTGTTTCTCACCAAAGGTTCCAATAGAAGAATTGATCATAGCAATACAGTTATTTTTATTTAAATTAATTATAGATGTTTCTTTTAATCTTCTGTATTTTGTTACCGATTCTTTTAATACCGTTTTGGAATTATTCCAATTGATTTTATGACCCGATTTCCATACGTGTTGACAAATTCTAGATTTCTAAGGTTTTCATGCTCTTTTATGCTAACATCTAATGGTCTAGATGTCTCACCTATATAGAATTTGCCTCATCGCAGGGGATTTTATAAACCCCATTTTTGGTATTTTGTTGTGTGTTGTTTGGTTTAGTTTTTGTTAATAGAGATCTAAGAGTATTTTTTGTTTTAAATGTCGTTCTTATGTTGTATTTATTTCCTACTCTTTTAATTGTGTCAGAAATACCGCGGATATTGTGAGGTTAATTGTTTGAGAGTTGTTATTAATAAATTGTCTGTTTTGTCTGGTATCAAAGGCTTTAAACGATCTATCTATAATTTTTTTTGGGTAATTGCTTTTTATTAAATTGTCTTTTATGTGATTTGTTTCTTTTTATAGTGCATCACTGTCGGTACAGACAAGTTTTGCTCTGTCATATAAACTTTTAAATACTCCTATTTTGACCGATTTTGAGTGATTTGAAAAGAAATTGAGATACCTATGTGGGTTTGTCGGTTTTCTGTAAACTGTAGTTTTTAATGTGTTGTTTTGTTTTAATATTAAACTGTCAAGGAATGGCAATTTATTCTCCTTCATCAAATGAGAAAAAGAAGAACCCATTGCCATTCCGAAATTTTGTTGATAATAATCATTTTCTTATTGAAAAGATGTGGTTTTTAAGCACAGAGTTAATAATTCCAAAATTGTATTATTGTTTAGTTTAGTGCGGTCTTTTAATGTTGTGTCCTGTTCTAATCTTTTTTTAACTATTAAGAGTGATTTATCAACTGGTACATTAGTAAATAAACTCACCACGTCAAAACTAACCATTAAATTTTGGTTTGTAATTTTAATGTTCGAAATTTTATCTAAAAAATCTGAAGTATTTTTAATATATGAATTTGTTCTACCCGAAAGTGGATTTAAAATATTTAATAAAAATTTTGCTAAAAACATATTTACTTTCTATCTTTTTATAATTTATAGAAATTAATATACTTTATTTTTTCGGTTCGTTTTGAAAACGGGAGGAGAATACTTCCCGAAACGTTAACGTTAAAAGTTTGTATATTTTTTTAGAACATTTTTATATTTTTAAAATTCTATTCCTTAGGCAAATTTATTACAAAAAAGAATTACTGAGAAATTTGTCTCCGTTTGGTTTTTTGTTTTTACCAAGTGATTCTTTATTTACATAAGAACAGATACTTTGATATTTTTTGAGTTTTAGATCGTGGCGAAAATCTCAAATAAAGAAAAAAACTTTGTCAAAGCCATGGGCAAAGAAGATAATGGTTTCAAGTACCTAAAAGAAATATTTCTCAGTTAAGTGATACAAAACTAAAAGAAGGTATATTTATTTGACCTCAAATAAGCAAGTTTTTACGTGATTTCCGTTTTCAAGAAAAGTTAAATGAAAAGGAATTGATAACTTGGAAGTGTTTTGTTAGTGCTGTGAAAGGATCTCTGGGGGATAAGAAATATATTGTGTTATTAGCCAACACTGTATAACGAAGATCCATGAAGTTATATATACCCTAAGGGTTTCTCCTTCAATGTTTTTCTGAGGATTAGTTCATATTTCCTGTTTCTTCTTTTTCAGTTGATCTACTGCAGATGCTGGAGTTGAATATGACCATCGCTTTCCCCACGGCTCCCCTTTTGACCGTCATTCTTGCTTTAGTGGGTAAGTATGAAAAACTGACGTGTTTTTTTTAGAGAAATTTATTATTATACAAGGTCGTCTCACGGAAAACAGGACAGGAAAAAAAACACAAAATATTTATTTTTTCGCCAAAAATCATTATTTTTATTCAAAAAAGTCTCCTTGCCAAAGTTTTGCACGGTCATTTAGGTTGACGAATTAATTTTTTACCTAAGTCAAAGATATGTCCTTTCATCGGCAACTGAAATTTTTTGAAGTAGAAGTCACAGGGCGTTAAATCAGGCGAGTATGGTGAACGATTGATGGTTAAAATGCCATTTTTAGTAAAAACATCAGTGATATATCGTGCAACAAGCGCCAGCTGCCTTGTCGACGGTATTATGACCGCACACGACGAAGACGCAACAACGGACGCTTTATAACACTAATATAAAACACAGCATTGATCATTCGACTAGGTGAAATGAACTCCTTGTGCAGAATTTCCCCCGAATCGTAGAAACAAAACATTTTTTGATTGTTGACTTCTCGAGACGGTTTTTCTTCAGATTTAGCTCGCTCGGGTTCTTGCATTCGGTACTTCGATGCTTAGTTTGTAACGTTTTTTTCCCTTGCCGGGCTAGCTTTTTATTTCGGGGCTGGATACGTGAGTGAGAGCTTTAGGTCGTGCACAGAAACAACGTTGAATTAAAATTATGCGTATATATTAATTAATGAACTAATTATAATTCTGTGTAAAAAAAAATAAAAGGGATAAGAGATGCTTAGCAATAACTACAAGAAAATCATTGGGCGCCAGTGGAGGCCCATGCCAGCCACGACAAGGAAATGCTTATTCTCTAAGTACTTATCTACGATACTACAGTCTTCATTTATCGGATGTTCGGTTCGGCTAATACGGCAACGTTCGATTGCAATGTTCTATTCGGAGCAATTTTTGGTCGTTAGCCAATTTGTGTGGAACAAAGCGTGCACAAACCTTCCGAAGTCCGAAATGATCGGTCAAAATGCAGTGAATTGAATCTTTGGACATGTTCAATTCTATTTCCATGTATTGCAACGATGATTGGCTGATTTTTTTTTATAATTTCACGCATAATTTCAATGCTACTTTTAACAACCACAGATGTTCGTCGTTTATAATGCCCTCACGACTTTCTTTGAATAGTTTATATCACTCGTGAAACGTTTCGGTGAATGTTTTATCAAGTTTAAAACAAAACTTTTACACACTGATACTTTAAGCGCGAGAACTTGGCTTCTGATGATCTGAATGTCATGAAATTTTGTCGGAACGTCAGCGAAGGACGCGCCTTTCCAGCGCGTCAAAAGATGGCGCCACTAGAAATAGTTATTTCTAAAAAGTTGTGTCTTCCGTGAGACGTACCTTGTAGATTTATAAGTAAATTATCTTATTTATATACAAAATTATAAAACAGCAAAAAAAAGAGAGAATTCCTAGAGAATTTTTTAAAATTTATTTTCTATATATCTCTTTTTTATTTATTATATTTCTTTTTTAGTTTTTTTTTTAATTTTTTTTAAATTTTTTTATTTAAATTATTTTTTTTTTATTTTTTTTCATTTTTATTTCTTATGTTTTAAAACTGTACTAACGGATTTTTTAAAGTAAAATGTAATGATGTTCGCAAAAAAGTTTATTTGGTCTGGTTGGATTTGTACAATTTGTCAAAGGGTGTGTTAATATTTGGTAGTGCGCTATCTGTAGAATCTGTAGAGTTGGACTCTTCAGTCGAAGCTGACAACACTTGAAAATGCCAAATGAGATTTTGGCGAAACGTCGTGACTTCACAGAATCAGCGGATCGACACCCGGAATGATTTAGAAACATTATCTACCATCCGTGTAAATATTAGTACATATACTACATCAGACAACTGATCACTTCAGACAGATGATCACGCTTGCAAAATACATATACTACATCTAACTTCAGACAGATGATCACGCTTGCAAACTAGATTTTAATGCTGACTCCATGCCAAGAAGATACCAGCAAGTATCTGATCAACGTACAATTATGAACAACACAATTGTTTATATTCAAATACCATTTGTGCCTTATAAATGCTCGGTAAATTAATTCTGGAAAATTAATATTGTTTTAGAAACAATAGATAAATGAATTTAAATAAAATATATTAGTAGCCATGGTGAGTATATTATTATTTAATATATATATATATATATATATATATATATATATATATATATATATATATATATATATATATATATATATATATATATATTAAATTCACGTATATTATTTTTTATTCTTATTCATTATTCATTATTCACGTATGGGTCCTGGTGGACTACGTGAAGTACAGTTAGAGGCCTTTGTTGTTGTTAGCCTTCCTTTGCGCCCATACTAATTTCATTCTTTCGCTATGAGCTTTTTTCCTTTCGTCAGACCAAGTTGTTCCAGTCTTCCTACATTTTTCTCTCTGGCCAACCTTCCAAACGTTAACCTTGTGTCTGAAACAGCCTCTATCCTGAATTTCACTTTATAAAGTATTTGCTGATCGTAGGTGTTCCTTAATTGCAGCAATCCATTTAATTATTTCTACTTTACCTCTACTCCTATTTTCATAAAATTCAATTATTTGTCTAGTTAGCCTATTCGGATTTATCCGTTTTATGTGTCCGTAAAACTTAAGTCTTCTTTTTCTCATATCGCTATGTATATCTGTGTATTGTTTGATTTCTTGGTTTTCTCGAAGTCGGTATGTTGTGCTATTTATTTGTTTGGGGCCTAGGATTTTTCTTATGATTTTTCTTTCCTTCTTTTCAATATCCTCGGTGTCTGCCCCATATAGACATTCTGATTTAATAACTGTATTGTAATGTCTCAGTTTTGTGTTTTTAGATATGCATTTTCTGTTCTTGAGTCAAAATTGCTAGATCATCAGCAAACGCCAGACAATCAATTTTGATGTTGGTTCTCCCCAGTTTAATGGGCTAGTCAATATTTAGGGCCGACTTTTTTTCACGCCACTCCTGTATTACTTTTTCTAGAACACAGTTAAATAAGAGTAGCGAGAGTCCATCCTCTTGTATCACTCCAGTTTTAATTTCGAAGGGCTCTGAGATGTCACCCATGAATTTAACTTTTGACCTGGTGTTAGTTGATGTTGCTTTATTTATTGATGCTGCCAGCGTTTTCAGATCTAGGCCTTGTTCTTTCAAGATTTGGAACAAAGATTCGCGGTCAATAGAATCATATGCTTTTTTGAAATCCACAAATGTACTGACGAAATTTTTATAGTACAGTTTTTGATGTCTTAGGATCAACTCTAGATTCAGGATCTGTTCAGGGCAGGATCTGCCCGGTCGAAAACCTGCTTGATATTCACCAATTTTGGTTCTAACTGTCCCTGGCCCTGTCTAGTAGACATTGAGATAGAATCTTGTAACAAACTGGAAGAAGAGATATCCCTCTGTAGTTGTTTACATCCGTTCTATCTCCTTTCTTGTGTAGTGTATAGATTAGAGCTCTTTCCAATCTTGGGGAATCCGTTCGGTTCGCCAAACTTCTTGTAGAATTTTGGTTATTTCCTTGATTGTACCTGGATGTTAAATGATTTTCACTTAACTTTACTTAAAAAAAAAATTATTTGGGAATTGACACTTTGTTACTTGTTAAATTCAAATAAGAATAAAATTGTAAAAGATTACTGTTATACAGTAGAATCTTGAATATAGAAATAGTTTAAAATATGATCACAATACTATAATGATTGAACAGTTAGATCACTGATAATATAGTAATGATGATGGCTGGACGGTGGCACTGGTTCTTATATGTTCAGGCGTGCTGACTTAGCATCTGGGCTTTGTGGGGACAAATCGCCATTTGAAACTGCGTTGTTATAGGGTTCTGCTGATGCTGATGCAACCTTCGACTTGTTTACTGGAACCATGGAAAATGACATAGGAAGGTGATTCCGTTGATTTGGCTTTGTTTATGGCTCTGAGGATATATGGGTTGAAATGCTGACATTACGTTTAAATACAAATTGCCTAGGTTCATCTGTCATCCCATCGCCTTGTTATATGGCTTGCCCATCTCCATTTGAATTGCTTTACTCTTCCAATGATGTCACAGACTTTCGTTTGTTCCCTGATCCATGCACAGGACTTTCTGTCTCGTCTTGTAATGCCAAGCATACATCTTTCCATTCTCCTCTGTGCTACCCGAAGTTTTTGAATTGATTGCGTTGTGAGTGTCCAGGTTTCACTTCCATATGCCATAACGGGTAGAACGCACTGATCGAAGACTTTTCTTTTCAGGCAAAGTGGGAGTCTGCTCTTAAACACAATGTTGAGCCTGCCAAATGCCTGCCAGCCACAGTTATCACGCCGTTCCACCTCCTGGGCGGTAATCCCCTCCATTGAAATCCTCTGCCCAAGATAAAATTAAGCTGTCCACAATCCAAATCCTTCTCCAAATTCCTTCCTAAAACTGAAATTCATCTGTCCTGAGCGAAGTTATTGAACATAACCTGACTCTTTTTCAGGTTTATTTTCAAGCCAAATGGTTCGCCAGCCCTTTACAGTTCTTGTATGCCTCTTTGCAGCTCCTCTGTGTCTTGTGAAAGGAGAACGATATCATCTGCAAATCTAAGATGGTTTCAGTTTGCACCATTGATCTTTACACCATCCTGTTCCCAATCCAGTTTAAGGGATACTTTTTCAAGGCCAGCCGAGAAAAGAATAGGCGATATTGCTTCATCCTGCCGTACACCTCGTTCTACATTAATTCCCACTTCAAGATCATCAAGGTGAATTGTGGCTGCAGCTCCATCATATATCGATCCTAATAGGTTTACATATGCTTTATCTACCCCTTGGCTCAACAGTGCATCCATTATTGCATGCTTTGAGATGGAGTCAAATGCTTTTTTGTAGTCGACAAATGCCAAGCACAGTGGTATGGTGTATTCGTTATGCCTTTCTATGGCCTGCTGTACAACCTGGGAGTGATCCATTGTATTTAATCCACTTCTGAATCCTGATTGTTCTCTTAGTTGTGCGTCATTCAGTTTTTTTAATATTCATTTAGAAATTATCTTAGTGAAAACTTTGTACATTACTGATAGGATGCTTATTGGACGGTAGTTCTTTAAATCTTCCTCTGCTCCCTTTTTATGTAAAAGAATCACTTCTGCATTTTTCCATAAGTCAGGTACTTTTTGTTCTTTGAGGCATTTTGAGTATACTTTTTCCAGTGTTTTATGTAACGTCTGACCACCAGCTTTTAGCATTTCGACAGTTACACTGTCCTTTCCTGGAGTCTTGCCGTTTTTCATCGATTCTATAGCATTTGTTACTTCCTCCACTAGGATATCTGGCATTTGTTCTTCCGTGGGCATTGTTGTCCTTGATTGGTTCTGATCTTCATATAACTGGGAATAAAATTTTCTGACGACCTCTAACATTTACGTACGCACCCTGGAACTGTGCCATCCTCACACCTTAAGGCATATATTTGCGATCTTTTATTTTCCAGCTTCTGTTTAGCTTTGTTTTCTTCTATGTTTTTTTGCACTAGCTGCATGTTGAATCGGCGCGTGTCTTCTCTGATCCGTTTACTTATAGTTTTGCAGAGCTCAATGTACTCGAATCTGCCAACAGGATTAACTGCATTTCTCATTGCCCACCGTTTTTTTATTAAGCTAATGGTCTCACTGAAGATTTATGTCTGTTTGAGACATTTTTCTTCTGGTGCTATTGAAGCAGCCGTTTGAAGCACATTGTTGGCGATTTCTTCATATTGAACTGGTAGTTCCACTTCCGCCGGATCTTGTAACACAGCAAACCGGTTTGACAAAGCAATCTCAAAATCGCTTCCTCTCTCCAGCAGTTTCCCAGAATCCACTTTGCCCTTCTTTGATCTTACCATTCTTTCGCGTTCTCTTCGACAGTTAATCCTAACTTTTGCTCGTACCATTCGGTGGTCACTTCCAACATTAAAATTGTTAAGGACAGTACAATTGGTAAATATTGTTTTATCGTTCGTCATGATGTAGTCAATTTTACTTGTGAGTCCAAATGGACTTTTCCATGTCCATTTTCTGGTGATATTTTTCTTATAGAACGAATTCATAATATATAGTTTTTGTCCTTCAGAAAAATCAACCAATCTCTCACCTCTATTGTCTCGCTCACCAGTTCTATATGGCCAGTTGCATTTTCGTCAGTTCTTGTTGTTCCAATTATGGCATTAAAATCACCCATCAGGATTTTGTGCCTACATTTCTCCTTGTATAAAAGCTGGGCCACATCATCATAAAATTCCTCAATTTCCTCATCCCTATGGCTTATAGTTGGTGTATAACGGACACGTTACGGGACGATTTGAAGCCTAAACTTTTTATTCAGCTGAATGACGCATTGGGCTAGTCGGTCATATGCACTTTCAAATTGTACTACACTGTTCTTCAGTTTTCGATTGATGAGGAATCCAATTCCGCCACATCGGCCATTTTCCGTACCTCGAGTGTAGAGTAGATGTCCAGTTGGTCCCAGTTTTATTAACCCTTCACCCTTTCTTCGTATTTCACAGATGTATGTTGTCAAGTTCGATTAACAGTTCTTGCAATCGGGCCTCCGTTTTCATAGACCGTATATTTAGCGTTGCAGTGTCTAAAGTCCAATGGCAGCCTGATCTAACCCGGTGATTCTTAGCACCCTCTGCCTTGGGGCAGGTCTTCCCGCTGCCGTAGGTAGTTGCCCCTTGGCCTCCGGGGAATGAGGGCCAAGTTTGAGATTGTACTGTCATATTGAAACATATTGAAATACCATGTTGAAGGTATGGACCGTAATCTGCCACGCTTGTCCAATACGGGTTGGCAGATTTTGGATCATGTTAGTCTGAGGCCTCTGTCATGACCTGTACGCCGGGAGTGACCCTCCCAGGAACATAGACTCCAGACGGCATAGTTCAAAACTTCATTACCCTTCTCAAACCCCTTAACCACGTCCAGGTCTGATCCACAATATATATACCCCATCCATCCTTTCAATTGGAGCACATATGTTTCGTCTCTTGATGTTTAGACTCTTCAAGGTACCGACATATGCCCTCTCGTCAAGAATTGAGAGACCCTATCCACAGTTAACAATCCATACTTTTGCCGACTTCCCATCGATTTGCGTATATTTACGCCATCCGATGGGAAGTCGGCAAAATTAGGGGTTATTTACTGTGGATAGGGTCTCCCTGTTCTTCACAAGAGGGCATATATCGGTAACCTGAAGAGTCTAAATATCAAGAGACGAAACGTATGCCCTCCAATTGAAGGGTTGGGTGGGGTTTGGTTTGGATTTTAACATCGAGCAACGTCAAATACGTTCGAAATTTGTCCATAATTTGGCGTCTACATCACTCAGTTCAGCGATTATGTGTACCATAAAGTTTACGAAGTGCTCTATAAGTTCCATGCGCCGAACACTAATTTTGATAATAAATCTCGATAATTTGTAAGCATTGCTCTGATGTTAAACGTCTTACGATGATTTGTGAGACTATATAAAAGCGGGATTAATTGACATAATAGAATAATAAATAAAACAAACACAAGAATTCATATATTTTTATTACTTTTCCTTTTATCTTCGTTAAACAATTATAATTTTTGAAGGCACAAATACTTGAATAAATCATAATCTATTTTGCCAAATTCGAATAAAAAGGATTTGGTAACTAAAAGTAGTTTTGGAGAATTTTAAAAGGCGGTCTTAAAGTTTTGACCTATAGCGTAAGTGTATGTAGCCTTATCAGGGTTTTGTACTTTGGAATAATTCTTTTTTGTCATTAATTTAAAATTTTTAGACGTGTATTTTCTAGGTGTGTTTTTCAAAATACAACACCTCGCTACCATTTTTTTGTCCGTCAAATGGGCTTTTATTTCCTGTCAAGTGATTTATTTCCATCCCATTCTTCCTTTCGATTTTGGGGGGCCCGTTAAAAATTTTTATTTTCCTCGAATTGATCATATTATTTCTTCGACAAAAGAAACGGATACCTGTGTAATATCCCCATTCTCCAAGCGAACAATGAAGCCCGAGGCGGGGGGAGTGGTGAAAAGGGCGGAGGTTGGAATGGGAAAGGCGCCTAGTTACCACCTCTGTTTATGTTATTGTTATGCTTCTTCTGGCTGATGCTTTGATTAAATTGAAACTGTTTAAGAACTGAGTTGTGTGGTTTTAGGGGATGGGGCGCTGGCAAGGAGGGGTGATTGCCTTTGAGGGCGGGGTGGTGAAGGAAACCTTGTTGGAGTGTGATATCATTGATAAAGTGTCGGGATTTAATGTGAATAGGAAACACGCGTGTTTATTGAATATTCTGTCTGTTTTTTCGTGCCTTGGATGAGGAATTGTGACGTATGTAGTGTAATGTAAACGTGTTTTATTACAGACGTTTGAAAAGTCCCTTGGCCGGACTCGACACGGCACAAACACCAGGTGTGGCTTGAGTTCTTGGACAAATTGGATCTTGGTTAGGCATCAGACCAAGATGTTTACACAAAATTTTTCATATAGTTAACTAACAATGTAGCGCATTTTTATGCGTACGGCGACGAATTGTTAAATTTAGATCTTCATTAACACTGCCAACAACAGGGCGATATTTTTTTCGGAATACTCAGTTTTTGTCTTGTTTTTGTTTTAATGTCGAGCAGCGTGAAGTGCTTATATATATTTGTATATAAGCTTATATTATATATATATATATATATATATATATATATATATATATATATATATATATATATATATATATATATAGTGCTTATATAAGTTTGGCGTATAGAACATTGATTTTGATAATACATTTCGACAATTTGAAAGCATTGCTTTGATGTTAAACGTTCGACAATGTTTTGCCAGACTATACAGACCAAACTCACAGTTTGTTTGACAGCGGTCTCTATCGGAAATTCAGACACTAAAAAATAATGTCATTTAAAAAGACCACACTTAATATTTATGTAAAAAATAGTATCAACACCCTTAGAAGAAAGCAGATCAATATCAGACCTTCAGTAAAAACAAGGAAAACTTTTTTTACCTCTCTCTGTCTTGTTCCAGTTACTGTCTGGTTGAAAGCAATTGGCGGAGCATCCGAACGGCATTTTTTTGCATATATTAACCCGCCCATTGTTATTCTTACTGTTTACAGATTAATTTTAATTATTCGACAACGTCGGACCATGAATAATTTGCCTGTGTACAGTGGAATTTGTCTCTTATTAAAATAAATGGCGTAAAAGAGACTACGAAGAAGGAGAAGGGTCGCCTTTCGAAGCTGTTTGTCCTGTCTCTCTTTTACGTCCATTCATTTCTGCTCTTTCTCTTTCCTTGCGCTCTCTCTCGAATTAATTTCCTCAACTTTCCTGTATTATCTTTTAATTTAGTACAATTAACCTAGATAGTTTGATAACACTTTGATCCAGTTGGGAATCATACAGTTTCCCGTTTTTTATAGATGTTTTTATATCCTATTTGGGTATAATAATTTTCATGAACATTTATATATTTTTTATTGTATTGTTGTCTGGTTGATCAAAATGTGGAGAGTATGGTGGATGCGGGAGAACCTACCATTTTAAATCATTCGGGCCTCCTGGACGATGTTTGTTTGTTAAAGTAACTTTCCTGGTCGATGGCCATGTTCTTCTCCAGCATTTTCCACCACATGAGACTCCCAGTTCCACTAAATACAGATCGTGGTCTTTTTCGGATGGAGATCTTGCTTAACTCTCGGATTTGGCATTGAAGTTACCATTTTTTGAACTAGGCAAACCAATCTCCTGCAATTCCGATTTGCTCTAGCGTCCTCTCCATATACGGTCCAAATGTCTATATATCTATATATATATATATATATATATATATATATATATATATATATATATATATATATATACTCACTTTCGTTTGTTCTCTGATCGATGAGCAGGGGTTTCTTTCCCGTCTAGTGCCAAGCATACATCTTTCCATTTCTCTCTGTGCTACTCGAAGTTTTTGAACTGACTGCGATGTCTGAACTGGCTCAGTTCAAAACTGACTGTGATGAGCCTGGCAAATGCCTGCCAGCCACATTTAACGCGTCGTTTCTTCACCTCCCGGACGGTATCCTCTTGAAACCCTGTGCCCAAGATATATATAGTTATCCACAACTTCCAAACCCGTTCCTAAAATAGAAATACTTTTGTCCTCAGCAAATTTATTGAACATGACCTGACTCTTGATTAAGCAGTGCATCCATTATAGCCCGTTTTGAGATTGAATCAAATGCTTTTTCATAATCGATAAAAGCCAACAGCAGTGGCGTAGTGTATTTGTTCTGCCTTTCTATGACCTGCTGTAGGACCTGGATGTGATCCATTGTGCGTGCGTGCGTCATTAAGTTTGCTTAGTATTCTTTTGGATATTATCTTGGTGAAAACTTTGTACACCACTGATAGGAGGCTTATTGGACGGTAGTTCTTTAAATCTCCTCGTGTTCCTTTCTTATGTAAAAGAATCACTTCTGCATTTTCCCATAAGCTGGGTACTTCTTGTTGTTTGAGATATTTTGAGTAAAATTTTGCTAGTGTTTTATGTAAAGTCCGACCAACAGCTTTAACATCTCCACATTTATACTATCCTTTCCTGGAGCCTTGCCATTTTTCATCGAGTATAGCCTTTGTTACTTCCTCTACCAGGATATCCGGCACTTGTTCTTCAGTGGGCATTGCTTTTCTTACTTGATTCTGGTCCTCTTATAATTTTGAATAAAGTCTTCGGACAACCTCTAATATTTCCGTCTGTTCCCTACATATTGTACCATCCTGATTCATTAAGGAAAACATTCGTGTCCTTTTCTTTCTTAACTTCTGCTTAGCTTTGTTAATTCCCCCGTTTTCTTCAATATATATATATATATATATATATATATATATATATATATATATATATATATATATATATATATATATATATATATATATATAGATCATCATCATCATCAGCCCGTATCGATCCACTGCAGGATGAAGGCCTCTTCAGCATGCTTCCAACCTTTACGGTCCTGGGCTTTCCTCTGCCACTCGGGTCCAATATACTTAATGATGTCATCAATCCATCGTGCTTTCGGTCTTCTTCGCGGACGTTTGCGATCAAACGGTATCCACTCCAGGATTGCCTTGGTCCATCTGTCGTTCCATCGCCTCCCTATATGGCCTGCCCATCTCCATTTGAATTGTTTTACTCGTCCAATGATGTCACAGGCTTTTGTTTGTTCCCTGATCCATGCGCAGGACTTTCTGTCTCGTCTTGTAATGCCAAGCATACAGCTTTCCATTCCCCTCTGTGCCACCCGAAGTTTTTGAATTGATTGCGATGTGAGTGTCCAGGTTTCACTTCCGTATGTCATAACGGGTAGAACGCACTGATCGAATACTTTTCTTTTCAGGCAAAGTGGGAGTCTGCTCTTAAACACTATGTTGAGCCTACCAAATGCCTGCCAGCCACATTTAACACGCCGTTCCACCTCCCGGGCGGTATTCCCCTCCATGGAAATCCTCTGCCCAAGATATACAAAGCTGTCCACAATCTCTAAATCCCTTCCTAAAACTGAAATTCTTCTGTCCTGAGCGAAGTTATTGAACATAACCTGACTGTTTTTCAGGTTTATTTTCAAGCCAAATGGTTCGCCAGCCCTTTGCAGTTCTTGTATGCGTCTTTGCAGCTCCTCTGGGTCTTGTGAAATGAGAATAATATCATCTGCAAATCTAAGATGGTTTAAGTTTGCACCATTGATCTTTACACCATCCTGTTCCCAATCCAGTTTACGGAATACTTCTTCAAGGCCAGCCGAGAAAAGAATAGGCGATATTGCGTCACCCTGCCGTACACCTCGTTCTATATTACTTCCCACTTCAAGGTCATCAAGGTGAATTGTGGTTGTAGCTCCATCATATATCGATTCTAATAGGTTTACATAGGCTCTCTCTACACCTTGGCTAAGCAGTGCATCCATTATCGCATGCTTTGAGATGGAATCAAATGCTTTTTCGTAGTCGATAAAAGCCAAGCACAGTGGCATGGTGTATTCGTTGTGCCTTTCTATGACCTGCTGTACAACCTGGATGTGATCCATTGTACTGAATCCACTTCTGAATCCTGCTTGTTCTCTTGGTTGTGCGTCATTCAGTTTTTTTAATATTCTTTTAAAAATTATCTTAGTGAAAACTTTGTACATCACTGATAGGAGGCTTATTGGACGGTAGTTCTGTCGGTCTTCCTGTGCTCCTTTTTTATGTAAAAGGATCACTTCTGCATTTTTCCATAAGTCAGGTACTTTTTGTTCTTTGAGGCATTTTGAGTATAATTTTGCGAGTGTTTTATGTAACGTCCGACCACCAGCTTTTAGTATTTCGACAGTTACACTATCCTTTCCTGGAGCCTTGCCGTTCTTCATCAATTCTATAGCATTTGTTACTTCCTCCACTAGGATATCTGGCATTATATATTGTTCTTCCGTGGGTATTGCTGTCCCTGAGTGGCTCTGATCTTCATATAACAGGGAATAAAACCTTCTGATAATCTCTAACATTTGGGTACGCGCCCTGCACACTGTGCCATCCTCACGCTTTAAAGCATATATTTGCGTTCTTTTGTTTCTCAGCTTCTGTTTAGCTTTGTTAATTCCCTTGTTTTCTTCCAGGGTTTTTTGCACTAGCTGCATATTGAATCGGCGCTTGTCCTCTCTCATACGTTTTCTTATAGTTTTGCAGAGCTCAGTGTACTCGACCCTGCCAAAAGGACTACCTGCATTTCTCATTGCTCGCCGTTTCTTCATTAAATCAATGGTCTCACTGGAGATTTTTGTTTGTTTGAGACATTTTTCTTCTGGTGCTATTGAAGCAGCCGTTTGAAGTACATTGTTGGCGATTTCTTCATATTGAACTGATATTTCCACCTCCTCTGGATGTTGTAACGCAGCAAACCGGTTTGACAAAGCAATCTCAAAATCGCTTCCTCTGTCCAGCAGTTTTCCAGAATCCACCTTGCCCTTCTTTGATCTTACCATTCGGTGGTCACTTCCAACATTAAAATTGTTAAGGACAGTACAATTGGTAAATATTGTTTTATCGTTGGTCATGATGTAGTCAATTTCGCTTGTGAGCCCAGATGGACTTTTCCATGTCCATTTTCTGCTGATATTTTTCTTATAGAATGAATTCGTAATATATAGTTCTTGCCCTTCAGCAAAATCAACTAATCTGTCACCTCTATTGTCTCGCTCACCAGTTCCATATGGGCCAGTTGCATTTTCGTCTGTTCTTGTTGTTCCAATTCTGGCATTAAAATCACCCATCAGGATTTTGTACCTACATTTCTCCTTGTATAAAAGCTGGGCCACATCATCATAAAATTCCTCAATTTCCTCATCTTTATGGCTTATAGTTGGTGCATAAGCTTGGACGATTTGAAGCCTTAACTTTTTATTCAACTGAATGGAATCGGTCGGATGTACTTTCAAATTTTACCACACTGTCCTTCAGCTTTCGATTGATGAGGAATCCAATTCCGCCACATCGGCCATTTTCCGTACCTCGAGTGTAGAGTACGTGTCCAGTTGGTTCCAGTTTGATTAACTCTTCACCCCTTCTTCGTGTTTGACAGAGCCCAATAATATCCCAATGTATGTTGTCAAGTTCGATTAACAGTTCTTGCAATCGGGCCTTTGTTTTCATAGTCCGTATATTTAACGTTGCAATGTCAAAAGTCCAATGGCAGCCTGATCTAACCCGGTGATTCTTAGCATCCTCTGCCTTGGAGCAGGTCTTCCCGCTGCCGTAGGTAGTTGCCCCTTGGCCTCCGGGGAATGAGGGCCGTGTTTGAGGTTGTACTGACATTTCAACATATTGAAATACTATGTTGAAGGTATGGACCGTAATCTGCCACGCTGGTCCAATGCGGGTTAGCAGATTTTGGATCATGTTAGTCTGAGGCCTCCGCCTTGACCTGTCCGCCAGGGGTGACCCTCCCAGGAGCATAGACTCCAGACGGCATAGCTCAAAGCTTCATTGCCCTACTCAAATCCCTTTACCACGTCAAGGTCTGATCCACAAAGGGGGATATATATATATATATATATATATATATATATATATATATATATATATATATATATATATATATATATATATATTATTTATTTATTTTTTTGCTTATTCTCGATTATGTAAATAGAGTATACGGTCTGTTCTTATAAATTAATATTACGATTTTATTCTTTGATAACCCGCGATATAGTTTGTTAGTTTTTTTTTCTGAATTTATCAGGAGGAATAACAGCTTCAAAAATGTCATATGATAAATAAAATTAAACAATAAATATATAATGCCAGACTTAAAAATTCAAGTTAAATTCAGTTCAAGTAAAATTCAGTTGAAATACATATAATAAAATAAACAAAAAATATAGAACAACGCTACAGACGTTTGGCGCATGGATACGCCAAGCAAGATTATGTACTAACCGAACAAATGGTGTCAATTTTAAACAATTGTCAAATTTCAGTTTTTGTTATTAACATAAGTTATATATATATATATATGTATATATATATATATATATATATATATATATATATATATATATATATATATATATATATATATATATTTTTTTTTTTTTTTTTTTTTTTAATTATTATTATTCACGTATGGACCCTGATGGACCACGCGAAGTACAATTAGAGGCGTTTGTTGTTGTTAGCCTTCCTTTGCGCCCATACTAATTTCATTCTTTCGCAATGAGCTTTTTTCCTTTCGTCAGACCAAGTTGTTCCAGTCTTCCTACATTTTTCTCTCTGGCCAACTTTCCAAACGTTAACCTTGTGCCTGAAACAGCCTCTATCCTGAATTTCACTTTGTGTAATATTTGCTGATCTTAAGTCCTCTTTAATTGCCGCAATCTATTTAATTATTTCTACTTTAGCTCTACTCCTATTTTCATAAAATTCGACTATTTGTCTAGTTATCCTACTCGGATTCATCTGTTTGATGTGTCCGTAAAACTTAAGTCTTCTTTTTCTCATATCGCTATATATATTTGTGTATTGTTTGATTTGTTGGTTTTCTCGAAGTCGATATGTTGTGCTATTTATTTGTTTGGGGCCTAGGATTTTTCTTATGATTTTTCTTTCCTTCTTTTCAATGTCCTCGATGTCCCTCTTTCTATTCAATATATATATATATATATATATATATATATATATATATATATATATATATATATATATATATATATATATATATATATATATATATATATATATCTACACATGCATACATACAAAATTGTATAATAAAATTGTCCAGAGTTTTACGTTTAACGTAAAGGTTTTCTGGAGTTTCGTCATGAGCGTTTTCCAATATTTACTTTTTTAGTCTCTCTAAAACTTTTTCTCTGCTATTAAACCAATCATTCAATTGCCACTAAACTTGATATGATCAAATTAACCTGACGCTCGAAAAAAAAAAGACAACCTTATCAAAGCAAACCTGTTGACATCAGAGCGAGCAAAAAATCCCTCACCAGAACAACCCCACTCCCCGATAAATTGAAATTGCGATCGCGAACCGTATTAATAAATTTGTCCCCACCTATAACACCCCTCCGCCTCCACGCCCTTCTAGCACCACATACCCCTCGCTCTCTCTCGCTTTTTTTAATACGCTTCCCCGGCCGCCTTTGATGATTGATGCGAGTATCGAATGGCGGTATGTCGTCGTTGATTGATGCACGCGAGTGGAGTGGGGTTGCGGGGGTGTGGGGGGCCAAGGGTTGGTGGTGCGGTTTTGTATCGTCCATCAACACTCGACTACATCAGGATAATTATTACAGGTGTGCGGGAACACAGAGCGTTGTCGATAATTGTTTAATAGCGGTGTAAAATATCGGGCCGTTTCTGATTTCGTGCGTTGTCAATTATGGTGAGCTCCACAAGAGAAGGGGGGAAGGGTTATTTTGCTCAAAAATTCAGGCCATTTCGTTACCCTCTCAGGCACATAAAAGAAAAACTCTTTGAATAAAACATATTTTGTAATTATTGAAAAGTTTACACTACATTATATTTTTAACTTAAAAGTAACGTACGGTTTCCTCCAGGAGATGGTTTCATATGATAACCACTGTGATATAATATGATAATATAAAAAAATCAAAAGTCCTTTGCATATAATGAAAATGTTTAAATTATATATTATGATAAGCTAAAAAAGAGTTTTTTCCTGCATTTAGACGTATCCCCACATTATGTGAAATGCATGACTTTTTCGTACTTCAAGGGGCACATAAGGTTTGTATCTGTTCTCTTTTAGAATACTTTTTTTTTTCTGGGAGCGCTTTTCTTTGTAGCCCCAATAAACCCCGAAATTATGCCGAAAAAAATGTATAGTCAGTTTTATAGTCACAAAATAAACGAATTGGGGTTTTGAATAAAAATAATTATCGATTTTTTTACTTTATTTTATAACTATTTTTTTTATTTATATTTTATTTTTCTAACCGATACGAAAAACTTGTTATAATTAGTTATGAATGAACTAAAATGTATAAAATTTAAGAAAATCACGTGACTACGAACTCACCGCGATTGACTGCCATGTTTGTGACGTCATAATACTAAAGTGTTCTTGCGTCAGTACTGTCAACGGCTTTTACCCGTACATATACTGTCAAAATTAACGTTGGTTAAGGGCAAAATAAAAGATTGTTTGTTACTAATTTGTGACAAAGGGTTCATTAAGTTCATTTGTGACAAAGGTTTTACCGAGATAAGATAATTGTCCAAATAAATGCCATAGTTTTTTGCAATAATAGGCTCTGTAAGTTTTTTTACAACGGTTGCTTTCAAGATTTCAGTTTCTCTATCTTCATCTTTATCTGTGTATATGTCAAAATAGGAGAGATACCTTGATATGTCAGCTCTGCACCAAATTTTATTTTCTCTAATTTGACCACGTCTTTCTCGAAATGCCTCGTCCAAGCTTCTTCCAGGCAATTATATTGTTTTGTCTTTTGTAAAAATACTTTGTTCTGGTACTAGAATGAGATCTGTATTAGCGAGCATCATGCTAAAGATTAACCAAAAATCGAGTCATACCTGGACAAAAATCAAATTCATGTCGAGTTTTTTTGGATGTTCGTGGTGTAAACTTCTCACTGGTTTAAACTAATCAAACGGTTAATGTCGAATATTCTTTAAACATTATACGTCATTTATATGAGTCCATTCGAAAATATAATCATCCCGATTCCGGGCAAAACAATTTATGGTTAAAAATCAAATAAACACCGTTCCACAAACACCAGATTTGACCCCGTGTGATTTTTTCCGGTTCTCTCGGCTGAAGAAACCACTTCGTGGACACGGTTTTAAGTTTGTAGAAGCCGTTAGAATAAATGTATCGCATTGAAAGGGAATTACTTCGAACAAAAGAAAATTAACATGGATAAATAAATAAATACTGTGTGTTTTTAAAATATCTCTTACTTTTTGATCACGAGTGATATATGCTCGTAAAACTTTTACAATGATGTTAATCTGATAACTTTTACGATAAGATCCTGTTCTCTATTAGGGTCGTCTTTACATTCCTCACCGATACCGGCAATTAACGCCCTCTATCGTCCGGCGACGGCGATGAAATAGTTCGCAAAGTGTTTCGATTGATGTAATTTGTTGAGGAGCGGTCGTTGACAGTGACATAACTGAAACGTAACCGTGTTGATAGCTTTCGGATCCATTCGAATTAATTCGAATTACTTCCATAATATTGTTGACCGTTCGTTAACGGTCGTGGGACTTCGTCAATCAAGTTGGATCGACTGTTTCGTGGTACGAAGCTTAATTGACCGAATGTCGATCAATAAGAAAAAAAAACAGATTAAGAAATGGATTTTTTTTTATTTGTGAATATAACAGTAAGGTTTATGCATCATCAGCCTATTAGAGTCCACTGTGTTCTTCCACAGTTTGTTTTGATGTGTTTTATATCATTAGTCCATCTGGTGGGGATACGTCCTTTTTATTTCTGATCTTGGTATTCATTTTACGATTCGTTTTGTCTACCTGTGAGCAACCGCTCTCGCAACAAAACGCACTCATTTCCACTTAAACATCGCTATTATTTCTACAGTATCTTTTACTTTCGTTCATTTGCGGATTTCTGTGTTTGGTAGTTGGTCTCTGAGTGAAACTTCCAGCATTGTAAATTCCATTGCTAGTTGGCTTACTCATATCTTTCTAATTGTCTGTTTTATCATTGTTGAAGTGTCTGCACCATATGTGGGAATAGGAAGTACTCAATGGTTGAAAATTTTTCTTCTCAAACAAACTGGCAACTCTAACTTTAGTATAGACCTCAAATTTCTGAAAGCAGTCCACGCAGGTCTGATGCTTCTGGTCATTTCACGAATCTGATTGTCTCTGGTGATACTAATCTCGTGCCTCAAGCACTTAAAACATCTAGTTTCATGTAGTCTGATGTTATCGATGTAAACCCATCCGTCAAGTACCAGGCTTGTTATAGTTTGGGTTTTTGCCAAGTTGATTTTGAGTCTCCATTACTTGGAGACTTTATTGAGATCTTTTAACATCACTATATCTCATCTTTTAACATCACAATATCTCAGGTATTGAAAAATTCTCTTTCTATGTCAAATGTTGTCGTGGAGTCTGACATTTGCAGTGGCGTTTTCCAAAATATAGGTCGTACAAAATTAAAACCGTTGCACGTCATTAAACACGTGATCAACATTTCGGCAGCCCTATGGCCAGATTGCGGTTAAACATCATAACCTAACAAAATTATAATAATAGTTATTAAATTATAATAATAGTACCTCTAGATAGATTCAGCATATGTAAAATACTTCGTTCAACTATATGCTCTCTGTCATACCATTTCATTATTTCGTTTTCTGTAAGCTTGATTCTTTTTTTCTTGATCAAAGCTATTTTTCTTTCCTTTATATAATCTCTCAAAAATCTATAAGTTTTAGGGAAACATTGGAAAGCTCCATAGGTTCTCTTCTGGGGATCATCTTTTTTTCATTTAAAACCTACTTCTATCTGTATGTTGTATAATGACGTACTCTTTTAATTGCTCATGTAAGGAATTGAAAGTTACATGCTGTACCGAAAATTAAAATTAAACTGTGAGTTCCTAGATATAAACTACAAATAGGTTTAAGAACAGCCCTTTCTGCAAATTTCCGTAATATTTCAAATTGTATTGCTTATTTATTTAAAATGAATTTCCATCAAGTATCAGCTACTTCAGTTAAATTGTTTTCTGCAATTCTTAGGTTACGAATTCTTACTGTGTTCACATATGATATAAATGGTGTCACGAATAGAACTTGAATCCAGTATTGGTAATGTCTTTTGGTAAAACTACGCTTTCTAAATGATTTTACAGCTTCATTGCTTTTCACTTCACTTTGTTTTTTGAACAGTGGACATACTCAACCTTCAAGCTACTGTAACATGCAAAAAATTATTCTAGTTTCTGTAATATATATGACTAAACATATCCAATTATTAGGCTTTTCTAAAAGGCGTTACAATACTTGAAGGCAGTCGTTATTGCCGTAGCTTCTGCTGAAGCCAGCTTGTTTTCGTGGCTGGTATACATCTAGCTTATTGCATGTTATAATAAGCAAATAACTTGAACATGTGATAGGAGACTGACAGGTCGGTAGTTTTCGATATTCGTTGTCTCCCTTCTTATGTAGTAATATTATCACTTCTCAATGCTTGTAATAATTTGTTTCCTTTCAAATTTGATAGGTTCTGTAACTATTCCAACCTCTCCGGACGATTTGTTGTTTTTCATCTGAAAGAGTGATCGTTGCTTCGCCCATTGTGATAGCTGGGATATCCTCTAAACAGTATGGTGCTTTGGCATGAAAACAAAGTTATTTCTGCGAATATCAAACACACATTATTAAACAATGTTATTTTGGACTGCAAAGAAAGTATTTATACATTTGGAACTCCCTTCGTAAATCATCTTCTTAATTATCAGTGGCCAACGACCCCCTCGTCATAACTCTTTTAAAATTCCCGCGTTAAACGCACCGATCGTTGCGCCCCCTATCCGGGCTCCGGAAATCGTTTCAATTATAATTTTTCGTCGTTAATATGACGAGGACGTAGCGGCGCCGGATTTCGTATGCGGGGCGTCGTGGTCCGCGTCAACGGAACAGAGTGAAAGGGCACCCTTAAACAACCGCCTCCCGGCCCTCGGGTGGCCCCCGTCGCCGCTCTCGAGTCGCCCCCTCGATGAATAAAATTACTGGGCGGACGGAATTTCGCGCATAATGAGTTTAATAAAAAGCTGTCAAAGATTATTTCTGTTAATGTTGGCAGCGGGCGATGCCGAAAAGGCGTCACGACGACGCTGCTGGAGATGATGATGAGTGAAGAGGGCGGAAGGGAGACGGAATGGTTGAAGTGGACGCTGATAATATTCAAATTCAACGAAAACACAAACAGTAAAGCTCGACACGAAGCATATGTGACGCCCCCAGTTGAAATTGGTATATACAGTGTGTTTAGTAGACAAGGTGTCTCGTGCTATTTGTGAGCAGATACCAAGTGTGGTGGTTAATAAAGGTAAAAAATTAACAACAAAAGATAAACAATGGTTTATTCAAAGTATGGACCACCGCTAGCTGCACATTTCTCGGGCAATTTGTGGATTTTTAAATGTTCTCTTTTATATTTCCTTTCACTTTCCTTTTATTATTTTCTTCTATTTTCACTCATTATCATTTAGATATTTTGAGCAAGTGAACATTACAAAAATATTGATTATATATGATCTTTTTCACGAAAATAACAAGAATTACAATATAAAATCACGAGCCGCCTATAGGACTGACCCGGAAAAATTCCGAGACGCCTTGGTAGATTCGAGAGGCGTACGAAGTTTTCTATAAAAATGTTAATGCCTCGAACTGACATGCTGTTGAGGAGCGGAGTGAATATTTTACATTTTTTTTAAGGAAACTTTTTTTCGAAGAGTGGAACGTTGAAGGGAGGCAAGCGGAGGAGAGGACCTTCTCCGTTTCACCCACTTCCTGAAAGAAAAAGACGTTTTCTTTTCCTAAAAGGACATTAGTTGAAAATTAATCGTGCCTCACGAAAGGAACTAACGATCTTCTTAAATGCTTTTGTCAGAATAAAATGTAAACGGTTTTGGTGGTTCGTAAATTTATATTAGTAAGTTTATTAAACGTTACACTGTGAACTGAGAATGTAGGGGTTCAGTAAGTTAGGGTATAGCCCAGAACAATATTATATAAATCTTAACCGAGTCGTTTCGTTTAAGTTCGAGTCAAAGTTATTTTGGTTCCAGGTCCAGCGCTGCTATCCATTGGAATGTAGTTTTTTGTTGCTTTAGCCTCTTAAAGTAAAAGAAAAACTTACACATTCTATTCCTGGTGAAAGAAACTTCGTCGGTTGATAAAATATTGAACACATGATTTGGTTAACTCGAAGAGATTTACCACTAAACACCAAATCACTTTTTTTTTAAACTTCTCGACGCACATTTCGCTAACCATGTTAAGCACACTTTGTGAATTGCAAATAATTGAATTGGAAACGGCGTGAGATATCGATATTGACCGAGGTTACTTTTTTTACGTGGAAATTATGACTTTTCTCTATTTTAAAATCAAAATATTCCCAGCTTTATAAAAAAATATGAGCGAGTTAATTTCTCACAAAGTAGGTAGCAAGCGCACTCTAGGAACTAGGCTCAAGCTAGTACCAAATTCGGATTTGCCAACTACCCCGATTCTGGACCTGATATCTTCAACCGTTTTTAAATTAACTCAATTTTTCGAAAATTTAGTTTTACTTTCAACACCCTGTGTCTTTTCAATAATTTATTTGCTAAATTGTCTTATTTTGATGTCTGCTATAACCAGTTGCTCTATGTCGAATAAGCCCTGTATATATTTGCTTATATATTTTTGTATTAATAGAAATATCAACGATTATTTTGTCAAAATACTTTATATACAAAATACTTTGTATACATAAAAATATATAAATACATTTTTTACGTATTTTTGAAAAAAAAACTTGCCGCATCGTTTCCAATATATCATTCGACTGTGAAGGATATTTTCTGGACCATCCAGGCTGCCAGAAAAATCAGGCTGGAGCATTACCGGGAGCGAGGACGTCAGCAACCAGTTGCTATTGCTACCTACGCCCAGGCCTACCCCTCCTCCCACTTCGCCGAACTCCTCGGTCCGTTCTCGTTATTTTTCTGTGAAATACTCCAAGTACGTTACTTTTTCGGTGACCTGTTGTATGCCCAACGCAATAATATCCTTCGTTTGATATCGAGGATTGGCTTTTTTATATTAAGAGCAAATTCATATTATAGTTGACAAGATTATGATAATAAATATCAGTAAATATGGACATAAAGTTACGCGTCTTACTGTTCTTTATTATTTTAGATATAGTAGATTGGAATGTGATATTTTCAGAAATGAGATTAGTATTGATGATTCATACCATTATAGATAATACAAAGTAGCAAGTTTAAACTTTTTGGGTTACTGTTTAATTAACTTTTCTTTTACTAAAAAGATACTTGTGCTATTAAAACAAGAGTTTAGAAAGATGATTCAAGAATCTTCTACCTTTTCACTGAAGAATACAGTACGATAATGTGCACCAATCATGCGCAATAGAGTCATGTAGGGCAAGACTGCGCATTTTTTCTTGAAATTATAACATTTAAAATAAATTTCAAGTGGAATAAAATAAAATAAAGTTATTCCTTTTAAGCTTTTATCTTGAAATTCGACACCACAGGCTGTATCTCTAGGTACCGTGATCACAAATCTCTAAGTACCGTGATCCCAATTTTTCAGTGTTATTTTTTATAACCTGATCCTAAGTACTATGCTATCATATCATCGCGACTTTCGGTTTTTTAATAGCAATCGCATCTTTTGTCTAATACTTATAAACCATTAATTTGAAAAATGTTTACTGCTGAACTTTTGACATCCCCTGGTCCAGGTACAATCAAGGAAATAACGAAAATTCTACAAGAAGTTTAGCAAACCGAACGGATTCCGGAAGATTCGAAATATGCTCTAATCCATCCACTACATAAGAAAGGAGATAGAACGGATGTAAACAACTACAGAGGGATATCTCTTCTCCCACTTTGTTACAAGATTCTATATCAATGTCTGCTAGACAGAGCACAGGGACAGTTAGAACTTAAAATTGGTGAATATCAAGCAGGTTTTCGACAGGGCAGATCCTGCCCTGAACAGATCCTGAATCTAAAGTTGATCCTAAGACATCAAAAACTGTACAATAAAAATCTCATCTGTACATTTGTAGATTTCAAAAAAGTATATGATTCTATTGGCCCCGAATCTTCCAATCTTGAATCTTGAAAGTACGAAGACTAGATCTAAAAACGCTGGCAATTATTAAAGCAACATTAACTAACACAAGGTCAAAAGTTAAATTCATGGGTAACATCTCAGAGCCCTTCGAAATTAAAACTGGAGTGAGACAAGGAGTTGGACTCTCGCTACTTTTATTTAACTGTGTTCTAGAAAAAGTAATACAGGAGTTTCGTGAAAAAAAGTCAAAAATATTGACCAGCCCATTAAACTGGGGAGAACCAACATCAAAATTGATTGTCTGGCGTTTGCGGATGATCTAGCAATTTTGGCTCAAGATATATTAACGGCACAAAAACAGATTGAAAATGAAATGGTGATTGAAATGGTGTTCTTAGTCTTAAGAACACCATTTCTAAAAACAAAATATGGTAACATCACACTAGTCTGTCAATTCCAATATTTGGGTGATATAATCATGAAAAATGGGTTGGAAAAAGCGGCCAATAAGGCTAGATGTCAAAAAATGGAAACGGCATTGAGACAAAAAACGGCAAACGGCATTGACAACAAAAAATGCATATCTAAAAACACAAAACTGGGACATTACAACATAGTTATTAAGCCAGAATGTCTATATGGGGCAGAAACGCTCATTTTGAATAGAAAGAAAGACATCGAGGACATTGAAAAGAAGGAAAGAAAAATCTTAGGTCCCAAACAAATAAATAGCACAACATACCGAATTCGAGAAAACCAAGAAATCAAACAATACACAGATATACATAGCGATATGAGAAAAAGAAGACTTAAGTTTTACGGACACATCAAACGGGCTGTTTCAGACATAAGGTTTGGAAGGTTGGCCAGCGAGAAAAATGTAGGTAGACTGGAACAACTTGGTCTGACGAAAGGAATTTATATCGTTATATATTTTTATCGATTTATATCGTTATTGCTTAAAGAGATCAAAATTTCTAAAATCTACAAAAATTAATATGAGATCAATTTCAACTAACGATAATAAAATCTCAATCATCGATACATATATCACATAGAGCTACATCGAATACAACCCTCTATCTGGTTCCAAATATGTCTCGCCACATAACGCGCAATAATAATTATTTTCTTTAGATTTTATTTTATTTTCATTAACCTTAATGTTAACAGTCTTATCTTTGATAAGACTGCTCGTTCTTCTTTGTATTTTTCTTAATATTTTTAGTAGTTCTAGTAGCTTAAGTTGCAGATATTCTTTCTTCTTTAAATGGCAATCGGTATATACAGGTCTTTGAACACGAAGAAACAGAATTAATTTTTGATTTTCACTGTCGTTAATCCTCAATAATAACAAATAGTGATTGGGATTGTGATTAGTAATAGGTGAGTGAGTTTAAAATGGAATACCATTACCATCTGATCAATATTTTGCTTGCTCCAGAGTAGAAACTTAAAAAATTCTGTACATCTATACACCGAATCAGAAAACCACAAATAATTGTTTATCCACTTGCGTAACGCTAGATGTTAGTATTAACTTGAATTACTTTAAATTGGTTTGATTATATAGTGAATGGAATAGTAAAAATATTGGTCGTTCGCTTGAATTATTAATAAAAAGAAATACATATAATTTATGACCAATTTATACTAATTGAAATAATAGAATCTTATCAATATGAGTAATCTTTCATTTTTTTCACAATTTTCTACAACGCTTTATAGATTCTACATTACATTACAGACCATCCATTTTACATATAGAGAGGTAAATAAATATATACTGGCAGGGCAATATCTGCCTTATACTGTTGGTTAATATATAAAGTTAATAATTAATTACAACAGCTATTGGGTAATCCTAAAGATAATATTCTTAAGAATAAAAGGATAACGTACACAACGTAAAAGGTAACGTACGTAACGTAAAAGGTAACGTAAAAGAATAACGTATTTATGAAAGAAAATGTAATGATTGTAATCAAACATATATTTGTGATAAGTCTAAGCAGTTTAAAGATAGAAGTACTTTAAATAAAGCTGGTGAATGGTGGTTAAGTCTTAAGCATTGGTCTGTTAAGCATTGTTTCAGCTATTGTCAAGATTTGAAGTGAGGAGTGACAGTCCAAATGCTAATGCAAAAAAACTTTACATTTATTTTATATTAATTTAGAAGCGTGTCGCCTAAAAGAATCAGTGGGTCTTTGTAGAATCGATTGGTGTACGCAGCGATTGAGAAGGACCAGGTGGCTTTGTTTTTATTAATAACTTCTTCGTTCGAAGTGCAGCTACACATCTGGGAATGGTTTTGCGGTTGGATATCTCACCATGACATCTGAATAGTCAGAATGGATGCATTTTGATCAATGCTGCTAAACAGCATTTCGAAGGCTCCCTTTCCCCCACCACCCGAGTACTACCCATTCCGAAAACGTCCGTTTCCCGTGGACTGCTTTGTAGCAATAAAAAAACGATATAACATATTTTAACTAATGTATTTTATCATTTGCATACTGAAATTAACTGTATGCCAAAGTTGTCATTGTTTCCGTTTGTTTTTATGCTGTTGACTAATAGATATTCATTTTTTTGCAGGAATCGAAGCAATAATGTCAGAATTCTTCAATGATACGACCACGGCCTTCTACGTTATTTTGATAGTGTGGTTAGCTGACCAGTATGACGCCATCTGTTGTCATACCTCCGTAACGAAACGTCACTGGCTTAAGTAAGTAATAGATTTTTAATTTACTTCTGTAATATTAACGTTAAAATGCCTAGTAAACAGCTTTGTTTAACTATTAGAGTGTGTAATAACACTAAACTTGAAGAGATTTACCACTAAACACCAAATCACTTTTTTTGAACTGCTCGACGCACGTTTCGCTAACCATGTTAGCATCATCAGGAGATGATTTAATCTCATTAAATTCATCATCAAAGTGGTCCAAGGGAAACGGGCATTTTCCGAATGGGTAGTATTCGGATAGTGGGAGAGAGGGGGCCTGCGGTAGGTATCTATCGACTCCCCCTGTGAAGTATTTTCGGTTTTGAGGTACTTAGTTACTGTATGTTTATAAAATTGATACCTGAAAATTATTCCTCCGTTTGTCTTCTTTAAGACTCGTATCCCCTCCCGGACTTTTTCGAATTAGATTAGAATTTCGATGATCGTCAATATCTAGCTTACTATAGCCCCCCCCCCCCCTCTCCAATTCGGCGGCGTACCCGAAAATGACGGTCTCTAATTACGGTTATTTACAATTTTGTCTGCTAGATGGCGCTTTGATAAATGCCCGACGAAAAACCGGCAATTATGGTCGTTTTAAGTCGGTGTTGATGGTCGTGGTAATTGGCGTTCGCTGAACGAGCACAATGAACGCTTTGATTGGGTTAATTGGCCGCCGGGACGGAAAGGGGAGGGGGAGAGGAGTGAGCCTAGAAAGTGGAGGGGCGCGATGATGTTACTGATACTGTTACGAACGGAGTTTAAAATTATGAGCTGGATTGTTTTTGTGTTTCGAACGGGTTGAGATCGGGCATAGTTTGGCAAAAAAAAACATTTTTACAGAGTGTAACATGGGGTTTTACTTTTATAATACGTCAAAATTGAATCCGGAGTGAGTTTATATACTTAGTTACCTATAAGACTAGATTCTATACTATACTTACCTAGAAGACTAGATTCACGATTTAAAATTGGACGGTCTGTGGTTTAGCTGATCTGGTACCCATTTTGCTGCGTTCTGAATCTTCCCCATGGTATGCAAGCGATCACAAATGCTTCGGCGATCAACATTTAACCTCGAACCTGCTAAAATAGCTGGCACCCGTTGAAACAAGCACACACGTAGGCCTGAAAACTTCAGAAGAAAAAAGCAAAGCCTATCTGTCATTACAGTAAAATTTCGTTTTAATATAAACAAATAAATTGTAAAACATTTTATGGCGGCTTCCAATTCTTAACAAAAAAATACAAAGTGCTCGGTATTAGTGAAAAATCAAAGATTAATAATATGATTGAGTTTGGAAGGTGTAATCTAATTTGAGTATGGTAGGACGATACATCCAGAACTCTACCCAACTCAACTTGAGAGAGTTCTCGCTGTTCTAGCTAAAAAATATCCAGCTTCCTGTTCAAACGTAAAGCAAAACGCAACTACATCAAACCACCTCAAAAATTAATGAATTTGACTTTAAACCTCTCCCTCACCCAGTCTATTGCCCCGACCTTGCTCCGTCTTATTACCATTTGTTCTGGTGCATAGCTCACTTTTTGCGAAAAAAAAAGCAAAAACTTTGAGTTTCTCGCCACTCAAGACTCATTGTGGTTCTGAAGCGGAATAAAGTTACTAGCTCAAAGTTGATTTGAGGTTATTAAATAAATTTAAAAAAGATGTACAACTAAACACAAAAACCTATATATATATATATATATATATATATATATATATATATATATATATATATATATATATATATATATATATATATATATATATATGGATGTAAACGACTATAGAGGGATATCTCTTCTCCCAGTTTGTTACAAGATTCTATCTCAATGTCTACTAGACAGAGCACAGGGACAGTTAGAACCTAACATTGGTGAATATCAAGCAGGTTTTCGACCGGGCAGGTCCTGCCCTGAACAGATCCTGAATCTGAAGTTGATTCTAAGACATCAAAAACTGTACAATAAAAATCTCGTCTGTAAATTTGTGGATTTCAAAAAAGCATATGATTCTATTGACCGCGAATCTTTATTCCGAATCTTGAAAGAACAAGGACTAGATCTGAAAACGCTGGCAATTATTCAAGCAACGTTAACTAACACAAGGTCAAAAGTTAAATTCATGGGTGAGATCTCAGAGCCGTTCGAAATTAAAACTGGAGTGAGACAAGGGGATGGACTCTCGCCACTTTTATTTAACTGTGTTCTAGAAAAAGTAATACAGGAGTGGCGTGAAAAAAAGTCGGCCCTTATGTCGGCCCTCGGAATATTGACCAGCCCATTAAACTGGGGAGAACCAAGATGCAAATTGATTGTCTGGCATTTGCTGATGATCTAGCAATTTTAGCTCAAGATGTATTAACAGCACAGAAACAGATTTAAATCCTAAAAGAAACAGCAGAAAATGTAGGACTCCAAATTTCCTTTGAAAAGACACAATACATGACCTGCAACAGACTAAGAACGCCATTTCTAAAAACAAAATATGGTAACATCAGACGAGTCTCTCAATTCAAATATTTGGGTGAAATAATCATGGAAAATGGGTTGGAAAAAGCGGCCAATAAGGGTAGATGTCAAAAAATGGAAAGGGCATTGAGACTTACACAAAATATTTACAACAAAAAATGCCTATCTAAAAACACAAAACTGAGACATTACAACACAGTTATTAAGCCAGAATGTCTATATGCTGCGGAAACGCTCATTTTGAATAGAAAGAGAATTTTGAATAGTAAGAGCAAGAACATTGAAAAGAAGGAAAGAAAAATCATAAGAAAAATCTTAGGGCCCAAACAAATAAATAGCACAACATACCGACTTCGAGAAAACCAAGAAATCAAACAATACACAGATATTCATAGCGATATGAGAAAAAGAAGACTTAAGTTTAAATAGGAGTAAAGCTTAAATAGGAGTAAAGCTAAAGTAGAAATAATTAAATGGATTGCTGCAATTAAAGAGGAACTAAGATCAGCAAATATTACACAAAGTGAAATTCAGGATAGAGGCTGTTTCAGACAC
The DNA here is from genome assembly GCA_031761425.1 of Cosmopolites sordidus. Lineage (NCBI taxonomy): Eukaryota > Metazoa > Arthropoda > Insecta > Coleoptera > Curculionidae > Cosmopolites > Cosmopolites sordidus. The sequence goes on along the minus strand of JARFXV010000840.1, from coordinate 12,940 downwards.
AAGGTTAACGTGTGGAAGGTTGGCCAGAGAGAAAAATGTAGGAAGACTGGAACAGCTTGGTCTGACGAAAGGAAAAAAGCTCATAGCGAAAGAATGAAATTAGTATGGGCACAAAGGAAGGCTAACAACAACAAACGCCTCTAATTGTACTTCGCGTGGTCCACCAGGGCCCATACGTGAATAATAATAATAATAAAAAAAAAAAGAAATATATATATATATATATATATATATATATATATATATATATATATATATATATATATATATATATATATATATATATATATATATACATGATGTGATAATCATACACAAATAAACATTGTATACATAAATAAGTATTGAATATAATTATTGATAAGAATATATTCTTCTAAACTAAAAAAACTTTCACTTATAAAAAATTCGCGCTACTAATTTTTTAAATTCGTTGTCTTATTATACACTTTCACACATTTTTGAACATTTCTATTGATGTTCTTTTAGATGGACGATTCTGCAAACTGTGAATATCACATAATTTTCTAAAAACATTTTTCATTAAACGCCCCTTGTAATAAAATAATTCAACAATTTTAACTCGTTGGTGTAATGTGTTAGACTTAATTTTTATAAATCTCATACTTCCGAAACTAAACCTATGCAAATGCACAAAGCCATCTGTGTTTTATTCAAGAATTAAAAAACCGCTCAATTTCAAAGAGCCGTTAGCTGAGAGGTATTATATTCAGCTGAGGCTTATTTACTAAGCTGAGATGTATAGCCGGGTGGTATTATATTAAGCTAAGAGGTATTGTATTAAGCTGAGTGTTATTATATTAAGCTGAAAGGTATTTTATTAAGCTGAGGGGTGTTATATTAAGTTAAGAGGTACTGTATTAAGCTGACGGGTATTGCAAGAAGCTGAGATATATTATATTAAGCTGAGAGGTATTATATTAAGCTGGAAAGTATTGTATTAAACTGAGAAGTCTTATATTAAGCTGAGTGATATTATATTAAGCTGGGAGTTATTATATTAAGCTGAGAGGTATTATATTAGACTGAGATGTATTATATTAAATTGAGAGGTATGATATTAAGCTGGTAGGTATTATATTAAGCTGAGAGTTATTATATTAAGCTGGAAAGTATTGTATTAAGCTGAGAAGTATTATATTAAGCTGAGAGATATTATATTAAGCTGAGAGGTATTATATTAAGTTGAGAGGTATTATATTAAGCTGATAGATATTATATTAAGCTGAGAGATATTGAATTAAGCTGTGGGATATTATATTAAGCTAAGAGGAGTTATATTAAACTGAGACATATTAAACGTATTATATTAAGCTGAAAGTTATTATATTAAGCTGGAAAGTATTGTATTAAACTGAGAAGTATTATATTAAGCTGAATGATATTATATTAAGGTGGGAGCTATTATATTAAGCTGAGAGGGATTATATTAAGGTGAGAGGGATTATATTAGACTGAGAGGTATGATATTAAGCTGATAGGTATTATATTAAGCTGAGAGTTATTATATTTAGCTGGAAAGTATTGTATTAAACTGAGAAGTATTATATTAAGCTGAGAGATATTATATTAAGCTGAGAGGTGTTATATTAAGTTGAGAGTTGTAATGTGTACGACTTCATTTTTATAAATCTCATACATTACACTTCTAAAATGATATTCTAGACCTAGGCAAATTCACAACGCCATCTGTGTTTTATTCAAGAATTAAAAAAACCGCTCAATTTCAAAGACCCGTTTCTTGCTCCAGTCGTTGTAGTATTTCGTTTGTGAGCTCTGATTCAATTTTGTTTTTGCTAATTTAGCTCGTATGATGCTTTTAGAAATAGTATATTGAACTTTGAGTGAACGGTGAGTGTCGAGCACAGGAAATTAAATTTAAATGACTGTGGAAGAGGGTGAAAAACCACCGACCATTTTTCTTAACGAGTTTCCGGGATATAGTTCCTGTTTGGGACAATATTAATTAGCTGTCGAACGTTGAAGAGTGTCGCTAGCAATTCCGGATCGATCCGATAAACTGACATCGACCTTCAACTCTACAGGGCACTACAAAAATTCTACTTTATCGCATTACATGTAGTTGAGTAAGATTTCTGTGCGCTTTGTCTTGAACGTTTAATTTTTTTTTAAAAAGTTGTCACCTTGTTATAAAATACATTTAGTTGAACGCCGTACCAACATTTTTATATCATCAGTACAATTTGATACATTAAGAGGTAGTCTTAACTTGTTGACCTCGTTGAAGTGAATCTTCATCCGGTGAGCTATTCTCTCAGGTTACGGAACAGTAAGTAATCCCTGGGATCTAAATCCGGCGAATAGGGCGCATTTGAAAGCACTTCGAAAGGCAGGTTATGAAGTTTTGTAGAAATAATGTATTATCGTAATATCATAGAAGCCGGATTAGAAATATACCAAGACTTTTTCAACCTGTTCGGAAAAATAGATGCTAGGCTTGCATAGACCCAAGTCGTGAACATTTTGAAGATAGTTAAAATGTATTTATTCAAAGTAGTGGCCATTTGATTCTATACATTTCGCCCATCTCTCAGGCAGTTTATGGATGGCATTCCCAAAGAACAGTTCTCTTTTTGAGCTAAACCATTCATCGAGCCATTTTTTAACTTCATCGAAATTGGAGAGGCGCGTGCCCCATCGATGCAAAAAGGTGGTAGTCGGATGGAGCCAGGTCTGGAGAGTACGGCGGGTGCGATAAAACTACCCATTCAAGTGATTTCAATACTTCTTTGACTGGTTTTGTTGTATGAGACGGCGCATTGTGTTGTTTTTGAGTTTGTGTTGGGCCTTCATCCAATAACTCCTGTAATTCCGCATCTTCAAACGTTTTCAGCCTACCAGGACGTTCTTTGTCTTGAACGTTGAAATCACCACATTTGAATTGTCGAAACCACGTTTAACACGTTCTTTTGGTTGGAGCATGCTCACCGTAAGTCTCTACAAGCAAACGACGACTTTCGGCGGCTTTTTTCTTTTGATGACACAAGAAAAGTAATGCGTACCGCAAATGCACGTTTTCAGGCACAAAACTCGACATTTTCAAAAAATTATAAATCGATAACGCTGTTATTTTGGCGGAACGTAACTTGTGTAGTTTTGAGGTTAATGTCAGTAGAATAAAATGACATGTATCAAATCATAACATTCCTTATGGCTAGTGAAATCTATTACAACAACCGGAAAATAATTACCGACACACCTGGTATATATATATATATATATATATATATATATATATATATATATATATATATATATATATATATATATATATATATATATATATATATATATATATATATACAGGGTGTTAGGTAAACATGCGGCAAAAATGCAAGGGGTTATTCCTTGTCCTATTCTAAGAATATATATTAGAGCGTCAATTCAAGTCAATTGGTCGGACAGTATTTGCTCAAGGGGATCTTTTTGTAGCATTTAATGTCCTACGAAAGCTGTATACTCATTTAAAAAAAAAACAAATTTAAAAGCGCAAAATCGAGTTGAAACCGAAAAAAAAATGTCCGTATTATTTATATGGGAAATCGAATTTTTAGAACAGTGATGCGTCTAATTCACTTATCGGGAATATTTTTTTTATAAAGTATCAAACTTGATATATATGTTATGTATGATATATATATATATATATATATATATATATATATATATATATATATATATATATATATATATATATATATATATATATGTATATGTATATATGTATATTTGTTAGTTGCTTGACTGGGAGGAAGCCCTACCCATCCTTCACGTTGAAGAATACATGTTTCGTCTGTTGGTGGTTAGACTCATCAGGGTACCGACATATGCTCTCTCTCGTCAAGAATAGGGAGTCCTCCACAATCACACAACCCGCACTTTTGCCAACTTCTCATCGGATGACTTATAATTGCAGTTTTTTGATTTCTTTGGATTGCGTCCAATGAGACAACAGCAGTCAGGAGGTATACACCCCCGACCGTTGGGTTCCACAATCTCATGTGGAACGCTCAACAACCTGCGTCTCCGCCAAAATGAATATTCGTTAGTTCCTTGAGTGGGAGGAAGCCCCACCCATCCCTCACATTGGAGGACACATGTTTTGTCTGTTGGTGGTTAGACTCATCAGGGTACCGACATATATATACAGGGTGTCCAGGATAAGTGTGTTCAGGATAAGGACCACCCCCTTAAAATTTTTATTTCTGAACCGATTTTTATAAAATTTCTTTTGTTGGATAGATCTCGGAAAACGGCATTAAGAAAGTGTATCACATGTTTTTTTTGCTATTACCATGGCCAACTGCGTCAACTTTCAACCATTGGCTAACTGCGTCAACGACAGAAAAACTAACAACGGATTCTGGACGTAGACGTTTTTATTTGAAGTGGATAGATTAGTACTTCCAAATGCAAAGCCGTAGAAAATAACTTGACTAAGACAAATTTACAAACAATGCTTTCCGATGTTGCCCGAATTTTACACCGTATTTTTTAACATAATTTCTGAAATAGTAAAATTCAAAATAAAAAAATCACAGTTCTTTATTGTAGTAGCTGCGATAGGTCAATTAACAAAAACAACTAAAATAATCGGTATTCGGCAGGAATTAAAGAATCTAGCGATGAACATAGCGATGGTAGGCCTTGAAAATTAAACAAAAATTGTGTTGTTTGAAAGGAGCCGTCATTATTGTGCGGTCATTGTGTTATTTGAAAGATCTTGTATTTGAATGTGTCAATTCTTCTATTGGAACCTTTGGTGTGAAACACTAAACTTGAAGAGATTTACCACTAAACACCAAAACACTTTTTTGAACTTTATATGAACAAAACACTTTATATGAAAACCATACCTAACGAAGCGTGTAAAAATCATGAACCGTGAAGTGTACTAAGCCTTACATTAATAATTGTTGACTGAAAGAAATCGGCCCTTTATCTCGGTTTATGATTTTGTTTCATTTTTCTATTTGAATGCTTTCATATGCATCCAAAGCCCTATTATTATTAACACTTTTAATTAGTCTTAAATTACTAATATTTATACTGGGGTCATGTTCGATTGCATGTTGGGCAAGGCAAGATTTTTCATTTCTCCTATATCTAATGTGGGCAATATGTTCTTTATATCTTGTCAATATGGATCTTTTTGTTTGCCCAATATACCTTCGATCACAGTCTTGACAACTAATTTCGTAAATCCCCGACTTTTCCTGTTGCTCTACTTTATCCTTTGAATTGCCCAGAAGTTCTCTTAATTTATTATATGGTTTGTACACAACCTTAATGTCCGCTTTTCTTAAAATTTTCCCTAGTCCTCTTGTCAACTGGGCATCAAATGGTATTACCATGAATTTCTTTGTGTTCTGATCCTTTTGAAAAGTCGAAGATTCTTTCAATAATTTTCTGAACTTATGTTTTCTAATTAGTTTGTGTACAATGTTCTTATTATAACCATTCACTTTATATAATTATCTTTACTTAAAGGAAAATTAATTAATCTATTTACCATAAAATTTAAACTAGCCATTTTATTTTGGAAGCTATGATTTGAATCGTTAGGAATGTATCTCGAAGTAGTGGTGGTTTTTCTGAAAATATCAAAATCTAACCTATTTTTATTATTTCTACTGACTAACACACCCAGAAATGGTAAACTATCGTTGTTTTCGAGTTCATGCGTGAATATTATATTTTCGGATTTACTATTTAAGTTCTTAATAAAATCATCTAAATTTTCGAATCAAAAATGGCAAAAACGTCATCCACATATCTTAACTATACCTTCGGAAAGTATCTGAATTCATCTTTTGCCTCGGTTTCAAATTTACTCATAAATAAGTTGGTTAAGGACGGTGACAGAGGATTGCCCATTGCCGTTCCTTCTTGTTGTTCATAAAACCTGTTATTAAGCTGAAAACAATTTTGCTTCATACATAATCTTGTTAAGGAGATGTACCCAGAAACAATCTTGTTATTAAAACCGTTTAACTCGAGTAACTCCCTCAGGTATTTTAAATGTGTATAAAAATAACGTTTTAATTCAGTTGCTAAGATGAATTAACTTTCAGTGTGAAACACTAAACTAAAGAGATTTACCACTAAACACCGAATCACTTTTATAAAGTTCTCTATGCACGTTTCGCTAACCGTGTTAGCATCATCAGGATATGATTTAATCTCATTAAATTTATCATCAAAGCGGTCCAAGGACAACAGGCCTTTTCGGAATGGGTAGTACTCGGGTAGTGGGAGAGAGGGAGCTTGCGGTAGGTATCTAACGACTCTCCCAGTGAAGCTGTTTAGTATCCAATCTCTATTCAGACGTCAAAAGGTATCTATCGACTCACTCTACAATGCTGTTTAGCAGCATTGATCAAAATGCATCCATTCTTACTCTTCAGACGTCATGGTGAGATCTCCAACCGCAAAACCATTCCCAGATGGGTAGCGGCACTTCGAAGGAAGAATTTAATAATGAAAACAAAGCCACGCGGTCCTTCTCAATCGGTGCGTACACCAATCGATTCTGCAAAGTCTCAATGATTCTGTTAGGAAGTACGTAGTTTAGAGTAAACTCAAAGAAATTTACTACTAAACACCTAATCGCTTTTTTTAAAGTTCTCGACGCACGTTTCGCTAACTATGTTAACATCATCAGGAGATTATTTAATCTGCTGATGATGAATTTAATGTGATTAAATCAAGACTTAAGTCTGCGCGATGCGTGCACTGAAATCCACGCACGACATCCCGATAAGTATCTGCCAAATTCGGAGTTTTTGATAAGTATCTTAGTAAATCTAAAAAACAACATAATCCTCACGAGTCAACACACAAAATTGCTCAAGACGTAGGTTGTTCTCAGGCAAAGGCGTGGACCACATTACAGGGGAACAATTATTATCCCTACAAATTGATAAGCGTACAAGAATTGCATGACGATGATTGTGATAGAAGATTGGACATTGGACAAGAAGCGTCAGCAACCCAATTTGGAGAAGCACATTTTTTTATAGCGACGAGGCAACTATTTATTTAAATGGCATGGTAAATAAACAAAATTACAGATATTGGTCTGACAGTAATCCTTGTTGGGCTGAATAAAGAAGAATTCAAAATAATCCCAGAGTTGACGTATCGTGTGGAATCTACAATAAAAAAAGTGATCGGACCTATCTTCATAGAACAAAATATAAATGGTGAACGTTATTTAGAGTTATTGAGAAACGAACTTGAGTTGTTTTGTTGATGTGATACCTTTAGCAGAAAGAAGGCTGTTCTACTTCCAATAGGATGGGGCACCATCTTATTTTACGCGAAATGTTCGGGATTATTATCATGAACTGCTGCCAGCGAGATGGATAGGAAGAAGGGGTTCAGTTGAATGGCCTGCTAGGTCGCTTGATCTTACACCTTTAAACTTTTTCCTGTGGAGTTTTTTAAAAACCAAAGTATACTAATTAATTCTGTTGATGAACTGAAACAATCAGTTCGGCGAGAAATTAATAACATCACGCCCAATATGTTGGAAAATGTTAGTAATAACATTGTTAAAAGAGTTCATTATTGTAGTGTATATCTAAGTTGCATACAAAAAACACTGTTTCCCACCCCACCCCTGTAGCGTTCAGTCCTCCATCCGTACACAATCACACGTACGCCCAACTTGCTCCTTCTCACGTACGCCTCGCTGTTCAGTCCTCCGTCCGGTTCAGAAATCTTCCAATCTCGTTCTAATCGTTTTAACTTTGAAATGATTATGAAGTCGTTTGCTTCCGAACTTTTTTATGAAGCTTAATAATTCAATTTCCTCGAAAGTTGTAAGCGCTCGGCTTTAAGCTGTTCTTGTTTCGATGTCACTCAACAAATGAAATTAGGAGCCGTCTGATGGCGGTGTCCAAGAAGACGACGAGGGAGAGAAGTGGCAAAAGTTTCGTACTGTGATTTCCGGCTGGGAATGATGTTCTTTTGCGGTTTTGGTATTTTTTTTATTGCGGTAGCTAATACTTCATGGAAATTCGTGTTAAATAAACAAAGATTATATATATATATATATATATATATATATATATATATATATATATATATATATATATATATATACATATATATACATATATATATATATATATATATATATATATATATATATATATATATATATATATATATATATATATACAGTAGGGCCTCGTTAATCCGGACTCCCGCTTGTTCGGTGATCGCTGTAATCCGGCCGGGCAATGGGGTTCGCGGGGGAGGCGGGTGTAGGTGCGAGCTGCCATGAGCCAATCCGTCGTCAGTCTTTTGTTTATCGCCTTCCGTCTACAGCATCAATTTAGCGCGCTCGCTAACATCATGGCGCCGCCACGTAAACATTCAACATTGACATAAAATACAAATTGCGGATTATAGAAATGCGTGAGGACGATGAGCAAGGTGAGGACAATATCGTTGAAGTTCTCGCCTTCGAAAAAGTTGGTAAATTAGAGGCAGTAGGAGCTTTTAAACACTGCTTTAAAATGCGCTGAAGATAAAGAATTTGATAGCCACGATTTTATGTTTCTCCGTCGACTTAGAGACCGGGCTTATGAATTGAAGTGCGAAAATTATAAACAGAAGAGTATTACAGTCTTTTTCAAGAAGAATTAACTAATGTTTTATTTAAACTTACTGTTTTTCTTACATGGTTGTAATTTTGAATATGTACATTTTTGTCTTTATGCTTTAATTTAAAAATTGATTAAAGAAACTAATGTTAAACATGTGTTTTATTACCATTTAATATGACATACTATAATCCGGAAAGGGATAGGGTCTCCCTATTCGTGATGGTATGGTATATGTCGGCGCCCTGAAGAGTCTGAACCTCGATATATATATATATATATATATATATATATATATATATATATATATATATATATATATATATATATATATATATATATATATATATATATATTGTTACCCGTTTCGGGTTTCAAAAAAAAGTACCCTTAAAAATTCAATGTATTTTAATACGATAAATATTATCCATTATTAATGCTCAGAGAAAATGAGATCTCAGGCGACAACAGAAAACATTACTCGGTACTTAGACGTTTATTATCATCATGTAAAACACTATCGTGAAAGCCAAAAGAACATGGAAGGGATTCGGTTACAATATGAAATTAACTAGGTTTGTAATATACAGGCAATTTAGTAATGACGTTTTGTAGACAATGGACAGTAATGAGCTTAATCTAATATGACTAGTAGGAGGATAACTTATCTTTGGTCAGTCAGTCCACGAAACTCCCGATGAGTGTCGCACAGGTCACGTGAGGCGAAACGTTCGTCTGTCTACCCCTTAAGATTTCAGATATTCCGTGGGTCGCGAGGACTTCGAGGACACCCAAAGACTTGCGTGGAAAGAAGCCAAAGATTCAACCGGATCAACCACGTGGATAGGAAAATATGAAAAGATGGAAACAATCCCCTCGTCTGACGACAAATAATTGTAACTTTTTTAACTTCTCTAACTAAGATGATACAAAAATATACCTCGATAGGCTTCGGGGGCAGCTCGCAGTGTGTTAGCAATAAAATCCAGCAAAGCTGATAAATAAACTCGACACTATACCCAAAATATCCCGTAATCAGCAGGAATTTTGCACCGGGTCAAAGCCTATTGCTGCACAGTCGACTGTTCTCGAAGGTGGTCGAAAAGGGAATCTGAAGGGAGGAGACTAAAAATGGTTCCTTCGAAAAATAAAGCCCGCGAAGTAATTCAGTAACTCTCCGTTAGAGTACTGCCAATCAACCAAGGTACTAGTATCGGACTGAGATGAATGAAAAGTGACGAATTAAAACTGATGCGTTAATTCTAGGACTAAAATAGATATAAACCCTCTGTTAAAGCCTATTCAAATATGAGCAAAAGATTGATCAAGAAAACATGTAATCAACTCTCACAAATTTTCGATACTGTCGCAACAAAGTATGGCCCTGTGTCCCGACTCAATACCCAATACCGCATACGCAAAATAAACACGGACATGCGTTAATTACCTCCTCGACACGACGATACATATTTATTATCTTTCTAAATAATTCCTGGTGTCGATCCGTTCGTTCTGTGAAGAGTCACGACGTTTTGCCAAAATCTCATATGGCATTTTCAAGTGTTGTCCGCTTCGATTGAAGACTCCAACTGACGTACACCGGTCGTTTGCGCTCGCTCTTATACGCGGCCGGCGGCTGCGCAGATTGTATCGGAGTTCTTCGGGATTATTCGCGGCGCTCGGCAACGCTGTCGGGCGATCGTTTATTGATTTTTCGTCCTCGTCGCCACGTTGCCGTGTTTCTTTTTTTTCAGAAGCGGTTTCTATACTTTTGGAATGTTGT